>CM077151.1:241264175-241864175 GCA_039583875.1 Platanthera guangdongensis
ACCCGCCGGGGGTTGTCCGGAGGCTCCGCGCAGCCCGTGGGGGCGGGATGCGGGACGGGGGATATCGGGAAAAAGCTGGATTTTTTTCGGTTTTTTTTTTAATATTTAAATAATTTATATTATTAATTAAAATTTTTTGAATTAATAAATAATTAAAATAAAAATAATAACTAATTAATAAATAATTAAATAATTATTTTAAAAATCAAAAAAAAAATTGAACTTTAAAATTTTAAAATTGTTTGTCGAGCGGCGAAGCCCGCCGGAGGGCAAGCCCGCCGGAATGTGGGCGAAGCCCGCCGGGGGGCGGGCGAAGCGGAATGCGGGCGAAGCCCGCCGGGGGGCGGGCAAAGCCCGCCGGAATGCCAAGCGGGCGAAGCCCGCTTGATTGCGGGCGAAGCCCGCAGCGACGCATCGAGAACGGGCGGAGCCCGTTCGAAGATGCTAGTACTTGCTTTTTTTATTTTGCCGTACCGCCGTCCGGGTACGTATCGTATCCGGCACCCATACACGTATTGGTGTTTCCTAGGTGAATTGCAACAATTGAAAATGATTAAAGTTACTCTAAATTTACAGAAACAAAACAAATGCAAACTAACCACACCTCTAAGATGAAAAGTACTAGCAAAAGCAACGTGGCTATATGTCACTAAGCAAAAAGTTTTACATGCCAATTCTAAGAATTTGCAGGTAATGTTAAGAGAGGAGATTAGATTAAAAAATTGCCTGCTAATTCACTTGAATTCATGGTATAATTGAGCACCCTCGCATGACTAGTGAGATCCCACGAACGTATGATCCCATCAGAATGAAGCGCAAATAGTAGTTTTCGACCGCAAACTCCATATAGTGCCATATCTTGTACAGCACCTGATGTTTTTCCCCTGTATTGCATCTTTTATATCAATAACACTGAGATACCATAAAAATGATCAAAGATTATGTTATGTATATCGTGTACCAAACATTAAGAATTTAAATAACAAATATACAAAAAGTAGTAAGAAAATAATAGGTAAATTAAAATAAATAAGTGTAACTAAATAAAAAATGATCACGCTAACATATGAATTCACATTTACTCCTCTGTTAGTCTCATGCAAATGGTAAAAAAGGGGAACAATTTATTTAGTACCCCAAAAAAAGCATAAACAGCATACCTAGACATGAGATTCCATAAGCGAAAAAGTCCAGCATCATCTAGTAGCTCGTACATGAACCCTATTGTTGAATGATAAGGAAAAAAGTCATTCAAGTGACTTAAACTAAATTACGGTGCAACACAAACTAGTTATATACTAGAAAATAAGAAACTTTATTCACTAGTAAAGAAAACCACGTAAAACTGATCAAATACAGGAGTTATCATAGAACCTGGCTTGATGGGCTCAAGAACACCAAGTTTGTAACAGGTAACTGAACCATCCTGGCGCCCTATTAGGAAGCATCCTAGTGATGCTGCTACAGCTGTTACCTTTCCAGACAGTGTGCTACTTTGCACATTGAATTCTATAAGCTCACTCTGAGGAAATATTGAACCAGATACATATTTGAAAGGCCTTCTCAATTTGAGGAGGTAAGCAGTTCCTGAAACAGTCATTGCATAAAGAGAGTATGCATCTTCTGCTGCACTCTGGTGGGAAGATAAGAAAGACTTTAAAATAATTTGTTTGTAATGTAAGAAAGAAAAATTTATCAACAGAAATCCCTCTTCCGGGAAAAACTAACCTCGTTTTTGCACAGAAATGCAAAAGGATAGAGAATATCATCAAACACAAGATGCAGCCCAGTCTCAGGATATTCATTGCAAGCAAATAATTCGACAACCTCTAAAATGTTGGGAAGGTTTTCATGTATTCTCCTGTGTAAATATAAAACAAAGGAAAACATTTACATTTATCTTCTAATGTAACCTAGGTTATCAAGCCATCATGAGTTGCTAGGAAGTATATTGGAAGTAAAATCAGGAAATTTTTACAGTTCAAGAAAACTAAAAATCAGGTGCACTAACTGGAGCTGGGAGGGAGGGAAAAAACAGTACAGCTCCATCAAAATATTCAAAACAGAGAATACGCTGAACTGTGAAAAGACATGGAGGAAGCAAAGTAGAGTGAATCAAGATAGGAATTACCAGAAGAGGTAAGCGGGTGGATCTCCGGTGATGACATTGCAAGAGGCGACATTTTGGTGGATCGCCCGAGTAGCGAGAGCGCTGTCTGAAGAGGGCGGAGGGGCGGATGAAGGGACAGTGAGATTGATCCAATTGATCCGGTCGCCGGTGGATATGGGAACTTCCATGGTGACGAGCGGTCGTGTGGCAGAGGCCGCCATTGTGCCGGGATGGGGTTGCGGGAAGGGCTTTGGGGAGTGTTTAAGCCAGCCGTAACCCTCTGTTTTATGGGAAAATTTATATGCACTCTCGGAGAACTAAAAATTTGGTAGCCTTTGGTTGGATTTTTTTATTTAGGCTTCATTTGGTTCGGCGGTGGGGATCGATTCGGCGGGTGGAAATGGATTTTTCGAATTGAAGGGGGGAGATGACTTCTCCAAACGAAACTTTTTGGGGCGTTTCTCAAGACGGGCGGGTGGAAACGGAGCAAACGCCGCCGGAGGTTCATTTATTTACCTGCCTTCTGGCGGCGTTTGCCCCAAACGGAGCGGCAAAAGGCCGAACCAAATAGAGCCTTAAAGTGGGGTGGGAACGGACGGTCGTTTTGCGCGTAAGTAGCATTTGGCGCAGCTTTTTTTGAAAACCGCGTTTACTAATTTCCGTGGTTTTGCGTATAAACCCATCCGCAGTTTTTTATCATGTGCAGCCGCAAGAAGCCCGTTGATCCTTCTCTCGCAAAACCTAGCGCGAGCAACGATCCTGCTTCCCCGACGACGACGCGTGAATCCTCTGCGTCCCCCCCCCCCCCCCCCGATCTCTCCTTCTCTGCCGACGACGGCGTGTATCCCTTGTATCGGCGCACACCTCTGGTTAGTTTTAACTTTGTTCATCAGCGTCTTCCGCTATTAGTTCTTCCCGCATCAGCGTGATTCCCCTCCATCTGCTGGTTTGTCGTAGGTTTCAGGTGTCGTCTTTTTTTCCTGCATATCTGGTGTGTCGCCGTTCTCCCTCTCGCTGAGGTATACCTCTTCTTTTGCTTTGCAATTTTAGGTTTCTTCTTCTGTTCTTCCTCTCGCTACAATGTCAACTGATGAGGAAGAGGATAACATGCAGTGCTTTGCAAGTCTGAGATGTGTATATTGGATTTTTAAGATGTTGGTTTTTTTATGTTGATTTCAAATGTTGATTTCTGACATGTTGATTTCTGAGATGTTGATTACTATTGTTAGTTTACAATGATGTTTCACTTGATAATTATGCACTTGTGAGAGGGAGAATGAATGTTGGTTTACAATATCATAATGTGTGTTTGGATTGCAAACAAATTTTTGATGTTTATTTCTTGTTTGCAAAATTCTTGGTTTACATTTTCATTATATGTACTTGTATGTGCGTCTTATATGTGTTTTATTTTTTGTTGTGTGTTTTTTATGTATATTTTATTTTGTGTTGTTTGTGTGTGTTCTGTGTGTGTTGTTTGTGTGTTGTGTTGTATTTATGTGTTGTGTGTGTGTGTGTTGTATGTGTGTGTGTCTTGTTTGTGTGTGTGTGTGTGTTTTGTAAATATGTATGATTATTATGAATTATTGGTCATAAATTTATACGTGTGTGTTTAATTTTCTAAGGATGAGCAAATCAAAAAATTATGGGGTGGCCATTTTTTGGGACACTACTGATATCATGCATTTATGTGACATATGCATTAAAGAGATAGAGCTTGGGAATCGACCGACCACACATTTTAATAAAGAGGGTTGGGCAAACGTTATGAAGAAATTTGTAGAGCTGACTAGCAAATAATATGATAAAGTCAAACTAAAAAATGAATGGGATCATTTGAAGGAGTGAAAATTATGGACAGAGTGGAAACCGTATCAAGATACACAATATCATCTACCAGACTTTGCTCGTGGTGGTCGTCGAGAGATGTTCAATCATGCACATTCATCGCTTAGAAGTGTGATAGAACGATCATTCGGGCTTTGAAAGAAGAAGTGAGTCTTACTGCGGGACATGTCAAGCTATCGCTTTGACAAATAAGTAGTTATTGTGCTCGGCACAATGACTTTGCATAATTTCATTCGTCGACACCCTTCACGCGTGGATATTGATTTTAGTGAGTGCGAGTAAACGAGTCGTGATCATGGGATGACCTCACAAGGGCGGCAAAAAACATGTACTGACATTACATGTGGTGCAGAGGAGATGATCGCGCTGTGTAATATCATAACAGATCAGTTGTATGAAACTAGAACATAGGACAAAAAGTCGGGTGCTGGTTCTAAAAAAGATCTGAATCGAACAATTTTTTTGGTGTGGGTGTTATTTTATAAAAAAAAATTGTTTATTCCAAATATTTAATTGTTGGTAATTAAAAAATGTGGAAAAAATTCACTCAAAATTCCGTTTTGTTTCCAAACAACTTTTTGAAAACTCTATTTTGTAAATTTCATTTCACCAAAATAATTTTTTAAACAAAACCCTATTTTCCAGAATCAACACTTTTTTTATCAGCAGCTTACCATCAGTCATAGCCCAACCAAACAAAGCCTTACATGTTCTTTCGTGTCATAATAAATAATTTCCAAAATTGCGGGACTCAGGCTCCGTTTGACACGGTGGTGGCGGTTGTAAACTTATAGGTTAAACCGTCATTTGTTAAGGATCATCCAACAAATATCATGGTTTGAGCATAAAGGTGGATGAAGTTCCTTAACGAATGACAATTTAACCTTCATATTCATGACGTCATCGTGCCAAATGAATCATCCAAACAGATTTTTTATCTGCGGTGCGGTGGAAACACACTGCTGTATTGCAAGTAAGAAGCATTTGGCGCCGCTTATTTTGAAAGCCTCATTTATTAATTTCCGTAGTTTTGCGCAGTTTTTTATCCCGTTCAGCCGCACGAAACCCGTTGATCCTTCTCTCGCAAAACCTAGCGCGTCACCGATCCTGCTTCCCCGACGACGACGCGTGAATCCTCTACGTCCCTCCTCTCACCTTCTCTATCGACGACGGCGTGTTTCTCTTGTATCGGCGCACACCCCTAGTTAGTTTTTACTTTGTTCATCCGTCTTCTGCATAGCTTCCCGCATATATTTCCCTCCACCTGCTGGTTTGGCGTAGTAGGTGTCATCTTTTTTCCTGCATATCAGGTGTGTTGTCATTCTCCCTCTCGGAGTATGCCGCTTCTGCTTTGGCTATAATGTCAATTGATGAGGAAGAGGATAACAGGCTACGCAAGTCATGTGTATATTGGATTTTTAAGATGTTGGTTTTTTTATGTTGATTTCAAATGTTGATTTTTGACATGTTGATTTCAGACAGACCGGGTGGTAGCCAACACCTACGTATGGAAACTAGAAGCATCCAACCAATCTCAACGTCCTACACAGAGCATTCTAGCGGAAGCAATTTATTAAAGTTGCAAAACAAGAACCCAGCACAAGCATGAATGTCCACTAGCAAGATAATAGGAATGTTATTACAAAATACTCAAAAGTCGGCCTTAAGGCCTTACAAAATGTTTCACTTGTCTTTTACATGATTTCCAAACCTCGGCACGCAGGCCGGCCATACATGAACAAAACATAAAACATTTCCATTCGGGCCTTCGAGGGCCAGCTTCGCAAAATGGGCTTTAGCCCGCTATTGACCGCTTGGTCCAGCTGCACCTGCAAGCAAACAAACCACCGCACGGTGGCAAACAAAGCAACGGTCAGCAATGCTGACCAAATTATAACGATCCCGCCCCCAACTCGGGGCGGCGATGCTCCTTCCCTGCATTTCATTAGCACAAGCGAGCAATGCATATAATCATAGCCATTTCATCACAGACGTTGGCTCGTACGGCCACACGTCCCGTGCACTCAGGGCACATTCTCGGTGAACCGGTCGATGTTACGTCAAATAAAGCCATGAACATTCCGGACTCACCACCGCCTCTTGGACGGCCATTCCTATGAGCAATTTGTCTTCATGGTATTGGTCACGTCAAATTAAGCCATGGACCACCGAAGACCCCCATTTATGCCAACGGCGAGTCCCATGTACCTTAGGTCGCTCTAACCCGAACGACATAAAGCGGGTACGGCTCCATCTAACCCGTGCTCACATCGCAACGACAATTTAAGCCATATGCGCGGGTCAAACTTTCACCGAGTCCCATTCTACCGCAAGTCACATAACCTCGTTATGTTCAAGTTGGCTTCCAAGCCACCAAGTTGGCAAGACCTCGTGTCCGCCCAGTTTTCCGGGTGCACCTTTGGGTTAGTCCCCAAGGCTCCCTGCTGCAATCTACCGCGTAGAAAACCCGAAAACACCAAATAGCACGGAGTCTTCTCCGGCCTTATGCAATGCAACATCACCGATCCGACTAACATGTCCGGGTAGGCTTCAACCAAAATGCCTAAGTCCGTTCTCGCATACGGACGCTAAACAACGGGGACTTTACATATCTACCCGAAGGAACGCCTCCAACTCTTCGCAAACTCGCGAGAGGGGGCTTCCTATGCTAAGAAAGAGAGCTATCATGCTCAAAAGTGAGGATCGTTACCCTTGCGTTCCTCTTCGGCGCCATCGAAAAGTAATCGGATGGAAATCACCGCACTTGCGTTGCCTCCGTGGATCCGGAGTCGGCTTGCGATTCGGAGCTCCGAAGCTCCTCCAATGGCGGATCTAGCTCCTCTTCTTCTTGCCTTAGCTTTTCTTTCTCCAAGGGTTTGGAGAGAGATCAAGTGGAAAAAGTGAGGGTTTTCTAAGTCAAAACCCGGGTATATCCCTTCAGGAACAACCCCCAGCCATTGGATCCTCAGTCAAAGAAATGAACGGCTTCGATTCGGGACTGAAATGCCCAATCTGGGCCGAACACGGCCTGGCACACGCCCGTGTCCAGGGCCGTGTGCCGCATTCGCCGTCAAAATCGAATCACCTGGAACCTCACACGGGTCTCGAACACGCCCGTGTTCGAGCTGACACGCCCGTGTTCCAACTGACACGGCCGTGTATCTGGCCGTGTACCCCATCAATTTCTCCCGTTTTCAACCCGAGCGCTGACACGGGTTAGGACACGCCCGTGTCCTTGCCCGTGTCACCTTGACACGCCTGGGCTCCAGGCCGTGTACAAGGTCTCGACACTTCACGGCTAAGTGTCGACACGGGTCGACACGCCCTGCGACACGCCCGTGTCGCAGGCCGTGTGCCATGTCTCGACACACTGTCGACACCAAAGTGTCGACTTCGCGGGACGAGTGTCGACACGGGTTGACACGCCCTGCGACACGCCCGTGTCGCAGGCCGTGTGCCGTGTCTCGACACAACGTCGAAGCACTGTGTCGACTTCACGGCTAAGTGTCGACACGGGTCGACACGCCCTGCGACACGCCCGTGTCGCAGGCCGTGTGCCCAGTCTCGACACAATGTCGAGACCAAAGTGTCGACTTCACGCCTTAGTGTCGACACAGGCTTGACACGCCCTGGGACACGCCCGTGTCCCAGGCCGTGTGCCTGCAGCCAGAACTCAAACTGGCCCAAATTATTCCCCTTTTGCTCCTTTGAGTTTCGGGGCGTTACAACTCTACCCCTCTTAAAAGAATTTCGCCCACGAAATTACATAAAGGGAAAAAACATGTACAAAACTAAAATTTGTACCTGAGCGGAACAACTCCGGATATTCGTCAAGCATCGTCTGCTCTCGCTCCCAAGAGAGCTCCTCACGACCGCAATTGTCCCACCGGACTTTGACCATCCTGATCTCTTTATTGCGTAGCCGCTTGACCTCCGAGTCCTCAATCCGCACGGGCTTGACTTTTGTCGTTAGCCCACTATCCACCGGCACTTGATTGGCCGCGATCACTTGCGTAGGCTCTTGCACCGCCTTCCGAAGCACCGAAATATGGAATACATCATGTAAACCACTTAGCTCCACTGAAAGCTTCAGCCGATAGGCCGCTTCTCCTACTCGCTCCAGAACCTCGAACGGTCCAAGGTACCTCGGGCTTAGCTTTTTCAATCGCCGCACCCGCGAGACACCCTTGAACGGCTTGATCTTCAAGTATACATAATCGCCCACAGCGAACTCCACGTTCCTGTGCTTGGCATTATAGTACTTTGCTTGCCGGTCCTGAGCGATAAGCAACCTCTCCCGAATGGTTCTCACCAAAGAAGTAGCATCATCCACTTCCGATCGCTTATACAACTTCGACTCGCCCGTTTCTAACCAAGACAACGGCGTGCGACATCTTCTACCATATAGGGCCTCGAAAGGCGCCATCTGAATACTTGCTTGGTAGCTGTTGTTGTATGCGAACTCCACCAAATAAAGGTGGTCCTCCCATTGCTTTCCAAAGTCCAAGACACACATGCGAAGCATGTCTTCCATCGTTCTATTGACCCTCTCGGTCTGCCCATCCGTTTGCGGATGGAAGGCTGTGCTAAACTTCAGCTTTGTTCCCAACATTTGCTGCACCAGCCTCCAATCATTGGACGTGAACCGCCCATCTCGGTCACTCACGATGCTGCGGGGCACACCATGAAGCCGCACTATGTTATCCACATAAAGCTTCGCCAGCTTCTCCACCGGATCATCCTTCCTATGCGGAATAAAATGCGACACCTTTGTTAATCGATCGACCACCACCCAAATGGCGTCGTTCCCCTTCTGCGACCTTGGCAAACCATGCACAAAGTCCATAGAGATGTCGTCGAATTTCCACTCCGGAATAGGCAAGGACTTAAGAAATCCTCCCGGCTTTTGGCACTCCGCCTTTACCAAGGCGCAGGTTTGGCACTTCGCTACATATAGCGCCACATCCTTTTTCAAACCCGGCCACCAAAATAGTTTCTTAACATCACGGTACATCTTCGTGCTCCCCGGGTGAATCGAGTACTTGGTATGGTGCGCCTCGTACAACAACTCCACCCGTAAATTGCCCACACTTGGGACGCACAAACGACCGTCTTTCCACAACAATCCGTCCTCCACAACGAATTGGGAATTTGACCCATCCAGAGCCTCTATCATGATCTGCTTCATATGAGCATCCATATCCAAAGCCTGCCGAATCCGATCAGCCAGGTCATATTGGACTTCAGTCCAATTCAGCACTGCTTCAGCACTAGATTGTCTATCCACACAAACAATCTCCAACGCCTCCAGCTCCTGCACCAACCGCTCATCATGCACTGATAGCCAATTCGCTTGAGCTGGGGCTCGGCGACTCAACGCGTCCGCAACCGCATTCCCTTTGCCAGGCACGTAGTGGATCTTGAAAGTATAGTCCCCCAGGAACTCCATCCACCTACGCTGCCGCATATTCAGATCTTTCTGATCAATCAAATACTTTAGGCTCTTGTGATCGGTGTAGATATCAATCTTCACACCGTACAAATAGTGTCTCCACAGCTTCAAGGCAAAAATCACGGCCGCCAACTCCAAGTCGTGGACCGGATAATTCCTCTCGTGCACTTTTAGCTGTCTCGAGCCATAAGCTATCACGCTGCCGTGCTGCAGTAGCACGCAACCCAAACCGCTGCCTGAAGCATCGCTATATATCTCATAGCCTTCGGTCCCAACCGGCGAACTCAGCACAGGCGCCGTGGTCAACCGACACTTCAATTCCTCAAAAGCTCGCGCGCACTCCGGCGTCCAAACGAACTTATGCTCCTTCCTCGTCAAAGTAGTGAGAGGTAGCGCTATCCGCGAGAAGTTCTCTACGAAGCGCCTATAATAACCGGCAAGCCCCAAAAAGCTCCGGACTTCTGCTACCGTAGCAAGCTCAGGCCACTCCCGTATCGCAACAATCTTCGCCGGATCCACCGCAATACCCTCTCCACTCACTATATGCCCGAGGAACGCCACTGAGGATAGCCAAAACTCGCACTTCGAGAACTTGGCATACAACTGGTTTCTCCTGAGTGTCTCCAACACCAAATGGAGATGCTTGAAGTGATCTTCCTCACTTTGCGAGTACACCAAAATATCGTCGATGAAGACGATCACAAAATGGTCTAGGTACTCCCTGAACGTCCTGTTCATCAAATCCATAAATACTGACGGCGCATTAGTCAGCCCAAACGGCATGACCGTAAACTCATAATGCCCGTATCTCGTACTAAACGCTGTCTTCGGGATATCACTCTCCCTTATCCGCAGCTGATAGTACCCAGACTTGAGATCTAACTTCGAGTACACCGTCGACCCGACTAACTGATCAAAGAGATCATCAATCCGGGGGATCGGGTACTTGTTCTTCTCAGTCAGCTTGTTTAGCTCCCGATAATCAATACACAACCTCAAGCTTCCGTCCTTCTTCTTAACAAAGAGGACCGGTGCGCTCCAAGGCGAAGAACTCGGGCGCACATACCCTTGCTCCAACAACTCTTGCAGTTGAACTTTCAGCTCCGCCATTTCCTTAGGCGCTAGCCGATACGGAGATCGTGACACAGGCTTTGCACCTGGCACTAGCTCGATCGTAAAATCTATCTCCCGTTGAGGCGGGGCTCCAGGAAGATCTGCGGGGAACACATCAGGGTATTCCGATACCACTGAAATACAATCCATCGCGGGCTTCGGCTTTGCAACCTCCACTAGTGTAAAGAACAGTTCTGCTCCAGCACGAACCGCCTTCACCACCTGAAGAGCAGACATCAACGTCTTGCTCGACCCCTTTAAGCCCGTAAACGTCGTCTCACGACTTGCTCCCAGCTTTACTTCCTTGCTACCGCAATCTATATGGGCCTGCTGCTCCGAGAGCCAGTCCATTCCAAATATGACGTCGAACTCCACCAACGGAAGTAAGGACGCCCGCAGGTCAAACTCCTGCTCTCCAATACGAACTTTAACTTCGCAGATCCTAACCGCTCGCATCGAACACCCATTGGGCAACAACACATCCAACTTATCCTTCGCCATCGAAGAAGGGACTCCGATGCGTGATATAAATCCTTCGGACAAGAAGGAGTGTGAAGCTCCCGTATCAAAGAGTGCTCGTGCCGGGTTTTCACAAATCAATTACAAATCCTAAACAAGCAGTGGTAAGGTAACATATACATAACAAGCATATAAAGGAATTGACTTGCTATAAATTAAACCGTACCTGTCACCACGTCAGCTTGTTTAATGGCCTCCTGTTGGCCAAGATTGTAGACCCTTGGTTGGGCCGGAGCATAGTGGGATGCGGTCGACTCCACCGCCTTTCCCTTCTCTTCATAAGTGGCTCCCGGCCTCCTCTCGGACTTAGGACGTCCGCTCCAACAATCACGGGCGAAATGCCCCGTCTTGCCACAAGTAAAGCACGCGCCCGGGGTCCGACTCGTAGTCGCCCCAGAAGCGCCAGAAGGAGCTGGACCCGAAGTCCTATGCTTCTTGAAAGCCCTTCGATAGCCGGACTTTGAATTAGTCGGCACTCTGAACTCAGATTTCTTTTCACCCAAGCCTTTCTTCGCTTGTACATTCTTCATGTCCTTCTCCAAGGACCGGGCAGTATTGACCAAGGTTAAGAAACCCTGCGTCATTGGCCCCGACAGTAACAATCTCAGCTCATCCCTTAAGCCTTCATAAAAACGATTAGTCTTGCGCTCCTCATCCATGATGGTGGAGCTAGCATAACGACTCAACCGCGTAAACTCGTGGAGATATTCATCCACGTTCCTCTCACCCTGCACCAACCTCAGGAACTCATTCTCCATTGAAATCCTCTGAGTAGAAGGGAGGTATCTTGCTAAGAACAATTCCGAGAACTCTTCCATCGGAACGTCTATCAGTTGTCTACCTCTCAGATGATGCAGCTCCAAACCTTCCCACCACATCCTCGCTTCACCGTCCAGCAGGAACGTAGCAATGGTGGTCATCTGCCACTCCTCCGTCTCCGTCGCTGTCATGACTCTCTTCACCCTAGAGAGCCAGTCTTCAGCCTGAGATGGGGTTCCCAACCCCGAGAATAACGGAGGGTTAAAGCTCATTACATGCTTCAACTGCCTCTCAGTCGCCCTCCTTGGCACTATTGGTTCTACAACCACTTGCTCCATCCTCCTCGGCTCCGCCTCTTGAAGAGGTACTTGCTCCATCACAGGAGCTGGCTGCTGCGCTTGCCTCCCAGGCTGCGCATTTATCACGGCCAACACCGCTTCAGCCACCAATCTTATATTTTCAGCCGACAAAGGTGTTGCGGGAGCAACTTCTGGTGCACTACTAGCCTCAGAACCTCGGCGTTCTGACGGCCCAACACCACTTCGGGTCACCTATAGTGGTACAAAACACCGTTAAGCGACCAAATAACATTGCAAACAGCAATTATAGGAACACGCAGGTTCCTCAAACACGAGTATTTTCATTCCTAAGTGGACATTCATGGGTTCTTTTTACTGTTATTACGATGACGCACACAATGTGCTCACCACCCCTTAAAAAGAATTCGCCCACGAATTCACTTTAAGCCCGACCAAAACCAGTAGTCTGATACCAAATTGTAACACCCCCTATCCGTCGCATAGCATATAGCAGTAGGTCCGGCCGGGGCCCGACGCCATATACCACAGACAGACCGGGTGGTTACGTATGGAAACCATCCAACCAATCTCAACGTCCTACACAGAGCATTCTAGCGGAAGCAATTTATTAAAGTTGCAAAACAAGAACCCAGCACAAGCATGAATGTCCACTAGCAAGATAATAGGAATGTTATTACAAAATACTCAAAAGTCGGCCTTAAGGCCTTACAAAATGTTTCACTTGTCTTTTACATGATTTCCAAACCTCGGCACGCAGGCCGGCCATACATGAACAAAACATAAAACATTTCCATTCGGGCCTTCGAGGGCCAGCTTCGCAAAAAGGGCTTTAGCCCGCTATTGACCGCTTGGTCCAGCTGCACCTGCAAGCAAACAAACCACCGCACGGTGGCAAACAAAGCAACGGTCAGCAATGCTGACCAAATTATAACGATCCCGCCCCCAACTCGGGGCGGCGATGCTCCTTCCCTGCATTTCATTAGCACAAGCGAGCAATGCATATAATCATAGCCATTTCATCACAGACGTTGGCTCGTACGGCCACACGTCCCGTGCACTCAGGGCACATTCTCGGTGAACCGGTCGATGTTACGTCAATAAAGCCATGAACATTCCGGACTCACCACCGCCTCTTGGACGGCCATTCCTATGAGCAATTTGTCTTCATGGTATTGGTCACGTCAATTAAGCCATGGACCACCGAAGACCCCCATTTATGCCAACGGCGAGTCCATGTAACCTTAGGTCGCTCTAACCGAACGACATAAAGCGGGTACGGCTCCATCTAACCCGTGCTCACATCGCAACGACAATTTAAGCCATATGCGCGGGTCAAACTTTCACCGAGTCCCATTCTACCGCAAGTCACATAACCCCGTTATGTTCAAGTTGGCTTCCAAGCCACCAAGTTGGCAAGACCTCGTGTCCGCCCAGTTTTCCGGGTGCACCTTTGGGTTAGTCCCCAAGGCTCCCTGCTGCAATCTACCGCGTAGAAAACCCGAAAACACCAAATAGCACGGAGTCTTCTCCGGCCTTATGCAATGCAACATCACCGATCCGACTAACATGTCCGGGTAGGCTTCAACCAAAATGCCTATGTCCGTTCTCGCATACGGACGCTAAACAACGGGGACTTTACATATCTACCCGAAGGAACGCCTCCAACTCTTCGCAAACTCGCGAGAGAGGGCTTCCTATGCTAAGAAAGAGAGCTATCATGCTCAAAAGTGAGGATCGTTACCCTTGCGTTCCTCTTTGGCGCCATCGAAAAGTAATCGGATGGAATTGACCGCACTAGCGTTGCCTCCGTGGATCCGGAGTCGGCTTGCGATTCGGAGCTCCGAAGCTCCTCCAATGGCGGATCTAGCTCCTCTTCTTCTTGCCTTAGCTTTTCTTTCTCCAAGGGTTTGGAGAGAGATCAAGTGGAAAAAGTGAGGGTTTTTCTAAGTCAAAACCCGGGTATATCCCTTCAGGAACAACCCCCAGCCATTGGATCTCAGTCAAAGAAATGAACGGCTTCGATTCGGGACTGAAATGCCCAATCTGGGCCGAACACGGCCTGGCACACGCCCGTGTCCAGGGCCGTGTGCCGCATTCGCCGTCAAAATCGAATCACCTGGAACCTCACACGGGTCTCGAACACGCCCGTGTTCGAGCTGACACGCCCGTGTTCCAACTGACACGGCCGTGTATCTGGCCGTGTACCCCATCAATTTTCTCCCGTTTTCAACCCGAGCGCTGACACGGGTTAGGACACGCCCGTGTCCTTGCCCGTGTCACCTTGACACGCCTGGGCTCCAGGCCGTGTACAAGGTCTCGGCACTTCACGGCTAAGTGTCGACACGGGTCGACACGCCCTGCGACACGCCCGTGTCGCAGGCCGTGTGCCATGTCTCGACACACTGTCGACACCAAAGTGTCGACTTCGCGGGACGAGTGTCGACACGGGTTGACACGCCCTGCGACACGCCCGTGTCGCAGGCCGTGTGCCGTGTCTCGACACAACGTCGAAGCACTGTGTCGACTTCACGGCTAAGTGTCGACACGGGTCGACACGCCCTGCGACACGCCCGTGTCGCAGGCCGTGTGCCCAGTCTCGACACAATGTCGAGACCAAAGTGTCGACTTCACGCCTTAGTGTCGACACAGGCTTGACACGCCCTGGGACACGCCCGTGTCCCAGGCCGTGTGCCTGCAGCCAGAACTCAAACTGGCCCAAATTATTCCCTTTTGCTCCTTTGAGTTTCGGGGCGTTACACCTCCCGATCTCACCTTCTCTATCGACGACGGCGTGTTTCTCTTGTATCGGCGCACACCTCTAGTTAGTTTTTACTCTGTTCATCAGCGTCTTCTGCTATTAGTTCTTCCCGCATCAGTGTGATTTCCCTCCACCTGCTGGTTTGGCGTAGGTTTCAAGTGTCATCTTTTTTTCCTGCATATCAGGTGTGTTGTCATTCTCCCTCTCGTTGAGGTATGCCCTGCTTCTGCTTTGCCATTTTAGGTTTTTTCCTTTGTTCTTACTCTCGCTATAATGTCAATTGATGAGGAAGAGGATAACAGGCTATGCTTTGCAAGTCGGAGATGTGTATATTGGATTTTTAAGATGTTGGTTTTTTTATGTTGATTTTTGACATGTTGATTTCTGATAAGTTGATTACTAATTGTTGAAGCCAAAATCTGACTTCGACAAGAGTTCGAAAAATATGGGCGTAGCCAACACCTACTCGTCTCAAGCTCCGACCTCCGACTGGTCGAGAAGGACTAGAAGCTGACCCAAAGCCTCAGCAGGGAGGTCCCACCGCTTACCTAGAAGATCTCTGAGAGCTTCCCCTCCAAAGTCAAAAGCTGGGCTTGGAGCTCCTCAGAAAGCACAGAAAAATCCTCTCAAGTCCCGGGCCAAAATCTGTGTGCTTCTGAAGAACCCTATGGGCCTATTTATAGTTTTCTGAGTTGGATCTGCAAATAACCATACTGAGTTGTCCTGAAATTACCAGAGTACCCCTGGTTGGGTTTGCCAACAGCCAAACTTCGTGTTCTGAGGAGTTATACGCAGACCACCAAGGCAAAAGAGTAAAAATACTAGGGGTAGAAGAGTAAAAACCCCTTGGGTATAGAAATGTGAAAACAGCCTCCTTTCTGTGCGGCGAGTGGGGGAACCCCTGGCGGCGAGACAGGCCTTCCTGCTCGTCTCACTGATATCCTTTGCTATGAGGTCTTCTCGCAGTTAAAGGGATTCTCGCCCCGCCTAGGAGGGGCGTCTTGCCTACTGCAGAGGCCACTCGTCTCGCCACCTGCGAGTGGACCTCATGGTCCCACTCGCCCATCAATTCCTCTCGCCATCTTCGACTATTCGCGCCTTGAGGACCTCTCGTGAGCCCGAGGTTGTACACAATCCCCGCTTTTTCGAGATTATTATAAACTCGGAAAGAACATCCAACCGAGGCTCGCCATTAAAACGTATTTATGGATGCATTTATGAGAGAATCTTCTATGAGGCCCCCACCAAAACCTATAAATAGGGATTCCTATCCAGAATAGAGGTTGCCCCTTCACACTCTTTCTCCTTCCTTGCGGTAAACTGTTCATCATGTCTCATAGCCAGAGCTTTCGTGAGCGCCTTGCAAAGGTGCGTCGACAGAACAAGGTCGTCGTGCCGCTTATACTTCAACTCTAGTTCGCCCTCTACCCACTTTACCATCCTCTCTGTCTCTCCTGAAGAGGGTAGACATAGGTGACCCCTCCTCTACCGAGGATCCGTCTCGCGCAGTCCAGGAGACCTGCCTCACTCCTCCCGCATCTCCCAAAGAGAAAGAGGTGAGCTCTCGCTTCTATCTTTATTACTCCTTCAATATTTGTCTGGTCTTCTTAATTGTTTGTCTCTTCAGGGAGCTCATGCGGCTACACGGCGACCGGAAAGCCCGCGAGATGACTCTGCCGTCTACCGCGAAGATTCTGACTCGCAACCCCCTTCCACTCCTCCAACTACTCCTCCCAGCGAGAGGAGAGACGATCCCTCCCCGGCCGTCGGGACTTCCCATCCTCCTGGTGAGAAACCTTCCTATCGCTTCTCTGCCCCACTCGCTACTCTGGTGCGACCTATCAAAGGATGATGGATAGGGTCTTCCGGGAACAACGGGGGAGAAACCTAGAGGTATAAGTAGATGACCTACTGGTGAAGAGCAAGGATGTGAGCTTTCATCTTCAAGACCTGGAGGAAACATTTTCCACCTTATGAACGTTTAAGATGAGGTTGAATCCCCAGAAGTGTGTTTTTGGAGCAAGCTGAGGGAAGTTCCTTGGACACCTCCTATCTCCAACCGGGGCGGAGCCCAACCCGGATAAAGTAAAAGCAATAATGGAGCTGGAATCGCCAAGGAGTGTCAAAGAGGTTCAGCGCCTGACAAGGAAGCTTGCAGGACTGAGCAAGTTTCTTTCCCGAGCGGGAGAGAAGTGCTCGCCCATCTTCAAGTACTGCGGGGGAGTCAAAAGTATGAATGGTCTAAGGAATGTGAGGAGGCCTTCCAGTCACCGAAGGATTAGCTCACCAAGGCTCCTCTGCTCCAGGGACCCAAGGAAGGGGAAGATTTGACCTTGTACCACGGACTGGGGGCGGAGGCTGTAAGCTCCGTGTTAGTCTGAGAGGACGGTAAGAAGCAGCTGCCAATTTACTATGTGAGTCAGGTCTTAAAGAAGGCGGAGCTCGGGTATCCAATCCTGGAAAAGCTAGACTTTGCTTTGGTCCTCTCGGCCCGAAAACTCTGACCTTACTTTCAAGCTCACTCAATCCGGTGGTGACCAATCATCCGCTACGTAGCATCTTCGAAGGGGTTGAACTTTCGGGAAGGTTGGCAAAATGGTCAGTGGAGTTGAGCGAGTTTGACATCTCCTTCGTCCCGCATCGTCGGTTGAAGCCCAAACAGTGGCAGACTTCTTAGCGGACTGTGTAGTGGAGTCGGAAGAGGTAGGAGCAAACCGCCTAGTTGCTTGGAAGCTGCTGGTGGATGGGGCTTCAGGAAGACATTCTCTGGAAGCGGGGTGGTCTTAGAAAGCCCCCAGGGGACAAAGATTGAGCAGGCCATAGTGATACACTTCCTTGTCACCAACAACCAGGCGGAGTATGAGACAGTCATTGCAGAGATACGACTCTCTAAGGAGTTGGGAGTGCAATATGTGGAGGTATTAACGGACTCGGTGGTGGCCTCGCAGGTCAAGGGAGAGTTCGAGGCGAGGGAGCCGACCTTGCAGCGATACTTGCTCCGGGTAAGGGGCCTTATTGGGGGGTTCCGAACCTTCTCCACCCGGCATGTAGTGCGTGAAGAGAACGTTGTCGCGGATCGGCTGGCCAAGTTCGGTCCAAGGGCAGGAGGGACCGTGACGGACTTGTTCCGACCGTCCAATGAAGAGGAAGAGCTAATGGAGATAGATCAATGCCGCTTATGGAAGGACCCGTTTATCATATTTTTAACCACCGGCGAATTCCCAGGGGAGGTCACAGACAAGAAGCGCTTCAGACATAAGTCGGCATACTATCTCTTGCGCGAAGGAGAGCTGTTTCGGAAGACTCTCTCGGGACTTCTGGACAGGTGTGTATCTGAGGAACAGGTTCCGAAGATCTTAGAGGAGGTCCCCTCAAGAGAGTGTGGAAGCTACTCGGGGAGCAAGATGCTAGAAGGCAGGATAGTTCGGCAAGGATACATTGGCCAACCTTGAGCAAAGATGCAGAAGAGTTTGTGAAGAAATGTCTAAAATTTCAGCTGTTCGCGCCACTCCAGCTCCTGTCCGCGCAGAGACTCAGAAGTATCACGACACCATGGCCATTTGCAATTTGGGGATTGGACTTGGTGGGGCCTTTTCGTCAGACCAGCGGACAAAAGAGATTCCTTTTGGTCATGATCGATTATTTCTCAAAGTGGTTCTAGGTCAAGTCTCTGTCCAAGGTGACCTCTCAGGTGATCTGTAACTTTGTATGAGGAGAGATCATCTGCCGGCATGGGTTGGCTCAAGCTATAGTCACCGACAACGGGCCGCAATTCGTCATTGATGAGTTCATCAGCTTCTATGGCCAACTTGGGATTGATCTTAGGTTCGCATCGGTCCATCACCCCAGGAGTGAAGAGCAGGTGGAAGCGACCAATAAGATCATCGTAAACCTATTAAAAAAGGTGTAGAAACTAAGGGGAAGCTGAGTGAAGCAGCTTCCGTCGGTTCTTTGGTCCCTGAGAACCACGCCAAACACCGCCATAGGGGAAACTCCATTCAAGCTTTCGCATGGATGCGAAGCCATGCTTCCCGTGGAATTTGAGGTTAGGTCACCGTGGGTGGTCATCACAGGAGAAGGAGATGAAGATTGGAGTGTCGAGAATGAAGGCGAGACGCGGCTCTCACTGGATATGGTGGAAGAGCTTCGCGACCTAGCCGTCATCAGACAAGAGGAAATTAAACGTCAAATGGCCAGGTATTTTGACAAACATGTACGCATCAAGCAATTTGTAAAGGGAGATCTAGTCTTGAAAAAGGTAGATGCGGCCGAGAGGTCGGCGTTAGTAGGAAAGCTCAATCCCAACTGGGAGGGTGCTTATGTTGTCAAGAAAACCCTCAAATCAGGGGGTTATTGCCTCCAAAATGTAGAGGGGGTAACCATCAGTCACACCTGCAGTGGTGATAACTTTAAACGCTTTTATCCCTGAGTATGAATAAGAAACACATTTATTTTTCTAACTCATTTCCTTCTTAGCATGTTCCCCTTATGGCCTGAAAACAAGTTGAACATAAATCCCGAGCTGATTCCGCTATCAGACTCTCATTAGCTGACAGGTCAGGAAGACCCTCGGTCGATGTTGAGAAACAAGTTGAACTTAGACCCCAAGTTGATCTCATTAGCTGACAGGTCTGGAAGGCCCTCGGTGGATGTTGAGAAACAAGTAGAACTTAGACCCCGAGATAATCCCGCTGTCAGACTCTCATTAGCTGACAGGTGAGGAAGGCCCTCGGTGGATGTTGAGAAACAAATTGAGCTTAGATCCCGAGCTGATCCCGTTGTCAGGCTCCCATTAGCTGACAGGTCAGGAAGGCCCTCGGTGGATGTTGAGAAACAAGTTAAACTTAGATCCCGAGTTGATCCCGCTGTCAGGCTCCCATTTGCTGACAGATCAGGAAGGCACTCGGTGGATGTTGGGAAACAAGTTGAACTTAGATCCCGAGCTGATCCAGTTGTCAGGATCTCATTAACTGACAGGTCAGGAAGGCTCTCGGTGGATGTTGAGAAACAAATTGAACTTAGATCTTGAGTTGATCTTGCTTTCAGGCTCTCACTAGCTAACAGTTTAGGAAGACCCTCGGTGGATGTCGGAAACAAGTTGAACTAAGACCCGAGCTGATCCCGCTGTCAAGCTCTCATTAGCTGATAGGTCAGGAAGGCCCTCGGTGGATGTTGAGAAACAAATTGAACTTAGATCCCGAGCTGATCCCGTTGTCAGGCTCCCATTAGCTGACAGGTTAGGAAGGGCCTCGGTGAATGTTGAGAAATAAGTTGAACTTAGACCCCAAGCTGATCCTGCCGAGTCCGGCTCCTATTAGCTGACAGATCAGGAAGGCCCTCGACGGGTGTTGAGAAACAAGTTGAATTTAGATCCCGAGAAGATCTCGCTGACCAGACTACCACTAACTGGAAGTCACTCGAAGATAGAATGAGGTATTGGCCCAAGAGGATCCCACTAACCAGGCTTCCAATAGCTGGCAGAGCTGAAGGTCACTCGATGATATGTCGAGAGGTTAACCCTAAGGGGAACTCGCCATCAAAGTTCTCGCCAGTCAACAAGGCTGGGAGTCAGTGGAATATTAAAGCGACTGTAAAGCTTTAAGGAGATCTTGTCGTCAAGGAACTCGTCAGTCGATACGACAAAAAGTCACTCAGAAGCCATGACAAGTACCGACGCCAGGACATAAAAGAGGCAGGACAAATGGTATAAGCGAATGCGAGTGTTCAGGGCTAGAATTCGCTAGCCGAGCTCTGTAGTCGCGCGCGAGCCGATGGGGCGAGAACGGCGCGAGACCTAATTCTAAGCATCAAGTTCGCGAAATCGACATTTTGCGGGATGTTGTGGTGAGAGGCTGGACTAAAATCTCGCAAGATATCTTTCCCAAGAACTACCGACGTTGAAGCGCGGGTCGAGTGCGGTTCCGCGCGACAGATCAACCAGAGATAAAATAAAAATAGAATAAAGAGAAATTTCACAGTGCAAAACTTTAATTTGTATTTCATTGATAAATGTTACATCTCGCTAAAATGGGGCCCTGCCCGAAAAAAGGGAAAAATACATTGAAAAATTGGCAAGGCAAGAACTTCAGGGCAGAGATGCTGACTGCTCGCTCTCGCCGGAGGTGGCGCCGGCATCATCCTCTGGCTCGACGATTGGCAAGAACAGCTCCGGGACCAAGTCCCCGGCAGTCACTCTTGAGCCCTCTCATGTCAAAAGGTCGGCTCCCTGCATCTCTTGGAGCGAGTGTCTTGTCGCGGCGATGACATTCTCTTGCATCATCAGATCAATCTCGTGATGAGAGCACAATTGAAGCTTCTTCTTTTCGTCGGGGAGAGGGGGAACTAGCGAGTCGACCAATTGCATATTTTGGGCCTTCAGCCCCCGGTTCTTCTCCTCAAGATAGGAGATGCGCGCGTGCAATTGAGCAGCGGTCGCAGCATCCTGCAAAAAGTTTGAGGTGTTAGAGCGAGAATGGAAAGTAGCAAGGGCGCTTAGTGAGAGAAGGCTTACTATTCCACCAGCTCGCCCGACGAGATCTTGCTCAGCAGCAGACAGCTTCTGCTTCTGCGTCGTGACTTCCTCATATAGCAGACCCTGCGAGTCGCAGACATCAGCCAGATTTCGCGATAGGCAAATACCGCCGCGAGCTTTCATATGAGCAAGCTCGATGGCACGGAGCTGAGCTCGAGTGCTCTCATACGCGAGAGCTTGCATGGTCGCGTCATCATAATAGGCGGCGTTGTCCCGCCCGTATAGCCCAAAGGAGAAGGCATAGGCTTGGTCGGAGATGGTCTCGCCTTCCTGTCAGGAGGGGAGGATAGTAGAGATGGAGGCCCTGTTGGCATCCCTATCCCCTTTGGCTTCGTCGAGGTCTCGCCGGTCTCGCTGGTAATCTTACCAGCGGTCTCGCCCGCGACCCGAGAGCTCACAGGAGGGGTCGTGCTGACCTCTTTACCCTTGGGGAGAGTTGTAACTTTGGGCTTCTTGAGGAACTACTGGGTTGGAGGCGCGTCAGGCTTTCACTTCTGGCTGCTGGTCTACGACGGCGGTCTTGGTTCGCTCCTACAGGCCGCGGCGGCGACCTCCGTGCATGCCTTCCCAGGGGCGAGTGTCGTGCTACTCGCGTGAGGTTGAATAAGGGCTAGGTCTCGCGCTCCTGTGCATGTAGTAGTTAGTTGAAGTTCCCAAATCAGTTAGTTAAAGGAAAGGGCGAGGAATACCTTCTCCGACGAGTACGAGTAGGAGAGAGACAACGTTCCTCCTCAAGTAGGGAACATTGAAGTCCTTTTGAAAGCGGAACGGGTGAAGTTTTGACTCGTGATCGCCGAGACAGGGAGGGCGGTAGGTTGATTCTTCCTGCTGGACATGCGAGAGAGGAAGGTTGCCAAAATCACCCGATACGAAGATGAACTTACAGATCCAATGATGATTCTTGTTGGCGAGAAACAGGACCTTGAGCTTGTTGAAAGAGAAAAAGGCGATCTCGTCCTGTTTGGCTCTGAAGTTGAAGAGTTTGCGGAAGACTGGGAGGTTGAACTTGATCCGCTCTTCCTGCAGATAGCAGGCGAATGCCACCAGTAAAGCGATGCAGTTGGGGTTGAGTTGTGCGGGAACAACCCCAAAATACTGCAGGGCCTGACGCACCACTAACCACGGCGGGAGGCGAAGCCCTACCTCGAAGTGCGTGCCAGGGATCGCGAGCTCAGTCAGCGAGAAGTGGTTTAGCGACTCCTCCCTCCCCGGAAGACGCGCGGTGAAGCCCGACGAGACGTAAAGCCGGACTAGCGCGTGGAACTCCTCTATAAGATTACAATTCATGAAGGGGTATTTGGCGAATGCTGCAGAGCACTTGGTCCGGCCATCAGTGTCGCCAGCCATCACGCGAGTAGAGTAAAAGAAGGCATAGAAATGTGAGTGCAAGAAGGGAGAATTGAAGAAAAGAGAAGCAAAGAGCTTTCGAAATGGTAGTTAATGCGGTAGGTAGGGGGCTATTTATAGAAATTTTTGGGCGGGAAGGATCCGGGACGGGGGATGTGCGGATAGCCAACTCGTCAGTCGCCACATCCCCCCTTGGACCCTATTTCGATCCCGCACTCCCCCCACTCACCGTTGAGTCCGAGCTAATGCTATGTTCTAGACTTAAAAACAACAGGTCAGCAACAAAAAAGGAAAGCCCAGTTGCGAGATCGAAAGAAAATTTCTAATATACATGCGCATTCGGCGCGAGTCATAGCCAACAGTTTATTATTACAAAAAAAAACTGAAAGAAGGGCAAGAAGGCAAGTGTCGGTAGGCCTACCTGGGTCCATTACCACCGTCCCCGACCTCTCCACCCTGCCATAGCCAGCATGCGATAATATTGAAGTGCGTGAATGGTCTGTAGCTCCAGTTGTGCTAGGCGTAGCTGATCTTCGGCACGGGCAACGTGAATCAGCTGTGTGTAGTTGTTCTCCAGACAGAGTAGTCGTTCTTCGGCGGAGTTTTTTTTCTCCTGAACCCGGCTCCAGATCTCGGGCAGCATAAGAGTATGCTTTAGAAATAGTTCGGCCATTCGCCGTTTCAGCACCTCGGCATCCTTCGGGTCACCCAGGAAAGCAGCGATTGAGTCAAGAGATGGGGGTGGGGGGTGGGGGTGTGGGGGGGGGGTGGGGGGTCCTCGTCGATGTCAACATCAGTCAACGAGACCTCGCGGTAGCCTGCAGTAGATATGTTCAGTCGAGTGTAATCTCATTATAGCAAGGGCGAGGAGAGTGCAATTATTTACCTGACATGGTTTCAGCCCCCCTGCCCGAGTGTCGGCGGGAAGTGCTGGGCCGCCCCTCGAAGGGAATGTCGAAGGTAATGTGCGCCTTCCCAAGCCTTGGGCGTAAAATTGTCTAGTCGCGTCTGACCATCTTGGCCATTTTCATCTCGGGGGAAGAGCCTGGAACTTTCCGAGCAAGCCAGGGAGCAAATGCGACGACTGAAAATTTGTCCTTCGCTCTTGCAGCGGCAAGGCAATCCTGAGCTTATTTCGAAAGCGACATCGAGTTGAAGGCGAGAAAGCCGAGAAGGTTGGAAACAGCATGTATCACCTACCTGTGACTGAGTATTTATAACAGGGTAGAGGGACCCACCAAGATTCCCTCCAGGTCAGCAAGCACTCACCGAATACTGGGGGTTAGACTTTTCTTTCCGAGCGTGGGACTAGCTCGCAAATAGCGGAGATTGTGTACAACCTCGTATTCGCTGAGTGGGACCCCCCGACAAGTTCAATGCATAGCATGACTTTTAGGTTCATGATAGTCAGAGTGTCAAGTGGGGTAGGCTGACCCGCACTTGCCCAACGCATCAATGAGCTTTTGCCCAAGTCGGGAGCGGCAGTCAGGCCCTCGGGCGAGTGCGGTCTTCATCATGCATTCGCCCAAGGCTCGCGCCTTAATCCACATGTAGGAGGGTTTTGGCCAAGACGGGCGAGTGATGGGTAAAGCCCGCACTCGCCTAGGAGGCGAATGCGCGGCTCATCTAACTTTTGCTGCTTCAGGCGAGTGGTGTTTCTACGGACCACTCGCCCGGTGGGGTCCAGAGGTGAAATTACCTGGATGCCCCTGGGGGCCTGCAAATAACCTATTTCGACAGCGAAGTTACGCTGTTGGCAGACCCAGTTGAGCTGCATGTAGTAGTTCTGAACAACGGAGTTACGTTGTTGGCAGACCAAGCTAAAAATCTATAAATAGACCCGAGAGGGCACCTTTCGAGGGACGGATTTTTTTTAACTTCTTCCTCAAGCTTTTCTTAGCAAGCTTCGAGTGTCCTCCAAGGCTCCAAAGCTCTGCATTGGCTTGGGAGGGGAAGCGCTCTTACATCTTTCGGGTGTGTGGTGGGAACTCCCCGCTGGGACCTCGATTTGGTTCCTGGGTTTATGAGTCTTTGGTCTGGTGTGCTAGCTCGAGGGAAGTAAGTGTGAGGCCACACCCTTTTTGGGACCCCGAACTCCACAGAGACCGATTTCCGGTTTCAACACCAGCTGACCAAGGATGCTTACACATGGTGGCATCAGCGCCGCAATCTCCCCAATTCTGCTACCATGACCTGGGAACAATTTAAAGAAGCTATCATGGAGAAGTTTTTATCTTCTGTGGAGCGGAACAAACTAGCTGAGAAGTTCTTGTCCCTCCAGCAGCCCGGCAGGACAGTGACCGGGTACGAAAAGGAGTTCTCTCGCTTATCCCTCCTTGTTGCTGAGTTCGTGTCATATGAAACCAAGAAGATTAGTCTCTTTGTGAAGGGACATCATCATGATTTCCTACAGCATGTGGTAGCTCATGGCGCCACCACCTACGTCGAGATTGTGGGAGTTACCTTGCAAGTGAAAGCAATTGAGATGGAACGTACTGCTAAAAGGTCCAGCGTGGTTCTAACAATGTTGCCACCTCTGATCTCAAGCGCAAGGATGCCACACCCTTCTGAAGAAGCAGAAGATGGTTGTTCCTACACAACAACCTCAATTGACGTTTGTCTCTGCCTCCAATGATTGTGCTTACGACAAGAAGCCAAGCCACCAGCTGAAGAACTACAACCGTAAACAAAATGTCTGATACAGATGTGGACAAGTTGGCCATCATATGTCTGCCCTATGAAGGAAAGCCTAATTCTCGCTCAGCTTCTGCAAGCTGTTTCTGGAGCTCATGAGAAGTGAAAAGCTGTGTTGAGCGTCATCTCTTACGATGAGTTGCTCGTATCAACCGACATCATCCCTTGTATGTATGCATTATTTTTAATTTTTTGCATCTTAATTTATCTCCTTCGGTATCGAACTATCAAAAATTGCATCTGTAATTTCCATTTCTAGCGAGATTTAGGGTTAAGAAAAAGTGGATGCAAATTCGTTTTGACTCCGGTGCAACTCATTTGTTCATCGCTCGTCAAATTGTGGACCTTCATCGCTAGTCTACTTCGCCACTTGAGGTCCCTTGTGAGATCTCTATGGCTGGTCATCTGCACCTTTCGAATGGGGGCATTCTCAATTGTACGATTTTGCTTGGGGAATTACGAGCGTCGGCCGACCTCATTGTTTTGGATATGAATGAGTTCGATGTAATCTTGAGCATGAATTGGCTGGTTGCGTATAGGGCAAAACAGGACTGCGTGGCAAAGAGAGTCAATCTCAGCATCGACAGCAAGGACTACAACATTCATGTTCAGACGTGCAGCCAGCTGAAGGTAATTTCTATTGTGCGCGCCACTCGCCTTCTTAGTCAAGGATGTTCTACTTTTTTGTATATGCTTCGCTTTCAGATTTTGCCTCTCCTCAACTCGAATCCATTCTAATTGTTTCTGAGTTTTCTGACGTTTTTCCTACTGAATTACCGGGGATGCCTCCTGATCGAGTTGTGGAATTCTTTATTGATATGGAGCTTGGAACGCGGCCCATATCTAAGATTCTGTATCGTATGTCCCTACGCGAACTAGAAGAGCTTAGATCGCAATTGGATGAATTGCTTGAGCGTGGGTGCATTCATTCCAGCTCTTCGCTTTGGAGAGCCCTCATTCTCTTCGTGAAAAAGAAGGATGGTTACATCAGACTATGCATTGATTATTGGGATCTAAACAAGATAATAGTTAAAAATAAGTATCCTCTTACGTGTGTAGATGATCTCTTTGATTAGCTCAAAAGTAGTACCGTCTTTTCCAAGATAGATCTCAGATCGTGTTACCATCAGCTAAAGATCAAGAAATCTGATATTCCTCGAACCACCTTCAGAACTCGGTATGGGCATTTTAAATTCTTAGTGATGTCCTTTGTTTTAACTAACACGTCTTTTGCTTTTACGGATATAATGAACATTGAACAGTGTATTTTTATGAATACCTGGATAAGTTCATCATCATATTCATAGATGATATCCTTGTCTATTCCAAGACTCATGAGGATCATGCTACCCATTTTAGACTCACTCTCTCCACTCTTCGCCAACATCAACTCTATGTCAAGCTGACGAAATGTGAGTTATGGCTGCATAGTTGCACTTTCTTAGGGCATGTTATTTCAGGAGATGAACTTTTTGTTGATCCTGCCAAGATTTCCGTAGTTATGGATGGGAAGCAACCGTCTACCCCTATTAAAATTTGCAGTTTCCTTGGATTGGGAGGTTATTATCAACACGCGTCAAAGTTTTTCCTCTGTTGCGGCTCCTCTGACACAGCTAACTAAAAAGCATGCTAGATTTGAGTGGTCAGATCAGTGTGAGCAGGCCTTCCTTTAATTAAAACGATAGTATTTGACGCCAGTTTTAGCTCTTCTTGCAGAGGGGGCAAACTTTTCAGTTTACCCCGATGCTTTCAGAGTTGGATTAGGCTGTCTTGATGCAGGATGACCATGTTATCGTTTATGGGTCAAGGCAGTTGAAAGTTCATGAACGCAACTACCACACTCATGATCTGAAATTCGCTGTGGTAGTGTTTGTATTCAATCTTTGACGACAATATTTCAATGGCGTGAAGTGTCACATTTATGCCGACCATCAGAGTTTGAAGTATATCTTTGTTCAAAAGGATCTCAATATTCGTCAGAGGCGATGAATAAAATTCATAGCAGATTATGACTTTCAACTCACGAACGTTCCTAATAAAGCTAATTCGGTAGCGGATGTGTTAAGTCGACAGGCTTTTGTTTCCTCTTGTGCACCCATGTCGGCTACTCTTGCAACCTTGATTGATAACCTCGAACGGATGGACATATCCATCTCACCTGAGGGTTAAGAATAGGTCTCTGGTTCATTATGGGTAGAACAGGTGAAAAAATCATATGATCTCGTACTCCAGCGATTCGCCAAAAGGTTAAACTTGTGACTCTTCCGGATTTCTCTATCTATGACGATGTTTTGCATTTTCGAGGTCGTCTCTGCATTTATGATGTTTCTGAATTGCTTGATCGTATTTGCCGAGAAGTTCATGAATCCCGCACATCTGGTCATCCAGGCAATAATATGATATATCATGACTTGAAGCAGATTGTGTGGTGGTCTGGTATGAAGAATTTCATAACTTGTTTCATTTCTCGATATTTGATGTGTCAAAAGTTGAAAGCTCAGCGTCAGCATCCTAGTGGTCTTTTGCAGCCTCTGTTTATTCCTCAATAGAAGTGGGAAGATATCTTTATGGACTTCATCACTGATTTGCCCCGTACTATGAGGTGTTGTGATGCAATTTGGGTCATAGTAGATCGTATGACTAAAGTAGCTAATTTCATCCCGTATAAGAAAGATCAAGGTGGCCTACGTTGCCTCCTCTTGTTCCTCTCGGTTTTGGCCTACGTTGTGGCCTCCTCCTGTTGTGGCCTACGTTGCCTCCTCTTCTTCCTCTCGGTTTTGGCCAGCAACAGTAAGCATCTCCTTCCCCTCTTCTTCTTCGATCAGAAAGAGCAACAACAAGCATCGCCATCCCCTCTTCTTCTTCGATCAGAAAGAGCAACAGTTCTTTCTTCTCCTTGCTTTGGCCGGCAGCTTCCTCTCCTCAAACCGGCAACAAAATTTTTTTATCACCTTTAAGGAGGCGCCTGCAGCAAATCCTCAAGGCAGCAACCCTCTTTCCACTCCACAAGGCCAACAACCCCCTTCCTCTAGCAGCCTATTTTCTCGCTCCCTCCTCGTCTTGACCAAGATTTACGAGAGGGACAACTAGGGTTTCCACACCTCTCCTCCGTGGGCTCGGATTTGATTTCCTTTGGGTAAGATTCTTCCTACATCACCCTTATTCAGATTTTTCTTGATCACTAATGAATTATTTATCTCCAAATTTGTGTATATTTTGTGAATCCAAATTTTTTGCCCTTTTATAATCATCTAAGCATTTTGTATTTGTGATTTCCGATACCGCTCCTCGATTCAATTATTGGGATATCTTCAAAGCCCACTCCGAGTTAGGGTTTCCCAAACCTAAGCGCCGCCAAATCTCTGTTTCCTCACTTTTGGCGGAGGTAAATTGCTAAACCCACTTATGTATTAGGCACTACCGTTTAAATAGGAATTCAAAATTTTGGAAGGAAGTCAAAATCATCTGCGTTGTTCTTGAACAGGTTTAAATAGGAATTCAAAATTTTTTTTGCGCCGCTTAGATGCTACCGTCAGATTCAATCTTACTTAACGCAAGTAGAGAAATCTCTCTCACTTGCAAATATTGAGGTGGTGAGACTGCATGTGATACCGACCTCCATCATTTCTGATCGCGGCACTGTGTTCACTAGCAAGTTTTGGAAGGAGCTTTTTTGTCTCACAGGGACGTCCTTACGCATGAGTACATCCAACCATCCCCAGACAAACGGGCAGATTGAGGCCCTCAACCGAAGCATGGAGACAAATTTGTGATGGTTCATTGCGGATAAATCCCGCCAATGGAATAAATGGCTTCCTTGGGCAGAGTACCGGTATAAAACAACCTACCAAACAGCCGTGAAGATGACACCATTCGAGATCCTAAGTAAGGTGGGGGATGTAGCCTACACTTTGGAACTTTCGGCGTACTCGCGCATCCACCCAACCTTTCATATGTCGCTGCTCAAAGAGGCGGTACAGGGGAATGCTCCACCTATGAGCCCCTTGCAGGAGGTGACAGAATTGGGCGAAATTCGGCCATGGTCGGAGAAGGTTCTGGAAGCGAGGATCAAGACTGTGCATGGGAAATCCATCGTACGACTCCTCATTCACTAGAGGGGCTTACGGAGTCCGAACAGACTTGGGTGGATTATGACGAGCTCAATGAGACATACCCCGAGTTTCAGCTTGAGGAAAAACAGTTTTTTGAAGACGGCAGGAATGATACGACCCGTAGTCGGTTCAGAGCAGTTTATCACCGGAGGGGGCCAAAGAATCGCGAGACTGAACCATCTTGTTCAGTTCCACGGTCTGCATAATCCAACCGGGCGGACCCAGTCGGTCTACGATTGGGTATTTGGGGGAGTGTGGTGCCTCCACTGGAGCATCACAGCAGTATTTGCAGGTAAATTTCTCTCTTTCGCATCGTAGGAGTAGTCGTAGCTTATCACTTTTCTGGAGGGCAATAAAGGAAATGAATAATCCAATGGTCACATATTTCCTCCAAGCTTGATTATAAGATCTAATTAAAGGTTGAGTTATTGTGTATTTGTAAATAAGGGGTCTAGCTTTTTGTGCCTTTAGTCACGTGTCTTTGTTGCACATATTGTTTAGATGTCTTTTAATTAGGGATTGTTGAATGATATATGTAAAGATCCATTAGTAAAGAATCATTTAGCCTCTTAACTAGGGTGTTTAGTCCCACATCTTGTAATAGAGATTTCTCTCTCTCCCTATATATTTGTACTCACACTTGTAATTTGATGTTCAAGAAGTATATACAAGGTTTACTTAACGTTCCTACATGGTATTAGAGGGAGGTGGTCCCACCTCTTGCTTCGGGAAGCTAGTTTGCTTTTTTTTAACCGCCTGTGTCTGCGGTTTAACCGCTGGCAACCCGCGGCCTCCTACCCGCCAGCTTCTAGAGGCCTCTTCCTTCTACCCGCCAGCTTCGTGAGGCTTCTACCCGCCCTGCTTTCCGCTCATCTCCTGCGGTCTTCCTTCTTCTACCCGCTCTCTTTTCTCTCCTTCTGTGGAACCACTCCCCTCCGTCTCTCACCTAGCCTTTATAGTCTTCTCCTGCTACTGCAAGGTGGGCCTCTCCTTTCATCTTCTCGCGCGGCCTTCTCATCCTATCCGCGTGACTTCCTCTTTTTTTGTCGCACGCGGATCTCTGCGGTTACCAGCAGGACGAGCCTTCTCGCGCGGCCTTCTCTCCTCTAGTCGCAGCATCTTATTCTTTCCTTGTCGCGGCCTCTACGACGCGGTCTCTTCTTGCACGCGGGCATCCATCCTTAGCCGCGGCTTTCCTCCCGTGGAACCACCACCCCCACCCTTCTCGGGCGGTCTTCCATCTTTAGCCGCGTCTCTCCACTGTTGTAGCTGTGGTCCGTCTTGCCGATCTCTCTTCTCGTCGTGGCGACCTCTTCTCTTCTTCTCTGGGCGACCTTCTTGTCGGTGGCTTCTTTGTTGTGGATTCCTTGCCGCTGCGATCTCCTCTATTCTAAAATGTAGCCTTCTCTGGTGCGGGCTCCTCTAGCCGCAGTTGCCTTGTCGCGTGAACTGTCCCGGACCTCCTCCGGATCTGACTGCGCGGTTTGTCGCGCGACTTGCCTTTGTCGCTGTTCTTGTCGTTGTGGTTTCTCCGTAGTCGCTGCGCTCTTCCCTGATTCCTGCCACTCAAGCCCCAGGAATATTCCTCATCTTCTCACAGCATACTTGTCTTATCGCCGTGATTTCTGCTAGCTGCACGACCTTCTCCTCTTGTCGGTACAGTCTTCTCTTCTCCAAGCCGCACCGGTCTCTTTCTGTGCCCGTGCAGGTTGCTTATCGCGCGGACTTTTCTTGCCACTATTTCTCTCTTGTCCTTGGACTCCTGCCCCATCTCTGTGCCTAGCCGCCTCTAGCCAGCCACCTTTATTAGCCGCGGGTTGGCCTTAGCCGCGACCTGCTCCGTCTTCTGGTGCCCGCAGATGCCCTTTGATCTGTCACTGTTGCACGCTCCTCGGTTCGCCGAGGCTGTTCGACTTGTCGCCCAGGCTGGCCCTTGTCATGGCCATCCATGCTCCATATAGTGTCATGGCGACATTGCCAATTTGCGCACTCAACTATAGTGAGTACAAGAGTTAACATGCGGTTTATCTGGATCTATTTTGTCTATTTCTGATGGGGGTATTTCCTGTCTTGCCTGCGGTACCTCCTGGATTATGGACTATGGGGCCACACATCATATTATCCCAACAAAACCATCACGATACTTGAATTTTGCGCATCCTAAGTTCATTATTGTCGCCAATGGGGACACTACTCCAGTCACTGGATCCGCTGACGTAATTCTTACCTCAGCTCTCACTCTTCACTCGGTTCTTCATGTTCCTGGCTCGCCTTTCAATCTCCTATCAATTAGCTGTCTTATAAAAGATCTTAATTGTTATGTGACTTTCTCCTCCACCTCTAGTGTTGTGCAGAAGTGCAAGACACAGTCTATCATTGGAAAAGGACATCTGTCGAATGGTATCTACATCCTTGACCCCTCTCCTCCGACGATTTTATCCTCTGTTAGCTCTTCTGAGTGGCATCGCCATCTTGGACACCCTCCTCTAAACATACTAAGCAAACCTCTTCCCGATGTCTCCATCCGAGAATTCACTTGTGAGTCAAGTATCTATGGAAAACATCATCATTCTACGTTCTTGCATCATCCCACTCGGAGTGCTGCTCCTTTTGATCTTGTTCACTCTGATATCTGGGGACCATACAAAATCACCAGTATTTTTTGCTATCGTTACTTTGTTACCTTTGCAGATGATTACTCTCGAGTGACATGGTTGTATCTCCTTCGTGATCGCTCTGAACTGACGGGTATTTTTCGTGTCTTTATCACTGAAACTCGCAACCAGTTCTCCACTACAATGAAAACTCTTCGTTCTGACAATGCATGTGAATACACTAGTCACGCGTTTACCAACCTATGTGCTGAGTTTGGCATCATCCACCAAACATCTTGTGGCTCTACCCCCCAACAAAATGATGTTGCTAAACGCAAGAATCGTCACCTCCTTGAGCTTACCCGCTCTCTTATGTTTCAAATGAATGTTCCCAAGCAATACTGAAATTTCGTGGTCTCTACTGCATGTTCTCTTATTAACCGCATGCCTTCATGTGTTCTCAACTTTGTGGTTCCCTTCAATCTTCTCTTTCCCTCCACACCTCCCTTTTTAGTCACCACTCGCGTGTTTGGTTGTGTATGCTATGTTCAAAATCTTGGCCCGTCCATAGACAAGCTCGCTCCTCGGGCCACGAAAAATATGTTTGTTGGTTACTCTCGTACTCAGAAGGGTTATGTTTGCATCTCTCCTAAAGATCGCAAGGTTGTTACTTCTCCAGATGTCACCTTTCTCGAAGACCAGTCATAGCATTCTCAACCAACTAATTCTTTCCCCCCACCACTCCTTTCGCGGCTTGATGTCCCTGTTCCTCCCACCCTTCCGCCTCTCCTTCCTACACCACTCCCACCAAACCTACCTCTTATTCCCACGCCACTTCCACACAAACCACCTATTACTCATGTGTATACTCGTCGTCCTCCTTCATCCACTACCATACAAACCAACTATTTCTCTCTCTCTATCCCCCTATATATTTGTACTCACACTTGTAATTTGATGTTCAAGAAGTATATACAAGGTTTACTCAATGTTCCTATAGGGATTAATTAGAATTTATTTGCAGAACATTGTTTAACTAATTTTTGCAGCTATCTACTTCTTTTGAATCATTTTGCAAAACATTATTGTATCTGTTGCATAGATACATCCTTAGGAAAATAAGGAAAGTGGAGAAGAAAGTTATCCCGCATCTTCTCTGAATTGAAGTACCCAATAAGAGCTCCCGCCTCCGGAGAGGCAGTCAAAGCTTCAATCTCCCTCCAACTAGTTATGACTTACAGGTCAGAACAACATGCTTACGACATACACAACCAATACATACAAACTGTTTATTCACACACTTCAATAAATTATATTTATAAGAAGATAACAAGAATCATAAAAGAATAAGCACAGCAGTTTTAGTGGGAGAAAAACAACCTTGGTGGCACCATGGTCGCAGAGAACAATTATGAAGCGCCTAAGACAAATATTTTTGCTATCCTCGTGTGGGTTTGAAATGATAGCGCAGTAAGCATCCCCATAATTCTTAAGGTCCAAGGCAAACTTGAAGATGTTTGCCCAAAGCTGACCACAAATTGTGGAAGCAGGTTCAGGAAAAAAGTCATATTCCATATTTTCATCTTTCAGTACAAGAATTTTATCAACTTGCTCTAAAGCAGCGAGGGCAAATTGACAAGCACCTTCACTCATGGCATATTGGTCAAAGAATTGCATCGCCCACTGATAATAATGAAACCTCCAAAGAGCTGTACATCCAAACTCACCTGAAAATTAAAGGACATTAGTGTCGGTACCAGATCTCATGCATCACCGCCCTAAGAAATTGATCATACCAGAATAAATGAAACCTGTTAACAAAGATAGATTTAGCAAATGCTCTGCTGCCTCAGGTAAAGATGCAACTCTGCAAAATATTTACAACATTGTAAGAAAGGGAATGCTGCCAAAAATGAAAAATAACAATATTTACAAAATCCAGTACATAATCATAAAAAAAGTGTTTAAAGCAGTTTTAATAACTTTGTGGAAGAATTGTAATTATACTTCAAGCATAAGAAAAGGTTCGTGACCATTATACAGCAAGCGTGGTATCCTTCACAAGAGAACTTTCAATTAATGAAAATTTGTGTAGCATTATCTACAAGACAATCAAGCTCTGGGATGTCAAACAGCATAAACAAATGCTGTAATCTAATAATCCAATATATGACCAATTTTGGCTTTAGATTGGATACACTGGTTCTAATATGGTCTTAGAGCAAGTTGAGTCCAACGTCACACTGCCACTTTGCCTAATTAAAAATAAATTCAAATGTTAGATTTCAAAGACATTACATGTGAGGCGTGTTGAGAGTAAAATCTCAAATCGGGAAACTTATTCGACCTAATGCACTTAATATACATGCCGAGACCCTACACCAATAACCAATTAAATTTAGGTTGGATGCTTATTTTGTACCATGATCTTAGAGTAGGCTAAACCAACAATGCATTCTTACATCATCCAATGAAAGGGAAATTTATATGTTACAGATCAAAGCCTTACATGTGATAGAGTGCAATGAAAATATACTCCCACATCAAAATACACTTAATATAAATCCTGAGTCACTCCACTTATAACCATTTGATTTTACGTTAGTAGGACGTTGAAATTACTTTAGCATTCATAATCCTCAGGGTACAAATCCATTAAAAATGAAAATTAAATAAACTGCAAAAAACTGACATCTAACCAAAACAGAGTGTAAAGACGGATAGAGGAAATAGTCAGGAATGGTAAGACAAATTATTAGCTATAATAAATAACAAATTAACACTGTTATATCAATTCATTGCATGGTTATTATTATAATAGCAGTTTATTTAATAATGTTAAATGTCTTGTAACCTTTCTTCTCATAATTACTTATTCATCCTTCATAACATCCGGAGACACCATAGTGTGGGTCTTTATTACCTTCATTTTAATTTCCCCATAAAATTATCATGCATGTCTCATTTTCCGCACGTGTTATTTCATGTTTGAATAAAGAGCTCAGATAATTTAGAATAATTAAGAAGCGAAAGGCAAGCTCAAACTATTAACATAATAAACAAAATAGAAACACATGTCATTGCTCATCAATGAGAATAAGTTGGAAAGTATAGAAGAATGTATGTAAAAGTACAATGTAAAGACCTGCTTCTTTGTCCCATTAGGAGATCCCTCTCATGTATAGATTAATCTCACACCGTGGTTTAAGGTTAAGGCGTCTCTCCTCCCACCTATATATGTGTACACAAACTTGTATTTGACTACTTACAACAACAACACACAAAAACACTCGAGCATTTATCCCACTACAGTGGGGTCGGCCAAATGGATCCTTTGTCGCCATTGTTCCCTATCTTTAGTCATAATCTCACTAATGCCTAAGTACATCATGTCTTTTCTTATAGTTTCATTCCATGTCTTTATTGGTCTACCCCTCCCTCGCTTAGCATGCCTAGTGACTAGTCTGTCACAATGCCTAACAGGTGCCTCTAATGGTCTCCTTTATACGTGACCAAACCATCTTAATCGAGCTTCTCACATCTTCTCTGCAATTGGTGCTACTCCAGTCTTATCCCTGGTACATTCATTCCTAATTTTATCCAATTTCGTGTGTCCACACATCCACCTAAGCATTCTCATCTCCACAACTACCATTTTTTGCTCATGTACATAATTTACTTCCCAACATTCAGAACCATAGAGCATCACTAGTATAATTGTAGTATGTTAAAACTTGTCATAAAGTTTTAATGGTACTTTACGATCACATAAGATCTCTGACACGCCTCTCCACTTCAAGCAACCCGCTTGGATTCTATGTATCACATTTGTATCAATACCTCCATCTTTTTGTATTTGACTATTTAATGTTATTAATATTATCATGCTTCGTATTATGCACTTCTACATAGCATCAAAGCAACACAATTCCTGAAAAAAAACTCTCATCAATTGAGCTACTAGTCTCGCCGATTGAGATCACTTTCGATTCAAAAAAAACTTGCATGCCATGTGGACTTCCTGACTTGAGCCCACTAAGCTGGCCAAGTTTGAATATGGAGCTCGTTGATAGCTCCTAGCGCTCGACCTCAACCTCCATCGTAACCCCCCCCCCCACCCCACCCCCCGGACTTTTATAGACTTTCGTCCCACTGGTGTGCTACACCTGCTCTTCTACACCGGGTCTAGATGACTCTCCAATAGAATCCGACTCCAACAACCAACTATTCCAACATCTGTTCTCACCACCACCTACCACAGAGCTCACTGATTCATCCAGCATCTAGTGTCGCTGACCAAAATTCTATAAAATGAAATGGTCCATGTTGAGCACACTCCAATGTATGGTAGGTTATTATGGAGGTCTTCTTCATCAGAAAGCTCGAGGGTCAGTAGTAAGAGCTTGTCTAAGGATTGTATGTTGTATTTGTAAGGTTAAAACGAACTTGTGTGGAACCAGCTCAAAAGAACATGCCAATATTTTGTGCTGATTATAGATGTAACAGAAAAAGTGTTGATGAAAAGGCTTGTATGAATAAAGAATTTAGTTATTTATGAACCTATGTAATCATTGGAAAGAAATATGGATTATCCCTTACATCAATGTGTATAATATGCAAAACATCTAATGTCTTTTACATCTCATAGGAACACCTAAATAATACATATAAAATATATTTCAATACATAGAATGAAATCCATTTATCACAAATAGTGGCTTAATAAAACTGAAGGCAATAAACTAAGGCAACAGCACTCATCAGCCAGAATGCATGTATGATAATTAAATCTGGACTATAAATTTATATTCAGATGTGAGAATCCATGCATTCTTAATATGATTTTGTTGGAATATGTTACAATAATAAGTTCTATACTGTTACAGTACTATCGTCATGTACATCCATATATATACATGGGAGCCTCTAATGTAATGATCGATTATTATTCTTTTCCTCAACATGGTATCAGAGCGAAAAAAAGTTTAGGGTTTTCGGATCTCGCCGCTCCCGCGCAGGCGCACAGCCCCGGCCCCCGACTCCCGCATAGCACGCCTCCCCCGCCTCCTGCACGGCGCGCTCTTCCTCCTCCGGCTACTCCGCCTCCGTCTACTCCGCCTCCGACTTTCCGCCTCCCGCACAGCGCCCCTCCGCCTCCCGCACAGCTCGCCTCCGCTTCTTCTTCTTCTTCTAGGGACGCCGAATCCATGGAGACTTGAATCTCTCGATGTCGGCGGTCCTTTCATCTTCTTCCCTCTTTCTATGATGGTGGTTCTCCTTCCACATCCTTGGTGATTATTTGGTGTCTTCTCGATTTCTATTCGGGGTTTCCTTATGGAGAGCAGTGAGTCCTCTACCACTATGTCTTCTGGTGAAGTGACCTCTCCTACTCCGGCTTCTGTTGGACCTTATCATGTCCTATCAGATCATGGTGCTCCTCAAATCACCACTATAAAATTGGATGGGTCTAACTACCTCTCGTGGGCTCACTTCATCTCTCTTGATCTCAAAAGCCGCCGGTTATTTGGCCATGTCTGTGGCACGGTGAAGGCTCCTGCGTCTGACTCTCCTGAGTGGCTTCAGTGGGAGTCTGACAACTCCCTGGTGATGTCGTGGCTCCTTAACGCTATGACGGAGTCCATTTCTCGGAACTACCTGTACTTGGATACAGCAGCGGATATCTGGAAGCATGTAGAGACTACCTATTCTGATCGCGGCAATGCAGCTCAGATCTACCAACTTCGTCGTCAGTTGTTCCTCCTGCGACAGGGTGATTGACACCTCTTGGCCTATTACTCAGAGTTCACCCAACTCTATCAGGAGTATGAATATTTTGATTCTCTGACCCTGGTGTCTCCTGAAGATGAGGAGTTTGTCCGAGCAAGAGAAGAACACAATCTCATCTTTGAGTTCCTCCACGACTTACATCGGGACTTTGATCCGATCAGCATTCAGATTCTTGGCCGCTCTCCACTACCTTCTCTGCCCGAGGTGTACAAGCCTTGTTCAACAGGAATTTGATGGTTGTTTGGCTCTGCTTCGCGACTCTGCCCCCGAGGGATCTGCCCTTGTCTCTCTTTCTCAGCCTGGGGCTCGTCCTGCTGGTGACACTAGATTGAGGACTACGGAGAAAGATCACCTAGTATGTGACTATTGAGGGAAGGCCCACCATACTAGAAATACTTGCTTCAAGCTTCATACTTTTCCTCCTTGAGGCAGCCCTGCCTCACTTGGTGGGCGGGAAGGTGGTCTCCCTTAACACAGGCCTCCTCGGCCTAGATTAGCACACTTATCGGATGTTGGGGAGGACTTTACTGCTCCTCACTCTCTGGCTTCCAATACGTCGTTGGATCTTTCGGCTGAAAAAATTCTAGCATACCGCCGGATGATGCTTGGACCTCCAGTGGAGCCATCCGGTTCTACCTCCTCTTCCTATGCTCATCAGGGACCTGCAGGTACTCACTCGGCTTCCTCCCACCTCTCCTCACTTTGGATAATTGATTCTGGGGCTACGAATCACATGACCGGATCAGCCATAGGTTTTGTGTCTTACACGCCTTTGTCGGGCAGGGACAAAGTGAGCATTGCTGATGGATCGCTATCTCTCATTGCTGGGAAAGGATCCATTCCATGCCCTTCTCGTACCCTCTCCTTTGTCCTTCATGTTCCTTCTTTCACCTGCAATTTTCTCTCTATTAGTCACCTGACAAACTCAATCAATTGCACAGTGACTTTTTTCCTACTTCTTGTGTTTTTAGGACCTGAAAGCGGGGACGGTGATTGACTCTGGTAGACTGTACAACGGTCTCTATGTGTTTGACCCCTCTGCTTCCACTTCATCCAGCATCGCTCGGCCTCCCAACGTTCTTCTTGCTGCTCGTCCCTCTGAATTGGATTTCTGCCATTGTCGGCTAGGACATCCTCCTGTCGCTATTATGAAGTTGTTGTTTCCTGCTATGTCTTCTACATTATTTAATGTTTTTCATTGTGATGTGTGTGAACTGGCTAAACATCATCGTAGTACTCTTCCTCTTATGTCCCCTGTAGCTCAGTTATGTTTTTTGCTATTCATACTGATGTTTGGGGTCCTAGTCCTACTATTTCTATTTTTGGTTGTTCGTGGTTTGTTTCTTTCATTGATTGTTACTCTCGTTGTACCTGAGTTAACTTAATGAAGCATAAAAGTGAGGTGTTATCTATTTTTCAGCTCTTTCACAAGATGGTCACAACTCAATATGGTGTTCTTGTTAAAATCTGACGTAGTGACAATGGTTGTGAATATATTGGCGCTCATCTTGACAACTACCTAACTGGCATAGGTATCATTCATAAAACCTCTTGTGTGTACACCCCAGCTCAGAATGGGGTGGTTGAGCGTAAGAATCGGCACCTCCTTGAGGCGGCTAGGTGCCTTCTGCTTTGGATGCATCTCCCGAAATATTACCGGGGTGATGTTGTTCTCACCGCAGCCTACCTCATCAATCGTCTTCATACATGGTTCCTCAGGTTTCAGACCCCTCTCACCACTCTAGAGGTTCGTCCTACCTCTCTCTCACCTTGTGTCTTTGGATGTATCTACTTTGTCCACACCCAGCCTAAGATCAAACTTGATCCACGCGCCCTGAAGTGTGTGTTTATTGGCTATTCTCCTACCCAGAAAGGCTATAGGTGTTTTCACCCGGTTACCAAGCGAGTATTTGTTACCATGGATGTCACCTTCCGAGGATCTGAAGCTTATTATGGGAACTATCTTCAGGGGGAGAGCACAGCTACAAAAGTGAGTTCCCCTCTTATTTCTCTGCTTATTCCTTCGTCTATGGGGTCACCTCCCGTTCCGGTCACTCCACCGCCATATCTTGTTCCTACTACTCCTGTTCCTCTGGTGCCCCCTCCTATTTTGCAGGTCTACACTCGACGCAGAAGGGGCACGGACACTCAGGCTCTTGCTATTCAACCTGTACCATCATCTGATCCATCTCCAGGTATTAACAAAGGTAACTCTGCTTCTAGTCTACATCCTCTTTTTCACTTTGTGACTTATGACTCATTGTCTCCTTCACATAGATAATTTGTCACCTCCTTGGCCTCCAATTCTATTCCTCAGTCTTGGCAGGAAGCACTTGAGCATAGTGAGTGGAAGGTAGCCATGTTGGAAGAAATGGGAGCCCTTGACAAGAACAGTACTTGGGAGCTTGTCCAACTCCCTAAGGGGAAAACTATTGTGGGATACAAGTGAGTTTTCTTTGTGAAGCAAAACTCTCAAGGTCTTGTGGAACGATATAAAGCCCGGTTAGTGGCGAGAGGATATACGCAGACAGCGGACATTGACTATCAAGAGACATTTGCAATAGTGGCAAAAATAAACTCCATCAGGATCTTGCTTTCATGTGTCATATGTAAAGGGTGGAGTCTCCTTCAGTTAGATGTGAAGAACGCATTTCTCCACGATGATCTTGAGGAGGAAGTCTACATGTCCTTACCTCCTGGTGTTAACTAAGAAGGATCGGCATGGAAAGTTTGCAGGTTGAAGAAAGCTCTGTATGGCTTCAAGCAATCTCCCCGTGCGTGGTTCGGGAGATTTCACTGGGCTATGATCTCTTTCGGGTACAAACAGAGCAATGTTGATCACACCTTGTTTGTGAAACATAATGAGGCTAAGATGGCTGCTCTCATTGTCTATGTGGATGATATAGTATTAACCGGCAATGATACTGAAGCGGTTGAACATCTGAAATCTAAATTGTCTAAGGAATTTGAAGTGAATGATCTTGGCCCCCTCAAGTATTTTTTGGGCGTCGAGGTGGCTACATCCAAGCACAAGATCTTTATATCTCAAACAAAGTATGTTCCAGACTTACTTGAGACAACTGGAATGCTCGGGTGCAGGTCAACTGATACCCCAATTGAGGTCAATCACAAACTTGAAAGAGATGGAGTAGAAGTTGTTGATGACGTATCTGGCTTCCAACGATTGGTGGGAAAGCTTATATATCTCTCTCACACTTGACCAAACATATCCTATGTTGTTGGGGTCCTTAGTCAATACATGTATTCACCTAGATCACATCACCTGGATGTTACACACAGAGTTCTGAGATATCTCAAATCCACTCCTGGTAAAGGAATTTTGTTCTCACCGAATGAGGCATTGACCGTAAAGGTCTATACGGATGCGTACTGGGCAGGATCAATTGATGACTGGAGGTCAACATCAGGGTACTGTTCCCTTGTTTGGGGTAATTTAGCAACCTGGAGATGCAAGAAACAACATGATGGTTCCAGATCCAGCATAGAGGCAGAATTTCGTGCTATGGCACAAGGGCTATATGAAGGATTGTGGATCCAGACGATCATGAAGGACCTTGGCGTGAAGTGTGACGGTCCAAATAGGATCTATTGCGATAAAAAATCTGTGATCAGCATTGCCCACAATCCGGTGCAACACGATCGCACCAAGCACGTGGAGATCGACAGACACTTCATCAAGGAAAATATTGTTAGGGAGATTGTGAATACCCGTTCGTCTCATCAAATCAGTAGCTTGCAGATGTGTTTACCAAAGGATTGAGTTAGAACTCGTTTGACATAATACTGAACAAGTTGGGCATGACTGATATTACACGCCCAACTTGAGAGGGAGTGTTGGAATATGTTACAATAATAAGTTTTATATTGTTATTGTATTATCGTCATGTTTACCCATATATATATATATATATATGGGAGCCTCTAATGTAATGATCGGTTATTATTCTTTTAGTGAACTAGGCAGCCAGTTCACTGTTTTTCTGTGAATTGGCAGCCCAGTTTACTTAACAACTGTGAACTTGGGCACCCAGTTCACTAAAAAACAATTATGCACATGTTATTAAAGCAATTTTTTAAAAGCCAGTTATGCAATTATTAATGTATAATATATATGAATTCATTGCTCTATCTAGGATTGTTGCAGGTTTGTAATATCGTGTATTTCTTCTCCAGATTTTCTCACCATGGTTTCTTCTTTTGCATACTATGGTACTTCTCCACCTCTCAGTCCAGACTCTTTAATTATCATACTTATATTCTTATAAGTCATATGATTATATCTAATTTTTTATGTTGTAAAAATGGTCTAATAAACTGGAATAGAAGGGAGCGGTCATCTACTGCTCAATCATGCAAAGATCCATGTTGGAAGTATGTGCGGCAATTGACCCCAATAATAAAAATAATTTGATTTGTAACTTCAGTGAAAAGGTTATAAAGGGTGGAATTTATAGTGCAAAGCAACACATTGTTGGGGGCTTTAGAAATACGAAGTCTTGCCACATGCCCCCCACATGTACGGTTGAAAATGCAAGTGTTTATGACAAAAATATTAACTTCCAGCAACACGAATAAGCGCATATTCCCTGACTTTTGAGATATGGATATTTTGGAAGTGATGAGAAAATGAATGACATTAGAGAGAAGGTTCGTAAGAGAACTAGAAGTTCCAAAAAACCTCGGGTTAAAGGGCCAATGGATGTGTTTTTTGCTATCCAATATAGAAAAGTGGGTGCAAAAAAGGAAAACAAAAAACTATAAAGCAAAACTCTATTAATGAAGCTTGTAAGGAGCTGAGAGGGCGAGCTTGCAAGCACGTAATTCAATGGATGTATGACACAACAATCTCATTTACTGTTGTGACTCATCCAAGTTTTGCAATAATTGTGGAGTCCATTGGAAAATTTGGAGTGGTGCCATTGCTGAAAAATGAAGTGAGTGAAGTCAAAGACATGAAGAAAGCTTATGAGGATGAGTGGGGGATATATGGTTGTTCCATCATGGATGACAAATGGACGGATAGGAAGCAAAGAACTCTAAAAAACAATTTGGTGAATTCACCTAAAGAAACAAATTATTTATTCAATTTTCATTTCATCTTAAATTGTTAATCAAATATGATAAAAAAAATCATGTTTCTTTGTTTACAAGATGCCTAACAGGTAAATTATTGAAAGCAAAACAGTCTTATTTATATTGGACCGCATGTGCTGCTTATTTGATTGATTTAATGCTGGAGGACATTAGGAAGATATCTAGCACTATTTGAATTTTAAAGACGGCAATGAACATAAATGGTTATATTTGTTAGAAAAGCCCAATTAAGGGCCCATGTTTTTCTTCTTCCTCTCTCCTTGTATTAGTCCCACATCACGTATTAGGATTTCTCTCTTCATTCGTCTCCTATATAAGTGTATGTATACTTGTAACTATTCATTCAACAAAGTATATACAAGATTGGAGCTCTCTTTACACGGTATCAGATCCAATCGGTTTTCTCCTTGGGTATCCGGCCTAGCCCATTTCTAGCCGCCAATCTTCTGTGCCTCTCCGCGCGGCCTCCCCTTGCCGCGGCCTCTCTTCTACCCGCCTCCACCTCTACTTCTCTTGTGGCTTCCACCTCCTCCTTCCTACCACCTCTCCTTTTATAATCTTCTCTCACGTGGGTCCACCTTCTCCTTTCTTTCTCTACCCGCGCGGGCTCCCCCCCCCCCCGTGCGACCTCTCTTATTTGTTGTCTGCTGCGGGCTCTCTCTCATCCCACTCGCGGCTTCCTCTTTGCCTAATCCGCTCGAGTTCTCTATCTCGCGGATTCTTCTCCTGACCGCTCGAGTTCTCTAACTCGCGGCTTCTTCTTCTGACCGCTCGGGTTCTCTACTCGCGGCCTCTTCTGCTTGCCGCTCGCGTTCTCACAGCGCGAACTTCTTCCCCACCACTCGCTGCGACCTGCTCTCCTGGTCACTGCGACCTGCATCATGTTCGCCGCGACCTGCCTCCTGCTCGCCGCGACCTGCCTCCAGCTCGCCGCGACCTGCTCTCCTGCTTGCCGCAACCTGCTCTCCTGCTCGCTGCGACCTGCATCCTGTTCGTCCTGCTCGCCGCGACCTGCCTCCAGTTCGCTGCGACCTGCCTCTTGCTCGCCGCGACCTTCTCTCCTGCTCGCTGCTTGCCTTTTCTGCTCGCTGCGATCTTGCCTTCCCGCAGCTAGCGTTCTCCTCTCTGTCCTTAGCTGCCTCCTGGTCGCGACCTCGTTTGTCGTTTGTGTACCCGCCGAGACCGTGCGGCTATCTTCTCTGTCGGCTTCTCCCTAGTCGCACTCTGGTCGCGATCTTCTGATCGCTGGTGTGTCCACCGAGACCGCCCGACTACATCTTCTAACCGCCCGGTCTCTTCTGCAGGTCGCGCATGGCTTCCGATACTTTCGCTGCTACTTCTGCTCCACTCGCCCGTGCGGCTGCCCCGGCTTCCGAACTCCGTGATGAGTTACGGATTACTACCATCTCCCTCACTGGCAAAAGGAATTTCGCCGAGTGGGTTCACTCGGTTTGTCGTGTTCTGCAGACGAAGGGTCTTCTTCACCACTTCACCTGCGCTACTTCAACTGTTCCCTCCGATGACTGGCTTCGCGATGATGGTCGGGTATAGTCCTGCCTTCTCAACTCTATGGATCCCGAGCCCTACAGGATGACCATGTATCATGACATGGCTAAGTCCATGTGGGAGGAGCTTCACGCTTTTTACTCTGGCCATGACAGCCTACAACACTTATATGATATCATTTCCGATCTTCAGAATCTTACCTCGGGTGCTACTGGTGATATGATTTCCTTCATGGCTAAAGCCAAGAGTTTGGCAGAGGCTTGGATTCAACATCAGCCTCCTACTACCGATCTAACCACTCAACGAAACAAGAAAGAAGTTGTCGTCATCGCCATGATGATGTCCCGAGTTCCTCCCCACCTGCATAGTATTCGGGCCCAGATTCTCTCACCCGCCACAACTCCTTCCTTGTCTGATGTCTGCTCCATGCTGATCAAAGTCACGCCTCCCTCTGAGGCTCCTCCTGTTTTTGCCCCAGCTCTTCTTCAGCAGCCTCTCCTTTTTACCCCTTCTCCTCGTGGATCTTCCACTCGGGGGGGAGGGGGGGTGCCGACCCCCGTCTCGTGGAAGAGGACGTGGTGGTCGTTCTTCTATGAAATGCACCTACTGTGGCCGGGATAATTATCTTGAAGCTACCTGCTACCGCAAGCATGGCTTACCTCCTCATCTTACTGCTACTATGTCTGCTGCTCCACCTCCTACTGCGTCTCCTGCCACTGATCCAGCTACTACTACCCACCAAGACATCGATGAGCTCCGCATCCAACTTCAACAGCTTCAGGGTGCCCTCGGCCGCTCCTCCGGCTCTGTTGCGTCCTCTTCTGCAGAAGGTATAACCTGTCTCTCTCATCATCCTTGCTGGATCGTTGATTCTGGCGCTACTCACCATATTACTTCCCAGAAGCCCACAGCGTACCTACAGACACCTCATCCTGCTTTCATCACTGTGGCCAACGGTGACACCCTACCAGTCTCTGGCTCCGCCGCTATTCAGCTTACGTCGCACCTTTTTCTTTCCTCGGTTCTTCACGTTCCGGTGTCTCCTTTCAATTTATTATATGTTAGTCGTCTCACACACGACCTTGATTGTTGCATTACCTTTTCACCTTCTTCATTTCTTATGCAGGATCGCCGCACCCGGAGTACCATTGGTAAGGGACAGCTGATGAATGTGTTGTACATCTTGGATCTCCCACCTACTCTTCTCTCCGCCGTCTCCACTGTTGATTGGCATCGCCGCCTTGGGCATGCTCCCCTTCCGGTTCTCAAGCGGGCTCTTCATGATGTTTCTCTCCGAGAGTTCTCTTGTGAATCTTGTATCTACGGCAAACAACATCGTTCCTCTTTCCCCCCTGTCTGTACCCGGAGTACTACTCATTTATCTTTACTTCATTCTAATGTATGGGGTCCTTATATAGTCCCCAGTATTTTTGGCTTTCGCTATTTTGTCACGTTCATTGACGATTACTCACGTGCCGCGTGGCTCTATTTATTACATGCTCGCATTGAACTTACTTCTGTGTTTCGCGCCTTTTTACTTGAGATGCGTATGCAGTTCGCCACCCCCCTCAAAGTACTTCGCACTGATAATACACGCGAGTATACGGGTCGCACCTTCTCTAATCTCTGCACCGAATTTGGTGTCATCCATCAAACTTCATGTGCGTATACCCCTCAGCAAAACGGGGTGGCGGAACGCAAAAATCGTCATCTTCTCGATGTTGCGCTCTCTTATGTTCCAAATGCACGTTCCAACCGAATATTGGAACTTTGTTGTTTTCACCGCCTGTCATCTCATCAACCGTCTTCCCTCGTCTGTGCTTAATTTTGCCTCACACATCCAACTCCTCCCTCCCTCCACCAACCTTACCTCTCTCACACCGCGGATCTTCGGGTGTGTTTGTTATGTCCACCTTCTTGGTTCTCCTGCCGACAAACTTGCTCCTCGGGCCGCCAAGTATATGTTTGTTGGCTACTCTCGCACTCAAAAGGGGTACGTCTGCTACTCTCTTTCTGATGGCAAGCTGGTTGTTTCTGCGGATGTCACTTTCTGCGAAAACCAGCTCTTCCACTTACCTAGCACCACCTCGTCTTCTGCTCCCTCCATTCCTCGGCCTGCCGTCCCGGTCGCTCCATCTTTGTCTTCCTCTCCCCACGTTCCACCTCGAGTTCCTCCACTACTTATCCGTGTTTACTCTCGTCACCCATCCAAGGATGCTCCTGTAACTCAGCTCCCCGCTACCAGCGATACCTCGGCTACGGCAGATCCCGCTCCCGTCTCTACAGCTCATCCCTTGGTCAACTACGTCTCTCTCCATCGGCTGACGCCGCCTCTCTACACATTTGTCACCTCTCTTTCCTCTATTTCTGTACCTAACACTGTGCAGGAGACGCTTCAACACCCAGGATAGCGGGCCGCTCTGAATGATGAAAGGCGAGCTCTCTGGGCTAACCAGACCTGGGATCTGTTTCCTCTTCGTGCATGTCACCCCTCTGTTAGCTACAAATGGGTCTTTGTCATTAAACATGTGGCGGATGGCACTGTCGACCGTCTGAAGGCCCGGCTCGTGGCTCGGGGCTTTACTCAAAAACATGGTCTTGATTACGAGGAAACCTTCTCTCTCGTGGTGAAATTGAACACGGTCCGCGTTCTTCTCTCCTTGGTTGTTCATCGTCACTGGCCCCTTTATCAGCTGGATATTAAAAATGTCTTCCTCAACGGCGATCTCCATGAGACAGTTTACATGCGGCAACCTCCCGGGTTTGAGACCACGGGGGAGACTTTGGTATGTCACCTTTGGAAATCCATTTATGGTCTCAAACATTCCCCGCGTGCGTGGTTTGAAAAATTCAGTAAGGTGGTCTGTGCTAGTGGCTTCACTCGGAGCTCAGCTGATTTTTCTCTCTTCACCCGACACCGGTCAACCGGGACTGTGATTCTTCTGATCTACGTTGATGATATCCTGATTACTGGTGATGATATGGACGGAATACAACAGATCAAATAACAGTTAAATTTCGCCTTTCAGACCAAAGATTTGGGCAACCTTCGGTACTTTCTTGGGCTCGAGGTTGCACGACACTCTGACGGTCTTGTGTTATCTCAAAGGAAGTACTGTATATACCTCCTTCATGATGCAGGTTATTCTGGGTGCAAACCTGTGGAGACTCCTATGGACCCCAATCACAAGCTCTCGGCTCATAGCTCTGACTATGAGAAGCTGCTTACAAATCCGGAATATTACAGACGCTTGGTTGGGAAAATGATCTACCTTACGGTGACTCGACCAGACATCTCGTTTGTTGTGGGACTTGTGAGTCGGTTCATGCACGCTCCTCGGACATCTCATCTTCAAGTTGTCGAGCGCATTCTTCGATATCTCAAGATCGCCCCCGGACAAGGGCTCGTGTACAAACCATCCACATCTCTATCTCTTATCGCGTATTCTGACGCTGACTATGCAGGATCTATTGATGATAGGCGCTCCACAACTGGGTTCTGCACTTACTTTGGTGGACACCTCATAACTTGGCGTAGCAAGAAACAGACTGTGGTTGCGCGTTCTTCTGCTGAAGCAGAGTACCGTGCTATGGCTGTTGTTGTTTCTGAGCTAACCTGGCTTGAAGGCCTTCTGGGAGACTTGGGTGTTCGTCTCTCATCTCCGGCAACCTTATTTTGTGACAGTGAGGCAGCAATTCATATTGTCAAGAATCCGGTCTTTCACGAATGCACAAAGCATATCGAAGTTGACTGTCACTTTATCCGGGAAAAGGAACAGTCAAAGAAGATAGATTTGGAGCATGTTCTTGCTGCCGACCAAGTTGCGGACATCCTGACGAAAGCTCTCTCCAGGCCGCTATACTACCAGTTTCTATCCAAGCTTGGTGCCTACGACTTGTACGCTCCAGCTTGCGGGGGAGTGTTAGAAAAGCCCAATTAAGGGCCCATGTTTTTCTCATTTCTCTCTCCTTGTATTAGTCTCACATCATGTATTACGATTTCTCTCTTCATTCTTCTCCAATATAAGTGTATGTATACTTGTAACTATTCATTCAGCAAAGTATATACAAGATTGGAGCTCTCTTTACAATATTTATGTTCGCTCGTCTTATGAATATGTTGAGGACCTTTACAGGGCAAGTGTAACTTGTTAGACCAGCTCACTGGGTAATATGTTGAGCCTCTAGAATAGAACCATACTTGTCAATCAATTGATTGACATTCTGATCCATCGTCCTCACTAGAGAAAGTAGATGCTTCAGAGTCTGAACCAGTCTCATTGACAGAGGGAGAGTTTGGGAGAGTGCACCTCATTAGGAACATAATTGTCCCGATTATCTTCAGTTAGGGCCATGAGGCTGAACTCGTCATCGTCTTCAAAGTCACTATCAACAGAGGACAATGGAGATCCTATGCCAGTTGAGATAGCTGGATGATCAGCCTCTAATTCAATAGACCTGAGACCAATGTAGGTCACTTCTTCCTCTAATTCTGAGGACTCAGAATCATTGTTTGACAGGCTAATTTTCTTCTAGCCCAAGAAGCTCTTTTCAGTCTTCTTGTCCTTATAATGCTTTTTGTCTTCAAACTTCTTGTGCTCCTTCCTCTTGATTGGACAGTCAATAATGACATGTCCACTTCTATTGCCACAATAGCAAACAACATTAGTCTTATTATGTTTGTTCTACTTAGAGTCATACCTTTCCCCAGTGTGGTCTTTTCTAGACTTCTCTTCAAGCTCCACCTCAAGAAAGCCTTATTCCAGCATGGAGAAGTCTAGAAAAGACCACACTGGGAAAGGTATGACTCTAAGTAGAACAAACATAATAAGACTAATGTTTTTTGCTATTGTTGCAATAGAAGTGGACATGTCATTATTGACTGTCCAATCAAAAGGAAGGAGCACAAAAAGTCTGAAGACAAAAAACATTATAAGGACAAGAAGGCTGAAAAGAGCTTCTTGGCCTAGAAGAAAATTAGTCTGTCAAACAATGATTCTGAGTCCTTAGAATTAGAGGAAGAAGTGGCCTACATTGGTCTCATATCTATTGAAGTAGAGGCTGATCATCCAGCTATCTCAACTGGCATAGGATCTTCATTGTCCTCTGTTGATATTGATAGTGACTTTGAAGACGATGACGAGTTCAGCCTCATGGCCCTAACTGAAGACAATCGGGACAATTATGTTCCTAATGAGGTACACTCTCCCAAACTCTCCCTCTGTCAATGAGACGGGTTCAGACTCTGAAGCATTCACTTCCACTTATGAATATGTTGAGGACCTTTACAGGGCAAGTGTAACTTGTTAGACCAGCTATAATGAGATTTGCAACTTCTTTCCATACACTTCAGCGCATTCATAAGCAGAGGAACAATTTGAGAAAGATGTTCACTTCACCTAATTGGTCTTCAAACAAGTGGGTAAAGGAAAGTGGTGGTAAGCAAGTGCATAACATTATATTGAAGATCTCTTTTTTGAGAAGTGTATTGTATATTTTAAAAATATTTGGACCTTTGGTACGTGTACTGAGATTGGTTGATAGAAAGAAAAGACTAGTCATGAGTTATATATACAAAGTGATGGATAGAGCTAAAGAGGCGATAAAAAATTCTTTCAATAAAAAAGAGAAAATTATAAGGATGCCCTAAAATTATTAATATAAGATGGGAGAGCCAACATCACTGACTTATGCATACTGCTGGAAATGTTGGAAATATTCAGCGACATATCAGATTGAGTTTTTAAATGTCGCATGTCGGAAACATGTCGGAGATATTTTAAAATATCGGATTTTCATATCTAATAAATAAAATTTTTATTTTTAGGTATATTAACTAGAATTATATGTTATAAAATAGAAAACTAATATAAAAAACTAGATAAAAATGAGTCATTTATATTATGAATTAAAATCGAATAGTATCTAAAATAAAATATTATTAACAAATACAAAATGATACATTATAAAATATATTTAGTATTATACAATAATTTTATTTTGATAACTATAAGTTTATTACAAATAAAGATGAATTAAAATTTTAACATCCTTGATTGATTATAAGTCTTTTCAAACGTATAAATTTATATTAAACACATGCAAACAATCAACAACAAAATGAATTAAATGTTTTTGTATTTATTGTAATATGAATTTAATTTTTTTTGAAACAACCGTAAAAAAATTGGTTATAAAAATAAAATACTAAAAAAATCTAAACAATAAGTTTAATCGATTGAAACATACATAATATCTATGTGATTTAAACATACGTTGTTAATTTGTTGGTATAATATAAATAAAATAGCAGACGGTATATTTAAAAGACGTGTTGGCCGATATATAGGAAAAAATCGGACATGTTTGCCTATATTTTACAAAAGAACAATCTTTTTTTAAAATAACATATCATTTTCCCCTTATAAATAACATGTCATGAGACATGTCGGGGGACATTTAAAACAATAGATGTGGGTCATTATTTAAACCAAGAATTCTTTTATTCAAACCTCACAATTGCAGCAGATGGAGAAATTATGGAGGGTTTATATAGGACAATACAAAGACTGATTCCAAGTCATGGCAAGCAAAATAAAGTCATTGACCAGTAATCATTATTTAGAAATATTGAAGGGTTATATGGAATGAATTTGCAATTTGGTACCGAAAAACAAACTCTCTGGGTAAATTAATTATTATTCAATCAAGTTTATTCTGATTTGTTAATTTTTTTTAAATATTTCTTACATGTTACTTTAATAGTTGAAAGATGAAAATCTTATGGTGCAGCAAATGGAGAAGTTATAGAGGGTTTATATAGGAAAATACAAAGACAGATTTCAAGTCATGGCGAGCAAGATAAAGTCATTGACCAGTTATCATTATAAAGAAATATTGAAGGGTTATTTGGAATGAATTTGCAATTTGGTATCGAAAAACAAAGTCTTTGGGTAAATTAATTATTATTCAATCAAGTTTATTCTGCTTTGTTTATTTTTTTAAATATTTCTTACTTGTTACTTTAATAGATGAATGATGGCAATCTTATGGTTCTTTAACTCCTGACCAAAGAATATTGTTATAAAAGTTCTTAGCCTAACTTATAGCGCATCTGGGAGTGGGCGTAATTGGAGTTTATTTTAACATGTAAGTATTTAATTTTATTTTGGGAGATTAATAAGTTTGATTTTGTTTGTTGCTTGATTTATATAGTTACTTTGTTATATTGTAGATGCATAGCAAAAAAAGGAAACGGGCTAGCTCAACAATGATTAAATGATTTAGTATTTGTCAAGTACAATCGAGCGTTGAGATGCCGATATGAAACACGTGATCGAATAGACTAAATTTCATTGATAGATATTAATGATAACAATGAAGGGTTAGTGGGTAGAATGGATAAAGATAATGAGGCAGGGCAGGATGAGGAATTTGTTTTGATGACGAGTACCTAACTTGGGGTGCAGTTTCTAGGGCAACTGGAGTAGAAGAGGACACCTATCAAACGCGCTTATCCGAAGGAAAGAATGTGATTCAGCAAGTGCAAAGATAGTTCAAAAAGGAAGCACATCTAAGACGAGGGTTCCTACTCTAGTAGTACTTAGAGATTGTGATGTTGAGGATGGGGATGAGGAAGCTGATGAGTACAATGAAGAATACCCGAAATATGTATATTGATTGAGTATGAAATACAAAGAAGATACAAATATATAGTGATAGCGAAAGGTAGATGAAGAAATCTTATCAAGATGTGGGACAAAGAAGAAGAAGCATAAATGGTCAGTGTACAAACATGGGCCCAATACAAGGATTATTCTAACAGTCAGTAATAAATTATTTTCATTTTTAAATAATTTAATTACCTTATTTATGTTAATAAGTGTTTTTTGAGATTACCTTTGTGCAGATCATGCATATGGAAATATTATGGATCCTTCCTCTTACCTGGATATATGTTGATCCATGTATATGATAGTAGTAAACTTTCTGATGTTTGAGATTGCATTCATGATAACATTTGACATGCTTATATTTTTTTGGTTTTACATGCATAGTTACATGTTTATTTGTTAGCGGCTACTATGAATTATTCTAGTTATCTAGTGCAGTCATTTGTTACTATGATTTAATTTTATGGCAAAGCAAAGATTTTTATGTCAAAAGATAGTAGGACTGAAGTTGGGATTGCTTCAATGCAAGATTGGAATGTCAGGTAACATTTGCTACTTTGTTGTTGGTACTTTATTGTCGTTTTAAACTGCTTTTTGAACTAGATGATACTAAATGCGTTAATTCTTTTGTGTTGATGGTGGTAAACGCACTTTCTGTTTTTTTGTGTTTAATTAACTACATTTTATCTTTTTCAATTTTGAGCATCATATGGCTCAGGCGCGCGCCTGCACTTTGCGCCTAAGCTTCAGGACACCTTTGCGCCTCGGTGCGCCTAGCACCTTTAAAAACATAGGTCGACTTACTTATGATCATTACTGCTCTTTAACTTTTATCTCTCCTTCCTTTGTCGTGCAGGATCAACAGATTCATAGTATCATTGGTAGATGGCGGTTGTCTAATTGGGCCTCCATAATTACAACTCCATGGGCCTCCCCATCACAACTTTATCATGTGACTTTTGTTGATTGGCACTGATGTCTTTGGTCATGCTTCTCTTCCTATATTGTGAAAGGCTCTTCTAGATTCTACTTTTTCTAAATTTACATAGGAATCTTGCATGTATGGAAAACATCATCGCCCTACCTTCTCCCCTCAATGTACTACGAGCTCTACTCCATTTGTTTTAGTTTATCCAAACATTTTGGGTGCTTATAAAAATGTTAGTTTATATAGACATGTTTACTTCCTTACTTTTAATCATGATGATCATTCTCACATGATAAGAGTGTATTTACAACGCGATATCTCTGAAATATGTGTCTACGGAAGTCAAACTTATTTTTCGAGCTCCATTAAAATTTTCGTACTGATAATGTTCGTGAATATACTATTCGCGAATTCCAAGAAACTTACAATATAATGGGCATTATGCACCAAACGTCATATGCATATACACAACAACAAAATGGTGCGACCGAGCAGAAGAGACGTCGCCTCCTTGAGATTGTTCACTCTCTTATGTTTCAAATGCACGTTTTCAAGATCTATTAATATTTTGTTATCACCACTGCATGTAATTTAACTAATTGCATGTCTTCGACTATCCTAAACTTTATGACTACCTTCTCCATCTAGGTTTCCCTCAACTCTGCGCTTCCTCCTGACTTCTCGTGTTTTCGTAGTGTCTGCTTTATCCATCATCATGGCCCTCAAGTGGACAATGTAGCTTCATGTACTACTAAATATATTTTTGTTGGGTACTCTTGCGCACAAGAGGGATATGTGATCCTCTCCCACCGATCAGAAAAAAAAAACCTTTGTGGGTGTCATGTACTATTCAGAAACATTTATCAAAAATTGTCATGATACATTTGTTAACCTTCCTCGAGGATCAACCTTTGCACTCCTCATTTCCTATTGATAACAAACCACATGCTATCATGCGACCCAAACATATTGACAGCCCACCAGCACTTGTGCTACCGACACCACTTCCTACTCTTCCTCTAAATGTGTACACTCGTTGTCATTCTCGTTCAGATGCCCGGGAATAGTTTCCCCTTACTGATGACGCTCCTCTGGGCAAGCATTTCAAACTAGCCAAATCCCACCCCATCGTAGAATTTTTTAACCTTTTCAAAGGTTTTCGATAAGAAAGAAATTATAATTGGAAAAATGACAAAAATATATGTTTGTGTTTATCCTACTGCTTATGTTGTTTCTTCATCTACATATTATGCAGTGCATACATAAATAAATATCGAAATAATTCTAGGCGATCTTAGACATTGATTCACCCAATATATTGGTAAGAAGTAAGTGGATTTGGTTAACCGGTCAACAATAAAACAGATTGCATCATTTCCTGATAGTGTTTGTAAAGACCTATGACTAGAATTAGTTTTAAGCTTTTTCATGGTTTTTTGACTTTGTTGTCCTACTTATGGTCTATGATTATCATTGTATGCATCACTAAACATGTTTATTTATTCTAGGACATTACATTTTATTTTTTTCTCCTCCATGTTACCAGGTTACTATCAACAAAAGAGTGATACCTAAATGTGTATCATCCTGACAACTAGCATGCGTGAATACTATAATTTTCAAGTGTTTGTTTCTAAATAAAAGAATTCCACGTCTGGGAGATTTCTTGAGATACCATACGACCTGATGAGCTGCTTCCCAGTGTCGCATCCTAAGAGCATGCATATATCTACTCAGCATTCCCACGAAGTGTGCAAAGCAAGATGGGTAAGAGATAAGTAGACGAGTTTGTCAACATGTTTCTGGCGGCTTCACTTTTTCTATCCCTACAAAATCACAGCTTTATAAAATCTAAGGAAACATGCTTCAAGAGATTATTTCAACAATAGAAAGACAAGATTTCCCCCAGCTTATAAGAAACTCCGTTGAAACTTCATGTACACCTCTTTGAGATCAACACGGAGAAATCCATTCTTTATGTATAGTTGTTGTAAATCATATTCAAGGTATATTGTACAAGAAAGTAATACTCGAATAGAATCCCTCTATCACCGGTGTAGAGTTTCATGATAATCAACAACCTAACTTAGGCCTCAATTGCCGCGGCGGTGGCGGACGCAACAGGCAGCTGGGAAGGGGCGGTTGGGACTGGAGGGGGGAGGTAGGGTTGGAAACGCCGCTTTTGCGGAGCTTTTCCGCTGCCCATAGGGAGCAAACGGAGTAAACTCTACCAACGCCCGTTTGTTTACCCGCTATCCAACGGCGTTTGCTACAAACGCAGGCGTGAAATCCCACGCCAAATGAAGAATTAGGCTGTAACCCAAAAACCATTAATCATGTTTTATATTGTTCTACAATTCTCTTTTGATTCTGCTTAACTGAGAAGGCACATCTTAACCCAACCATCATTTTCCCAGGTGGGAGGTGAAAGATTTTTCATGTTTGATTCTTTTCTACGCCAAGCATTTGTACCTCCAGTTTTACTCGGGTGCATCAATTGCAACCTGTCAGTTTTTGGGAATAACAATCAAAGTGAAGAAATAAAGGATTTATGTGTTGATATGAGATAAAATTGTCTATAAGATGATTAGTGAAACTTGTGTTATCTTTAAGGTGGACAACAGGAGGGAGGAGATAGTTGTCAAACTAAGGACCTAGAGCAGGCACCAAGAAGGCTTGAACAATTGGAGACTACACTTTCTCAACAATAGGCTCTGGAAAGGGGAGGAATAGGATTTCATATATGAAAGGCAGGAAAGGTGATAGGTATGTGAGTAATAGGAGGAATAATAGAAGAAGGGACAACAATAGGTAGAGGAATATCGCCAATCTCGTTCATCCCTCTTCTCCCAAAGAGAAAATGAAAATTAGACCGACCCTTGGATGATGTGGCATTCATACTACAGAAGATGTGATCGAATAAAGGACAACAATAGATAGAGGAATATCACCAATCTCATGTGCATCCCTCATCTCCCCTAAAGAGAATCAAACATAGACTAACCCTCGTGGAATGTGATATTCATAATACAGGAGAAGCGATAGGAAGGGGGTGGTAGCCGTGATAATCTTTCGTAGTAGAAGAGTGCCTAACAAAACACATCTAGTTTGTCACAATTCACTTGATGAATGCGAACAAATCAAGCACTCAAAAACACAAGCATGGAGATGAGATGTGCAAAACTGAACATTTAGAGGACAAATGAGCTATAGGTGAAACATATTGAAGGCACGGAATGGAAGACAATTTAATGAGGTATACCACAACCAACATAGTATCTCCCAGTATGACTTGGAAAGATGCATTTTAATAAGACACCGGACAACCCCGAGGAGGTGCATATTTTTCGGTTCAATCACCTCGCTTTGTGTGGTATGGGCACAGCTAGTTTGTTGGATGATAAAATTGTCAGCAAGTCTCAAAAACTCATCATTGATTGTACTCACCTTTATTATCACTACGAAGAACACAAATAATTCCCAAAATTGAATCAAACCCATATAACGACAACTTTTAAAGTAAGTAAACACTTCACGTTTCCTTTTTAAAAGATGCACCCAGGTAGTGCAGGAAAATAGTCACAATATAAATGGCAAACTAATCATAACCAGATAAAAATAACACAGGTAATGGCCCCGAACATCAGTGTAACTTAACAACAAACAGAGATATATTTGGTATAGAAATATTGTTAGAACTATGATGAAATTTTTTCGATAGTGCACAAGTGTCAAAAATAAATTTGTAAAGCAAACGACAAAAAACTGCAAATATCTTTTGAGGATAAGGTGGTGAAGGATGTATGATATGTTATTAACATCTTCGAACATCGATAAAGGAAGCAACATTGGAAGTCGAGAGAGAATGAAGAATCAACTCATATTTGCAGTCCCTCATAGTTCCTACCACTACCAAAAAACTATTTTGCTACTAGATCTTGAAAAACACAAATATCGAGGAAAAGGTTGTGAAGAAGTGAGGGGTTGAAGAATCACCTTGAGAGTATAAAAGATAATGAAAGGCGCCCAACTCACTTGCAAAAAGGCCCGTAGAGTGTATTTCTCAAAGTAGTGTCTTCAAAAAACTCACTGGGATGAACATGTTGAGAACAAACACTAGGATGTTTGCCCCCCAAGAGTAATGACACGACGACTAGCTCACATACTTATTGTAGCAAGATGAAGATATAAGCGATAGAAGTCTATTGAGTATGACTCTTTTTCCCACAATGGTTACATGTATGAGAAGTGTTGAACCCGAAAACCACGGTTCAACAAGTTCGGACCTGGGGGTAGCTCGTCTTTACTTCCCTCAAGCTAATGCCTCAGCTGTGGACTGGGAGTTCGAAAACCTTCCCCCCAGAACAACCTCAAACAGACCCTGAGTCGCAGCAAGGAGGTCTGTCACACACACAGAAGATCTTTGATTGCTTCCCCTTCCAAACAAAAGTTTGATTGAGCACCTTTCGAGAGCCAAGGGAGCTTTCGACAACCCACCCGGATGCAACGGTGAATGATGAGATGAAGCTCCTGCCAACCAAAGCTAGCCAGGGGAGAGGAAAACTCAAAAAGAGGCCCCTACAAAGCTTCCCTTGGGGGTCTATTTATAGTTTTTCGGGGATGGTCTGCCAATAGCGAGATCCCGTGATGCAGGACGACGCGTAGGGTTTACGCGCCTGTCGGCTTTTCTAGGAAACCCTAAATGCACGCGATGATTATATTAATTTTGGATAAAATTTAGAGCGGAATGAGGCAACTAATTTTTTAATAAAATCACAAAATTGTTATTTTGTTTTAAAAATGATTTTCGTAAATAAAATGGTTCAATTTAAATCCGGGAAGGAAGTTCGCAACTTTCGTTCCGTTCTCTTTGTCGTAGCACAACGGAAATCGGGAACTCCAAATACGTTTCCGTTTGGAGTTTTCGACGTAGCGTTTGCTGACGAAACTCGGGCGAAAACTCAGCAATGAGTCGAATTATCCTACGAGAAAATACAGAGGCACACACAAAGGAGAAGATAGAAACAATTACCCACGGAAAGATGCGTCTTTCCGTATCCGAAGTCGAGGGTGATCACGCGAGGACTTCTCGTCACCTTCGTTCTCCGCTCCGAGGTCGGCCGCTATCACATACGGGCACCAAGGAATCAAAACACTCCCTCACACGAGGTGGTTCCACGGATTCACTCAATCAAGAGAGAAGCCACAAACTAAACAAGCCTAAAATTCATTCGCTCTCACACTCAAGGTGGATCCACGTAATCACAAACGCTCACGGTGGTTCCACGAAATCTCACACCACACGAGAAATTAATTCCTCTTTCTTTGTACACGGCTTCAGAAGGGTAAGCACCAATTTCCTATCTTCTAACCACTAGGACAGTCCATAGATTCTAAATGTTACTGTTCAGCATCACCATTAATCGACAACAGCACTAGAACAGAAATGTCACAGTTCCACAAGATGGGGAAAAAAAATAGGGCAGTGATTCTTCTTGTCTGATCTTCTCTAAACGGAAGCAAGTAAATAACCTAACACCTAACTCATGATCTCATTCACGGAAGTACATCAAACTTCACTGTTCTACCTTCCCAACAGGCTACAGGACTCAAGACAAACACAACGCATCTATCTCCTTTTTTTCCTCAACAGGAAAACAGATTTACAGCAAATTCCCAATCAACATTTCATATTCATCAAATTTCGACATTCATCCCCTGTTTCATGTTCTTCTTCTTCTTTTATAGGACCGGAACTGCCGGTGGAAGCGTTCCTCCACGCCGATGAAGAAGGCGGGTCTGGCGGAGCGGAAATGGCGGAAGAAGCTCGTGGATGTTGTCGAAACCGCCGGACTGGGTGTCGTGGAGGTAGACAGCTGGACGCGGGCGGTTGCGGGGCGGCATCGTGCGGAAAACCACAGCGGCAATGGCGGGGACGGCGCCGTGAACCCTAAGAACGCGGAAGAGGAACAGTAGCGGCCGCGTGGAAATCGAACTGTGCTGAACCGACCTTTTTCACCTATTCCTGTGGATGCCTAATCATATATATAGTTTTTATATATATATATATATATATATATATGTGTAATGATACATATAATATATATATATATAGATATTCACACTTTTCTATAACAACTATATATACATATATATATTTATGTAATTATATATATATATATATATTTCACTAAAATTACAAATGACAAACTAAACATGTAAACTCAGGGCCGATAGTGGTACGGACGGGTGCGGCGTCGGGCACTTTTTTGTCGACTTGATTGGGGTCGGTCTCCACCAACTCTCCCCCTCTCGAAATCACTCATCTCTGGTGAGTGCTCTGAGCGGTAGTGCGAGAGAAATCAACATCTATACCACGAACCAAGTATCTCAGAAAACCATTAGCTGCTCGGGAACTGAAATAAAGTATTCTTCTGGTGTCTCATGCTCAACCTGAAACTGGTAGTGAAAAACAGAACGAACTACAATGAAAGTGTCAGTAGCAGAATGAATGTAGGTATGTCCTGAATGTGGCTCCTCACTCTCACTCACCAACACAGAAGAAACAAATGGAGGAGACGAAGATGGAAATTCTAAAGACTCATGCGAGTAATCGTAGAATTAAGTCAGATTGGCTACGTTAAAAACAAGATTTTCTCCCCAAACGGAAAGCATCTCAAGTTCATATGCATTTTGCCCAATCCGATTTACTACTCGAAAGGGTCCAGTTCTACGGTTGCTAGCTTCTTTACGTTACCAGAAGGTAACCGTTCCGGATCTAGCCGAACCATAACCAAGTCATTCATTTTAAAATTAATAGCTTTTTTATGCTTTACTATGAGTTGTATAAAAATCATAAGTGTTATGCAATTTTCCGCTCAAAATTTATTTTTATACAAATCATGCAAATGCAAGGATGACTACTAACACAACGAACGCCACAAACCGATAGTTTCAGATATCAAGAGCAACTCCTGAGAGAGGTACATGATCAGGAGGCTCAGAGGGTGGATCATAAAAGAATTCATCGCGGGAGCGATGAACACTCAAGTGCAAACTTGAGACATCAGTGATCAAATACAATATCAACGTATCAGCGAGTACACCCTCAAACTCGACTGTGTCACTACAGATGGAAACATCCCTAATGTGCGGTGAACACATAAGTTTTTCATCTGGGGGTTCACTAGGAGGGGTATAGTAAAATTCGTCGCAAATGCGACGCGTGCAAATGTAGGCTCCAACAACAGATGGAGCGCTTTCATATAAATGTGCACGAAGTGTGATAACTGTAAGAAAGGTTCTAGGGGAAAGTGAGGCATCAGGAGGCTCACCAGGTGGGACATAGAAAAACTCATCGCAAATACGATGGTCAACAGGTGGTACGTCCCATAACTCATCTAGAGTGCGAGCAACTAGATGACTATGCCCAAGCACTATCAACATCAAGTGAGACAATGGAGCAGGTATCCATGTCTTAAAACTCGCAAGCGGACTATTCAGATAAAGCTCATTCACATAAGAACGAGGTGGCTCATCTGGAGGCTCCGAAGGTGGGTCGTCAAATGACTCATCAGTCGAGTGATGGTCCTCCAGAAATGAACCGTCAGAAGAGGTCATACTCCCAGATAGGGTAGGAGTGACTACCTCGTGATCACTACTAAGCTCTCGGCTCCCGATCGTAATGTCACTCGGTGTGCCATCAGGTGTGGTGATGTGACTCGAGTCGTCATCGGGTGTGGTGATATGACTCGGTGCGCCACTAGGTGAAGTGTGCAAGGAATCTACACTCAAAATAGAGCTAGTAGAAATCGAATCAAGGACGGGTTCACTAAGTGGAGCCGACTCACATGGGGCTTGACTCCACACATCCTGTACTAGAACATCAGATAGAGTGGGTGACGTCTCCCTGGTGTGGGCAGTGGAATGCTCTCGTTGACCCTTAATGTCTATCATCATGTTCACATTCGGAACACTAGGAGGATCGATAGGTGTGACGTACTCGTGACGATAGTGACCTCTATAGGTAGTTCGAGGGTAATCATGATGAGTGTGCATGTCATAATCATGTCGTGCTTGTGGATGATCATAAGTCCTACGAACGTGTGGTGGTGGTCGCACATATGCAGTCTCAGATTCCTCATATAAAGGAGATGTATAGTATCGATAATTAGAGGAATACTGACTCTTATCCTCATAATAAGGTGTCGAGGGACCATTTTGATCCACTCGAGTACGAGGATGATAACGACGATAGTCATCGTACGGATCGTCTCTATAATAAGAACGTGTTGGTGGGTCAACACGATCTCGGGAAGTGGTATACGGTGCTCGAGTATAATCATCGTAGTATCGTGAAGGTCTCCGTGACTGGGCACTATGAGTGTGAGTGTAAGGGTAGTCGTGATCCTCAAATAAAGGGTTCCTCCTAAAGGTAGACCTTTCCACATAGTGATGTGGAACATCATAATGGGTGCGGACCGAATGCTCATCTCGAATTTGAGGCGGCATTGACGCTCGAGGGGGTATTTCTAATCTACTCACCCTACCTGTAAGGTGTGCTAACATTTCACGCATCTGGCATGTACTCTCAGTTAAGGTCGTTAGTTGGTGGGCGAAAGGTATAAACCACTGGGGCGGTTCATTCCCTTCGTATCCACGACTCGGGTGACCACATTCAATTTGACGCATTCTATCACTACGCTGATACATGCTAAAAAAAATTAAATGCAATGTATGATTATGCCTTTTAAAAAAATCGTTTTTTTTTTGGAAATTTTTTTTTTTAAACTATGCGGGTTCCTATTCTACACGGGGTGGATCCCAAAACTTGAAAAAATTTTGGAACCTCCCTCTGATACCAATTTGATGCAGGACGACGCGTAGGGTTTACGCGCCTGTCGGCTTTTCTAGGAAACCCTAAATGCACGCGATGATTATATTAATTTTGGCTAAAATTTAGAGCGGAATGAGGCAACTAATTTTTTAATAAAATCACAAAATTGCTATTTTGTTTTAAAAATGATTTTCGTAAATAAAATGGTTCAATTTAAATCCGGGAAGGAAGTTCGCAACTTGCGTTCCGTTCCCTTTGTCGTAGCACAACGGAAATCGAGAACTCCAAATACGTTTCCGTTTGGAGTTTTCGACGTAGCGTTTGCTGACGAAACTCGGGCGAAAACTCAGCAATGAGTCGAATTATCCTACGAGAAAATACAGAGGCACACACAAAGGAGAAGATAGAAACAATTACCCACGGAAAGATGCGTCTTTCTGTATCCGAAGTCGAGGGTGATCACGCGAGGACTTCTCGTCACCTTCGTTCTCCGCTCCGAGGTCGGCCGCTATCACATACGGGCACCAAGGAATCAAAACACTCCCTCACACGAGGTGGTTCCACGGATTAACTCAATCAAGAGAGAAGCCACAAACTAAACAAGCCTAAAATTCATTCGCTCTCACACTCAAGGTGGATCCACGTAATCACAAACGCTAACGGTGGTTCCACGAAATCTCACACCACACGAGAAATTAATTCCACTTTCTCTGTACACGGCTTCAGAAGGGTAAGCACCAATTTCCTATCTTCTAACCACTAGGACAGTCCATAGATTCTAAATGTTAATGTTCAGCATCACCATTAATCGACAACAGCACTAGAACAGAAATGTCACAGTTCCACAAGATTGGAAAAAAAAACAGGGCAGCGATTCTTCTTGTCTGATCTTCTCTAAACGGAAGCAAGTAAATAACCTAACACCTAACTCATGATCTCATTCACGGAAGTACATCAAACTTCACTGTTCTACCTTCCCAACAGGCTACAGGACTCAAGACAAACACAACGCATCTATCTCCTTTTTTTTCCTCACAGGAAAACAGATTTACAGCAAATTCCCAATCAACATTTCATATTCATCAAATTTCGACATTCATCCCCTGTTTCATGTTCTTCTTCTTTTATAGGGCCGGAACTGCCGGTGGAAGCGTTCCTCCACGCCGATGAAGAAGGCGGGTCTGGAGGAGCGGAAATGGCGGAAGAAGCTCGTGGATGTTGTCGAAACCGCCGGACTGGGTGTCGTGGAGGTAGACAGCTGGACGCGGGCGGTTGCGGGGCGGCATCGTGCGGAAAACCCCAGCGGCAATGGCGAGGACGGCGTCGTGAACCCCAAGAACGCGGAAGAGGAACAGTAGCCGCCGCGTGGAAATCGAACTGTGCTGAACCGGCCTTTTTCACCTATTCCTGTGTATGCCTAATCATATATATAGTTTTTATATATATATATATATATAATATATGTGTAATGATACATATAATATATATATAGATATTCACACTTTTCTATAACACCTATATATACATATATATATATTTATGTAATTATATATATATATATATATATTTTCACTAAAATTACAAATGACAAACTAAACATGTAAACTCAGGGCCGATAGTGGTACGGACGGGTGCGGCGTCGGGCACTTTTTTGTCGACTTGATTGGGGTCGGTCTCCACCATCCCGCCTTCTAGAAACTGTTAAATGCATCCCAAAGTGGTCTTTCAATAGCGAGATCCCGCTGTCTGGAATAGCTAAAGCCAGGCCAGAAACGAATTATCAGAAAAAAGGGAAACGGAAATGAATATCCTCAAATGACGAGTCGGGGCACCTCAGTCCACTCGCCTAGGCGGCGAGAACTCGGTGGGACTGAGCTCTCGTCACTCGCCCAGTCGACGAGCACCAAAACACAGCTGGGCACTCGCCACCTTGCTACTGACCTACATGCGAGATCTCAACCCGCAGGCTCTCTATTACTACACTGGATACGCAGCGAGCACCTGACGAAACTGACTTCTTGCTCCCTACCTTGGGCCAGTCGGGCCCACTCGACAAATAGGGGGTTGTACAAGGAGGAACACCAAAGGCAGGTGTGAAAGTATCTAGCGTCTACCTAAATCATCTAGAGGGGGTAAATAGGTGATGTTTGCGTTTTTTTGCTGAATAAAAATTATCTAAAAGACAAGCACACAAACACAGAGATTTTTATACTAGTTCTCCGTATTGGGTATGTCCACTGTCCCGCCTCGCCTATCTACCACAAAGGGTACGATTCGGCTACTTCACCTTTCTCAGATTATACCAATCTTACACCTCAGAGCAACGCTCCTACACCTCGGAGAACACGATCTCCTACACCTCGATCCACAACCGGATCTACACCTCGATCCACAAACGGATCTACAATCTCGATCCACTAACGGATCTACAAACTCGAAAATAAAACAATTACAAACTCGGAGATAAAACACCTACAAACTCGGAGAGATCATTTGAATTGTTGTTGGTGCAATTTTTCTCGAGAAATGATTTGGCCTTCTCGAGAACTTCTTTGCTTTTCTCGAGAAAAATTTGGCTTCTCGAGAAATCTGCAAGGCATTTCTCGAGAAAAGGTCTTAGAATATTTTAAGAGAATTTTTTTCTTCTAAGTTAAAACCATCAACCCTTCCTTTCTTCCATTTATTTAGTACTTGAAAATGAAGTGCATCCCAATAGAGAGGTTACACATGAGTCAACATCATGGAACACACAATGAGGGATTACTTTGCATGGTTCTGTGTTTAGTGACTCATTGTAAACTGACATTGGTCTACACTTAGCAATAATAACCTGCAAGCACTTAACTAAAAGATGACATCAAATACAAACTTAATTCATCTTAGTTCAAGTGTGACTTCACACAAATCTAGGTTATCGTGGATATAATATCCAACAATCTCCCCTATTTGTAGAATTCAGAACCTTCTACACTAAGGTGAAATATTTCAAGATAAATAAAGAAATAACAGGCAAGCAAGATAATGTATATAAAGACAGATAAGAAATAACAAGTTCAACGAAATTCAAAATTTTATATATAGAGAGAGAGTTTTTCCACAGAAATATCTTAGCCCACAAAATTCTATAAAACTGATAAACATAGAATCATTTGAATTGTTGTTGGTGCAATTTTTCTTTCTTCTCTTGTTGTCTCTTCTGATAGTTGTAAGGTTTGGGGTAGTACTTTGGAGGCCGGAGAGGAGCTTTTGGATTGATTCTGTCATATTCTCTATCATAGATCCCCCTCTTAGTTAAAGATGTTTCATACAACTCCCACTCCTGGGAACTGTAATGATCATTTCTATCTTCATTAAAATCGACAACCACCTTTAAAGTGTCCAAAATTAGAGACTTTGAAGAAGGACTCCAGACTTCAGCAAATTCTTTTTCAATTCTTTTAGCTGCACCGTGACTGGAAATGGATCTGCTTGCAGAAGCATCATCACCATATTTCCTTTTCTTTTGCACATGTGTTTCAGGAGGTATTTCTTGAGGAATCTCTGGTTGCTCATGAGTCCAAACCTGAGAGTAACATTCTGGAGGAATTTCATATTGCTCAGGTCTAGGGTAGAAAGTAGGCTGGCAGATATTTGGGTCAAGATGTGTAGGTGGAGGTGCATTGGGATCAACTTAAAATTCTGGAAAGATATGATTACGCATCCACACAGCAGTCCCAAAAGTATAGAGGTTTACCTCCTTAATCTGCTTTTCTACACCAATACTGATCTCATTTAATTAATCATCCCAAAGATTTTTCATGTCTTGAACTTTCTTGTCTACATTTTCCTTTACTTTAACCTCCCCCTTTCTGACTTCTACAGAGAGGGTCGCAATGGCATCTTCCTTAAACTTGTCAACCTCCTATCAAGTTTAGAAATTATGTTCCTTAGTTTTTTTATCCAATTGGATCTGATTGTTTGCTAGACTGACTGATTGTTCCATTATTTCACCAATACTAGTGATGGTGTGGTCTAAGACTTTTCCACCAATTTGCAACAGCCGTTTGAATTCATCTGTATTGTGTTGAATTTCAGCAAAGTCTTTGTTCATCTCTTCTTCAAGAGCAGTATCTTTATTTGTTACTTCTTGGAGAGACTTGTCAAAGTACTCTCGTTGCTTTGTTAACATAGATTCTATCTTACCCAATAGGGTATCATCATGAATTATGTCAGCTTGAGGAGATGGAGGAGTTAGAGCTGGAACTGTCCACATAGGTATTTCTGCAATTATAACTAAGGTTGTATCTCTTTGGAAGGAAGTTATCTCATCCCCTTCCTCACCTAGGATAGTGGGGAGAGAGAAAACTAGACTCCTCATGGGAGGTTCTGCTGGTTCTGGGATAATTTTTTCTTCATCAGATAGCATAACTTCATTCTCCCCCTCAATATGTGCCTGGGGCTGAGAGTCTTCTGGTATCTCTTCCGGAGGATTTTCTTCAGGGATCTCTTCAGGGATTCTTTAGGGTTCTCTGCAGGAGACTTTGTAGTAGTCTTACCAGAAGAGATGAACAGGGGGTCATCTGATGTTAGACTTTCAATCATCCTATTAATGTCCTCTGTAGTAATGTCCAGTATAGTATCTTGGTCAGAGGAGTGAACATTCATACCTGAGTCATCATCATGTGCAGAGGTGCTCTGCTCATCATCAGACTGATCTATGTTTTCCTCTTCCACTGCTACATCAACATCAATAGCTTGCTCTGTAATCTTAGCTGCAGGAACATCTGACTGGATCTCATTTTCCGTTACATCAACAGGCAGAATATATTCATGAACTGAAAGAGCAAGCTCCCCCTCAGCAGCTGCACCAGATGTGCCAGCTGTATCAGTGTGAAGAGGAGATGGGATCCTGTCCTCATCATCAAATATAACTCTCGGAGCTGGTGGAGCCTGGCCTGGCCTTAGAATTTTGATCTCTCATCGGCTGATGGAAGAGATAGTGACTTTCTTGAGGTGGTGAATTACCACACCTTTGGTTATGTCAAAGATCTCTGTGTGAGTTTGATTTAGATACAAAGAGATTATCCTTCCAAAGTTTGGTGCTTTCAAACATTCCTTGATCTTCTCAAATAATAGGGATCCCCACTGGAACTTCTTTCTGGACACAACTGCAATTATCATATCAAATAAATCTGAAGAAATGTATCTGATGGAGCCCGTTTGGCAGAGAAGCACCTTTCTTAGAATATCAGTCAGAAGTTTGCTCTCATCTGACATGTTCTGTCTTTTAATTGAAGTGGTGGATTCTATAAGACCACAGAAGGAGTAGGCTCTTGAATAATCACCTGCTTCCAGATAGTCTTCCTCACCAGTTGATGGTAATCGGAGAAACTGTGTCAAGGAAGATGGCTTGACTTTGATCTTGATATCTCTGACAGAACTCTTCAACAATTTCCCAGAACTCTTGAACTTGGCATTACGGAAAAACTACTCAACTTCAGAAAACAACACTTTGCAAGGATGTTCCGGGAATCTATCAAATCAACATTGCAATTTTTCGCATCAAAAACAAACCTAAGCTACCAAGTCAACAATCAAATACTTTAAACTAATGTGCAAGAAAATAACATAACATCACGGCGATCACGCCATCACTCATCGTCTGAATCAATAAAAGTTTCATTTTCTGCACTAAAATTTTCTTCTTCTTCATTGAACTCGGCCTCTTCTTCATCCTCGGCATCATCTATATGCATTATTGGAGTATGTGCCTTCTTCTTAGATGTGCTTCCCTTGTCAGCTACCATCTTCCCTTTAGATAAGCGCGTGGAGTAGATGTCTTCTTCTACCCCGCTGGCCCTTTCTACTGCACCCCAGGTCAATAATTCGTCAACACCGATAAAGTTGAGGCCGGCGGATTGCAGAAGTAGTAGAACATTCTTGAAAACGTCTGAAAAAAACTTTATGCCTGCGCGAACGAATTCACTGCCAACACCGATCTTGGAAGATTGAGTCATCGATTGAAGAGAATGAGAAATGTCTGATTTTCCGGAGAAGCGGTGGATTTTGCGAGAAGAATGACGGTGACCTTCGCAGAACTGAAGCGTTTTTCTCGGGAAAATTTTTTGAATTTGTGGGTTTGGGTATTTTTATGGACTTATCTTCTATTTATATAAACATAAAAATTTTGAAGAATTAGAGAAAGGCATACCTGGAATGGCGGTTCGAATTCTTCAAAAAATTTTCTGGCTTTTTGAGAAAAATGGATACCAGGCGGATTAGGGCATTTCTCGAGAAGACTGAAGCTTTTCGAGAAATCCATAGGCTTTCGAGAAATTAGATTTATTTTTCTCGAGAAGAAGACTTATTTTCTCGAGAAATAACGGAGCTTTTCGAGAAATCCGGAGGCTTCGTGAAATCCAGAACCTTTTCGAGAAATCCACCAAGTTTTTCTTGAGAAATTTATAACCTGAGCTTTTCAGGACTCCATGTTGAGCATACCAAGTTCTGTCTTGAAAAAAGAGAACTTGGTCTCGTCCAGCGGTTTCGTGAAAATATTTGTCACCTGTTTGTCCGACGGGACATAGCTGAGGTCTATGTCCTTATTCTCCACATGCTCTCGGATGAAATGGTAGCGTACTTTGATGTGTTTGGTCCGGCTGTGGGAGACTGGGTTGTTGGCGATAGCTATTGCGCTGAAAGAGTCGCAATACATTAGAATTTCACTGAACTTCAAATTATAGTCTTCAAGTTGATTTCTGATCCATAGAAGTTGTGCGCAACAACTACCAGCAGAGATATACTCTGACTCGGCAGTAGATGTTGTCACACAATTTTGCTTCTTACTGCTCCAAAAGATAAGTCATCTTCTGACGAATTGGCACGTCCCGGAAGTGTTTTTCCTCTCGTCTCTGCTTCCTGCAAAATTAGCATCTGAAAAGCCAATTAGTTCGACGTCATTATTTCTTGGGTACCATAAGTCAAGATTAGGTGTGCCCTTAAAGTATCTTAAAATTCGCTTTTCAGCGACGTAATGAGATTCTTTAGTGTTCACTTGATATCTAGCGCAGACACATGTTGAGAACATTATATCTGTTCTACTGGCAGTCAGGTAGTGCAAGAATTCAATTATATTTCTGTACTTAGTTTCATCAAAAGGTTTTCCTTTTTCATCTTTGTTCAGAGACGCAGTTGAACTCATTGAAGTCCTCATAGAGGTTGCGCACTTCATTCCGAATTTCTTAAGAATCTCCTTGGTGAACTTCGTCTGAGAGATGAAAATCTCATCTTCAGATTGTTTCACCTGAAGTTCTAAGAAATACTTCAGCTCACACATACTGCTCATTTCAAACTTCCATTACATAAGTTTAGAAAACTTTTTGCAAATGTTGTCTTCCGCATAGCCAAATATGATGTCATCGACATAGATTTGCACTAGCAAATCTTGCATTTAACTTCCCTAAGAAATAATGTCTTGATCATCTTTCCCCATGTGAACTTTTTCTCAAAAACAAAGCTAGACAGCGTCTCATACTAAGCTCGGGGAACTTGCTTTAAACCATATAATGCTTTATTTAATAAATAAACATAATCAGGGAAGTGAGAATTGACAAAATCTGGGGGTTGAGCTATGTATACTTCCTCTTTCAGACTCCCGTTGAGGAATGCTGACCTCACGTCCATTTGGTAGACAGTGAAGCCTTTGAGTGCAGCATACGTAAGAAACAACATGATTGCCTCGAGCCGAGCTACTGGAGCAAATTTCTGGTCGAAGTCGATCCCCTCTTCTTGTTTGTATCCATATGCTACAACCCTGACTTTGTTCTTGATAATTACTCCGTGTTCGTCCAGTTTGTACCTGAATATCCACTTGGTGTCGATTACGTTCTGTCCATTTGGCATGGGCACTAGCTCTCATACTTTGCACCGTTCAAACTAGCTGAGCTCCTCTTGCATTGTCATGATCCAAGAGGCATCTTTGTTCGCTTCCTCGAACTTCTTCGGTTCAACCTGAGACAGAAAACTGAGATGCAAAACTTCATTAGCTGTACCATTTCTGGTTCTACCACTGTCGACTGGCTCTCCAATGATTTGCTCAGCTGGGTGATCTCTTAGGTGTCTGTGATGTTGGCATGTTGATTTCTTGTAGGAGTTATGTGAATGCCGATTGCTGGAGGTTCATGTTTGAAGAATGTAGTGTTCCTGTAATTTGTTCTCTTCTTAGTGCTGATTGATAAGATGATGAACAGTACTTATTTGATGTTGGAACTGTGGAAAACTTTGATGTTGATTATTAGCTTGCTACCCATGTGCTGTAGGTGTTAGTTGATGCTCCAGTGAGTAGTTGTGTTAGATCTGGTAATTGTTGTAAGTGATTAGGAGTTTAGAAGATGATGCATAGTGATTAGGTGTGATCGATGTTAGGTTGCTGCTTGCCCGTGAACAGTGAATTGTAATGTCACTGTGGTGAGAGACTTTTAGATCAAGTGTTAGAGATTTCGTGGAGCCACCGCGAGTGACAGAGATTTCGTGGAGCCTCTAGTGTGAGGGCGAGTGGATTTTAGGTTGTTAGAATTGTGACTTTCTTACATTGTTGAGTGATTCCGTGGAACCACCTTGTGTGAGGGAGCTATTTAATTCTGTGGTGCCCGTATGCGATAGCGGCCGACCTCGGAGCGGAGATCGAAGGTGACGAGTAGTTTCTCGCGTGATCGCCATCGACTTTGAATACGGAAGACGTCTCTTCCGTGGGTAATTGTTTTTATCTCTTTCTTTGTGTGTGTCTACATTTTCCCTTAGGATTTTTTTAGACTCATTGCTGGGTTTTTCGCCCGAATTTTGTCAGCGAACGCTACGTCGAAAACTCCAACGGAAACGTATTTGGAGTTCCCGATTTCGTTGTGCTACGACAAAGGGAACGGAACGAAAGTTCCGAACTTCCTTCCCGGATTTAAATTGAACCATTTTATTTAAGAAAATCATTTTTAAAACAAAATAGCCATTTTATGCTTTATAAAAAAATAGTTGCCTCATTTCTTAAAATCTGTGCAAATTCCGCTCTAAATTTTAGCAAAATTAATATAATCATTGCATACGTTTAGGGTTCCTAGAAAAAAGCCGACAAACGCGTAAACCATACGCACCGTCCTGCATCAAATTGGTATCAGAGAGAGGTTCCAAAATTTTTCTAAGTTTTGGGATCCGCCCTGCGCAGAATAGGAACCCGTAGATCATTTTCAAAAAATTTCAAAAAAAAAGAAAGATTTTTTTAAGCATCATCATTGCATTTGACTTATGTGTTAGCATGTATACGCGTAGAGATAAGATGCGTCGCATTGAACGTGGCCAATCGAGCCAAGGGAACGAGGAAGAAGAACCGCCCTAGTGGTTTATACCTTTCGCCCACCAACTGACGACCTTAACTGAGAGTACCTGTCAGTTGCGTGAAAGGTTAGCACACCTTAGAGGTAGGGTGAGTAGGTTAGAATTACCCCATCGAGCGTCAATGCCGCCTCAAATTCGAGATGAGCATTCTGTCCGTGCACAATACGATGTTTTTCATCATTACGTGAAAAGGTCTACCTTTAGGAGAAATCCTTTATTTGAGGATCACGACTTCACTTATACCCACTCATATGGTACTCCATCACGGAGATCGTTACGACACTTCGATGATTATACTCGATCACCGTATACCACTTCCAGAGATCGTGTTGACCCACCAACACGTTCGCATTATGCTAGAGACGATCAGTACGATGATTATCGTCGTTATCATCCTCGTACTCGAGTGGATCATATTGGTCCCTCGACACCTTATTATGAGGATAGGATTCAGTATTCTAGTTATCGATACTACACGTCTCCTTTATATGAGGAATCTGAGTCTTTACATGTGCGACCACCACCACACGATCGTAGGACTCATGCCTACCCACGAGCAGGTCATGATTATGTTGGGGACACTCATCATGATTACCCTCGAACTATCTATAGAGGTCGTTATCGTCACGAGTACGTCACACCTAGTGATCCTCCGAGTGTTCTGAAGGTGAACATGATGATAGACGTTAAGGGTCAACAAGAGCATTCCACTGCCCACACTAGGGAGACATCACCCACTATGTCTGATATTCTTATACAAGATGTGTGAAGTCAACCCCCATGTGAGTCTGCTCCACTTAGTGAACCCTCTCACAACGCTATATCTACTAGCTCTCTTTTGAGTGTAGATTCTCTGCACACTTCACCTAGTGGCGCATCGAGTCACATCACCACACCCGATGACGCATCGAGTCACGACACCACACTTGATGGCGCACCAAGTGACATTACGATCGGGAGCCGAGAGTTTAGTAGTGATCATGAGGTAGTCACTTCTACCCTATCTGGGAGCATGACCCCTTCTGATGGTTCATTTCTGGAGGACCAACACTCGACTGATGAGTCATTTGACGACCCTCTTATGGAGCCTCCAGATGAGCCACCTCGTCCTTATGCGAATGAGTTTTATCTGAATAGTACTCTTGTGAATTTTAAGACATGGATACCTCCTCCATTGTCTCACTTGATGTCGATAGTGCTTGGGTATAACCGTCTAGTGACTCGCACCCTAGATGAGTTATGGGACGTACCACTTACTGAGCATCGTATTTGCGGTGAGTTCTTCTATGTCCCACCTGGTGAGCCTCCTGATGCCTCACTTTCCCTTAGCACATTTATTACAGTTATCACACTTCGTGCACATTTATCTGAGAGCACTCCATCTATTTTTGGAGCTTACGTCTGCACACGTCGGATTTGCGAAGAATTTGATTATACCCCTCCCGGTGAACCACCAGATGATCCGCATATGGGTTCACCGCACATTTGGGATGTATCCATCTTTAGTTGCACAGTCGAATTTGAGCGTGCACTCACTGATTCGTTGAAGTTATATCTTGTCACGCACACTTGCAGAGACAATTCGCACGCCATGTTGACACATTTGGTCATTGTTGTCTCTGATTTGCACTTGAGTGATCATCTCCCCCGCGATGAGTTCTTTTATGATCCACCATCTGAGTCTCCTGATCATGTGTCTCTTTCAGGAGTTGCTCTTAGTATCTGAGACCATCGGTTAGTGGCGTTAGGCGTATTAGTAGTTCATTTATTGCATTTGCATGATTTGCATAAAAATTTCTGGAGCGAAAAGTGCATAGTATTTATGATTTTTATGCAACTCAATTTTAAAAAGGGCATAAAAGAGCTACTAATTTTAAAATGAATGACTTGGTTATGGTTCGGCTAGATCCGGAACGGTTACCATCTGGTACCGTAAAGAAGCTAGCTACCGTAGAACTGGACCCTTTCGAGTAGTAAATCGGATCGGGCAAAATGCGTATGAACTTGAGATGTCTTCCATTTGGGGAGCAAATCCTGTTTTTAACGTAGCCAATCTGACTTAATTCTACGATTACTCGCATGAGTCTTTAGAATCTCCATTGTCTTCTTCTCCATTTGATTCTTCTGGATTGGTGAGTGAGAGTGAGGAGCCACATTCAGCATATACCGACGTTCATTCCGCTACTGACACTTCCATCGTAGTTCCTTCTATTTTCACTGCCAGTTTCAGGTTGAGCATGGACACCAGGAGATTATTCTATTCCAGTTCCCGAGCACATATTGGACAGTGACCACTACTGATGATAGTTTTCAGAGATACTTGGTTCATTGGCATGAATGTTGATTTTCCCGCACCACCACTTGGAGCACTCACCAGAGATGAGTGATTTCGAGAGGGGGAGAGTTGGTGGAGACCAGTACGGATCAAGTCACAAAAGTACCCGACGCCGCACCCGTCCGGACCACTATCGACCCTATGTCTTATATGTTGTACTGTGTCATTTATTGTGTTTCATGTTGTTGTATGGGGTGGAATATATATATATGTTTATATATAACACTTATAAATATAAATATATATATATATATTAAACAAAATTTTCGGTAAGGCACATACACAGATATATATATATATATACGAGCATCTTCGCACGGGCTACGCCCGTGCTCGATGCTCTCGGGCGGCCTTCGGCCGCATCCAGGCGGGCTTCGCCCGCCGCCGAACGGGCTTCTCCCGTGCTCGATCCGTCGTTGCGGGTTGCGCCCGCATCAAAGCGGGTTGCACCCACATCAAGATGGACAGTGTCCGCAATATATACATATGAGTACTCAAAATGACCGTAAAAAAATATAAATCAATATTATAATTTTTATTTTATAAAAAAAATTACGTTTTGTCGTAAAAACATTAATTTCACGCAATTTTTCTCTTCCGACATCTCTGTCCCTCTCTCTCTCTTTCCCTCTCTCCCTCCTCTCTCTTCCCAACTCTCTCCCCCCATCTCATGTTTTCTTTCATGATCCAATGGCTCTTATTTGATCTATGGTGTGCCTCCAAATACCTATATTGCTTTATATAATAAGATATATATATATATACATCCTGAATATATATATAAATAGATATATATAACATTTGGGATAACTCCGGTTCAGAGGAAGCCCAGCGGAAAATCAAAGGGGCACTGTTCATCTTCCCGATCTCCCGGCTGAGCAACGGCGCACAGTTAGGGCTCAGGTTTTCCGCACGATGTCGCCCGCAACCGCCCACGAACCAGGTGTCTACCTCCACGACATCCAATCCGGCGGTTTCGCTCACATCCACGAGCTCCTTCTGCCATTTCCGCTCCGCCACACCCGCATTCTTCATCTGCTTGGAGGAACGCGTCCACCTGCAGTTGTGGCCCTATAAAAAAGAAGAACAGGAATCATGGAGGATTGCTGAAAGAAATATTGAAGAAACTGAGTTGGTTTTAATGTGTCGTTCCCTCCCGATGACAGGGATGATGAATAGTTAGGCGTGTTGTGATTTTTTTCCCTGTTTGGAGGGTTGTGTTAGGAAGAGAGTTGATGTTGGCATGTTGATTTCTTGTAGGAGTTATGTGAATGCTGATTGCCGGAGGTTCATGTTTGAAGAATTTAGTGTTCCTGTAATTTGTTCTCTTCTTAGTGCCGATTGATAAGATGATGAACAGTACTTATTTGATGTTGGAACAGTGGAAAACTTTGATGTTGATTATTAGCTTGCTACCCATGTGTTGTGGGTGTTAGTTGATGCTCCAGTGAGTAGTTGTGTTAGATCTGGTAATTGTTGTAAGTGATTAGGAGTTTAGAAGATGATGCATAGTGATTAGGTATGATCGATGTTAGGTAATTGTTGAGTGATTCCGTGGAACCACCTTGTGTGAGGGAGCTATTTAATTATGTGGTGCCCATATGCGATAGCGGCCGACCTCGGAGCGGAGATCGAAGGTGACGAGTAGTTTCTCGCGTGATCGCCATCGACTTCGAATACGGAAGACGTCTCTTCCGTGGGTAATTGTTTTTATCTCTTTCTTTGTGTGTGTCTACATTTTCCCTTAGGATTTTTTTAGACTCATTGCTGAGTTTTTCGCCCGAATTTTGTCAGCAAACGCTACGTCGAAAACTCCAACGGAAACGTATTTGGAGTTCCCGATTTCCGTTGTGCTACGACAAAGGGAACGGAACGAAAGTTCCGAACTTCCTTCCCGGATTTAAATTGAACCATTTTATTTAAGAAAATCATTTTTAAAACAAAATAGTCATTTTATGCTTTATAAAAAAATAGTTGCCTCATTTCTTAAAGTCTGTGCAAATTCCGCTCTAAATTTTAGCAAAATTAATATAATTATTGCATACGTTTAGGGTTCCTAGAAAAAAGACGACAGACGCGTAAACCCTACGCGTCGTCCTGCATCAGTTTGAGCCCTAGGTTTCTTGCTCTCCCTCCAGCAGGCTCTGCAACATCTGGTGCTGCCTCTGAAGGTTGAAGCAATTCTTTCTCTATGGGTTCTTCATCCACCAAGCCTGGATTGACGATCTTGACTGAGCTTGGAGCTTCTTCTTTGACAGCTTCATCCAAGCTAAGTTCCTTGAACCTGGTACCTACATCTGCACCAATAACACTAGACGAGTTGTTATGAAGCAAGCTAGTCTCATCAAATACAACATTTATCGACTCTTCTACCACCAGAGTTTTATTGTTGAAAATTTTGTATGTCTTACTATGGCTGTTATATCATACAAAAATACTTTCAAAACATTTTTTACGAAACTTTGTGCGGGAACAAAGCATTTACTTCTAAAGATTCTAAAATAGGACACGGTCGGTTTTCTTCCCTTCAACAACTCATAGGGGATCTTACTGTAGTTTTTGTTGATTAGTGCTCTGTTTTGCACGTGACAAGCCGTGATGACTGTTTCAGCCCAGAAGTATTCCGGAAGTGAAGCGTCGTTCAACATGATTGTACATGTTTCAATCAGGGTTCTATTCCGTCTCTCAGCAACTCCATTTTGCTGTGAAGTGCGCGGGGAGGAAAACTCATGAAAGATACCTTGGCTTTCACAACATTTTGTCATGGCACCAGACCCGAACATTGTTCTGTGGACACTCCTGATTTTGACCACTGAGCAGTCCAATTCGTTCTGAATTTGCCGGACAAAGTTAGTGAAAGAATCGAAAGTGTCTGACTTGTGTTTCAGAAAGAATACCCAAGTGAAACGTGAGTAGTCATCAACAATTACTAATGTATAGACCTTACCTCCTAAGCTGTGAATAGGCATAGGACCGAATAGGTCCATATGAAGAAAGTATAAGCTTTGTGAAGAATCATTCTCAGCAATACCCTTGAAGATAGCCTGTGTTTGCTTACCCATTTGACAGGCGTGACATGCACTCTCTTTAAGACACTTAATGTTGGGGGCATCACGCACTAAGTTGTGAGAAAATAGCATATTTAAGGTTTTAAAATTAATATGTGTTAATCTCTTGTGTTATTGGTCACAAAGAGACGCACTACTTTTTACCATAAAACACAGTGGGGTAGAATTGTCTAAACAAAAAAAATTTAAATAGAAAATATTTCTGCTCCGAGTGTCTGTTAAGACCGTCTCCAAATTTGCAGGCGATTTTATCAAACACTTGTCCTTACAGAACTCAACGATGTTGCCTTTGTCACACAGTTGACTTATGCTTATGAGATTATGATGTAATCCATCAACATAAGCAACGTCTGTAAAAGAGACTACGTCATTGGAAATCATATCATAACCTTTTGTTGTTCCTCTGTCTGAACCTCTAAAAATGACCTTTGGTCCATCTTTGATTGGGGTATAGTCAAGCAAAAGCCTTCGTGTCCCGGTCATGTGCCGAGAGCATCTACTGTCCAAATACCAGATTGGAGTTCTACTGGCCTTTGGACATACCTGTAAAAATAAATCATTTTATCTTAGAAACTCAAACGTATTTGGGTCCTTAGTTCCTGGTCAGCGTAGTCCCCCTAGGAACATTAGCCTTGCGAGTGGTCTGTCTCGCATGACTAACTCGTGGGGTCACAAAGTTAGCGGGGTTGTATCAGCAATCGGCGTCAAAGTGACCAACTTTGTCGTCGCACCAACAGTCAAATCTGTTGTATCTCCTCTGGTACTCCTGCTTTACCTTTTGAAATTTAGGTCTAGCAGAGGCACCGTACTTTGAGGTGGAGGACTCATGATTGCAGCATACACAAGGTTTTGCATCACCTTTTCCTTTTATACAACGGGCTTGGCTTTAGGTGCCTTCTTGTTGTTATGCCCATGTACATATGCACCATAACTCTTCATCTGAATTTCTTCATAAGGTGCTTTGAACACGCTGGCAACAAAGTCACAGGGACGAGTCCATCCCTGGTATCTGGTCTTGGGCTCTACATAAGTAGGTCTTGCATGATGACCATAGGATGACTCGAGGTCAAACTTATTCGTTGGGAAGATTACCTACTTGAACAATGGTTGACTTATGGGTGCATTCCCCTTTTCTTTGGCGCTAGCCTTCTTGGCAGCCTTACCTTTTCCACCAACGTGACCAAGACCACTACCCTTCTTTTGATATGAGAACTCATCGATGCGAGGGAAGTAATTGTGCAATTTCTTCCTTCAGATTTGCTTCCACTGCCTTGAGTGAGGTAATCTCTTTTAATTGCTTTCGGACTACCTTACGGCATTTGTCGAAAGCCTTTAATAAGTGCTCGTGCTGAGCCATCAACTCTGATTCGTTCTCATCAGAGCAGTCTTCATGAACATTGGAGGAAGTTTCAGATTCTGAAATAATAGTGTGCGAGTTTACGTTCCAATGATATTCGGAGTCGCCCACTTCCTCGTCCAATTGAGGCATAAGCCCAAAGTAGACTTCTTCGTTTTCAAAACTTGACTCACTTGAGTCACTGTCACTGAGAGTTTTTGTCTTTTTGTCGATGAACCTCTTTTCTTGTTTTTTCCCTTTGAAGGATATTTTCTCGTCCTTCCTGGAGCTATCTTTCTTATTGTACGGACACTGCGCAATCATGTGACCTGATTTATTGCAGCAATAGCAAACAACATCAGAAGAAAACTGTTTATTCGGTTTGGATTTATACTTGTTTTCCTTGTTGTAGCTTTTCTTGTAACGATCACCGTCACGATGTGATCTCCTGGAGTCTGAAGAGAAAGACTTATTTTTCATCTTTCTCCTCTTACTTAGTAGCTTCTTGAACTGCTTGGAGAGAAGGGAGAATTCTGCATCCGATAGCTCGAAGCCAGACGTGCTAGGCTCAGAATCTTCAGGAGTGTCAGAAGCTCGTGTCCTTACAGGTGTCATAGCTTTAGATTTCCTTGAACCTACTGCCTTCAGGGCCACAGACTTTGCTCTGCTCGAAGTTCTGTTGTTCTGCTCCTCCTTCTGTGTATTCATTTGTAGCTCATAGGAGAGCAGCTTTCCAAACAGATTTTGAGGGTCTATCTCTGGCAGCTTCCCGAATTCTCTAATGGCAACAACTTTTCTGTCTCAGCCCTTTGTCAAGGATCTAAGGAACTTATCGTTTAGTTCACTATAAGTGAAGACGCGGCCGTAGTTCCTGAGACCGTTCACTATCTTGAAGAACTTCTCAAAACTGTCATCTACGGAGTCATCGACACCTTGCTTGAAGGTTTCGTACTCCTGGTTCAACAACGATCTACGATCGTCTCTCACTTCTTCAGTACCTTCCATCAGGACAGCAAGACAGTCTCACATCTGTTTGGCAGATTTGCAGTGGAATAAGTTCTGGAGCATTGAATCGTCCACTGCACTAGCTATTATATTTTTAGTCTTCTTGTCATGGGAGACTAAGGCAATCCCATCATTAGTCAGATCCATCTTCTTCTTTGGAATCATAATTGCTGGATTTACTATTAAAGCCTGTGTAGGGATGTGAGGTCCTTCTTCCACTATTTGGAAAATTCTCGGATCAGCGGCTTCCATGTAGAATCATACTCGTTCTTTCCACATGGGAAAGTTTTCCTTTGTGCATACCCGTAGCTTCATGGATGACATGTCTTTGTTTTTTTCCATCGTGAAGGTGCGGGATCTCTGAAAGCTAGATCAGGGATCTTGATCAAGGTGTTAACCTTATTGACCAACCTCCCTCTGATACCATTTGAAAATATCTAGCGTCTACCTAAATCACCTAGAGGGGGGTGAATATGTGATGTTTGTGTCTTTTGCGGAATAAAAATTATCTAAAAGACAAGCACACAAACACAGAGATTTTTATAGTGGTTCCCCTTATTGGGTACGTCCACTGTCCCGCCTCGTCTATCTATCACAAAGGGTACGATTCGGCTACTTCACCGTTCTCCAATTATACCAATCTTACACCTCGGAGCAAAGCTCCTACACCATGGAGAACACGATCTCCTACACCTCGATCCACAATCGGATCTACACCTCGATCCACAACCGGATCTACACCTCGATCCACAAATGGATCTACAATCTAGATCCACTAACGGATCTACAAACTCGGAGATAAAACTCCTACAAACTCGGAAACAGAGCTCCTACAAATGTAAAAACAATTTACAATAATAATAAAAATGTTTTACTCTTCAGATCTGAAATCTTCAAGGGTCTTGCTTCTTGAAATCTGATAATCTTGGTGAATATGTTGAGGAAGAAAACCGAGAAAACTGAATCTAAAAACCTTGGATATGACAGGATCAAATTGATATTGAAGAATCTGTTAAACTTGGATCTGTCGAATCCTTTCTTCGATTTAATTGCTGGATCTGGAGATTAGCGGCAGAGAAGAATGGCGATTAAGACGTGCGTCTCCTCCCGATTTTTGGAAAGTACGATTCTGATTGTTGTCGATGATTCTTCTTGTAAATTATTCTTCTTACTATTAGGGTTAGAGATTCCTTGAAATGACTGTATATAAATCATCGTCCAACGGTCAAACGTCATTAAGGAATGATCCACGTGATTAAGGAAAGATCAATCATACTAAACTAAGGTTAATTTTAAATCCCGTCAGAAGATTTAGAAAGAAAATTATGTAAGTCCATTTCTCGAGAAGAAGTAGATTTCTCGAGAAATGAATAGCTTTCTGGAGAAATAGACTTGGCTTCTCAAGAAATAGACTTCCCTTCTCGAGAAAATACTTGAAAAAAAAATTTTGTGAAGTAAATTACTGATTTCTCGAGAAGGACAATATTTCTCGAGAAACAATACGGCTTCTCGAGAAATTTACAGAGCGCAAAGTTCGTGAAGTGAAGAATTTATTTCTCGAGAAAAACATGATTTCTCGAGAAATAATATGGCTTCTCGAGAAATTTACTTAGCGCAAATACTGGAACTGAAGACAGATTTCTCGAGAAGAAGACTTGGCGTTCTCGAGAAATGATTCGGCCTTCTCGAGAACTTCTTTGTTTTTCTCGAGAACAACTTGCCTTCTCGAAAAATCTGCAAGGCATTTCTCGAGAAAAGGTCTTAGAATTTTTTCAGAGAAATTTTTTTTTTCTAAGTTGAAACCAGCAACCCTTCCTTTCTTCTATTTCTTTAGTACTTGAAAATGAAGTGCATCACAATTGAGAGGTCACACATGAGTCAACACCACGGATCACACAATGAGGGATTACATTGCATGCTCTTGTGTTTAGTGACTCATTGTAAACTGACATTGGTCTACACTTAGCAATAACAACCTGCAAACACTTAACTAAAAGATGACATCAAATACAAACTTAATTCATCTTAGTTCAAGGGTGACTTCACACAAATCTAGGTTATTGTGGATATGATATCCAACAAGATGGCTCGTGGCCAAATCAAGGAATCGCAGAGCAGCCGGTCGTCACAACAGATTTTAATTAACATGGATAGTTCTTATGACTCGAGACCATGTTAAACGACTCCGGAGAGACGGTAAAGGCTCACATGCAAGACATAAGTTCGCACAAAATCAACCAGCATTTCAATAGACATCCACACCAAGCATTTGGGAAATTTCTTGCTAACGGATCTTCAAATAACGTATGTATTGGCTCAGGACGCAAACATCAAAATTATATTAGGTCTCGTGTGAGAAAGATAAATAAGAATTGGAGTGCATGTTATTAACTTAGCACCTCTTCAATGGATTTTCATTTTCTCCAGCAATATAATAATTTTCCTTTATGGATGACCTGATGGGCCTGTAGCATAGCATCCTTGTGTCCACCAAGAGATTAAGGATATATTTTTTTAGGTTATAAAGATCCATCTTCCGATTTGAACCACCTCAATGCCAATAAAATATCTTAAGGGTCAAAGGTCTTTTATCTCTAAAGGCTTTAATAATGTCACCACATCTTTTGTAGCACCACATTCACTTTATCCTATGTTCTCCATGCACCCAGCTCCCACCAAAGATTTACATTTTTGGTCATATATCACAGAGAGCTTCAAATGTGTTGCCACTGTTTACACGCCTCAAATTTGTTTCAGGATATGAGTATGAAGTAGATATAAAGCTCTAGTAGGATGAACATCGACTAAACATTTTGGATTCTTCCCCCTCACATGATATTGCTTTGTCAGCATCCTCTAGCTTCTCATGTCCTTGAATTGTCTCCTTGGACACCACTCCGCTGACCATGAAAAGTATTCTACCATTTATTTTTTCTTCTGCTTTTGAAATCTCTCGTTATGGTGTTTGTGAACTTTGTACATGCAAGCATTTCTTTTTTATTCATGTTTATATATCGCATGTTGAACATTTTGTTCAATATCATGTGAGCCAAAATACCTTTGAAAAGATAAGGTTGTGCACAATGAAATGCTTCCTTATGCTGTCGGGAATTCAGGATATACTTCAATTTATTTACCCCTAGCCACCTGGGCCAGTAAGAGATGGTCTACACATGACACTTCTTAAACAAGATAGCATGGTGATGCAATGGTAGGTCGACTCGGGGTGGACATTCTAAATGCAACTCTATATGTGATGGGAATAATGACCATGCAAGAATTGGTCCAAAAAAATTACAACAGTAATTAATCATTATAAAAAAATGACAGGCACAGGAAATCACAAATTTTTTTAACCAAACAGAAACAAGTGTATTTGCAAAATGAACGAGGCACAAACACTTTAAGTGTGTGCGGAATGAACCCTGCAAGTCAAATAATCGTAGATACTAATAGCAAATAAAATAAATATCCACAACAAGTAGGTTGCCAAAGTACGCAGTAACTGAGAATAAAACACCAAACCACAACTTATACATGCAGGCGGAGGAACAATGGTTGATCGTAGGCATCCAAGGTTGTTGCAGAATAGAGGAGGTGCGCGGAAGAATTCCGGGCTGATGGGAGGGCTCAGATAATGCAAATGGTGACTGGATTTGCAATTGGTGGCTGTGGGAGCTCACAGAGGGGTCTAAGGGCAGACGACAGTGGACGGAATGCAGGATTGGCTCGGGGATAGTAAACAGCGGAGGTAGAGGATAATGTCTAGTGGCGGGGAGGGAATTTGGGAAGTGGAGATAATGGGAGTGGCGGATGGGATTTTCCGGGCCATAATTAGTGAAACGGGCTCACGATGGGAGGCCTCTGGATGTGGATTTATGGGACAGAAAGAAATGGGAATCCTAGGTGGTTCAGGGTGTGAGATGTTGAGATGAATGGAATGGTAGAGACGGGGTAGGGTTTCTGGAGGGTGAACAAGGGGGGAGAGGAGAGGGGGGTTTTACCTTGGAGTCGCAGCAAGGGGAAACTTTCGGTGTCGCTCCAGGAAGGAGACCGGCGGTTGCAGAAACTGCCGCAAGCCTTCGATAGCCCCCGTGAACCGCTGCCAGCAATATTCATAACCCTAAAACTAACTTAAGCACTCAAATTGGACGGCTCATAATGATCGGACCGATCGGGCATCAAATACAACTCAATACATAAAAAGAGATATATGAAATCGACTCGGATCGACCATCCAGACGCAACCACGGACTCGGATCGTCCGACTGGGTAGCAGATCACTGCCTCCTGCGAGAATACACCTGTGTCGGGCGTTGCGCGCCATCAACTTCCTCCGGCATGAAAGCACTCATCTCTGGTGAGTGAAAATGGTCGTACTCGATGTGCAGTCGTGGGGCGATCCTCTCGGGCACCTCTGATGAAATCCAAGTAGCATCGTTTAGAATCTGACTGCTCCAACGGACAAGATAGCGCACAATATCTCGTCCGCTCGCGGTGTAGAAATCATGATTGATGATCTGAAGTATATCGTCTGTAGAAATAGATGGTCTGGCTGTAATATATCTCGGTCTCACTACTGGATCGGTGGAACCGTTGATGGTGCAATGCGATCCTCATGGAGCGACTCCTCAGGTTGCAATAAGGAGGGACTGGTAGGGCAATAGGAGGTGAAGGCTCAGGTAGTGGCGTGGAGAAAGGGTCTACATATACACGCTCCACGTAGTAAGTTGTCAGATCCTTAACGTTGAATACTCGGTTGATGCCCATACCAGGAGGGATGTAAATTTCATATGCATTCGTACCAAGCCTCCACACAACTGTACAGGGGCCCATTCGGCGAGCGGTTAATTTCTTTGTTGGTCCTTGTGGGACCCTCTCAGGTCGAATGTGAATCAACACTTGCTCCCCCACCTTAAAGATTTGTTCCCTCCTGTGTTGGTCTACTCGATCTTTATAATAATCATTACTATATGCAATTTTCTTACGGACCGACTCATGAAGTGCATGCACATGCTAGATAAAAGACTCCGCTGACTCACTGGGTCTAGACTCGAGAGAAATATCCACCAAGTCAATAGGTTTTTTAGGCTCATACCCTAACATGATATGGAATAGACACAAACATATGGTCCTATTGACGGAACAATTGCATGCCAGTTCGGCTATAGGGAGAACAGAATCTCAGGTGAACTGACTATCCCCAAGAAGACAATGTAGTAGTGCCCCAAGACTATGGTTGACAACTGATGAGTCTGATATTTATAGGATTTTTCAGACTCATCTGTGCTTGTTTTCACGCACTTACACTTTACTTTCAGGTCTTTATTGCTTATATTTTACTTATTCACAATTCTCACATTAAGTGCACATTTTGGCCTATTGTGGTGCGCAATTGCGCTCTGTTTTGTTTCGGGTAAGCACATGGCGCTCCCCAGTCTTGTTTTATTCTTTTCTTTCTATTTTGTGTGTGTTGGAGGTGTATTTTCTTTTATTCTTTTCTTTTTGTTTTGTGTGTTCCCAGCTGGAGGCGATTCCCTGTAGGAATCGCACGGTCGTGCATTTTTCTTCTCACACGATTGGTACGGTCGTGCGATGCCTGCAACTCTGGTTTCTGGCGATCTGCCCCGGGCCGTGCGATTTGCTCTCGCACGGGCTGTTTTGCCTGTGCATGGCCAAATCGCACGACCTCGTCTTTCTTGTCTAAACTTTTATGTTACTGTTACCCGTGCGTTTTTTTTCATGCACGGTTGGATTCAACCGTGGGCGAAGAAAATCGCACGATCTGCTATGTTGGCCTGATTTTCAGTGTTCTGCAATGACTGTGCAATTTGTGAGTTAAATGCACGGTCTCTTCTTGAATCAGGCTACGTGAATTTTGTGAGTTAAATTTCACACAATTCACACGCGGTCGTACATTCGACCGTGTGTGACCATTTTCTAACGCGTTTTTCTATTTCATCCGCAGGTCTTCCCTAAATCGGGGCACTTCTTCATTCCGTCATTTTCCGCCACAGGAGAGCTCCGCCCTCTTCCTCCCTCATCCTCCATTATGGCTCTTGCCCAAGGCCGCCTCGCATCATCCAGAACCTTTAAGAAAAGAGATTTTAGCCCTACACTCGCCATCAAGCAAAGAGAGTTCGCACCGAAGGAGATCGGGTCGTGAGACGAAGAAGACGGGTCCATTGGGAGAAAATGACAGCTCTCCTCTACCCCGCACGTAGATGGGGACCGAGCTAGAACGCGGATTGACAACCCGGCGATTCCTACCGTGAATCTTCAATGAGCCTTCAGATTATGTCGATTCCTTGCGCTCTTTCCTCTTGTTTTGTTGTTTGTATCTAGTCTCTTTATTCTTTTGATGATGTTGCGCTCAAACTCATGTATTAACCTGCTAATTTCGTTTGAATGAAATTTATCTTTGTTTGAGTTGCTTGAGGTGCGTCGTCATTCGTTCACCATCACTCACTCCATCCAATCCGCAAGCCCTCTCGCCCATTCCTCTTTCCTATTCGCCCACTCCGCATGACTACTCTTCTATCTGCCTCGCGAAGCAGTGCATAGCGGCCTGCATAGTTTCCATCCTGCCGAGCGAAGCAGTGCATTGCGACCTGCATAGGAGTAGTTGATTTAGTCATTTTATCTTGTTTCTGCAAACCATAAGCCTCATCATAATTCGGCATCGAGGACTTCAATCTCACGTCCTCCTCGAAAGATAACTCCACCTTACTATGTTTCACGTGAGATCGATACTTGGGAAAATCCGTCCATTCTTATTACTTGTGTGATCGGTGTACTTGTCAAACGCGCATCAACAACCTCAGTTTTTCCATCCATTTCTAGGTGGTAGGCGGAGGAAAATTTCAACGTTGTACCAGTCTTCTTCCATAATGTCTTTCAAAATAACTCATGAAGCTAACTCATGTGCTAACCCTAGCGATATCGCCCCAAAGGGTTTCAAATTGGGCTCCCATCCGATCAAATTAACCGAGAACAAGTCTTTGAATCTCAGCGGACGTCATGTTCGACTATAAACTGGCGGTCGGTGTGATTCTAATTTGACATGTACTGACGATAATCCCTACCACTACGTAAACATGCAAATGATCATAACCTAGGCTCTGATACCAATTCGATGCAGTGGTAGGTCGACTCGGAGTGGACACTCTAAATGCAACCCTATATGTGATGGGAATGATGACGATGCAAGAATTCATCCGTAAAATTACAACATTAATTAATTATTGTAAAAAATGACAAACACGGAAAATCACAAATTTCTTTAATTAAAGAGAAACAAGTGTATTCGCAAAACAAACGAGGCGCAAACACTTTAAACGCACGCAAAATGAACCCTGCAAGTCAATGATCGTAGATACTAATAGACAATAAAAAAAATATTCACAACAAGTAGGGTGTCAAAGTACGCAACAATCGAGGATAAAACACCAAACCATAGCTTACACGTGCAGGCGGTGGAGCAACAATGGATGATTGTGTGCATCCTAGGTTGTTGCGGAGTGGAGGTGGTGCGGAGACGAATTAAGGGATGATGGGAGGGCTCGGATGATGTAAATGGAGATTGGCTTTGCAACTGGTGGTTGTGGGGCTCACGGAGGGGTCTACGGTGCTGGCAGCATTCGACGGAATGCAGGATTGGCTCGGGGACAGGAAACCGCGGCGGTAGAGGGTAATGTCTAGTTGCTGGGAGGGAGTCCTGGGAAGTGGAGATAATGGGAGTGGCTGATCTGATTTTTGGGGCCGTAACTAGTGAAACAGGCTCACAATGGGAGGGCTCTGGATGTGGATTTACGGAACAGGAATAAATGGGATTCCTAGGCATTTCTGGGCGTGGGATGTTGAGAGGTGGGGAAGGGAATGGTAGATACGGGGTAGAGCGGAGAGGGGGGTTTTACCTTGGAGTCGCAACAAGGGGAAACACCTGACGTTGCGACAGGAAGAAGGAGACCACCGATGGTTGCAGAAACGGTTGCAAGCCGTCGATAGCCCCCTTGAACCGTTGCATGCAATATTTATAACATTAACACTAACTTAAACACCCGAATCAAATGGCTCATAATGTTTGGGCAGATCGGGCGTCAAGTAGAACTCAAAACATAAAAAGTGATATATGAAATCGACTCGGATTGACAATCCGGACGCAACCACGGACTCGAATTGTCCAACTGGGTAGCGGATCACCGCCTCTTACGGGAATACACATGTGTCGGGCGTTGAGCGCCATCACCTCATTGAATATCGGCCTAGACCTATTGAGGATGTCTTACTTAGAGCGTCTATGATGAACGTTTGTCATTCTCAGGATTTGCTTCAGGAGTTCATGGCGCGTATCCAACGTGCTCGTTATGAAACCTTCGTAATCAATCTAGCATCAGCCTACGAAGGTTCTCGATTTTCTCTGCCAGTTTTGCTTGACTTCCGTGGTCGGATCTACCGCTCTGGGGTCTGACATTTCCATGAACGTGATTTGACTAGAAGTCTCATAGTGTTTTTCTTAGACACATAAGACTGAAAAGTGTCAAATAGTGAAGTTCTTAAGTATGAACCATGAAAAATAATTATTAATATGCAAGATATTAAAATTGAGCCTGAGCTTAACCAATGTTCACATTGTGCCAAGTATACTTCAAAAAGAAAGACGGTTTAGGGAGCTTCATGTTTACAAGTAAACATGCATAAAGGACTGCACTCAACTTTAGAAATAGCACTTTTAGCGGACAAAGTACAATACCTAAAGAAACAGCGCACAGCTTCATGAATCCTATGCTTCTCCAGGACCCCATCGACCTTAGAATGCGCTCGCATAACTAAGCAGACCCCTAGAAGATGAAGGTGTCTGCACCAGTCAGCATCACCATGCCAAGAACTTGGGGATATTTTTCGCTTAGTAGAAAAGGCATCTATTATAAGAAATAATTTCTTTAAAAAAACACCAGTTAGTTGTGTAAAAGGTCCAAACATAATCCAAATGTCATTAGATAATTAAATTTTAGAAGAAATCACCTCAGCAGCTTCATACTGTCCATGTCTAAGCAGAAGCAAAGATAATTCAACTGTTGAGATGGAGGTTATTGAAGATTCTTCTCTCCCTATTCCCCACAAAATCAAACTGCCAAACTTCCACACAGACTCGTTGAGCTTGTCAGAGCTCAAAAATGATTTCAAAATGGAATTATCACCCTGGGAGCAGCTTGGAAAATCAAGTAAAAAAGCCAGTGTACATCCAGTAGACCCATGCGCCCGTGATCTTTTCTCAGCTTTACTACCTAAAAACGATTCCAGAGAACAAAGGAACACATGAAAGAAGAAGAAGAAGAAAAGGATAACAAACTCATTAACCGTTCGAAAAATGAAAAGAATGCTAGAAAGTTTTTTTTAAGGGGACAATAATATTCCTTTGGAGAAGAAAAAAAAAGTATTTAAATTTAAATTAGAGATGGTCATGGGGGGCCAATTGGGCTGAACAAGCTAAGCAGGTCACCTGTAATTGTCGGTCAAACCAACAAATTCTGAAGCACATGTGCATATGTTTATTTTATTTTAGAGGTAGCTAATAATAGAGACAACAAGAATAAAATTATGTTATAAATAATTGCACTGGTTTCACCCTATTTTCAATTGTACCTACCCTAAGTCAATACAAATAACATTAGTTAATCATTATACATAATGAGCAGGTCAACTAAGACCAGATCCATAGCCTGAACATGATAAGCTTGAGCCATAACCATGGTGAATGGATATGCTCCCTGTAGCATGGTTCCTACTCTCACTGTTGGTGAGAATACGCTTACCAACACTAGGCTGGGGTTTCGAGGTAATTCACTGGAATATAAAACAACTATGTAGCAAGGCATCCGGTATAAAAGAGTACCTTAAACATGATTCACCAAATTTTAAAAAATAGTTAGCTTCTCAGGATTGGTTACCTAAGAATGTTTTGGAGATATAAAATAAATTTTGGCTTTTAATTTTACTTGTTCATAAACCAAGAATGAAAAGAGAAGCTTAGATCATCAAACCGAATTTTATCCATTTGTTTATTCAGATTTAATTGGAAAGAGTATGATTGTAAGAATCTAACATGTTACAGCAATGCAATTAAAAGGATTTATAAGAGATACTTGCAGTTGCGAATTTAATTACCTATATGCAATGAAGAGAGGCGGGAACTGAAATCATCCACTATTGTAGGACAAGTTGGAGTGGTTCCCATAAAGTGGAGAACCAGCCACTGTGTTAGAATTTCATAAGTCATGGGAATTAAATCTACTTTTATTCGAGTTATATCAGCTTGGATCATTAAGACCTGCATAAGTTCATGCATAGAGTCAATACCAGATTGTTCATTGACATAAATTAATGCTATGAGAATATTCTCATTGTAATGATTGCAATGATAATGGTGAATAATATAGGTGTATGAGAAAATATTTTCATTTTGATTAGAATTTTTTATCCGGCTGTTTATGATATTTCATAGTTAAAGTCATACCTGCCCACCTATATTGATCAAATAGCCAAGAAGCAGAAGCACATCAAAAGCTGTCTCAAACATCACCCTGGCTACTTGGGAAGTAGCCTGAACCAACAACAGAAAATTGATACTACAATTTTCTACTACCTCAGAAGTTCGGTTATTTTTATGTGGTTTGAGATATTCTAGGTATTTTTCGATAGCGTTCAACACTCCAGCCCAGCTAGTAGCTCTAAAATGCAAAGCATTAAGAGAGAGCAGCATGTCCACTGAAAAGTTCCTCAGGCTTCTATGAGCAGCTTGCCTCTTCTCCCAAGTAGTATCAACTCCAAGCTGCACTGACACAGAAGTAGGCAATGGACGGTATCCACTTTCAAGAATCTTCACCAAGTGAAAGAAGACATCTTCTAATGAAACTGAGGGAAAAAGAAGAGATTCATAAAAAACAGCAGAAGCAGCTCTTCCTATCTGATGATTTATGTGACTCGTGCATCTCAGAATTTCAAAAAGCAATTCACTATCAACAATGTCAGTGGGAAAAACCAATCCATAGCTTTTCAGGTCATGAAATTCATCAGAACAACCTGAAGGATAGCAAAAGAAGTTGGGTGGAATATATAAATTTGGGACTCAAGTAACCAAGTATAGTTGTATATGTAGATATATATAGGTACGGACCATAAATAAGCTTTTCAATTCCTTGCAAAGAACGGAAAACTGAAAAAGAATTTTTTCTGATCAGACCAAGTGTACTGTTTGAAATGTCAATGAACAATCCATATGGCACACTATACTGACACCAGTAAAGAAAATAACGACTGCAAAAATCCTTCCAGTAGTACACCAATGACATTGAACTTGCTTCCTTCACCTAAGCCAACCAGTTAAAATCAAGGTTAAAAAAAATATAAATAGATAAGTACTGACCATAAATAAGCTTCTTAATTCCACACAAAGAAGAAAATTTGGAGAATGAATTGTGTTACATTTGAAAGAACAAAACAAAAATGGTCACTTCTAAAGGTATATTTAGCATTGTTTTAAATGTCATATTTGTCCGTTAACGTGTCATTTTTTAGAGGAAAACGGCATTTTTTTGAAAATATTGATTATATCCTTATGTGAAATATAGGCCGACATAACCAGCTTTCCGATATATCAGCAGATACGATATTTGAACATATTGAATCTATTATTTTGTTCTCTTTAATGTCTTATTCATATAATCATATTGATGATTATTAATTTTCCTAACCATTTCTTTTTTATTTAGTATTACAAAAAAATATTAAAACATTCAATGTATTTATTAGTTAAACCAGCCTATGTCGGTCCCAAGCCCGGATGAGAAATGATGAAGGTTGTGTTAGGTAGACGGTCAGCGTAAAATTTAGTCACCCTTATGAATATGAATCATTTGAGAAATTGTGCAAAAGCTAGGTTGTTCCTCTTAAGGAACGTGTCGCATAGTCTGAATGCAGCGTCTTGGCAAGTATTGTTGCATCTCCAGTACTTGAGTGTAGTGTTAAATATGCAAGAGTCCTCGTCGTATGGTCCGAATGTGGGGTCTTGGCAAAAACCACTGCACCTCCAAGAGAACTTGGGTGTAGTGTTAAATAGGAAAAAGTCCTCACATAGACGTCCTAGGAAAGTATGTCATAGAAATTGTGATCGACTTACGTTTGGAAGTTGGAATATAGGTACGTTAACGGCGAAAGCGATGGAAGTAGTGGATACGATGTTTAGGAGAAAGATAAATATTTTATGTCTGCAAGAAACTAGATGGGTGGATGAAAAAGCTAAAATTTTAGATAATTCGGGTTTTAAATTATGGTACACGGGAAAAAATAAAACAAGTCATGAAGTACGTATTATTGTGGATACAGTAGAAATGAAGAGGAGAAATACTTGAGTGATCTTATTCATCCATATATGGGCATAATGTATAGAAAATACATTGACACTTACAACTTGACTCAAGATGTGGGACTAAACCCACTCACATACTAATAGACCAATATTAATACTAAACTATTAATATCAACTCTCCCCCTCAAGCTGAAGGGGAAACCTCAAGCTTGACAACATCAACAGAAATGGTAAATGTGGTAGGCAAAGGTGGGACAAGACGGGTGACCGGGGATACTCCCACACACGATACACCCACAGGAAAGAAACCACACACACGAATCCACGAGACCGCGGGGATAACACAACACACGCACGGATCTACGGGACGCGGGGATAATAACAGAGAAAACCACACACGAATCCACAAGACTGCGGGGATAACACCTCACCCACAAGTCTACGTGATCGTAGGGATAACACCACATACACGAATCCACGAGACTGCAGGGATAACACCTCACACACAGGTCTACGTGACTGCGGGGATAAGAGAGAAAGGAAAAAAGACAACAACCAAAGACCATACTACCTACCAATAATCAAGGGAAAACTTGGGGAAACACAAACAACTACATATGCCTAGAGGTCATGTGGAACGAAGGCGAAAGGTCGGGAAAGATCATCTAAGCCGTCTTTGTCCCAAACACTCCCCCTCACGTGGATAACACGTGCATATAGGCATAAAACACACAAAACACTTAAGAAAACACAAAGAAAACTTCAAAAAACAGCAAAACACTGCATCATCCCCATCATCGACAATAGAAGCTAGCAGCGGCAACAATATATCTGACAAGAACTGTGGTGGAGACCATCGACAGGCCGACAGCAACAGCCTGGCTGTAGCAAGAAAGGCGGGCAGCGGATGGAGCCAGAAGAACGGTCTGGATCATGCGGCGACATCGGGCGAGGAATTGTCGAGATCTGGACTGGAAGCAGAGGAGCCAGCGAAAGAAGATTGACAAGAGTCGGTGTTGTCGATGTCGATGGAGAGGAGAAGACAGGACTGGCAGGATCAAGACCAGGCAGCATCGAGAAGCACAGACAGCGGCAACGGGCTCGGTGAGATCGCACAGGCCGACGACGGGCTCGACTGGATTAATATCGTCGCATGCGAGCGGGAAGTAGACGAAGTCATCAACGGGAATGAATCAGGCCGGAGCAGGAGTCCTCGTTGAGGAGAACAGACCACTCCCGTCGATGGAATCAAAGGAGAATTCCATCGATGAGAACGGGAAGGGAACTGCTCGACGGGGGCATTGGCAGAGCGGGATCGAAAACAGAGGAGCACCCGTCGAGCCCTAGCAGGGGAGCGGAAGAGAAAGCACGAGAAGGGGTCGGGTGCGGCGGTAGAAACGGGAAAAATTTTAGGGTTTCAAATCGAACCTGCCTTTGATACCAAGTAGAAATAAAGAGGAGAAATACTTGAGTGATATTATTCATCCATATAGGGCATAATACATAGAAAATACATTGACACTTACAACTTTACTAAAGATGTGGGACTAAACCCACTCACATAATAATAGACCAATATTAATACTAAACAATTAGTCTCAACCGATACTACTTGCAAGGATGAAGTTGTTAGGATAAGTAGAAATGATCATAGAATCTTTGCTCTTAAATTGGTCATAGGAAAGAAAACAATTAATGTGATCAGTGTCTATGCGCCACAAGTAGAATTAAGTGAAGCTACGAAAATGCAATTTTGGGAAGACTTAGATGATTTAGTAAGAAATTCCATAAAGAGAGAAGATTTTCATAGGAGACTTAAATGGACATATATAGGTAAGGAAAATGTAAATTACACAGTCGTTCATGTAGGATATGGATATGCAGAAATGAATGAATAAGGACAACTCATTTTAGACTTTGTCGTAGCACATGAGCTAATTGTGTCAAATTCATTTTTGATAAAAGGGGAAAAAACATTTAATTACATTTAAAAGCGGATCAAATAAGTCGCAAATTGATTATTTTATAGCTTGCAAAATAGATAAAATGATTTATAATAATTGCAAAGTCATACCGGGAGAAATTTTGACAACACAACATAAGTTAGTGGTGTTAGATGTACAAATTAAATATAATAAATTTAAGACAAGAACAAAAATATTGCAAAATTTCGGTGGTGGAACTTGAAGATGGAAAACAGCTTGTTTTTAAGACAGCTATTATGGAACAACTAGTTGATGACCCTTATGTTGATCTGAATGTCTCATGGGAAATTATGTCTTCCCATTTAAAAATAAGTGGAAAGAACGTACTTGGAATATCAAAATACTGTGTGCCTCCAAATAAAGAGTCTTGGTGGTGGAAAGAGCAAGTGCTATAAATCACTCTACGCTTGTAAAAATGCTGAAAACTTAGTCAGGTATTAAGTCGTCAAAAAAGAAGCTAAACAAACAGTATGTAAAGCAAGAAGTCAAGTTTATAAAGAATTTTATAAGCGACTAGATAACAAAAATGGAGAGCGTGACATATATAAAATTGCTCGAGCTAGAGAAAACAAGACAAAAGATTTTAAGTCGAGTAAAATGCATAAATAATGAGATAGATACAATTTTGACGGATGATGTGAATATTAAATAGCAATGGAAAAAATATATTTTTATAACTCTATAATGAAACAAAAGACAATGAATTGAACTTGAAAAAGTTAAGTAAATCGGAAAAGTATAAGAACATAACGTTTTATCGTAAAATTCAACCATCAGGGGTAAAAAATGTTCTAAATAAGATGAAAAATGAAAAGGCGGTTGGCTCAGACGATATAATCATCGAAGTATGGAAATGTCTAGGAAATGAAGCAATTTTGTGGCTTACATATTTTCTCAATAAGATACTGAGGTCAAAGAGGATGTCAGACTAATGGAGAGAAAATATCTCGGTACTTTTGTATAAGAATAAAGAAGATATACAAAATTGTGTTAATTACAGAGGATTTAAATTGATGAGTCATGCCATGAAACTATGGGAACGAGTAATAGAATGAAAAGTAAGACGAGAGACTAACATCTCGAAAAATCAATTTTGATTCATGCAGGGAGGTCGACCATGGAAGTTATACATCTCTTGAGGAGACTCATTGACAACTATTGAGAAAGAAAACAAGATTTGCATATGATGTTTATTGATCTTGAAAAGACTTATGATAGAGTTGCAAGAGAGATCTTACGGAGAATCTTAAAAAAGATAGGTGTAAATGTATGATATATTGACATAATCAAAGATATGTATACAAATTCAGTGACAAGGGTGAGTACGTCTGAAGGATTAATACATGAATTTCCTATCACTGTTGGATTATATCAAGGTTCAGCTTTAAGCCCTTTATCTCTTTACCCTTATCTTATATGAGCTCACCAGACATATCCAACAAGTAATACCTTGGTGTTTATTGTTTGCGGATGATATCCTTTTGGTTGATGAGTTGCGCAAGGGTGTAGATTCAAAACTTGAATCTTGCGAGATACTTTAGAAAAGGGTTTTAGGTTGAGCAGGGCAAAGACGGAGCACATGGATCTTAAATTTAGCAGTGCAAGAAGGACGGATGACTTCGTTATTAAGTTGGGTGATCAAAATATTTTTGAAAATAAGTGTTTTAAATATCATGGATTGATAGTTCAAAAGGATGGAGGTATTGATAAATATGTGACACAGAATCCAAGCGGGTTGGTTGAAGTGGAGAGGCGCGTCAGGGATCTTATGTGATCGTAAAGTACCACTAAAACTTAAGGGCAAGCTTTACCATACTGCAATTAGATCCGTGATGCTCTATGGTTCTGAGTGTTGGACAGTGAATTGTGTACATGAGCAAAAAATGGGTGTTGCGGAGATGAGAATGTTTAGGTGGATGTGTGGACACACGAGACTGGATAAAATTAGGAATGAATATATCCGGGATAAGACAGGAGTAGCATCAATTGCAGAGAAGATGCGAGAAGCTCGACTAAGATGGTTTGGACATGTACAAAGGAGACCATTAGAGGTACCTATTAGGCGTTGTGAGAGTCTAGTCACTAGCCATGCTAAACAAGGGAGGGGTAGACCAATAAAGACTTGGAATGAAACTATAAGGAAAGATATGATGTACAAAAAGACACAATAAATAAAAAATAATTAACTTTTAAATCTTTTTTATTTGTTATAACATTTAATATCATCTAAATAAATTATTGTATAATATTAAATATATTTTATAATATATCTATTTGTGCTTATTAATAGTTGTTGTAGAGTGTTATAAATATTTTGTTTTGAATGCTCTTAGAATTTATTTTGAGATATACATGACTTGATGTTCGTCAACTTATTACGCTAATTTTTTAATTTTAGAACATATAATTATAATTAGTACGCAGAAAAATATTAATTTATTCAGAAGATATGAAAATCCATTATCTTAAAATATCCTCAACAAGTATCTGACTTTTGATATCTGAAATTTAAGACCTTAATCGACATGCATTGACATCCGATATTTATAACCATGATATTGAAAATGATGTTACCTCAGCATTAACAACTTTTAAGAGCTCTTCTCTTAAGCCAGGAACAGACAGTGACTGGAACTCGTAATCAGAAAAGTACTTCTTCTCATCAAGTAGCATAGCACGTAGAGCAGCAGTATGATAAATCCCAGGTTGGAGTAATCTTCGCAAAAATGTGGAAGATACAAAATGGATAACCTGATCCTGAAAGACACGTAGTTCTCAGAAAGTTGTTTATAACTAACGTGGAAATATCATATGTAATGACAATTGCCACTAAAATACGGAATATATTTTAGATAATTTTTGAAGATTTTGTATATGGGAAAAGCAGAACATTGAAGAAAAAATTAACAAAACCAAATGAATTGTCTTCAGAATATCAGAATATACGGTGCATTTACATCTTCTGGAAAAAAATATTTAAAGTTGTACCTATATGAGAATAGTTTGTATAATTTGCACTTAAGCCCTTGGGTCTTTAACTGACATTCATGTTTGCCCCTCCATTTATGAACCTGGATATTAAGCCCCTCTACTTAAACTGTCAGTAGCCTCCTTTGTTCACTTTAACAAACTCTTCTGAGGATGACTAAATTTATACAGCCACCGAAAATAGAATCAAGGTTTTTTAACAATAAAAATGCTCCGAGAGATTAGAATAATATATAACATCTTAGGTCTACAATTTTCTAATGCAGATACACAACAAGAAATATATTGTTCGTCTCATTATCGTCATCATCGGCTCTTCAATAACCATATCCAACTATTAGGGATCAGCTCCATCAATCTTCATTTTCTATTTATTCTTGTAGAATGTTTTCTAGACGGTAAACCAAAACTACCCAAATCATTTTGAGCAATTGTCTTTCTAGTTACCTTGGGTCTAACCCCCACCAACGTAATCTTTCAATTAAATAGTGCATTTTCTAAAGTTCTTGTACATGCCAAAACTATCAAAGTCTCAATCTCTGTTTATTTTCTAGACTAGTTTGATGTAACAAATGCAAGAAAAAAAATGAAATCTTACAGGGAATAAAACTTATAAGCATAAAAAATGAAGTACAACTAAAGATGTTGGATAGAAAATGAATTTAATTTCCAGCAAAAAAAATTTGATTCCTCTATGAAATCTTGGCGAGATACTTTAGAAAAGATGGGTTTTAGGTTGAACGGGGCAAAGACGGAGTATATGGAACTTAAATTTAGCAGTACAAGAAGGACACGGTGACTTCGTTATTAAGTTGGGTGATCAAGATATTTCCCGTAGTGAGTGTTTTAAATATCTTGGATCGATAGTTCAAAAAGATTGAGGTATTGATAAAGAAATGACACAGAATCCAAGCAGGTTGGTTGAAGTGGAGAGGCGCGTCAGGGATCTTATGTGATCGTAAAGTACCACTAAAACTTAAGGTCAAGTTTTATCGTTCTGCAATTAGACCCGCGATGCTCTATGGTTCTGAGTGTTGGGCAGTGAATTGTGTACATGAGCAAAAAATGGGAGTTGCGGAGATGAGAATGCTTACGTGGATGTGTGGGCACGCGAGATTGGATAAAATTAGGAATGAAAGTATCAGGGATAAGACAGGAGCAGCACCAATTTCAGAGAAGATGCGAGAAGCTCGTCTAAGACGGTTTGGACATGTACAAAGGAGACCATTAGAGGCACCTGTTAGGCATTGTGACAGTCTAGTCACTAGGCATGTTGGACAAGGGAGGGATAGACCAATAAAGAGTTGGAATGAAACTATAAAGAAAGACATGATGTACTTAGGCATTAATGAGATTATGACAAAAGATAGGGCAAAGGATCCATACAGCCGACCCCACTATAGTGGGATAAAGACTTGAGTGTTGAGGGTTGTATTCCTCTATGAAATCAACCATAAGAAAGAAGAATAATGAAGATTGTTAGACTGTATCTCTTTATATTTTTGATTTCGATATATTTCTCCCCTATATATAGGGGAGCCCTCTCTTGAATAATATTATTGAAGTCCTATTTCGACATGGTATTAGAGCCACCATGCGGCTAACCTCCCGCGTGCGTCGTTGCTTCCGCTTGTCTCCCGCTACGTTGATCTCTCGTTCGCCTTCCATCCGCCCTCTTTCTCTCTCTCCTTCTCTCTTTCTCTCTCTCTCTTGCTTGCTCTCTTTAGAGGCTCACGGACCCTTCTGTAGCGCCGATCGACGCTCGGCATGTTGTCGGCCGATCGGCGTTGATGCCTCCCCGGACGGGCTTCCAGTGGTCCGATTGACCTCATACTTCGGCAAAAGTTTTGATTTGCCCTCCTCAGCCACCCTCTCAAGTTTCGTGAGATTCCAACGGTTGGATGTCTTCCAATCTTCGATCTAGGTTTTCCTTTGTGGTCATGGTTCGTTCTTCTTCTCTTTGACGAGGTTTTTTTTCTACCCTATTCAGTCTTCTTGGTAGTTTGGTTACCTTTGTTTCCATGTCAGAGATTAGTGATTTTGGTACTCCTATGACCCACGCTAGAACTACACGGGCTGGTCAAGATGACCTCTATTCACAGCTTACTACAATCCGCCTTGATGACACCAACTATTTGTCTTGGTCCCGCTCTATTACTCTTGCTCTGAAAAGTCGACATCTCTTTGGCAACATCAATGGCACCACCACTGCTCCGGCTCCGACTTCTACTTCTTGGCCTAAATGGGAGTCAGAAAACTTCATTGTTATGTCATGGCTTATCAACTTCATGCAGGAATCGATTGCACGAAATTATCTCTTCCTGGATACAGCTACAGACATATGGAAGCGCGGTGATTCTACCTATTCCCGTAAGGGGAATGCGGCCCAAATTTTCCAACTTTGCCGCAGGATCGAAAATCTCTGTCAGGGGGTTCGTCCTCCTTCAGCATATTACCTTGAGTTCACCCAGTATATCAGGAGTACGATCATTTTGACTCTCGTCATGGTGTGCAATGCGGATGCACTCTTGCTGAAGAATCGTGAAGATAGAAATCGGGTTTTTGAGATCGTACATGGCTTGCATAAATATTTTGATCAGAATACAGTCCAGATCTTGGGCCGTGTTCCTATTCTCTCACTTCCTGAGGTTTACAATATTGTTTAACAAGAGTTTGATCGACGACAGTCCTGTACCACCTCCAATCTTCCAGAGGGATCTGCGTTAGTGGCTTATCAGCACCATTTTGGCAGTCGTGCTCCACGTGATTTCAAGCCCAAGCCGACAGATAAAGATCACCTCACATGTGACTATTGTGGCAAGCCTCGTCATACTTGGGATATTTGTTATAGTCTCCATGGTTTTCCTCCTACTCGAGGTGGATCGACTTCTCGTGGTGGTCGCGGTCATGGTATGACTCCAGACCGATCTCCTCACTCTGCTCATCTCACTGAGACCTTCGATGGTGGTTCTTCTCAATCGTCCTCCTTCTCTGCTAAAGAGATGCAGGCCCTTTGTCATTTGATGCACGACATTAGCTTTTGGTCCCAGAGACGAGAGTGGCTTCCTTCTCCTAAGGTCCCGCATTACTTTGCAGCCTGTGCTTCTTCCCATCATGTGTGAACTCCATGGTCATGTTCTTCCAGTCATTCGTAACTAGTTTCAGCTGCCTCAACCACTGCACCCCCAAAACGACATCTGACCCCCGGACCGGTAGTATATACAATTCCACATGACACCTGAATTTGTGTATCGTAAGTGGCACCTTTCTCACGGCCCCCGTGCACTGTAGAATATTTTTGTCTGCAGCAAGCATCTTGAACACCTTGTCCTCCGTCGATGTGATGACTAATTTCTTGGCTACCTCGGTGTTGATGAAGTTGTGGGTGCTCCCACTATCCACCAGTATGGAAACATTTTGATCCGTCACTTTTTTTGTCATCCTCATCATGGAGGGTTTCCCTCTACCCTTTAAAGCATGAACGCATACTTCAATCTTCTCCAATTCGAGGACCTCCCTATCCTCGGGTGAACTGTCCTCGGTAGCCCCGGTTCCTCCTCTTGCAGCATGTAAACCCGAATCACCATACACTTGTGTCCGGGAACAAATTGCTGGTCGCAAGTACAGCACAGCCCATTGGTCCGCAGATCCTGCATCTCTTAACACGATAATCGCTTCACTGTTGCTTCCTTCTGTGTGGATGAGTTGTTGGTCTCTTTGAACACACCCTGTTCCGCTTCCTTACTGCTCCCTTGGTAAGTTGTTCCCGCCTTGCGTCTTCAAATTATTCCCTCCTACAACCGGGCCTTCCTGATGGCTTGTGCTAGGCTCATGGACGGAAATTCATGCACTTCTACGCTGATTTTCTCCTTGAGTCCGGTCATAAAACACCCCAGAAGCGTCTTATCTGACAACTAAACTAGTTAGTTAACATTTCAAACTCCTTTCCATACTTATTGACGGTCTCTGTCTGTCTCAGTTTATTCAGCATCATATTGAAGTCCTCATATTTGGTCGACCCAGACCTCGTAATGAGCCCATCGCAGAATTCCTCCCATGTGAGGTAGGGTCGCTGTCTTCTTCACCAGCTCAGCCACCGATAGGTATCCCCTTCTAGATGAAAAAAAGTGATGTGTACCCATTGGTGCTTGGGAAGTTCCTGGTACTCAAAAAACATATCGTCCCTCTCGATCCATTACAGTGGGTCGCTGTTTTGGTGCTTAGGAAACTTCATCCTCGTCAGTCGGGGCTGCACTGGTGGGCGTTGTTACTGCGGTGCCCGCACCTCCGGGAAATTTGGAGGTTGTCCGCAGCCTTGATTCCACGGTCCACCATTCTCCCATGGTCTTCCCCCGCCTTGCATGATGGGGCCCCGACCCCAGTGGTCCTCTGTTAGTGCCTCTCCTTCCCCATTGTGTGGGGTTCGAAAGCCCCAACGCCATCCCATGTCGGTTCCATTGCTTCCATCTCCTTCCCCCCAACCCACATGAGGTTGTCGGTAGTGTTGATCGCCACCTCTTATTCTCTCTGCACCGGTCTCCCGCCACGCTTCCTGTGGCTGTCGTTGCTGGTGGAAGCCCCTCGAGTATCTGGTGAAGCCGCAGAAGCCCCCAGAGCCTTCGTCGGGCCCCCAGATGTCGCGCGACTGTTGTCCCTGGGCTCGCTAGCCGGAGACGACGGTCCCCTGAGCACAACGCGTCGACCCCGCCGTCTGGTGCAATCCGCGGAGCCCCTGCTGCCTTCTTTCGTTCGGTCGTCGTCTCCCCCCGCGTCGCTGCGATCGACCACTCTGTCGGCTGCTACCCCTTTGTCGCGATCGAGAGCCCACTCGATGCGGCCAAGTTGCTCCCTGAGCGCGGTCGTCGCCTTCAGAAAAGCCACACGGGAGCGCTCCTCCCTGTCGTTAATCTTTTGCGACAAATCCTGCTTCAGCGCCTCCAGGAGGACCCGAAGGCCTTGTTGCCCCTCTTCCAGCGCCGTGAGGTGTGTGCTGTGGGTTTCCATGATCTGCGATGGAGGAGAACTCCAAGTACCAATTGATAGGAACTGCTACTATGGAAGAAACAAAAGGGAAAATACCTGTGAATACTCTTGATGCCCTAGGGGGTGCCGCCGCATCCGCCCAAATACCCAACCACTGAACCGACTGGGGCAGTCGGGTTGGCTTAGGAGGAGAGAGAGACTGAAACTAGTTGGTTCAGTCTCCTTGTTCTTTGGCCCCTTTCGATGATAGACCGCTCCAAACCGGGTCTGGATCATATCACATTGTATCCTATATAGGTGTATGCTTGGCCCGAATTAGGGTAACTGGATGAAATTTTCTTTCATTCAACTGATTGTACACACATAAATTTACTATTCATTTACTATTACACATGATCACATTGTTGCATTTGCATGATCATTACCGAAAATTGTCCAATAAAAATGTTGTAATTACTACAAGATTTACGTATCTGACAGTATAAAACGTGTTAGAACCTCTAGTTTCAAGTCACTGATATTCGCATTCAGTTCTTTTTGTTTTGCTTGACTATCAATCTTACCCGATTCTCTTATATTCCATCCTAGATGGCTCCTGAGTGATAACATTGCAAGCAGGCTATGCATTTTGCAGGGGAAACTTCTAGAGATGCCACTGCACGACTTCTAAGGTAGATTATGGATCGTATCACTCGTGTGGAAGAGGATCGCTAGACTTCTAATCCCGTCTCTAGTTCTATTTGTACGAGTACAGCTGGAGTAGCTATCAATACTGTCATTCTTGGAGCCACCTCTTTTTTTGGTCCCGGAACCAGCTCGCATGTCGTCAACCTGGTGATCCTACTTGCGTCAAATCTGATTGCTACCCCTGTAGCGATGGCAAATACTCTGGCATTCAAAAGGCAAAAAATGGCATCTTACAATGGCGATTGGGTCTACTTCGTTATATATGAATGACTCTCCCAGATGGAGAAGCACTTTGAGTGTGCTGGAGTACCGGAGGTCCAGAAGATTCTTCTTGCGTCCAACCAGCAGACCGAGGATGCATACACTCGGTGGCTTCAGCGCCGCAACCTCCCCAATTCTGACACCCTGACATAGGACCATTTCAAGGAAGCTATTATGAAAAAGGTTCTTTCTTCTGTAGAGCGTGACAGACTAGCTGAGAAGTTCTTGTGTAACACCCCTTCCCAGTTTTACAATAATCAGTCATCCGGCCGAGTCAGCGATATAAAGAGAACTAGGAAACAGTATTAAAACTAGTACGCAGCAGGCAAAAAGAAACAACTACTAAGAATTTAAAACTTACAACGGAAGCTAAGAAAGTAAACTAAGGGTAACCACATACCTCATATCTAGATTCACAGAGCCACTAAACATGAATATAAGTGAAATGACTGAAAATCTGAAATAACATTATAAGTCTGATACAAGACATATAAAACATTAACAAGGTACATTATCCACAACTACAAGTATATGCTAAAATAGAGAAAACTGAAAGTGGAAGCAACTACAAACTGACTCCACTTAATGCTCATCTTAGCCGTAGTTTTCCACCTGGGTCACCTGTAAAAAACATTGCCCACGAGGGGTCAGAGTAAGGAAAAATAACTCTTCCTAGTGACACTAAAAACATTTTCTCATATGATGAATGCATGTCTTTAGAAAATAGTTTCGAGCATTAAAATCATTTATGTTATATGTTATGCATGTCTTCGCAATACTTCCTGGTCAATACACCTACTTGTTCTATGTTCGTGACTTTTAGTTCAATAACCCAAGTCTCGGCGTTCACTAACTAGTGTACTGTCTTTCGTCAGTTTTATACTTGAGTTCTAGGTTGTTTCTAGTCTGCACATCTACTTGGAAGGCTTTAGGCAGAGTAGCTCCTAACGCGCATCTGAAACTGACGACCCGAGACTATCTGACAAACTCAATTGTTCTAGTGTCACGCGGACACGGTCTAGAATCTACTAATTGTCTCAAAAGGAAGTCAACTCCCAAGAAAAGACTGTTTTCCTACCATAAGGTATCATATACCTTATGAGAATGGCAGTGCGCCTCTAACTAGCACGAAAAGACTTTTGTGTGCTTACTGACCTTTTTGATTTGATGCTACTCTGCTTGGGACATCTCTTTTGGTGTACTACTGAGCGGTCCTTGACTTTCTCGTGGTCGACTAGAAGGAACATTCACGCCCTTGGTTGGACAATTTCCAAGCTTACATACACGGCTAAAGGTTTCGTACCTAACGTTATTGTTCATGATCTGACTACTTTGGTCTTGGAGAAGGGTGTCATACTACACATTTTCCGCGACCGTTTTGCTGCCACCACACCTTTCTATGCATGGTCATGACGTTTGTACAAAACCTACACATATGTATACAAAATACATTTCTTGTTACGTCTAACTAACATGGATTAGGTTTCCTTACAGTGGTGGTGCGGCGCTCGTACACTCGGCGCAGCGACATTTGTTTTTTTCCCGAAGGAAATCCGACTGCTGGGGACTTTCAGAACCTTGCCCCGAGGCCACCAAAAATCCTGCAAACCAAGACAACCCTAAATTTTTCATTTTCCCCTTAGGGTTTTCATTGGAAAAATTCCAATAAATTAGAGTAACCAAAAATCAAAAGGCTAACATAGTGTATTACCTTCACGTGGGAGTGATTGAGGCTCTCACTGCGCCCAACTCCAAATTCAAGGTGGATACCGTATTCCAAAACCTAATTAGGGCAAGAGAAAGAAAACCTAGTTTAGATTAACTTCAAAATCAAAGAATTTTTATGAAGGAATAGAGACAAGGGAGAAATAAAACTTACCGGAAACAAACGTTTCCAACTTCCACCGATTAGGGTGAAATCGGTTCTTCCACGGCCAAAGAAGAAAAAGGAACACCCACCGGCGCCCGTAGAGGAAGGAGGAGAAGTCGGCGTTGAGATCTGGAGCGGGGAATGTCGTTGGCCAGGGCAGCGGGAGCGTCACTTGCGGGAGACGGAACACGCGAAAATCGGGAGAATGGCTTGCGGTTTGCGGCTTTTCTCCGTGAAATGAGTGTGCGGGAATATATCGGGCCTTGCGGTTTTCTTATGAACCGTGAGAATCCCCCCCTATTTCCCCAAAATGATAATTCTTTCTATATGCACACCCACTCTACACTAACTCCTTTGAATATAAACAATTTCGCCGCACGTCGTTACTAAAATACACTTTTGTCACACCACCACTACGATTGACACACTACTCAAATTAACGGACGCGATCTTTAGGAATAGTAACATTGTACCTTGACGACGCGCTGCCTCGATCAGAATCCGTCGCGACTCGACCCTACAATTAAAATAAATTTTTGCATCAAATCTTACGAATGTTACAAATCTCCCCGCCTAACAAAAATTTTTGTCCTCGAAAATTGTAACCATACCTGAATCAAAGAGGAAAGAATAGTTTGCATTGCTCTTAAGCTCATCCTCTCGCTCTCAGGTATACTCTGGACGGCCACAGTTCATCCAAAGGACTTTGACCATGCGAATCTCTCTACTCATGAGCTTCTGTAACCTTGAATCCACAATTCTGACTGGTCTAACCCCAATAATAAGATCTGTCTCGATTGGTGCTTCCTCTGTACTGATGATCTGACTGGAATCTCTGACTGCCCTCCTCAGATAGGAGGCGTGGAATGCATCATGTATAGCACTCATTTCCTCAGGTAAGGCCAACCTATATACAACCTCACCAACTCTTTCCAGTACCTTAAAATGAACAACGAATCTGGAGCTCAGTTTTTTCATCTGATTTATTCTAGATACTTCTCTGACTGGTCTGACTTTCAGATAGACATAGTCTCCAACACTGAATTTTACTGGCCTGTGCTTCTGATCATGATACTTGGCCTGGCGATCCTGAGCGGTCTTCATACGCTCTTGAATGAGCTTGATCCTATCAGTGGTCTTATCAATCCATGACTCCCTGATGGTAGACCTTTCTTCATTTTCAGCCCAACACAACGGTGTCCGACAACGTGTACCATAGAGAGCCTCGAACGGTGTCATCCCAATACCTGTCTGAAAGCTGTTGTAGGAGAACTCCACAAGAGTAACATACTTCTCTCACTTTCCTCCAAAGTCCAAAATGCACATCCGTAGCAGATCCTCCAAAGTCCTATTTGTGCGCTCAGTCTGTCCATCGGTCTGGGGATGGAATACGGTGCTGAAATGTAATTTGGTGTCCAACCGCTCCTGTACGTATCTTCACTCCTTGGAGGTAAATCTGTCATCTCGGTCTGAAACAATAGTCTTGAGAACACCGTGAAGTCGAACTATCTCGTTTATATATAACTGTGTCAATCTGGGACCCTGATATGTCTTCTTAAGAGAAATGAAATGGGCGACCTTAGAAAGTCGATCAACTATAACCCATAAGGAATCATTCTCATTCTGCGATCTCGGCAGACCATGGATGAGGTCCATGGATATATCCTCAAAAGTCCACTCGGGAATGGGAAGTGGCTGCAACTTGCCTCCAGGCCTTTGTCACTCGGCCTTAACTAACTTGCACGTCTCGCACTTCCCTACATAATCAGCAACATCATTTTTCATGTCTGCCCACCAGACTACTTTCGTGAGATCTGCATACATGTTCGTGCTACCCGGATGTATAGAATATATGGAATTGTGTGTCTCAAATAGAATGTCCTCGCGAATGTGGCTAACATCAGGGATACACACTCTGCCATCAAGCAATAATAAATCATCCTGAATAGTGAATCTCTCCTTCTGACCAGTCTGCACTGAGATCCAAATCTCTACCATCTTTGGATACAACGGTAGAGCTGTCCTGATTTTATCCTTAATGTCGCAAGTAATCTTCATCCAACTCAACCGTGCAGAAACAAAATTACAACGTGGCACAACGGTGAGGTCCAGTCTCTCCAGTTCCCGCACTAACTCCTTTTGCTGAGTGAGAAGGAAGAAACACGAACCTCTCCGGCTAAGGGCGTCAGCTACAACGTTCTCCTTTCCTGGGTGGTACTGAATGTCTACATCGTAGTCTGATAGAAACTCTAACCATCTGCGCTGCCTCAAATTGAGCTCCCGCTGATCAAAGATATACTTGAGGCTCTTATGATCAGTGAAGATCTCGCAACGCACTCCATAGAGATAGTGTCTACATATCTTCAGGGCATGTATGACTGCTGCAAGCTCCAAGTCATGCACGGGATAGTTCCTCTCATGCACCTTTAACTATCTCGAGGCATAGGCTACGACCTTTCCATGTTGCATGAGAACACAGCCCAAACCCTGACCTGACGCATCGCTATAAATCTGAAACTTGTCAGGCCCTGAAGGTAAACTGAAGATCGGTGCGGTCATCAACCTGTCCTTCGAGACCTTAAAAGCCTACTCGCATTCAACTGTCCAAATCAACTCTTTACCCTTCCTGGTGAGGCAAGTCAATGGTAAGGTTATCTTTGAGAAATCCTTGATGAATCTCCTGTAGTAACCAGCTAGACCCAAAAAGCTGCGAACCTCTGAGACTGTCGTCGACCTTGGTCAATCCTTAATGGTCTCTATCTTGTTCGGATCAACACTAACCCCTTTCTAACTGATGACATGGCCTAAGAATGCAATCTCTGAAAGCCGGAACTCACACTTTGAAAACTTGGCATATAGATGGTTCTTCCTGAGGGTGCTCAAAACAATCCTGAGGTGTGCGGCATGATCTTCTGCACTCCTAGAGAATACCAAGATATCATCGATAAAGACGATAACAAAACGATCCAAGTACTCCTGAAATACCATGTTCATCAAGTCCATAAATACTGAAAGAGCATTGGTCAGCCCAAACGGCATGACCACAAACTCGAAGTGTCCATACCTGGTACTGAAAGTCGTCTTCTGTATATCCACGTCCCGAATCTTTAATTGATGGTAACCCAACCTCAGATCTAACTTGGAAAAAGTGCACGAACCCACAAATTGGTCGAACAAATCATCAATCCTGGAAATCGGATATTTGTTCTTTACTGTCAGTTTGTTCAACTCACGTTAGTCTATGCACAGTCTCAGACTAGCATCTTTCTTCTTCACAAATAGCACTGCAGCACTCCAAGGTGAAGTACTGGGACGTATAAAGCCCAAATCAAGCAACTCTTGCAACTGGCTCTTCAACTCCGCTAGTTCTCTTAGAGCAATCCGGTAGGGGGATTTGGCTACCGGTGTAGACCCAGGCTGTAGGTCTATCGGGAACTCAATCTCTCTATATGGAGGGGCACCATGGAGCTCTTCTGGGAAGACATTGGGGAATTCCTGCACCACCGGTACCTCTGACAAGTCAGCCTTAGCCTCCGCATTCATCAGTACTAAGAAAGTTTCACAACCCTTCGAAAAGTACCTCCTAGCTTGAACCGAGGAAATGATCATCTTCACCACTCCCTTCAAGCCCTGGAAGGTAAATGCAGTCTGGTTGGGGCCCTCAAACTGTATCTGCTTCTCCCTACAGTCAATCCTGGCGTTGACTATCGAAAGCCAGTTCATTCCAAAGATCAGATCAAAACCAGCAATAGGAAGCTGCAAGGCCTCTAAGATAATCTCGGTATCACGAAACTGCACTGTTACTCTGCACTTATCTCTAGTCTGCAGAAGGGATCCATTCAGCATCATGACTTCCAGCGGTACTGTCTCTGGGAAGAATTCTAAATTCATCTTACGCACTAGAGATTCCGCGATAAACGAGTGTGAGGCGTCCGTATCAAACAGAATCTTGTATGATAAATTACGAATCATAAGGATGTCTACATGAATGATTTACAAAAATAAAGAGTGTCACTACGGAGAATTAAATAAACTTATTAAGCAAAATAAACACTTAGCAGTCACTACATCCTCCTGATCCTTTGCCTCCTGCTGACCAAGCTCATACGCTCTAGGCTGCACCAAATCTCGACCCTGTTGTAGTCTCCCATCAGTGATCATCAACGTTTTGCCTTTGTCTACTCTGCTAGAGACACCAACCTCGTACTTCGACTGCAGGAACAAATTACATTGGTCATCTACAGTAATTACATTAATGTAATGAATACAACAAGGCTTTGATTACCTGATTCGCACCAATTTCCTGACAGTAGCGAGCTATGTGTCCAGGTTGTCGTCACTTGTAACACACGCCTACGCTGGTCAAACACTCTCCTGGATGGCGACGCAGACACTTGGGACAAGGGGGGTAGTCCTTGCTCCTATCTCCAGACTGACCACTCTTCTTTGCATCAGGCTTCAGCTTCTTGTTCCAGTTCTTCCCTTGGTCATTCCTGCTCTGTTGCGGCTGATGCGAATCCTGAGATCGCTTCGTACGGAAACTACTTCGCTTCTGAACTTTCTGCTGATTAGCCTCCAGCCTGCGAGCCATATCCACTAAGCTCCTGTAGTCAGCGTTGACCATGGTCATCAGCGGCTGCCTCAACGAGTCACGCAATCCATCCATGAAGAGGTTGCACTTCTCAGCCTGATCTCCATGCATCACGCCCGCATATCGAGCCAGATGGATAAGCTCTCGCTCGAACTCAGTAACGGTCTTGTCTCCCTGGAAAAGCCTAAGATATTTCTCATGGAGACCTCGTCGTGCGGAAGGAGACACGAATCAATTTGCAAGGGCTCTAGAAAATTCACCCCACGTAAACATGTCTGACTTACGACCTAACCAAAAGTATGATCATACTATTTAAAAAGAACGTATCACTTCCTAACATAAGAGGAAATTTTCAAAACAATTTACCTGCAGGATCATCTGCCCGGTACTTGTCCCACCAGACTTTTGTCTCACCTCGAAGGAGGAAAACTGTCATAGGAACCTTCTTGTTCTCCGGGCATTCCAAAACGTTCAACAGATCTCTAGTGTTTATTATCCAATCATTTGTGTCCATCGAAGTCTCATCCTCACTGTAGTTCGAGGGTTGAAGCTCTCTAAAGTTCCTTAAATAGCGTTCTAGGGTCATCTCCACGGGTGTTTGGGCAGGAGCTGGTGCAGAGGCTGGTACTTGTACTGGAGCTGGAAACCCTGCAGTCAGTCCTCTCTGAAACTCCATCAAGGCAACAATAACCGCCTTGGCAATCTGAGACGCTATGTCAGTGCCCTCTGGAGCTGCTGGAACTGGTGGTAACTGTGGCACGGCAGCGTCTCCCATTGTCGCGTTACGAACAGGGTCCTGACGTGAACATTCACCCGGTTCACTGACTCGTGGTGCCTGATAGAACATATAAAAGAAATATAATTATTTATCATGCATCTGTGAAATCTGGCTTAACAATTTATCTCGTACTCTTGCGAAAATTAGGGCTTAAATGCAACGTAAATACTCTACTAACAAGATTTTACTCTTGCACATTCTTATGGCTCTGTGAATCTCTCTTGGGTCCATGGATCCTAAACCTCGCTCTGATACCAATTTAATAACCACCACCACCCCCCCCCCCCCCGATTTCCCCAAAATGATAATTCTTTCTATATGCACACCCACTCTACACTAACCTCTTTAGATATAAACGATGTCGCCGCACGTCGTTACTAAAATACACTTTTGTCACACCACCACTACGACTGACACACTACTCAAATTAACGGACGCGATCTTTAGGAATAGTAACATTGTACTTTGACGACGCGCTGCCTCGATCAAAATCCGTCGCGACTCGACCCTACAATTAAAATAAATTTTTGCATCAAATCTTACGGATGTTACATCTTGTCCCTCCAGCAGCCCAGCAGGACAGTGATATGAAAAGGAGTTCTCTCGTTTATCCCTCTTTGATGTGGAGTTGGTGCCAGATGAGGCTAAGAAGATTAGTCATTTTGTGAAGGGAATCCGTCATGATTTCTGTCAGTATCTGGTAGATCATGACGCCACTACCTACGTTGAGACTGTGGAAGCTGACTTGAAAGTGGAGGCTATTGAGCATGAGCGTACTACTAAGATGGTCAAGCACGAATCTAACAATGTCACCACATCTGACCTCAAGCGTAAGGGTGTTCCATCCAAGGAGTAATGTCTCAAGTCTAAAGAAGTGTGTGCCTATTGCCATAAGGTGGGTCATGTCGCGCTAGTCTGCTGCACCCTCTTGAAGAAGCAGAAGTTGGTGTTCCTCCAAAGCAACATACATTGATACTTGCCTCTACCTCCACTATTTGTGACTACTGCAAAAGTCTGGGTCACCAGTAAAAGATTACCGCCGTAAGCAGAATGCTTGCTACATATGTGGACAAGTTGGGCATCATATCCAAGCCTTCCCTATAAAGGAAAGTCTAATTCCCGCTCAGCCTCTGCAATCTATTTCGGGGACTCGGAAGAAGGGTAAAGTTGTGTTGAATGTCATCTCCCAGGGTGAGGCACTTGCATCTACCGATGTCATCTCTAGCATGTATTTTATTGTTATTAGTTTTTTGTAACTTAATTTATCTACCTTAGTATCGAACAGCCATGATTTGTGTCTGTGATTTTCACTTTTAAGTAGATTTAGGGTCAAGAATAAGTGGATGCAGGTTCTTTTTTATTCTGATGAATCTCATTCGTTCATTGCTCGTCATATTGTGGATCTTCATCGCTGGCCTATTCGCCACGTGAGGATCCTTATGAGATCTTTGTGTCTGGCCATCTGCACCTTTCAAATAGGGATATTCTCAATTGTCTAATCATGCTTGGTGAATTGTGAGTCTCAGGCTTCATTTGTTTTAGCGGTGGCGGGTCGATCCGGCGGGTGGAAATGGAGAGTTCGAACCGGAGGGGGGAGGTGGCTGCTCCAAACGGAGTTTTTTGAGGCGTTTCTCAAGACGGGCGGGTGGAAACGGAGCAAACGCCGCCGGAGGTTCATTTGTTTACCCTCCTTCCGGCGGCGTTTGCCCAAAACAAAATTGTGAAACGCCCAAACAAACAGTGCCTCAATCGATCTCATGGTTCTGGATATGACGGAGTCTGATGTGATCTTGGGCATTAATTGGTTTGTTGTGAATAGAACAAATCTGGACTGTGTGACAAAGAGAGTCAATCTCAGCATCGATGATAAGGACTACAACATTCATGTTCAGACCCGCAGTCACATGAAGAATATTTTTGCTGTGCGCGCCTCTCGCCTTATTGGACAAGGATGTTCTGCCTATTTTTATATGCTTAGCTTTCGGATTTTGTCTCTCCTAAACTCGAATCCATTCCAATTGTTTTTGAATTTCCTGATGTCTTTCCTGCTAAGTTACCTGGGATTCCTTCTGATCGAGATGTTGAGTTTTCAATTGACTTAAAGCCTGGAAAGCATATTATATCGAAAGCTATGTACCGTATGACCCCACGTGAGCTAGAGGAACTTAGATCGCAATTAGATGAACTGTTTAAGCATGAATACATTCGTCCTAGCTCTTCACCTTGGGGAGCTCTGTTCTCTTCATGAAAAAGGACGGTTCCATGACACATTGCATTAACTATCGGGATCGAAACAAGGCTACAATTAAAAATAAGTATCCCCTTCCGAGCGTGGATGGTCTATTTGATTAGCTCAAGGGTAATACAGTCTTTCCCAAGATATATCTCAGATGAGTTTACCATCAGTTGAAGATCAAGGAATCTGACATTCCCAGAACTGCCTTCCGGACTCGGTATGGACCTTTTGAATTCCTAGTGATGTCGTTTGGTTTGACTAACGCACATTATGTCTATATAGATATGATGAACGGTGTCTTTTGTGAATATCTGGATAAGTTCATCGTATTTATTAATGATATTTTGGCCTATTTCAAGACTCATGAGAAACATACGGCACATTTTAGGCTCACTCTTTTCACACTTCGTCAACAACAACTCTATGTCAAGCTAGCGAAATATGAGTTCTGGCAAGATTGTGTTGCTTTCTTGGGGCATGTTGTTTAGAAGACGGACTCTTCATTGATCCTGCCAAGATTTTTGTAGTGATGGACTGAAAGCAGTCAACTACTACCCCTACTGAAATTCACAGTTTTCATGGATTGGATGGCAACTATCGACGTTTCATCAAGGGATTTTCCTCTCTTGCTGCTCCTCTGACAAAACTATTTAAGAAACATGTTAGATTCGAGTGGTCAGATCAGTGTGAGCAAGTCTTCTTGGAATTGAAAAAATGTGTGTTTGGCACCAGTTTTAGCTCTCCTTCAGAGGGGACAGACTTTTTAGTTTATATTGACGCTTTCAGAGTTGGCTTGGGATGTGTCTTCATGCAAGATGATCGTGTTATCGCTTATGGTTGAGACAGTTGAAGACTCATAATCGCAACTACCTCACTCATGATCTGGAATTCGTTGTGGTGGTGTTTGCATTGAAGTTTTGGCGATATTATCTCTATGGAGCGAAGTGTCACATCTACACTGACCATCAGATCTTGAAGTATATTTTTGTTCAGAAATATCCCAATCTTCGTCAGAGGCGATGGATCGTATTTATAGCAGATTATGACTTGCAGCTCATATATGTTTTCGGTAAATCAAATTCGGTAGCAGATGCTTTGAGTCGGCAGACTTCTGTTTCCACTTGTGCACCCATGACAGCTACTCTTACAAGCTTGATTGATGACCTCAAACGGATGGATATGTCCATCTTACCCGAGGGTCAAGAAGAGGTTTTTGGTCTCCAATGGGTGGAACATGTAAAAGATTTGGAGTCATCTGACCCCATACTCCAGCGCATTCGTCGAAGGGTTGAACTTGGGACTCTTCCTGATTTCTCTATCTCTGACGATGTTTTGTGCTTCTGAGGTTGTCTCTGCATCCCCAATGTTCCTGAATTTTTTGATCGTATATGTCATGAAACTCAAAAAATCCTGCACATCTCGTCATCCGAACAACAATAAGATGTATCATGACTTGAAACAGATTATGTGATGGCCTGGTAAGAAGAATTGCATAGCTGGCTTCATTTTTTGATGTTTGATGTGTCAGAAGGTGAAGGCTCAGCGTCGGTGTCCTGGTGGCCTTTTGCAACTTTTGTCTATCCCCGAATAGAAGTACAAAGACATCTCTATGGACTTTATCACAGGTTTGCCCCACACTCTGAGGGGGCCTGATGCAATTTAGGTCATAGTGGAACGTATGACTAAGGTGACTCACTTCATCTCTTATAAGGAAGGTCATTTCACCGAGAAGATGACTCAGATCTATGTATCAGAGATTGTTAGACTCCACGGGATTTCTTTGTGGATTGTATCAGATCGCGACACGAGATCCACTTTATCACTTTTTTGGAAGGGCTTCCAGCAAGCTTTGAGCATTGAACTCAACCTGAGCACTGTTTATCATCCAACGATCGATGATCAGACCGAAAGGGTTAATCAGATACTTGAAGACATACTTTGATGTTACATTATGGATTACAAGGGATCTTGGGATGAACACTTAACATTGGTTGAATTCTCCTACAATAATAGCTATCAAGAAAGCCTCAAAATGGCCCCCTTTGAAGAATTGTAAGGTCGGCATCGTAGAACCCCTCTTTATTGGTCGGAAGTGAAAAGATTGTTTTGGGGGCTGAGTTACGTCAGGAAATGTAAGAAGTCACGAGGAAGATTCGACTTCAGCTCAGTCTCATCATCGAGAGGTAGAGAAAGTACGTAAATCAGTGTCGTCGTCCGTAAGAATTTGATGTAGTTGATCAAGTGTTCCTGAAGGGTAGAGTGAAAAGGTTTCGTCGTCATCATAAGCTTAGCATGAGGTTCGTGGGACCGTATACCATCACAAAATGTATCGGAGGATCTGCATATTGTCTTCAGCTACTTCCTTCTAGGGTTGGTGTTCACAATGTCTTCCATGTTAGACAACTTCAAAAGTGCATATGTGATCCTAACCTCAACATTGAAGAAATTCATGTGGTTCCTGAAGCCAATCTTTCATAACCGGCCGAACTCGCAAATATCGTGGAGTATCAAGTACGTAAGCTTCGGAGAAAGCCTATTACAATGGTAAGTCTGAGGAGTAGACTTGGGAACTTGAATTTAACATGAGTAGCAAGTATTCACAACTATTCTCTTGATCTTGGTAAGCCTCTTAACTTGTTCTCCTTTCCATTTTATTATACTCATAGTTAAGTTTTTTAACCTTTGTTTGCAAATCTTGTTGCAATAAATAGCATCTGAACTTCTCCATAAGAGGCCTCATTCAGAGAATCCTCAAAAAATTTGCAACGAAACTTCCTAAGTGGGGGAGAATGTAACAACCTAAAAATAAAAAAAAAAATTAAAATTAACTAGGGCCATTTTTGTAAAGAACATATTGGGGAATTTGTTTTCTCTAATAGCAACCCCCCCCCCCCCCGATCCCTCTCATTACAATTTTTGGTCTTTAGGGTTCTTGCACTCGACTCCTGTCTTCCACACACAAAGCCTCCCAATCGCGTCGGCTCCCGCTTGCCACCACCTCTTGCTCGCCGTCGACACCTCTTGCTCCTACTCTGGTCGACGACTCCTCAATCCAACATCCATTCTCCATTTCCTCCTCGAGGGCCGATAGCCACTCTCCTTCTCCTTCGAAAGAGCCGACAGCCTCCTACCATCTCCTCCAAGGACTGACAACCCTCTTTCCTCTACTTCAATGGTCGGCAGCCAGATCCAAAATCCTTCCATCTCTATTCAGATTTCCTTTTGAATCCTTTATAAATTGTGTTCTTCAAGTCCGTATAATTTGTGATCCAAGTTTATGCTCATCCTATAATCGATAAACCACAATTTATTTGTGATATACGGCGTCGTTCATCGAACCAATTGGCGAGATCACTCAAAAACTCCTTCCGATTTAGGGTTTCCCGAACCCAAGCGCCGCCAAATTCAGAGTTCTGTATAGTAATCTCTTCTCCCCACACCTTTGAGGGAGGTAATTTTGTTAAACCCTCTTTTGTTTAAGTTTTGTGATGTAGGATGCATGTGCTAGCGTAGGAAATTTTGTTATATCAAATATCACTTTCCTTGTTCTTGAACAAGTTTAAAATAAGGTTTTTAAATTTTCTTACACCACTTAGCCGCCACCAACGGATAAAGCTTACTTAAGGCAAGTAGAGAAATCTCTCTTGCAAACATTGGGCTTAATTAGATGCATTTTTCTCATGTTTATGAACTTTACTTTTGAATACCAGAATTGTTAAATTAACATTTAGGTCATGACACATTTTACATGGTATGGGTTAATGGTTTGAAAGTGGTTTTATTTGCATAGTTATGTAGATAAATTACTTCTCATTGAACGCATAATTTGAAGACTAGTAGGTTTTGAGCACAAACACTAATTGTCAAAATCAAGCTTTTAAACTCAGGCCATATCGGACAGTTCAACAGGTAGGACCGCGGACCAGATCACCGGTCGGTCCGGTCAAGGCACACGGACCGGTAGCATAGCGGACCGGACAAGAATTGGAAAATCAGGCAGGCAGGTCAATGGGCCAGGAATTGGAAGTGGTTTTATGTAAACGGGCAGGCCAAGAAGCCCAAAATTTTAATAGAATAAAATAAGAAACCGGCGGGATTCAAACCCACGCCATTTTCAGATTAAGGGAAGCGTGGACCACCAAGTGTTGTTTCAAGCTATAATATATTATATACATATAAATATTAAAATAAACATATATAATTAATATATATATATATAAATTAATTTTGTTGATATATTAACATATTAAATTATCTTTTAAAAATTTCATGAAATATTTGTAATATATACAAAAATACATCCTTCAAATAAAATTTAGACTCTGTTTGGCATGGCGGTGGCGGTCATGAACGTGGTGGCTATGAACCGTCATTCTTGAATGTCTGACCATATCTAAGAAACCTCATCCAATTTTATGTTAAAGTCGAAACTAGTTTTATTTTCTTGATTGTTGTCTTAGCCGTTGTCATGCCAAACATCCATTCTATGATGGTGGTGTTTTTAGTCTGAACTCACCGGAGCAAAAATGTTGTGCCAAACGGAGCCTTAAAAGTATACAAAAATAGTGATAATGGATACATCATTGTATTTGTATCACAATATAATGATAATAAATTACCAATTTATATGCAGTTTTTTAATATAATGTTAATTTTTTTATTTTCTAATATATATAACGATTCGATCTCAGTTAAATCAATTGGACCGGTTCAACATTGAACCTTTCCCTCCGTCGGTTCGATGTACGGTCCAATTTTCAAGACCTTGGTCTTAATGATAAATGTTAGGATTATTTGCTAGCAAATAGATAATTGGTGTTTTATATCATAGTCATATCGTGCACAATTTTATTTAGAAGATAATCATGCCTAAGAAGGGTTTGTTATTGGTAAGTGCTTGTTATCTTGAAAATGATGTGTAATAAATTTTACTTCCTTTGGAGTAAATTCGTCTATATTATAATCACAACTAAGAACTTTTCATTTGTTTGATAACATAGGCTAACATTGAAAGGATGTGTTTCATTGATGCAACTTCGTGACATGGGTTCCCTCTTAAATATCTAACGAGAACAAATCACCGGTCATAACAAACATGAAATCCCTGGCTCTAGGGTGAGTGTTCGTAAGAGCCGCCCCTTAGAGATCACGAGCATAATTTTGAATCCCTGATAAGTCATGAATCTGATCTTGAATCCATCAGAATCATGATTTTTGTGAATCAAATAAAAACACTTGCTTCTTTTATTTGTTATATCTTATGTCATTACATGAATGAATATATGTTACACACTAGATTAGGCTATTAATTCTTGTTGTTTCTGCTTGATTTACTTGTCTGTTTTGCTAGTTTCATTTCTCGAGTATTAGTACAAGTACATTTCTAATCATTTGCTAGTTATGTATTTTACTTACTTTTGACAATGTTCTAAGACTTTTTCCTTGTTTATTTTGGAATTTGCTTAGCTTACGTGACTGTGTCGCCCGCTACCCAAGGTTCTCAGGATCGCGATCCTACAATCTGGATCGTGATCCTGACAAAATTGTCACTACCTGAGCCGGATTCGCGTAAAGTTCCTGCCTTCTGGAGGTCTGTCTTTTTTTTTGTTTTGTCAGATTTTTTGTTCTATTTTCGTTACTGTCGGAACAATGCTTATTATGTAATAATTATTATCAAACATTTTACCTTGAATCATGGACAACTGCTAGGCTTTTGTTATGTGTTAAAATTTCATGTTTTGCATATTCATTTACTTGGGATTGTTATTTGCATGAAACTTTTGTTATGTCATTAAAAGTTATTTTCTTTAATCTATTTAGCTTGAAAACTTGATGATGTGAATTTTGTTGACATGCATGTGTATTGAACTACTCGTTGTTACATTTCAAAACTTCTGCATAAAGATAATGTATTTTTCTCCAAATTATTTATTTTAAATCTAATAATAATATTTTTGCTCCCGCCTAACAAACATGATGTTTCTTTTCCCATGTTTGTGGCATCAAGACCCGCCCGAAGTTTGCTCTGATTTTTTCTTTTAAATGGGCGGTGACATGGGCAGACCGAGAGTGTGAATGCACTACAAGAATGTTACTTACGGCACTTTATGAGTGCTAATTAGAAGGATTGGGTAAAACTTATGGATGTGGCATATTTTTCCTACAAATTGCAGGGGAGTGAGGCTACGGGTCGGAGTTCTTTCGAGCTTGCTACCGGGAGATAACCCTTCACCGCACACATTGGTGACCACAACAGAAGATGGAATAAGCCCAGGAGCATGGAAGATGGCTAGGTCGTGGGAGGAACATGCCGACTTGGCTAGATCGTGCTAGGCTCGCAAGAAGATGAAGAAATGGGTCAACGCAAAGAGACGGCCAGTGGTGTACTCAGTGGAAGACGAAGTAATGGTGAGGCTCATACCACAACATTTATGCCTTGCGTAGTGTACACAGGCTTGGTGCTTGGTGCGGAGGTATAAATGCATATTTTTGGTTGTGGCTAAGGTGGGAAAGGTTTCTTATCGTCTTGACTTATCAAGCTTCTTGAAGATACATATGGTGTTTCATGTGACTATGCTCAAACCATACAAAAGAGATAATGATGATTTTCAAAAAAGAGAATCTCAAAGGGAACCTCCAGTGATGACAAAGCCTTTTGACAAAGATATTGAAGAGGTGTTCACAAAGAGAGTGGTTCGAAGAAGAGGTGTGTAACCATGCACACAATACTTGATCAAATGGAAGGGATTGTCAGAGTCCAAGACTACATGGGAGAAATTAGACGACTTGTAGCAGATCAAGGAAATCCTTCGGCAGTACGAGGCCACAATGATGTCGCTAGGATAGGTGGGGGAGGATGTCAAGAATCACTATCTTTGGGGTTAAGCTTCGAGAGGATTCTAGAGAGATCTGGAGTTTTGTACATAGGATGAGTCATGAACATTCTAGAGGATTCATGTATCTTGTACATATTAGAGATGTATAAAATAATCAAAAATAGTAGGAGCCTAGAATCTTCTGCACATTGAAGGGAAATTGGTGCAACCTGCGTCGCATCATTTGTTTTATTTTGTCACGCAATTTTTTTTTTGAAATTTGTAACGCATGTATTAGCGCACGTGTATTTCATTTCACGCATTTTTGATATTTGTAAGCGCACGTATTAGCGCACGCGTATGTTATCTCGCACACTTGTTGTGGATTATTGGGGGTGATCGTTCAATAAGTCCATGAATAAAAGATCCATCAAATTAGGGGATAGGGCAATTAAGGCAAGCATGCTCAAAATTTAAAGATCAAATAAAAGGAAGAATCTTTATTAGTCAAAATATAAAAAAACAAATCCATTCAATCCTTCCCGCCCGGATAGGCCAAATAAGAAAGATTTTATATCAATTATATCTCTCTATATAGTTTGATATTTAATGCCAAAAAAAATAATAAAAAAAATCTCATGATATAAGTATATAACTCCCCCCCCCCCCTCCTTCCCACAAAAAAGTAGCTGGGCAAATTTGGGAGAGAAAACAATTTGTCCTGACATTCCAGGCCTGCCGCTCGTTTTCCGCCGCTGCCTTCTTCCCTCCTCACGCGATCCAGCATGCTCCCCGCAGTCGACGCCTCCTCGACCTTCCAGTTGTCGTTGACTACGCTTGCTCAGCCCGACAGAGTTATCTTCCAAGCATACTACGTCGGCAAGGGTGTTACGACTTCACTCCGCCGCCCATCGACGCACAAAAGGGCGAGCGAGTCCCTGCCTCGACGAAGGTCGTCGCGTCCCTTCCAGTCGTCGTCGACTCCAGCGATCTACTCCGACATCTATGACCTTCCGTTCGATTCCACGTGGAGCACGTCGATTCATCATCCGCCATCTCATCAAGCTTCCCAACACTACAGCCGTGAGACAGGACAAATTTACAGTCATTGTGGGTCTCATTTTGATTTGTTGCAGCCGCCACCGATGGTATACACCCGCGCCCATTTTTTGGCTCCTTCCTTGTTAGTCTTATGATATGATTTTATTTTCTTGATCTTAATTTTCAGAGCAAGCTTGCCCTTAATTAACTCTGAACAGATTTGTCGTTAACTTGAATTCCCGCTCAAGTCCTTTCCCTCTCATCTATGCTCGTGGAAGATTAATTTCTAATCGTTAATTATGCTCGAGTGTTAGGCTCATAGGCGTGCTTGTAAAGCTAAGTTCGATTGTCGCTCTCCATTTGCTCGAGAACCTCTCGCTTCCACTACAAGCTTTAAAGAAAAACTCAATTTTACTTATTTAAAATCGACTCGAGTAATCTGGTTTACATCAGAAATCCCTTTGGGGCCTATAAAAGGGGAAGGCCCTCTTATTTGTAATCATCCATGTTTTGGACAAGCAATAGAGTTTTTTGAGTTTTCTCGCTTGTGAGCTCTCTCGAGTTGTTTCTCCATTATTTCTTCACCACCACTCAGATATTGCAAGAGGGGGATAACTTAGCTAGGTTACGCAGCCTACGCGGAGTGTCAAAGAGCAACTAAGGCCGCACGGGAGCTTGAAAAGAGACAAGCACGTGACAGTATACTTGAATGTTAGTTTTTTACGGGTAGTCGTGCGATAGAGTAAGTTTCTTGTCCACTTTATTATCCGGTAAATCGAGCCTTTGTTGCTAGATTTAAAGTGATCCCAAAGTTTATCATTTAAAATCAATTTCTGAATTTTAGTTTACATCAAAAAGTGTCAACCCGAGAAATCTTCAAAAGTTCTGTAATCGATCCCCAACACTTTTGTAATCGGTCTAGTACTGAGAGAGGGAGCTATCCATCAATGCAATGTTGGTTAGATCATAGCTCTCAAAGGTCAATGCTATTGATCTTCTTCTTAGTGCATTTTTTCTTCTCTTGCATATTGCAAGCTTTAGAAAATAAAAGATAACATGTATACCTACCATGTACCTACTTATCTGACTTTTCAAAGCTACATTAACACAAATTTCATCATCACACTGAACTGAGTTATTCAAGCAAACAGACCACTGCTTATATACTCTGTAGAAATGGAGAAAGCCAACCTTGTATATATGTCCACTTGGTACAAATACAAAGAATGAGTACATATATATAGAGGAGAGAAAGAGGGAGAAAAGTCCTATACACAATGTGGGACTAAAGAGAGGAGAGAAAAACAATAAATGCTATACAAATGGGCCTAGTTTAAGTGGGCTTTTCCAACACTCCCCCGCAAGCTGGAGCGTATAGGTCATATGCACCCAGCTTGGACAAACACTGGTAGAACAGGGTGCTTGATAAGGCCTTTGTGAGGATGTCGGCAACTTGATCAGTTCCTGGAACATGCTTCAATTCAAGTTTCTTCAATTGAACCTTCTCACGAACAAAGTGACAGTCAACCTCGATATGTTTTGTGCGCTCATGAAACACCGGATTCTTTGCGATGTGTATGGCGGCTTGACTATCACAAAATAGAACAGCAGAGGAGGGGAGTTTTACTCCCAGGTCAGTAAGGAGACTTTCAAGCCATGTGAGTTCTGAGACAACCGAGGTCATCGATCGGTATTCAGCTTCTGCAGAGGAACGGGCTACCACAGCCTGTTTCTTACTCTTCCATGTAATAAGATGACCACCAAAATAAGTACAGAACCCACTAGTTGACCTTCGATCGTCCAGAGAACCCGCATAGTCGGCATCAGAATAGGCAACCAATGCGGGAGCAGAGTCAGAGGTTTTGTAAACCAGCCCTTGACCCGGAGCTCCCTTAAGGTATCGAAGAATCCGTTCAACCGCTTGAAGGTGAGAAGCCCGGGGGGCATGCATGAACCGACTGACAACCCCAACTGCAAATGATATATCCGGCCTCGTGACTCTTAGATAGATCAACTTTACCACAAGGCGTCGATAGTATTCCGGGTTCGGAAGCAGCAAATCGTCATCCGAAGCATGAGCGCATAGTTTGTGATTTGCCTCCATCGGGGTACAAGCTGGCTTGCAACCAGACTGACCAGCATCTTTGAGAAGATCGAGACAGTACTTTCGTTGGGAGAGCACCAACCCGTCCGGCCGCCGGGCAATCTCGAGACCCAGGAAGTAGCGAAGTTTCCCCAGGTCTTTAGTTTGAAAAACAGTGCTCAGATGTTGTTTGACATCTTGAATCCCCTTTGAGTCATCCCCAGTGAGAAGGATGTCATCAACATAGACCAACAGAAGGACGGTGCCAGTGGCCCGGTGTCGGGTAAAAAGGGAGAAATCTGCAGAACTCCGAGTGAATCCCATGTCTCGAACCACCTTGCTAAACTTGTCAAACCACGCCCGAGGGGACTGTTTGAGACCATAAATCGACTTTCTGAGGAGACATACCCGAGACTCCCCCGTGGTCTCAAACCCGGGCGGTTGGCGCATGTAGACGGTTTCCTGAAGGTCACCATTTAAAAAGGCGTTCTTGATGTCGAGCTGATGAAGGGGCCAGTGGCGGTGCACCGCGACGGAGAGAAGAACGCGGACAGTGTTGAGCTTGGCCACCGGAGAGAAGGTTTCCTCATAATCGAGGCCCTCCTGTTGTGTGAAGCCACGGGCCACAAGACGGGCCTTCAGTCGGGCAATAGTGCCATCCGGAGCATGCTTGATGACGAACACCCATTTACACCCAACAGGGTGCTGACCGGGAGGTAAGGGAACCAAGTCCCAGGTCTGGTTGGCCCAGAGGGCCGTCATTTCTTCGTCCATGGCAGCCCGCCAGCCAGGATGGTGAAGCGCCTCCTGCAAAGAGTTAGGGACCGAAACAGAGGATAATGAGGTGGCAAAGTGAAGAAGAGAGGGAGAGAGGCGATGGAGAGAGACGTAGTTCGCCATTGGGTGAGCGGTAGAGACGGGAGCCGGAGCAGCAGGGAGCAGAGCACCAGAGGGCGAAGCCGACTGCAGAGGGGCTACGGGATGAGGAGAGCGACGAGAGTAGACTCGGATAACCGGGGGTGGTGGACGGACAGGAGGTAGAGAAGGCAGAGTGGATGAGGAGTGAGGAGCAGGAATGACAGGACGAACGACGGGAGCTGGACTCAGAGCGTCATCGAGAGCAGGGAAGAAGGGAATATCTTCACGAAAAGTCACGTCAGCCGAGACAGTAACCTTGCGGGTAGCAGGCGAATAACAGACATAACCCTTCTGAGTGCGCGAGTACCCCACAAAGATATGCTTGGTGGCACGAGGGTCCAATTTGTCTGTGGAGGGACCGAGGTGGTGAACGTAGCAGGTACACCCAAACACCCGGGGAGGAACGGGAAAAGGTGGAGTTGTGGGAAAGAGGAGGCTGAAGGGAGTAGCATACTGGAGGACGGAAGACGGGAGACGGTTGATGAGGAAGCAAGCCGTGGAGAGCGCGTAGTTCCAGTATGGTTTGGGAACCTGCATTTGAAGCATAAGGGAGCGAGCGACATCAAGAAGGTGACGATTCTTGCGCTCGGCGACCCCATTCTGTTGTGGAGTGTATGGACACGAGGTTTGGTGAAGAATGTCGAACTCAGAGCAGAGAGTGGCAAAGGTATGGCTGGTGTACTCCCGCGCATTGTCAGTACGAATAGTGAGAATAGGCGCAGAGAACTGAGTGTGAGTCTCAAGTATGAATGCCCGGAATACGCGGGGAAGTTCAGAGCGATCCCGAAGGAGATATAACCACGTCATGCGAGAGTAATCATCAATAAAAGTAACAAAATACCGATAGCCAGAAATACTAGTAAATTTATATGGACCCCATATATCGGAGTGAACTAAAATAAAAGGAGCGGAGCTCCGAGTACAATGAGGAGGAAATGATGAACGGGGCTGTTTGCCCAAAATACAGGTGTCGCAGCGAAAAGCAGGGAGAGTAACATCAGGAAGAGCCTTCCGGAGGACTGGGAGAGGAGCATGTCTCAGACGGCGATGCCAATCCGAAGAGGAGATAGAGGCGAGGACAGTGGGAGAGTCGTCAAGAAGATAGAGCCCATTCTGCAGCCGTCCTCTACCAATGATAGTCCGCGTCTGCTGATCCTGTATGAGAAAAGAAGAAGAAGTAAATGTCACGGAATAATTAGAATCAGTAGTAAGGCGACCAACAGAGAGTAAATTGAAAGGAGAGCCCGGAACATGTAGAGCCGAGCGCAGGAGGAGAGAAGAGGTGAGAGAAATATCAGCACATCCAGAGACTGAAACCGATGCCCCATTAGCGACAGTAATGTACTTCGGGTGAGGTGAAGACAAGTACTGAGGTGGCCTAACAGAGGTGATATGATGAGTGGCACCAGAATCAAGGATCCAGCGCGTGCCAGAGGATAGGCAGGCGATACCTTCATTGGAGATAGAGGCAGCAGAGGCAACCGAGGCAGGCGGACGGCTGAGCAAGCCATGAAGATGCTGGAGCTGAAGACGAACCTCGTCGAGATCAGTACGAGAGGAGGCAGAGTCGGTAGTAGCAGCAGAGGCCTGTGGACGAGGAGGTCGGCCATGTTTGCGATAGCAGGTGGCCTCAAGATGGCCATCTTTACCGCAGAACGAGCATTTGAGCCTAGACCGGCCACCGCGACCCCGGCCGCGAGAGTCAGAGCGGCCACCACGGGCAGAAGGGGGAAGAGGCAATAAGGGAGCTGGTGCCTGTTGAACAAGGGCCGGAGAAGGAAGACCGGGAACATCCGGAGGCGGGGAGACTTTAAGAAGCATTGAGCACACATCGGAAAAAGATGGTGTAACGGTAGAGGAGAGGATGTGAGCCCGGACACTGTGAAGATGAGGAGGTACCCGGGCCATCATCATGGCGATACCCACAGCTTCCTTTTGGATACGTTGAGCAGCGAGATCCAAAGTGGGAGGCTGATGGTGGATCCAAGCCTCAACCAGAGACCGGGCCTGAGCAACAAAGGACGTCAGGTCGGTTGCGCCACTGCTATCAAGGGCTTGGAGAGCAGTGATGATATCATATAGATGGTGGAGACTATCCTTGCCAGAGTAGAGGGTGTGGAGCTCGTCCCACATGCCTTTGGCCGTCTCATGATACATGGCCAGGCGATAAGATTCGCCATCAAGAGAGTTGAGAAGCCAAGTCTGCACACGCCCATCATTGCGTAATCATTCCTCAGTAGGGACACCAATAACGGTCTGAGTCAGGTGATGAAGAAATCCTTTTGACTGAAGGACACGGCGAACCGAGTGTGCCCATTCCACAAATTTCTTCTTGCCAGTGAGCGAAATAGTAGTGATCTGAAGCTCGTCGCGGACTTCCTGGATAGAGGTCGGGCGTTCAGGAGGAGGAACAGCCGTCCCGACTGAGTCTGCAGACGTAGACATGGGGGCGACCTGGATGAGGTCGCGGCGAGCTGGAGGAGGCCGCGGCGAGCTGGAGGAGACCGCGGCGGACTGGAGGAGACTGCGGCGGACTGGAGGCAGCAGCTAGAGGACGCGGAAGACTGCGGACTGGATGAGGTCGCGGCGAGCTGGAGGAGGTCGCGGCGAGCTGGAGGAGACCGCGGCTGACTGGCGAGCTGGCGGGCTGGATCAGATCGCGGCGGGCTGGATCAGACCGCGGCTGACTTGAGCGAGCTGAGAAGAGAGGACAAGCCGGGGCTGACTGGCGAGCCGGCGGGCTGGAGGAGACCGCGGCGGACTGGCGAGCTGGCGGGCTGGATCAGAAGAAGACCAATGGATTGGCGAGCTGGCGGACTGGCGAGCGGCGGACGCTGCGCTTACAGCGGACGAAGGAGACCAAGAAGAGGAGGCGAATACTGAGTTCGCAGCGGACAGAAGAAGACCGATGGATTGAGATCGCCGAGGTCGCGCCGGACAGAAAGAGGTCGCAGCGGACAAGGAGAAGCAGTGGACCCCACAGGATGGCTATAAAGAGGGGGCCAGAGGAGGAAGGAAGAGGAGGGAATAGAAGTGGATCCACGGGAGGAGAGGAAGCGGACTGGACAAGGGAGGCCGCAGGAGAGAAGCGACTAGGAGGTGCGGACACACACACGCAGGCCGCAGAGATCGCAGGCCGCAGGGCGGACAGAAGAGGGAGTCCGCAGGAGTCCGGAACCTCGCTCTGATACCATGTAGAAATAGAGAAAGCCAACCTTGTATATATGTCCACTTGGTACAAATACAAAGAATGAGTACATATATATAGAGGAGAGAAAGAGGGAGAAAAGTCCTATACACAATGTGGGACTAAAGAGAGGAGAGAAAAACAATAAATGCTATACAAATGGGCCTAGTTTAAGTGGGCTTTTCCAACATACTCCAAATTGGAATTTAAGCTGAAATGGCACTAAGAAAAATGATGATAAATATGGACATAAGTTCAGTATCTTACTGAAGGAAATACGGAGGTGCTCACACACAATAGATTATCTAAAGCATGATCAGAGCTTTGAAATAGCTGGTCGGCCACAAAATCTTCCTGCAAACCATAATTGGAAGTATGCCCCCTGAAAAAGTTCATTTAAGCGTAAGTAAAACTCAAGCTATGGAAACTTTGAGAATAAATGGAAATGAAGAAAATTTAGAAATAGCTGTTCGAGAAGATTTTATAATTTAAGTTTAACACTAAGACAGCACTCAATAAGAAAGAATGGTGTAAACGAGGAGTCAATACCAAATTGTTAAGAAAACACTTTGACGAAGATTATGGAAGAACATTTAGAAAAACAGAGAATTTATCAGTTCAACCCAAGAGAGCATAATTACTAGCAAACAAGTTTCATGAAAAGTCTTCTTACAAACAACAATTGGACGCATGCTCCTCGAAAACAATTATATGAAAATAGTATCTAAAAGTAGAATGCCAGATCTTCCGCATATATGATTGCAAAAGACATCTAGAAAGAATATAAAAAGAAACGATCCCTTTTAGCTCAAAATAGCACAATAACAAACAACAACACTTGAGTCCTTATCTCACAATAGTGGGGTCGGCAATGTGGATCATTTGCCGTCATTGTGCCCTATCTTTAGTCATAATTTGATATGAACCCGAGAGGAATCCGGCAAGTGGGAGGGCAGGCGGAGTGAAGAAGAGGAAGGAGGGAACGAGACGAAAATCGAGGAAACAACCCTAAATTCCATACAACCAAGCATAATCAAAAACAATTACAGTGCTACCTTTTTATATGTGCGGGGTGCAGATAACGAACATAGCGCAAAAATAAAGAGCACACACAAAATAAATTAACATAACAAATGCAATATGATAATCATTTCGGCGGCGCGCATTTGGTCTCTCCTCCAGACAGACCCGTTAGAGTCTCTCTCCGCGTGTGGACTCGCCACGGTGTCTCGTCAGCGTGCGCGCGTCCCATCGGCATGCGTAACCGTAACAATGTCGCTATCTTGAAAATATGTCTTGTCCCCAAGCCAGTAGTCAGAGGGGCGGCAGCAGCAGTGATCCTGGGGCAGGCACATGGCTTCGGACTATAGACGATAAGGCCTAGTAACATGGACATCTTGCAAGTCAGGGTCCCCCTGAAGATGGTAGCGGCGATCAAGTACCTTGGTTGGGTAGTATGGCGCCAACTGTCATCTTTCTTCCGGACCAGAGAAGGATGGGATGGTGGTAGTACTGTCGGCGGCTAAATGACGTCGGTGAGCCCAGTAGAAAGCTCCTGGTGGTCCATTGGAAGAGAAAGTGGCACAACAGACGGGCCCTAGAGGCGACATGGCTTCCCCCATGTAGGAATTGTATTGACATAGTTTCCCAATTAACGCATATATCGACGAGCATGCGGAGCCAGGCCACTCCCAGAATGGCATTGAGACCTCCTAAGCCGAATGTGTAGAAGTTCGCGGTCACAGAACAAGACCCTGCGGGGAGAGAGACGGCAGTGCAACGTCCCTGAGTCGGTTGGTGGCACTCATCGCTCATACGGACCGCAACCTCTGGAGACGGAACCAAGGGAAGACGGAGTTGCAGCACCAAGTTCTCAGAGATGAGGTTGTGGCTTGCGTTATTGTCCACCATGATGATGATCAGGCGATCCTGCATTGTACCCGAGAGCTGCATGGTCTACTGGCCGGGGATCCCGCCCACTGAGGCACGGGATAACTCCAGGTGGTGGGACGTGGTCGCGGTGGGGTCGAGAGGTGTATTCCTCGCTGAGAGGTTGAGGGCCTCAAAGTTGTCCAGGGTCACCCCAAGGTCGACGTTGCCGATGATGGCGTGGAACTCATTCATGACGCACTCATAATTGGGGGAGTAGGGATGGAGAAACCGAAAATAGAGACTCATGATGTGAAGTCATTGTAATCACTATTCGAGATGCGCTGAGGGACCGATGGGCGGCCGGGCCGGTTTCCCCATGGCGGCAGCCACGGTGGAGGGGTCGTGGCTGGTGGTCGGCAAGGCGGCTAAGGTGTCGGTGGTTGGACGAAGGAGAGGGTGGTCGAGGGGAGAGGTCGGCCTCCACTAAGCGCGTCAAGTCCATGGTGTCGGAGACTGTGTGAGGGTGGTGCGTGCGGAGGCCAGAGAGGATATGCGGCAGACTGGCAGTAGACCCTGCATGAAAAAACCAAGGTAATGGTCAGGCGGTAGCCCGGGAAAGTGGGAGACCAAGGCGACGAACTCATCCACATAGTAGTTCAGGTTGGCTGTCTGGCAAACGCCGCAAAGATTCTCGATAGCGGAGGAGACGGAGCAGCGGGTATCATATCGCCGGATCATCTCGTGCTTGAGCTCGGGCCAGGAAAGGCACGGGAAGGCTTGTCGGAGCCACCGAGCACAATGGAGTGTCGAGCTGTCTAGGTCAACCACTGTCGTAGACACCTTGTCGTGCTCTGATGTGTAGTTGAGGTCGAAATATTGCTCCGTCTTGGCGATCCAACCGATCAAGTCAATGCGGACAAAGGCGGGAGGGTCGAGGGAGAGGGCGGACCGGCCCGGAATGGGCGGAGATGTGGTCCCTGGAGAAATGGACGGCAGTCCGGCATCAAGGAGAGAGCTACAGTCCACGGGTGAGCCGGAGCCGGACGCGGCGGAGATGGCGCCGTTGGACGCCTGGAGGTAGTCGATCTTGGAGTGGAGGGTGAGGAGAGAGGCGTGCATGGAGGCAGCGAGTTGCGCTTGAGCCTCCAATCAGCGACTTAGGGCTTCGGTGGTTGGATGCTGATGTAATCTCTAATTAATGATTTTGGAGAATTTACTTGATTTTCTTTTGATTTTTTTTTTATTTTCAAAAAAATTACTTTTAAATGAAAATAGGACAAAATATGGTTGGAATTTAAGAAACACGAGGGCCGAGCGGCCAAATCGACTTTTGCGCGCACAATTCAACGACGTCGCTCTGAGCTTTGGGAAGTTCGTTAACCTCGCTTGAGTGGTTCTCTCACGCGTTCACGAGTCGAACCTTCCGCGGAATCCACACGGCCACAAGCAAAATCTGAATTTAAATAACTTATGAAATATCGATATTATTAGCAGTGCGAACGTAACGGCAAGCCCATAAATGAATTAAAAGAAGCATAAATTTAATACTAATATAAGGAGAGCGGTCGAGTTTACCAAAATCATAGCACAGAGAATGGTTTTCCTTTTCCTTCCGTGATTGGGCTGAGGGCTTGTGGACGGGTCCGAACGGGCGAATGGGACACGGACGGAAGAGGGGTCGAAGTCGACGACCTGACGTCCACTCCTGATCGCCGGAATAGGGTTCCGAAGTCGACGGAGGCCGGGCTACGCCTCCAGGTGGTGTGTCGGGCGAAACGGCTTCCGCGCGAGGGTTAGCGGCCAGCGCTTTGGACGGAGCGGAACGTTGCGCTAGGCTGGAGGTGACGCCGCTGCTGGAAGGAGGGCTAGGTGTCGGGCTTGCGGGATTCGCCGGCAATGAACAGGGAACGATAAATGTCTCGTTCTTGTTCTGTCCGGTTCTGCCCTTCTCTCCACTAAATGGGATTGTTAAATAGGCTAAATTTCTTAAATTTCTTTCCTTCTATCACATGAAATCTCATGAATGTGATTCTCAATTTAAAAATATTCCCCTCTTAATGACTTTCTCAATAGTTGGTGATATTTGAAATTTGAAATTTGAATTTGAAAACTTATGCTTGTGTAATTAATTTTGGGCTTGTCGCTAACGTTCTACTACTAGTAATACTGGACCTCTTTATTGAAGTCCCAACGGTCGGTCAAGCAGATGAGCCGGAAAGCAACATAAAGAAATGCAGGAAACATAGTGCGTGTAATAAAATAAAATAACATAATTGCATAAAGGCTATGATGCGTCGCAGGGCGCATCAATTCCCCCGGGGTTGAAAGGGCACTACCCCGGCGAGACTTCGCAAAAGCTAGCGAGAGAAAAATCTGGGCAGCGTCGGCGCAGTTCATCTGTGTTGATCCAAGAACTATCTGTGACGTCTCGTCCTTGCCATGAGACCAAATAACGTTGGTATGTCTCGTGGCGAGTGTGAAACTCTCGTACATCCAGAACCTGGTCGATCACCTCAGCCATGGGTGTCGGCACTGGAGCTAAGTCTGGTGGAATCTCAGGAGCTGTCGTCGGTGGGCTTGGGCTGGAACTAGGTGGATCTCCATAGAAAGGTGACAGATCTGCCACGTTAAATATCGGCGAAGTGCCGAATTCAACGGGCAACTCTAGGAGATATGCATTCTCCTCGATGCGCTTCCGGACTCGAAAAGGACCAAACTTCCTCTGCTGTAATTTGTGGTATGTGCCCGGAGTGAATCTTTGCTTCCTGAAATAAGCAAGAACCCAATCTCTTTCTGAAAAATATAACTCCCGGCGATGTCGGTCAGCCATGGTTTTATATTTTTCAGAAGTCGCTCGCAATTTATTAGTAATAGATTTATGCAATTCCTTTAAATAATCAACATGGGCTTGTGCATCAAAGGAAATACGTTCATGATTCGAGAGAGAGCGGCGATCAAGTAAATGCGGTATAGGGAAGCCGTAAACAATCTCGAAAGGAGATTTATCTGTGGAGCGATTAGTAGAATTATTGAATGCAAATTCAGCTTGTGGAAATATAAGATCTCATTGTTTCGGATTCTCCCCCGTCAAACACCTAAGTAGATCCCCCAAACTCCTATTAACGACCTCAGTCTGCCCATCGGTCTGAGGGTGATATGCGCTGCTAAATTCGAGTTTGGTACCTAGTCGGGCCCACAGTGTCTTCCAAAAATACCCCATAAAACGAGTGTCCCTATCAGAAGTAATCGTCCTAAGAATTCCGTGCAGTCTAACGATTTCTTTAAAAAAACATTCGGCCACGTGTACAGCGCTAGAAGTCTTTCTACACGGGATGAAGTGTGCCATTTTCGAGAATCGATCTACGACTCCAAAAATAGAGTCGAATTTCCTCTTAGTGCGAGGGAGTCCTACCACAAAGTCCATCGAGATGGCATCCCAAGGTCACTCAGGTATCGGTAAGGGGGTGTATAGTCCAGTGTTTTGTGCATGTCCCTTATACAACTGACACGTGGTGCAGTGTCTAACGAACTCAGTGATATCTCGCTTCATATGTGGCCAATAGTAACGAGCGCTGGCGAGATCTAATAATTTAGATTGGCCTACGTGTCCACCTAACCCAGACGAGTGGAGCTCTCTAATTAATGTCTCTCGAAGTGGTCCTTCGCAGATGCAAAGTCGCGTGCCCCTAAACAGATAACCCTCATTGATGACGTACTTTGTGGTGGGATCAGTCCCACTGCGCTAACATGAGCTCCAAATATTGTTAAAGAATGGATCAGTGGCGCATTGGTCGCGCTGTGAATCTAAATCAATAATGCACGGCTGCAGGGTGACTAATAAATGTGTGTGACGACTACGGGCGTCGGCTACGCGGTTCGTGACTCCGGGTTTGTGCCTCAAGTAAAACGTGAACTCCAGTAGGTAAGCAGCCCACTTGGCATGGCGCCTGATCTCCTTCTGGGAGTTCAGATGCTTCAGAGCCTCATGATCAGTGTTCCGCACAAACTCGCGCTGAATCAGGTAGTGTCTCCAATGACGGAGAGCCTGAACGATAGCATAAAACTCTAAGTCGTACGTGGAATATTTAGTCTTTGTCTCGTTCAACTTCTCACTAAAGAATGCAATGGGACGACCCTCCTGACTCAAAACTGTGTCAATACCGATGATCGATGCGTCACAGTCAACCTCAAAAATTTTCTCAAAATCGGGTAGCGCTAAAACTGGTGCACTCGTGAGTCTCTCTTTAACCGAAAGAAATGCTTGCTCGACCTCCTTAGTCCAAATAAATAGACCCTTTTTAGACAATCTGTCACAGGTGTTATCAAGGAACTAAAGTTTCGAATAAATCGCCGATAAAAAGATGTTAGCCCATGGAACCCTTGAGCCTCAGTAATCGTCCTAGGGCTAGGCCATGATTCTATCACCTTGACCTTCTCTCTATCAACTCTAATACTCTAAGAAGAAACGATATATCCTAAGAAGGTCAGGCTGTCAGTCAAAAATGTGCATTTTTTCAAATTTATATATAATTTATTTTCACGTAGTAGATCTACGACCTGTCTAAGATGAATCATGTGCTGATCCTGATCAGTGCAATAAATCAAAATATCGTCAAAGTATACCACTACGCAAATTCCTATGAGTGGCCTAAGCACTTGATTCATCACTCGCATAAACGTACTGTGAGCGTTGGACAGGCCAAAAGACATCACTAGCCACTCGTATAATCCTTCCTTCGTTTTAAACGCAGTCTTCCATTCAACCCCAGGTCGAATTATAATCTGGTGGTACCCACTTTTTAAATCAATCTTGGAAAATACTTGGGATCCACTAATCATATCTAACATATCATCCAATCGGGGAATCGGAAAGCGATATTTGATTGTAATTTTATTTATCGCTCTACTGTCTACACACATGCGTCATGTCGCATCTTTTTTTGGAACTAGGAGTGCAGGAACAGCGCATGGACTCATACTCTCTCTAACGTGACCCTTCGAAATCAGATCGGTCACCTGCCTATGTACCTCCTCATGCTCTTTCGGACTCATGCGATAGTGGGGTAAGTGAGGTTAGCTAACTCCTGGGATAAGGCCTATGCAGTGGTGTATGTCTCTCATCGGGGGTAGCTGATCGGGAAGCTCCTCCGGCATGATCTCAGAGAACTCTTCTATGAGGGGACGCACCGTATCAGGAATGTCTAATGTAGTGGGGGTGATATCCTTCATCTCCTCCTGGAATTGGGGCCCAGTCAGTAACATGGTGGCGGAGGGAAGGGATATCGTAGAGACAGTGGTAGAAGGGGGCGAAGTTCTTTCTGGGGCTTTGGGAACAAGGTCATTCTTCTGGGGAAGAAGAACGATCTTGCGCCCATTGCGCTCGAAGGAGTGAGAGTTTTTCACACCATCATGAACTACGTGTCTATCGTACTGCCAAGGTCGTCCCAGCAGGATGTGACAAACCTCGATAGTAGAGACATGACACCACACAGCGTCCTGATACGTACTGCTTATGGAAAACTCTACGAGACACTGGTGCGTGATAGGAATGGTAGTGCTACTAGTGACCCATGATAGACTATATGGTTTTCCTAAGGGTTGTGTTTTTAATTTTAGCTTTTCAACCATGCGTTGAGAAACGAAGTTCTCCATGCTACCGCTGTCTATAATGATGGAGCAGAACTGCCCTTGTATGCGTGCGGTGGTACGAAAGATGTTGTTTCTCAACCACTCGTCGTCAATAGGGGCCTTAGGAGTCAGGAGACTATGTTGGAGAACACACACTAACTGCTCAGGTTGTTCTCCCTCAACTTCGTACTCACTCTCTAACTCAGCCTCGGGGGTCGGGTGAATCTGGGAGTCACTAAGAAAAACTCCATACTCAGGTTCTGATCCACTCTCAGAATCGACGATGGCGACGAAGTGGCGTCGCGGGCACTCAGAAGACTTATGAACCGGCTCCAACACTTAGAACATCTAAACGTCTCAGGCTGAGGTCTAGTGCCTACAATCTCCTTACCCTTGTTGGGAGGGGCAGGAAGTGTTGGGGTGTTCGTGGTCGCTACTGTCCACGGGTGAGCCGGAGCCGGACGCGGCGGAGATGGCGCTGTTGGACGCCTGGAGGTAGTTGATCTTGGAGTGGAGGGTGAGGAGAGAGGCGTGCATGGAGGCAACGAGTTGCGCTTGAGCCTCCAATCAGCGACTTAGGGCTTCGGTGGTTGGATGCTGATGTAATCTCTAATTAATGATTTTGGAGAATTTACTTGATTTTCTTTTGATTTTTTTTATTTTCAAAAAAAATACTTTTAAATGAAAATAGGACAAAATATGGTTGGAATTTAAGAAACACGAGGGCCGAGCGGCCAAATCGACTTTTGCGCGCGCAATTCAACGACGTCGTTCTGAGCTTTGGGAAGTTCGTTAACCTCGCTTGAGTGGTTCTCTCACGCGTTCACGAGTCGAACCTTCCACGGAATCCACACGGCCACAAGCAAAATCTGAATTTAAATAACTTATGAAATATCGATATTATTAGCAGTGCGAACGTAACGGCAAGCCCAAAAATGAATTAAAAGAAGCATAAATTTAATACTAATACAAGGAGAGCGATCGAGTTTACCAAAATCATAGCACAGAGAATGGTTTTCCTTTTCCTTCCGCGATTGGGCTGAGGGCTTGCGGATGGGTCCGAACGGGCGAATGGGACACGGACGGAAGAGGGGTCGAAGTCGACGACCTGATGTCCACTCTCGATCGCCGGAATAGGGTTCCGAAGTCGACGGCGGCCGGGCTACGCCTCCAGGTGGTGTGTCGGACGAAACGGCTTCCGCACGAGGGTTAGCGGCCAGCGCTTTGGACGGAGCGGAACGTTGCGCTAGGCTGGAGGTGACGCCGCTGCTGGAAGGAGGGCTCGGTGTCGGGCTTGTGGGATTCGCCGGCAATGAACAAGGAACGAGAAATGTCTCGTTCTTGTTCTGTCCGGTTCTGCCCTTCTCTCCACTACATGAGGTTGTTAAATAGGCTAAATTTCTTAAATTTCTTTCCTTCTATCACATGGAATCTCATGAATGTGATTCCTAATTTAAAAATATTCCCCTCTTAATGACTTTCCCAATAGTTGGTGATATTTGAAATTTGAAATTTGAATTTGAAAACTTATGTTTGTGTAATTAATTTTGGGCTTGCCGCTAACGTTCTACTACTATTAATACCGGACCTCTTTATTGAAGTCCCAACGGTCGGTCAAGCCGATGAGCCGGAAAGCAACATAAAGAAATGCAGAAAACATAGTGTATGTAATAAAATAAAATAACATAATTGCATAAAGGCTATGATGCGTCGTAGGGCGCATCAGATGCGGAGGAAGATCTCTGGTCGAGGGTGTGTTGGGAGGCATGTGCTGGGATCGGCAGAGCGGGAGGGATTCACTAGAATCGGCGGAGCCCTCTGGAATCCGCGGGAGGTTGGGAGTGGTCGACACTTGCGGAAAACTGGTGGATCAGGGCTGGGATGCGGCTAGACCACCGGATACGGGTCAAAACGCGGTGGAGCCCGCGGATCTAGACAAGGAGATGGCGAAACAGCGGCATGGGTCTTCTTGCAACAAATCGCGGCTCAAAACAGGGAATGCGACGTCCGGCGATGGCTGGCCGCGAGGAACGTGGGTGGCGGGGTAATGGTCCGGCGTCGACGAGCGGGTGGACGGGCGAATCCGACAGTAGATCAACGGAACAAGGGCTCCAGCATCCAACCGCACTGTAGAACGGCGAAAACGGCAGTTCGGGGAAGGCGGAGGCGTCACAACTTGGATGCCCCGCATGGAATCAGCGGAACTCGCGACACGAGATTCGGAACAGACGGAGGCGCGGGATCGGCTTTACATGCGGTTGGGGAGCGTAATAGGTGTGGAATTGGCGATTCAGCGGGGTTGCGGAGCAGAATAGGCGTGGGATCTCGAACGGACTGTAGCGGAAATCGCACAGTTGATCTCGAGCACCGGCGGCGAGAGGGCAGGCGATGAGCCAGGTCGGACCAAATTGATACGAACCCGAGAGAAATCCGACAAAGGGGAGGGCCGGCGGAGGTGGGGAAGAGGAAAGAGGGAACGAGACAAAAACCTATGGAGCAACCCTAAATTTCATAAATCAAAGCATAATAAAAAGACTACAGCGCGGCCCCTTTATAGGTGCGGGGTGCAGATAACGAACACAGCGCGAAAATAAACTGTAGACGCAAAATAAATTAACATAACAAATGCAATATGGTAATCATGTCGGTGGGATGTGTAACACCCTCATCCGTCACATAGCGTATAACAGAAGGTCCAGCCTGGGCCCAACGCCATATACTATGGACAAACCAATGAGTTACTAAATTGAAACCATAATCCAATATTTCGCATCCTAACACAGAGTGCATTATAGCGGAAGTAATTTAAATGTTATAAATAGAACCCAGCAACTGCATGAATGTCCTCTATCACAACTAGGAATGTAAATCAAATACACAAATAAGGTTTTGGCCTTAAGGCCTTACAATGTTCAACTTTAAATAAAATGTGTTACATACTTCGGCACGTAGGTCAGCCACACATGAACGATAAAATAACACAAGTATTCGCTTTGGCCTTCAAGGACCAGCACAGCACTTCTGGGCTTCAGCCCGCTACTTCCCGCTTGGCTCAGCAGCACTTGTACGCAACATTCCACTGCACGGTGGCAAACAAAAGCAACGGTCAGCATTAGCTGACCAAATTATAACGATCACACTCCTCACCCGAGGTGGCGGTGCTCCTTTCCTGCAGGCATTAGTATAACCACAACATGGCAATAGGAACGTGCAACTTAAGCACCATTCGCCACAAACGTTGGCGCCAACACCCAACGCCCCGTGCTCTCAGGCACACTCTTGGTGCACAAGACCTCAAGGGTCACACCTTCATTCTCTGCGACGGTTAGCAACGTTTGAGCATTCAAGTCTTTCAGGGTCAAAGCCAAAGACAACGCACATATGGCTACGACAAAGTTGTGGTGGCTTAAAATTCACACTTTTGACTTACTCCAAGTCGATCGTCATAGGGTTGGTGCAGTTCAGCTATTTCCCGGTGCTCAAATCGTCGGGCGCATCAAGCCACGATGCGGGACAGCATCCCCTTTCTCATCCGTACGATTCATAACACTGTTATGATCCTAGGCTAGAACTCACGGCCACAAAAGCTGAGCAAAGTAAGCTCACGCCCACAAGCTTGGCCCCCAGGTCTCAGAGAGACAGGCCTCGCAACATTAGCCCTCAAGTACCCACGAGACAGGCTTCTCAACAAATAACGCAACGCTCATAGGGAGCTACCGCCGGCGGTAGGGACTACCGTCGCACGGTAGGTGTAAGACAATCGCTTCTTCCCCTTAAACGGGTGTTTTCCTGGAGACTACCCCCCCCCCCCAGTACTCTCAACGCAGTTAACTGCACATCCCATGACTCTGAACTCTACGCGATAACCACGGGGTCTTCTCCGACATACAAAACATAGAAACATCACCAATCCAAACTAACCCGTCCGGATGGGCTTCACACAGCATGCATATTCCGTAATTCGATTCCGGATCTAAATGCAAAACTAACGGGATACACGGATCTACCCGCCGGGAGAACCACATCCACGTGTTCGTAGAGTGTCCACCCTTTAATGCCAAAAGAAAGGACTTCACATGTCCAAGGAAGAGAATCGTTACCCTTGATGTACGCATTGGCAGCATGGGAGAAATCCAGACGGTTGAAAACAACCGCTCCGACTTTGCCTCCGCAAATCCGAACTCGCCTTGCGAATACGAGACCAAAAACACGAACGGCGGCAAGATCTCCCTTCTTCTGGTGATGCTACTCCTCCAGAAAACCAGGTCAAACTCTCCAACTCCAGAATAATGAAGAGGAAACGGCCGAACCAGGCATATATATAAAGCTATCGTCGCACGGTAACTAGCTACCGCCGCGCGGTACCGCCTCGTTCGCGTGTAACCGCTCAGGCCCTGCAATCACAGGCCGACACGTGGCCACACCATTACAGATTCGCTAACGCCGAGCGTTAGGATGCAAGCGCCTCGCGGTATCTAGCGACTGTTACATCACGACCACCCCCGCTACCGCCGCGCAATAGCTACGACCTCCGTACGGAATTAACCCGAGCGCTTTGACAAATAACTTGTCAAGCTACCGCCTGTGGTAACCGTACCGCGGGGCGTTAACTTCCCGAGAGCTCGGACAATAAAATGGCTAGTAGACTAGGCGTTGAGTCACCTCGCCTCACTCAATGCTGTCGACGCTAACAATGGAGCTACCGTCGCGCGGTACCTAACTACCGTCGGCGATAGCCTCCAGAACACCATTTCCTGCCTTAAAAAAATTGGGGCGTTACAAATCTCCCTCATTAAAGAATTTCGTCCCGAAATTAAGTCATGCAGGAAAACAAAATAATTTGATGAACATTAATTGTGTACCTCAATCGAATAACTCGGGGAACTCCGACTTCATAGTTTGTTCCCGCTCCCATGAAAACTCCTCTCGGCCACAGTTGTCCCACCGGATCTTGACCATCCTGATCTCTTTATTACGAAGTCGTTTGACATCCACATCCTCAATGCGAATGTGTTTGACCATCGTTGTCAACCCACCATTCATTGGTACTTGATCTGCATCAATCGCTAACGTAGGCTCTTGCACCGCCTTACGCAACACCGATATGTGGAATACGTCATGTAAGACCACTCAGTTCCGTTGAAAGATTCAACCGATAAGCCGCTTCACCAACGCGCTCTAACACCTCAAACGGCCCAAGGTATCTTGGACATCGCTTTTTCAGTTGACGAATCCTCGACACACCCATGAACGGTTTGATCTTCAAGTATAGCCAATCGCCCACGGCGAATTCGACGTTTCTGTGCTTGGCGTCAAAGTACTTAGCTTGCTTATCTTGTACAATCAGCAATCGCTCCCGCATTGTACGCACAATCGAAGTCGCATCTTTGACGTCTTTCCGCTTGTACAAGTTGAACTCGCCAGTCTCCAACCATGACAACGGGGTACGGCACTTCCGACCATAAAGGGGCTCGAAGAGCGTCATTTGAATACTCGTCTGGTAGTTATTGTTGTACGCAAACTCAATCATAAATAGGTGATCCTCCCACCATTTTTTGAAACCAAGGCACACATGCGAAGCATGTCCTCTATTGGCATGTTGACTCTCTCGGTCTGACCATCCGTCTGCGGATGAAAGGCCGTACTGAACTTTAGTTGTCCCCAACAGTTGATACACCAACCTCCAATCATTAGACGTGAACCGTCCATCCCGGTCACTCACGATGTTACGGGGCACACCGTGTACACGAACAATATTCTCCACATATAGCTTTGCTAGCTTATCCACTGAATCGTCTTTCCTATTCGGAATGAAGTGCGACACTTTCGTCAAACGATCCACGATCACCCAGATTGCGTCGTTTCCCTTCTGCGATTTCGGCAAACCGTGCACGAAACCCATAGATATATCGTCGAACTTACATTCCGGTATAGGCAAAGACTTCAAGAATCCTCCGAGCTTCTGACATTCAGCCTTCACTAGAGCACAAGTTTGACACTTGGCCACATACAACGCTATATGCTTTTTCAGTCCGGGCCACCAGAACCATTTTTTCAAGTCTTTGTACATCTTTGTGCTCCCCGGGTGGATTGAGTACTTGGTGTAATGAGCCTCGTACAACAACTCCTGTATTTTACCCACTTTTGGGACGCACAAACGACTGTCCTTCCACAACAACCCATTATCAACCTTAAACTGGGCATTAGACCCATCCAAGGCCTCAATCATGAGCCGCTTCAAGTCGTCATCCAAAACCAAAGTCTGCCGAATCCGATCGGCGAGATCATATTGCGCCTCAATCCAACTCAAACGTGCTTCAGCACTCGATCTCCTATCAACACAAAAGATCTCTAAGACCTCCAAATCTCGAACGAGACGCTCATCATGCATCATTAACCAATTGGCCTGTGCGGGAGCTCTACGATGTAATGCATCCGCAACCACATTACCTTTGTCAGGAACATAATGTATCTTGAAGGTATAATCCCCAAGGAACTCCATCCACCTTCGCTGACGCATATTTAAATCTTTCTGATCCAATAGGTACTTTAAGCTCTTATGATTAGTGTAAATGTCGACTTTCACACCGTACAAATAGTGCATCCAGAGCTTTAACGCGAATATCACGGCCGCTAAATCCAAATCATGGACCGGATAATTTCTCTCATGCACCTTCAGCTGGCGCGAATCATAAGCTTATTACTCTCTCATGTTGTAACAAAACACAGTTTAAGCCGCAGCCTGAAGTGTCGCTATAAATCTCAAAGTCTTCTGCCCCATGTGGCGAGCATAGAACAGGCGTCGTCGTCAGATGACTTTTCAGTTCTTCGAAAGCTTGAGTACACGCTGGCGACCAAACAAATTTTTGAACCTTCCTTGTCAGGATTGTGAGAGATAACGCTATCCGCGAGAAGTTCTCTACAAAGCGTCTGTAATAGCCGGCAAGCCTCAGAAAACTTCGGACTTCCGCCACAGAAGACAACACAGGCCACTCTTGTATTAAAGCAACCTTTGTCGAATTCACCGCGATACCCTCACCACTGACAATATGACCAAGGAACGCTATAGAGGATAGCGAAAACTCACACTTGGAGAACTTGGCGTACAACTGATTACTTCTCAAGGTCTCCAGAACAATATGCAAGTGCTCCGCATGATCTGCCTCGGATTGGGAGTACACCAGGATATCATTGATGAACACCATCACGAACCGATCAAAATACTCTTTGAACGTCCTGTTCATTAGATCCATAAACACTGATGGCGCATTCGTCAGCCCGAAAGGCATGATCGTGAACTCGTAATGCCCATATCGAGTACTGAAAGCCGTCTTGGGAATATCACTTTCTCTAATCCTCAGCTGATAATATCCAGACTTCAAGTCCAGCTTCGAATACACAGTCGATCCAACTAGCTGATCGAACAAATCATCGATCCTCGGAATCGGGTACTAGTTCTTCTTTGTTAGCTTATTGAGTTCCAGATAATCAATACACAGTCGCAGGCTTCCATCCTTCTTCTTCGCGAAGAGACCGGGGCGCTCCAAGGTGACGAACTTGAACGCACAAACCTCTGCTTTATCAATTCCTGAAGCTGCGCCTTCAACTCTGTCATCTCTCTCGGTGTTAATTGGTAAGGAGACCGCGACACCGGCTTGGCACCAGGAACCAACTCAATGGTGAACTCGATCTCTCTCTGAGGTGGGGCCCCGTGGAAATTTTCGAAGAAGACGTCGGCAAACTCCGACACCACAGGAATACTGGCCAAGTTAGGCTTGGGCTTCTTCGCCTATAAAAGAGTGAAGAACAGCTCTGCACCGTCATGAACTGCTTTAACTACTTGGAGAGCAGACATCAGTGTCTTGCTCGTATTCTTCAAACCAGAGAAAGTAGTTTCTTGGCTCGTATTCAACCCCAGCTTTACAGTCTTAGAACCGCAATCAATGTACGCACACTGCTTCGAGAGTCAGTCCATGTCAAAGATCACGTCAAACTCTACTATCGGCAGTAGTGATGCTTCCAAGTCAAAAGTTTGGCTTCCAATCAACACTTTAACGCAACAGACTCTATCCGCGCCCATCGAACACCCATTAGGTGGCAGCACATCCAAACTATCCTTAGCCACAAAAGAGGGCACTCTGATACGAGACACGAAGTCCTCGGATAGGAAGGAGTGTGAACCTCCTGTATCAAACAGTGCTCGAGCCGGATAGTCCATGACCACGACAAAGCCTAAAACACGACAGTCATACGACCAAAGCATAAGACGCCGGGTATGTAAAATATTACAACTAAAATCTAACACATACATGTCACCACATCGCCCTGCGTGATGGCCTCCTGCTGGCCAAGGTTGTAGACTCTCGGTTGGGCTGGAGCCTGATGGGACGCGGTTGACTCCACCGTCTTTCCTTTCTCCGCATAGGATGCTCTTGCATTCTTGCCCGACTTGCCACTCAAATAGTCGGCGGGCTACATGCCCCGTCTTCCCACAAGTGAAACAGTGTATTGGGCCTCCACGCCCAGACGATGCCCCAGAAATAACCGACGAAGAAGCTGGTCTGAAAGGTCTGGCCTTCTTGTTCCACTTTTGGTATCCAGTCTTTTGCGATCTTGGTACCTTGAACTCTGGGCTCTTCACTGCCAAGTCTTTCTTACTATGGACCCTCTTCAAATCTTGTTCCAGAGATCGGGCCGTATTGATCAGGGTCGGAAAGCCCTGCGTCATCGGACCTGAGAGCAGCAACCTCATAGCATAGCGCAGTCCTTCGTAAAACCAATTGGTCTTGCGCTCCTCATCCGAAAAAGTGGAGTCAGCATAACGTCCTAATTTTGTGAACTCATGTAGGTAGTCGTCCACACTACTCTCAACTTGAGTCAGCCTCTGGAACTGATTCTCCATTGTTATTTCCTGCGCTGTCGGGACAAACCGCGCCAGAAATAGTCTCGAGAATTTCTCCATCGATACGTCGGTGAGTTGTATCCCAGCCAAAAGATACAGCTTTAACTCGTCCCACCACAGCCTTGCCTCGCCTTCTAGGAGGAAACTAGCTATTGTAGCCTTCTGCAACTCCTTAGTCTCCGTAGATGACATGACTCTCTTTACCTTGGAGAGCCAGTTCTCAGCTTGCGGTGGGGTTCCAGTCCCCGAGAACACTGGTGGATCAAAGCTCATCACGTGCTTTAACTGCTTCTCCGTAGCTCTTCTCTGCACCACAGGTTCTGCCACTACCTGATCCGCCATTATGGGCTCTGCTACGTCGAGCGACTCTTGACCTAACCCAGGAGCAGGAGGCTGCAGTTGCCTCCCCGGTTGGGCATTGATCATAGTGAACACTGCTTCCGCTATCATTCGTATGGTTTCTGCAAAAGGAGGGGTTGCAGGCGCGTCGTTAGGCGCACTACTCTATGTGGAGTGTTGTTGTTGCGACTTCCCCGCACCGTTTTTAGTCACCTATAGTTGTAAAAACACTCGATTAGGCGACAAATAGATTGTCAAAACCCAATCATTTGAACACTTAGGTTCCCCAAACATGTGTATTTTTATTCCTAAGTGGACATTCATTGGTACTTTTATGTTATAACGGCAATGCACATACAAGTGTTCACCACCCCTTAAAAGAATTCGCCCACGAATTCGAATAAGGAAGACCGACACCAGAGTCTGATACCAACTTGTAACACCCACATCCGTCACATAACATATAACAAAAGGTCCGGTGGGGGCCCGACGTCATATACTACGGACAGACCAAGGAGTTACTAAATTGAAACCATAATCCAATATTTCGCATCCTAACACAAAATGCATTCTAGCGGAAGTAATTTAAAGGTTATAAATAGAACTCAACAACTGCATGAATGTCCAATACCATAACTAGGAATGTAAATCAAATACACAAATATGGTTTTGACCTTAAGGCCTTACAATGTTCAACTTTAAATAAAATGTGTCACATACTTCGGCACGCAGGTCGGCCACACATGAACGATAAAATAACACAAGTATTCGATTTAGCCTTCAAGGGCCAGAACATCACTTCTGGGCTCCAGCCCGCTACATCCCGCTTGGCTCAGCAGCACATGTACGCAACATTCCACCGCACAGTGGCAAACAAAAGCAACGATCAGCATTAGCTAACCAAATTATAACGACCCCACCCCTCACCCGAGGTGGCGGTGCTTCTTCCCTGCAGGCATTAGTATAACCACAGCATGGCAATAGGAACGTGCAACTTAAGCACCATTCGCCACAGACGTTGGTGCAAACACCCAACGCCTCGTGCTCTCAGGCACACTCTTGGTGCACAAGACCTCAAGGGTCACACCTCCGTTCTCTGTGACGGTTAGCAACGTTTGAATATTCAAGTCTTTCAGGGCCAAAGCCAAAGACAACGCCCCTATGGCTACGACAAAGTCATGGTGGCTTAAAATCCACACTTTGACTCACTTCAAGTCGATCCGCATAGGGTTGGGTGCAGTTCAGCTATTTCTCGGTGCTCAAATCGTCGGGCGCATCTAACCACGACGCGGATCAGCATCCCCTTTCCCATCCGTACGATTCATAACACTGTTATGATCTTAGGCTAGCACTCACGGTCACCAAAGCTGAGCAAATTAAGCTCACGCCCACAAACTTGGCCCTCAAGTCTCAGAGATACAGGCCTCGCAACATTAGCCCTCAAGTTCCCACGAGACGGGCTTCTCAACAAATAACACAACGCTCACAGGGAGCAACTGCCGCGCGGTAGGGGTAAGACTATCGCTTCTTCCCCTTAAACGGGTGTTTTCCTGGAGACTACCCCCCCCCCTACTCTCGACGCAGTCAATTGCACACCCCGTGACTCCGAAACCTACACGATAATCACGAGGTCTTCTTCGGCATACAAAGCATACAAACATCACCAATACAGACCAACCCGTCCGGATGGGCTTCACACAGCATGCTTATTCCGTACTTCGATTCCGGATCTAAATGCAAAACTAATGGGGATACACGGATCTACCCGCCGAGAGAACCACGTCCACGTGTTCGTGGAGTGTTTATCCTCTAATGCCAAAAGAAAGGACTTCACATGTCCAAGGAAGAGAATCATTATCTTTGATGTGCGCTTTGGCGCCATGGGAGAAATCCAGACGATTGAAAACGACCGCACTGACTTTGCCTCCGCAAATCCGAACTCGCTTTGCGAATCCGAGATACGAAACAAGAACGGCGGCAAGATCTCCCTTCTTTCGGCGTTGCTACTCCTACTCTAAAAAACCAGGTCAATGTAACACCCCTTCCCAGTTTTTCAACAATCAGTCATCCGACCGAGTCAGCGATATAAAGAAAACTAGGAAACAGTATTAAAACTAGTATGCAGCAGGTGACAATAAGCAACTACTAAAGATTTAAAACTTACAACGGAAGCTAAGAAAGTAAACTAAGGGTAACCACATACCTCTGGATTCACAGAGCCACTAACCATGAATAGAATTGAAATAACTGAAAATCTGTAATATCATAATAAGTCTGATACAAGACATATAAAATATTAACAAGGTACATTGTCCACAACTACAAGTGTATGCTGAAGGAAAAGAAAAAACTGAATGGGAAAAACACGACAAACTGACGTCACCATAATGCTTATCCTAGGCGTAGTTTCCCATCTGGGTCACCTATAAAAACATTGTCACGTGGGGTAAGAGTAAAGAAAAATAACTCCTAGTGACACTAAAAATATTCTCATAGGATGAATGCATGTCTTTAGAAAATAGTTTCGTGCATTAAAAACATTTATGCTATATGTTATGCGTGCCTTCAGAACACTACCTGGTCAAAACATCAACATGTTCTATGTTCGTGACTTTCAGTTCACTAATCCAAGTCCTGGTGTTCACTAACTAGTGTACTGTCTCACGTCAGGTCTATACTTGAGTTCTTGGTAACTTCTAGCTTGCACCTCTACTTGGAAGGCTCTATGCAGAGTAGCTCCTAACGCGCATCTGAAACTGACGACCCGAGACTATATGACGAACTCAATTGTTCTAGTGTCACGCGGACACGGTCTCGAATCTACTAACTATCTCAAAGTGGAGCAAACTCTCAAGACTGTACTGCTCATAGGGTACCACATGCCTTATGAGAAAGGTAGTGCGTCTCTACCTAGTACGAAAAGACTTGTGTGCTGACTGACCTTTTCGGTCTGATGTCACTCTGCTTGGGATATCTCTTTGGTAGACTACTGAGCGACCCTTGACTTTCATGTGGTCGACTAGAAGGGACATTCACGCCCTTGGGTTGGACAAATTCCAAGCTCACGTACACGGGTAAAGGTTTCGTACCTAACGTTACCATTCCTGATCTAACTACTTGGGTCTTGGAGAAGGGTGTCATCATACACATTTTTCGCGACCGTTTTTCTATCACCACACCTTTCTATGCATGGTCATGATACTTGTACAAAATCTACACATGCGTATACAAAAATATATTGCTTGTTATGCCTAACTAACAGAAATTAGGTTTCCTTACAGTGATGTTGCGGCGCTCGTATACTCGGCGCGGCGATATTTGATTTTCCCAACGAATTATGACTGCTAGGGACTTTCAGAATCTTGCCCTGAGGCCACCAAAATCCTGCAATCAAGCTAACTCTATATTACCCATTTTCCCCTTAGGGTTTCATTTTTGGAAAAATTCCAAAATACTAGGGTAACCCAAAATCCAAAACTAATTTAGTGTTTTACCTTTACGAGGGAGTGATTGAGGCTCTCAATGCGCCCAACTCAAATTTTGCGATGGATTCCGTACTCCAAAACCTAATTAGGGCAAAAGGACGAAAACCTAGGTTAGATTAACTTCCAAATCGAAGGATTTCCACAAAGGAATAGAGATAAAGGAGAAATAAACTCACCGGAAAAAAACGATTTCAACTTCCACCGGTTAGGGTTGAATCTGGCTCTTCCATGGCGCAGGAAGGAAAAGGAATACCCATCGGCGCTCGTGGAGGAAGGAGGAGAAGTCGGATATGCGCTCTGGATGAGGATCGGCCGGCGGAAGGGCTACGGGAGGCGACGTCGCTTACGGAAATCAGAGGCGTCGGGCTGCGCTCATGCGTCGTCTTGCGGTTATGCGGCTCGTCGGGTGCGGCTTCCTTCCGTAAAAGGAACTTGCGGTTTGCTTCTCTCCCGAGAGAAATAGGAGTTGTGGTTCCTAAAATCTATCGGGTATGCGGCTTCGATGATAACCGCATGAGAAGAGGAGGGGGGAACTGTTATTGACACCCCATTTTTATTTATTGGTGCTAACCGCAACCCATTCTCTACTAACGCCTTAGAACTTAAACGACTCGTCGAGCAACGTTACTAAAATTAAAAATACTTCTCACTATAATTATGACTAACATTGTAACATTGTAGCTTGACGACGCGCTGCCTCGATCAAAAACCGTCGCGACTCGACCCTATAATTAAAATTAAATTTCGCGTCAAACTTACGGATGTTACAAATCTCCCCTTCTAACAAAAATTTTCGTCTTGAAAATTGTAATCATACCTGAATCGAAGAGAAAAGAATAGTCTGCATTGCTCTTAAGCTCGTCCTCTCGCTCCCAAGTATAATCTGGACTGCCACAGTTCATCCAAAGGACTTTGACCATGCGAATCCCTCTATTCCTGAGCTTCTGTACCCTTGAATCCACTATTCTGACTGGTCTAACCCCAACACTAAGATCTGTCTCGATTGGTGCTTCCTCGGTACTGATGATCTGACTGGAATCTCTGACTGTTCTCCTCAAATAGGATACGTGGAATACATCATGTACACCACTCATTTCCTCAGGTAAGGTCAACTTATATGCAACTTTACCAACTCTTTCCAGCACCTCAAAAGGACCAACGAATCTGGGGCTCAGTTTCTTAATCTGCTTTAATCTAGAGACTCCTCTGACTGGTCTGACCTTCAGATAAACGTAGTCTCCAACACTGAACTCTACTGACCTGTGCTTCTGATCATGATATTTGGTCTGGCGATCCTGAGTTGTCTTCATACGCTCTTGAATGAGCTTGATCCTATCAGTGGTCTTCTCAATCCATGACTCAATGATAGTAGACCTATCTTCACTTTCAGCCCAACACAACAGTGTCTGACAATGCCTACCATAGAGAGCCTCGAACGATTTCATCTCAATACTTGTCTGAAAACTGTTGCTGTAGGAGAACTCCACAAGGGTAACATATTTCTCCAGCTTTCCTTCAAAGTCCAATATGCACATACGTAGCAGATCCTCCAAAGTCCAATTTGTGCACTCAATCTGTCCATCGGTCTGGGGATGGAATGCGATGCTGAAATGTAGTCTGGTACCCAACCGCTACTGAACGTATCTCCACTCCCTGGAGGTAAACCTGTCATCTCGGTCTGAAATAATCGTCTTGGGAACACGGTGAAGTCGAACTATCTCGTCTATATATAACTGTGTCAGCTTCGGACCTTGATCCGTCTTCCTAAGAGAAATGAAATGGTCGACCTTAGAAAGACGATCAACTATAACTCATAAGGAATCATTCCAACTCTGCGATCTCGGCAGACCATGGATGAAATCCATGGATATATCCTTGAATGTCCACTCAGGAATGGGAAGTGGCTGCAACTTGCCTACAGGCCTTTGGCACTCGGCCTTAACTAACTTGCATGTCTCGCACTTCCCTACATAATCTGCAACATCACTCTTCAAACATGGTCACCAGACTACCTTCTTGAGATCTGCATCCATCTTCGTGCTACCCGGATATATAAAATATCTGGAATTGTGTGCCTCAAATAGAATGTCTTCGCGAAGGTGACTAACATCGGGGATACACACTCTACCATCACACAATAATAAATCATCCTGAATAGAGAATCTCTCTTTCTGACCCGTCTGCACTGAGATCCAAATTTATGTCATCTTTGGATCCAACGGTAGAGCTGTCCTGATTTTATCCTTAATGTCGCATGTAATCTCCATCCAACTCAACCTTGCAGAACCAAAACTACAACATGGCACAATGGTGATGTCCAGTCTCTCCAGTTCCCGCACCAACTCCTTTTGCTGAGTGAGAAGGGAAGAACACGAACCTCTACGGCTAAGAGCATCAACTACAACGTTCGCCTTTCCTGGGTGGTACTGAATGTCTACGTCATAATCTGATAGAAACTCTAACCATCTACGCTGCCTCAAATTGAGCTCTCGCTGATCAAAGATATACTTGAGGCTCTTATGATCAGTGAAGATCTCGCAACGCACTCCATAGAGATAGTGACTCCAAATCTTCAGAGCATGTATGACTGCTGCAAGCTCCAAGTCATGCACGGGATAGTTCCTCTCATGAACCTTTAACTGTCTCGAGGCATAGGCTACGACCTTTCCATGCTGCATGAGAACACAGTACAAACCCTGACCTGACGCATCGCTATAAATCTAAAACCCGTCAGGCCCTGAAGGTAAACTCAAGATCGATGCGGTCATCAACCTGTCCTTCAAGTCCTCAAAAGCCAACTCACATTCAACTGACCAAACTAGGCTCTTACACTTCCTGGTGATGGAAGTCAGTGGTAAGGCTATATTTGAGAAATCCTTGATGAATCTCCTGTAGTAACCAGCTAGACCCAAAAAGCTGCGAACCTCTAAAACTGTCGTCGGCCTTGCCCAATTCTTAATGGCCTTTATCTTCTTCGGATCAACACTAACCCCTTTCTGACTGATGACGTGTGCTAAGAATGCAATCTCTGAAAGTCAGAACTCACACTTTGAAAACTTGGCATACAACTGGTTCTTCCTGAGGGTGCTCAAAACAATCCTGAGGTGTGTGGCATGATCTTCTGCACTCTTAGAGAACACCAAGATATCATCCATGAAAACGATGACAAAACGATCCAAGTACTCCCGAAATACCATGTTTATCAGGTCCATAAATACTGAATGGCATTGGTCAGCCCGAACGGCATGACCACGAACTCGAAGTGTCCATACCTGGTACTGAAGGTCGTCTTCTGAATATCCACATCTCGAATCTTTAACTGGTGGTAGCCCAACCTCAAATCTAACTTAGAAAAGGTGCACGATCCCACTAACTGGTCGAACAAATCATCAATCCTGAGAATCGGGTACCTATTCTTTACTGTCAGTTTGTTTAATTTACGGTAGTCTATGCACAGTCTCAGATTACCATCCTTCTTCACAAGCAGTACTGGAGCACTCCAAGCTGAAGTACTGGGGCGTATAAAACCCAAATCAAGCAACTCCTACAACTGGCTCTTCAACTCCGCTAGTTCCCTTGGAGCCATCCGATAGGGGGATTTGGCTACCGGTGTAGCCCCAGGCTGCAAGTCTATCGGGAACTCAATCTCTCTATCCGGAGGGGCATCAGGGAGCTCTTTCGGGAAAACATCGGGAAACTTCTGCACCATTGGTACCTCTGTCAAATCAGTCTTAGCTTCCGCGTTCATCAGTACTACAAAGGTTTCACAACCCTTACTGATGCACCTTCTAGCTTGGACTGCGGAGATGATCATCTTCACTACTCTCTTCAAGCCCTGAAAAGAAAATACAGTCTGGTTGGGGCCCTCAAACTGTATCTGCTTCGCCCTACAGTCAATTCTGGAGTTGACTGTCGAAAGCCAGTCCATTCCAAAGATCAGGTCGAATCCTACAATAGGTAGTTGCAAAGCTTTCACGATAATCTCGGTATCACCAAACTGCACCGGTACCATGCACCTATCTCTGGTCTGCAGAAGGGATCCATTCGGCATCATGACTTCCAGCGGTACTATCACTGGAAAGACCTCTAAATTTAGCTAACGCACTAGAGATTCCGTGATAAACGAGTGTGAGGCGGCCGTATCAAACAGAATCTTGGAGGGTAAACTACGAATCATAAGGATGCCTACATGAATGTTTTACACAAAATGAAAAGAGTGTCACTACGGAAGATTAAATAAACTTGTTAAGCAAAATAAAGCACTTACCAGTCACTACATCCTCCTGATCCTTTGCCTCCTGTTGACCAAGCCTATACGCTCTGGACTGTACTAAATCTCACCATGTTGTAGTCTCACATCAGTGATCATCAACGCTTTGCCCTTGTCTACCATGCTAGAGCCACCAACCCCATACTTCGACTGCAGGAACAAATTACATTTATTATCTACTGTAGTTACCTAAATGTAATGAATACAACAAGGCTTTGTTTAACTGATTTGCACCAACTTTCTGACAGTAGCGAGCTATGTGTTCAGGCTGACGACACTTGTAACACACGCCAACGATGGCGAAGCTGACACTTGGGACAAGGGGGTAGTCCTTGCTCCTGTCTCCAAACTAACCATTCTTCCTCGCATTAGGCTTCGACTTCTTGTTCCAGTTTTTCCCTTGGACATTCCTGCTCTGTTGCGGCTGATGCGAATCCTGAGATCGCTTCGCACGGAAATTACTTCGCTTCTGAACCTTCTGTTGATCAGTCTCCAGCCTGCGAGCCGTATCCACTAAGCTCCTGTAATCAGCGTTGACCATAGTCATCAGCGGCTGCCTCAACGAGTCACGCAAGCCATCCACGAACCGGCTGCACTTCTCAGTCTGATCTCCCTGCATCACGCCTGCATATCGAGTCAGATGAGTAAGCTCTTGCTCGTACTCAGTAACGGTCATGTCCCCCTGGAAAAGCCTAAGATATTTCTCCTGGAGACCTCGTCGTGCGGAAGGAGGCACGAACCAACTTGCAAGGGCTCTAGAAAATTCGCCCCACGTAAACATGTCTAACGTACGACCTGGCCAAAAAATATGGTCATACTATTAAAAGGAACGCATCACTTCCAAAAATAAGAGGAAATTTTCATAACACTTTACCTGCAGGATCATCTGCCTGGTACTTGTCCCACCAGACCTTTGCCTCACCTCGGAGGAGGAAAACTGCCAGAAGAACCTTCTTGTTCTTTGGGCACTCCAAAACGTTCAGCGGGTCTCTGGTGTTTGTTATCCAATCGTCTATATCCATCGGGGTCTCATCCCCAGTGTAGTTCGAGGGTTGAAGCTCTCTAAAGTTCCTCAAATAGCGTTCCAGGGTCATCTCCACGGGTGCTGGCGCAGGAGCAGGTGCAGGGGCTGGTACTTGTACAGAAGCTGGAAACCCTGCAGCCAGTCCTCTCTGAAACTCCATCAAGGCAACAGTGACCGCCTTGGCAATCTGAGACGCTATGTCAGTGCCCTCTGGAGCTGCTGGAACTGGTGGTACCTGTGGCACGGCAGCGTCTCCCATAGTCGTGTTAGGAACAGGGTCCTGACGTGAAGATGCACCTGGTTCACTGACTCGTGGTGTCTGATAGAATATATAAAAGAAATCTGATTATTTATCAAGCATCTGCGAAATTGACTTAGCAATTTTATTTCGTACTTTTGCAAAAATTAGGACTTAAACACAACTTATATATTCTACTAACAAGAGTTTACTCTTACACATTCTTATGACTCTGTGAAAACCTTCTAGGGTCCAGGGATCCTAAACCTCCGCTCTGATACCAAATTGTAACACTCCTTCCCAGTTTTTCAACAATCAGTCATCCGGCCGGGTCAGCGATATAAAGAGAACTAGAAAACAGTATTAAAACTACTGTGCAGCAGATGACAATAAACAACTACTAAAGATTTAAAACTTACAACGGAAACTAAGAAAGTAAACTAAGGGTAACCACATAACTCATATCTGGATTCACAGAGCCACTAACCATGAATAGAATTGAAATGACTGAAAATCTGTAATATTATAATAAATCTGATACAAGGCATATAAAATATTAACAAGGTGCATTATCCACAACTACAAGTGTATGCTGAAGGAAAAGAAAAAACTAAATGGAAAAAACACTACAAACTGACGCCACCATAATGCTCATCCTAGGCGTAGTTTCTCACCTGGGTCACCTGTAAAAACATTGTCTACGTGGGTCAGAGTAAAGAAAAATAACTCCTCCTAGTGACACTAAAAATATTTTCTCATATGATGAATGCATGCCTTTAGAAAATAGTTTTGTGCATTAAAAACATTTATGTTATATGTTATGTGTGCCTTCAGAACACTACCTGGTCAAAACATCTACATGTTCTATGTTCGTGATTTTTAGTTCACTAACCCAAGTCCCGGCGTTCACTAACTAGTGTACTGTCTCACGTCAGGTCTATACTTGAGTTCTAGGTGACTTCTATCTTGCACCTCTACTTGGAAGGCTCTATGCAGAGTAGCTCCTAACGCGCATCTGAAACTGACGACCCGAGACCATCTGACGAACTCAATTGTTCTAGTGTCACGCGGACACGGTCTCGAATCTACTAACTGTCTCAAAGGGGAGCAAACTCCCAAGACTGTATTGTTCATAGGGTACCACATGCCTTATGAGAAAGGTAGTGTGTCTCTACCTAGTATGAAAAGACTTATGTGTGCTGACTGACCTTTTCGGTCTGATGTCACTCTGCTTGGGATATCTATTTGGTGGACTACTGAGCGACCCTTGACTTTCATGTGATCGACTATAAGGGACATTCACGCCTTTGGGTTGGACAAATTCCAAGCTCACGTACACGGGTAAAGGTTTCGTACCTAACGTTATCATTCCTGATCTGACTACTTGGGTCTTGGAGAACGGTGTCATCCTACACATTTTCCGAGACTGTTTTCCTATCACCACACATTTTTATGCATGGTCATGATACTTGTACAAAACCTACACATGTGTATACAAAAATATATTGTTTGCTATGTCTAACTAACAGGAATTAGATTTCTTTACAGTGGTGTTGCGGCGCTCGTACACTCGGCGCGGCGACATTTGATTTTCCCAACGAATTCCGACTGCTAGTGACTTTCAGAATCTTGCCCCGAGGCCACCAAAATCCTGCAATCAAGCTAACTCCATATTACCCATTTTCCCCTTAGGGTTTCATTTTTGGAAAAGTTCCAAAATACTAGGGTAACCCAAAATCCAAAACTAATTTAGTGTTTTACCTTTACGAGGGAGTGATTGAGGCTCTCAATGCGCCCAACTCAAATTTTGCGGTGGATTCCGTACTCCAAAACCTAATTAGGGCAAAAAGACGAAAACCTAGGTTAGATTAACTTCCAAATCGAAGGATTTACACAAACGAATAGAGATAAAGGAGGAATAAACTCACCGGAAAAGAACGATTTCAACTTCCACCGGTTAGGGTTGAATCTGGCTCTTTCATGGCGCAGGAAGGAAAAGGAATACCCACCGGCGCTCGTGGAGGAAGGAGGAGAAGTCGGAGATGCGCTCTGGAGGAGGATCGGCCGGCGAAAGGGCTGCGGGAGGCGACGTCGCTTACGGAAACGGGAGGCGACGGATTGCGCTCGTGCGTCGTCTTGCGGTTATGCGGCTCGTCGGGTGCGGCTTCCTTCTGTAAGAGGAACTTGCGGTTTGCTTCTCTCCCGAGAGAAATAGGAGTTGTGGTTCCTAAAATCTATCGGGTATGCGGCTTCGATGATAACCGCATGAGGAGAGGGGGTAAACTGCTATTGGCACCCCATTTTTATTTATTCGTGCTAAACGCAACTCATTCTCTACTAACGCCTTAGAACTTAAACGACTCGCCGAGCAACGTAACTAAAATTAAAAATACTTCTTACTATAATTATGACTAACATTGTAACATTGTACCTTGATGACGCGTTGCCTCGATCAAAAACCGGCGCAACTCGACCCTACAATTAAAATTAAATTTCGCGTCAAACTTACGGATGTTACAGCCAAACTCTCCAAATACAAAATAATGAAGAGGAAACGGATGAACCAGGCATATATATAAAGCTAACGTCGTGAGGTAAGTAGCTACTGTCACGCGGTACCGCCTCGTTTCGCGTGTAACCGCCCAGGCCCTCCAATCACAGGCCGACACGTGGCCACGCCGTTACAGATTCGCTAACACTGAGCGTTAGGATGCTAGCGCCTCGCAGTAGCTAACGACTGTTACATCACGCCCACCCCTTCTACCGTCACGCGATAGCTACTACCGTCGCACGGTAGTAAACCGAGCGCTTTGACAAATAACTTGACAAGCTACAGCCTGCGGTAACCCTACCGTTGCGCGGTAACTTCCCGAGAGCTCGGACAATCAAATGGCTAACGTCGCGCGCTAGAAACGTACCGTCGCGCGGTAGACTGGGCGTTGAGTCACCTCGCCTCACTCAACGCTCTCTACGCTGTCGACGCTAACAGAGCTACCGCTGCGCGGTACCTAGCTACTATCGGGTGATAGCCTTCAGAACATCATTTCCTGTCTTAAGAAAATTGGGGCATTACAGGACGTCTTTGGCCTGTCCTCCACCAGACGGGCCCGCCATAGTCTCCCTTTGCGTGTAAACTCGCCACGGTGTCTCGTCGGCATGTGCGCGTCCCATCGGCATGAGTAACTGTAACATAATCTCATTAATGCCTAAGTACATCATGTCTTTCAATATAGTTTAATTCCAAGTCTTTATTGGTCTACCCCTCGCCCGTTTAACATGCCTAGTGACTAAACTCTCAGAACGCCTAACAGGTGTCTCTAATGTTCTCCTTTGTACGTGCCCAAACCATCTTAGTCGAGTTTCTCGCATCTTCTCTCAATTGGTGTCACTCATGTCTTATACCAGATACATTCATTCTGAATTTTATTCAGTCTCGTGTGTCCACACATCCACCGAAGCATTCTCATATACACAATTCCCTTCCCAACACTTAGAATCATAGAGCATCGCTGGTCTAATTATAGTATGGTAAAATCTGCCCTTAAGTTTTAATGGTACTTTGCAATCACATAAGATCCTTGACGCGTCTCTCCACTTCAACCAATCTGCTTGGATTCTATAAATCACATCTTCACCAACACCTCCATCTTTTTGAACTATCGATTCATTTAAAGCACTCACTGCGGGAAATAACGTGATCATCCAACCAAATAGCTAAGTCATTTGTCCTTCTTGCACTGTTAAATTAAAGTTGCATATACTCCGCATTTTCCCTACTCAACCTAAAACCCTTCTTTTTAAGTGTCTCGTCAAGATTCAAGTTTCGCGCATACACCAATGTGCGTCTCATCGACCAAAACGATATCATCCGCAAACAATAAACACCAAGATATTGATTATTGGATATGTTTGGAGCTCATCTAAGATAACGGTAAAAAGATAAGGGCTTAAAGTTAAACCTTGAAATAGCCCAACAAGAATAAGGAATTCACATGTTAATCTTCCAGATGCTCTCACCCTCGACACTGAATTTGTCTACATATCTTTGATTATGTCAATGTATGATACATTTACATCTTTTTTCTAAGACTCTCCATAAGAACTCTCTTGGAACCCTATCATAAGCCTTTTCAAGATCGATAAACAACATATGCAAATCTTGTTTTTTATTTCGATAGTTGTCAATGAGTTTCCTCAAGGTATGTATAGCTTTCATGGTCGACCGCCCTGTAATGGATACAAATTAATTCTCCAACATGCTAGTTTCTCGTCCTGCTCTTGTTTTTATTATTCGTTCTCATAGTTTCATTGTATAACTCATTAATTTAATTCATCTGTAATTAACACAATTTTATATATCTATTTTTTCCTAGACAAAGATATCTTATTAATTTTGTATAACTCATACTTTTTCTTCATTAATCTGGCATCCTCTTTGACATCAGTATCTTATTAAAAAAAAAATTTTAAGCCACAAAATTTTTTCTTACCCTAGATATTTTCATACTTCAATGGATATATCGGCTGACACAACCGTCTTTCTATTTTTCATCTTCTTTAGAATATCATTTACCTCTAATGCTTAAATTTTATGATAAAACGTTACGTTTTTATAAAATGAAACGCGATGCTCTGGACATGTTTGCGGTCTCGAATCGCCGATCTGCTCAACACATCTCCACCAAAATGAAAAGACTAGTCCCACTGAGTGGTGGCGCAATCTCCTCCATCGAACGCGAACACGAGGCAGATCCCCATCACTACTGAAAGTGAAACTACCTCTCTTGTCCATTTGTAAAGTTCTTTCCTGCATAATATTACTCGCATAGCCTTTTCTTTCATCTTACACTCTCCAACTAGATCTTGGGTCAGTCAGCCAAGTCATGGTCTCAAGGAAGACTGGTTGGCAACTTCTAGCACCAACAGTGTCTATAATGATCAGTCAGCCAAGTCATGGTCTCAAGGAAGACTGGTTGGCAACTTCTGGCACCAACAGTGTCTATAGTTAATAGATCGTTGATCCCTTTTTCATTAGACTGGTTGTGTATGTATGTGAGGCCTCTGGCCTAATTTGGTGTGCATGCACTTGCTATTTATAATGATCGGTAGTGGCTTGTGTGCGCACTTGAGAACATTCTGGACCGGTTTAGGCCAGGGAGATCATTCTGGACAGATTTGGTTTAACCCACCACCCCTCCCTCTCCTTCTCTCCCCTCTCTCTCTCTCCTCCCTCTCCCTCTCAATCTCCCTCTTTCTCTCTCTCTCTCTCTCTCTGCCCCCTTTATCAGCTTAGTCTAGTGGCTCGGGCATGCACATGTAGAAAGGGTGGAGGCCAACATCTAAGAGATGGTAACTATGCCTCAAAACATATTTTGCTATTTTAGTGATTCTCCATGCAAAGAAAGAAAGAATCTTGGAGCTTTCGACAACTCTTCTCTTCATAACCTGATTATCAAAATTCTCCATGCAAAGAAAGAAAGAATCTTGCAGCTTTAGACAACTCTTCTCTTCATAACCTGATTAGCCAAATTCTTGATTCCAAGGATCATCTCTTAACTCTTAGATTTTGAATTACATATCAATTTATCACGGGATTTAGTAGTTGAAACTTCAATCTGTTCTTGGAAAATTATTTCAATCATATAATCAATATACATAAATATTAAATTTTATTCCAATTTTTTTCCAGAGAGTACAGGTTTTAGGCTAGATGGTGCTGCCTAGAGTACAATTTTACTAATCTCAAACAGAAACAACACAAACAGTATAAAATTATATAAATAATAGCTGGGTGTTATAAAACTTACGTTTTATAATCATATTCAGATAACTCATAAAACAATGATCCATCTTCTTTAAGAATCCAAAGCTTCCCTGAACTGATTTTCAAGTCGATAAATCTTCCCTGGTACAAAAGAAAATAAATCATTTTCTTGATATAAAATGAAAATTGCATAAATAAATAATCAAATGAAAGAAGTGTCCATTTGCAAACATATAAATATGTATACACACTATATAAGGGAAGAGCCTTCGGTGTAACATTCATTATACCAATTTTACCCATACTTTTAATTTATTTATCTAAGAAATAAAAAACAAGGTGGGGCCCATGCGTGTTACGAAGAAAAAAAGAGGCTCAAGGAGAAGTACACATCACATATGTCGTCGTCGATACCAAGGCAACACGGACATGGATCCCAATTCGATGACGAACATTCTCGCATATAGTGTAACTGGGCACTATATAAACCTAGGTCTTTCATTTGGGGTATTGAAGTGTAAGAACTATTTTGGAAGGAGCCCTGGGAGTTAAATTCGTCTCTCTTCTCTTCCCCCTTCTTCTCATCCCTCTCTCTCCTCTCCAACCCAAATGGGTAATATTTGGTCTGATCTGCCTCTTTCCGACCGCAGTTTCCATCGCCTGAATATTAAAAGCGACACTACCAGGTATCGGCGCCGTCAATTCCTCAACGCCCAATGCTTGCCAACCTGCGGGTAGCCAGGCTCATCTGCTAGATTGACATTTGCAGATCTCGTCCAGTCTATCGCCATTCCCGCTCAGTACAGAGCATCTCCGTCCAGCCAGCCGCTCGAACGCCTCGTCGGCTCCAGTCAAGCCACTTTTGTGTCCATTCAGCCAATCGACCTCCTCTCGCTCGGTCCATCCACTCGACCACTCCGCCCAGATCTATCTCAGACTTTGTTTGCGGAAAAATCTTTCTCCGACTTTGTTTGCGCCAAGCCACTTTTGTGTCCATTCAGCCAATCGACCTCCTCTCGCTCGGTCCATCCACTCGACCACTCCGCCCAGATCTATCTCAGACTTTGTTTGCGGAAAAATCTTTCTCCGACTTTGTTTGCGCCCAAATCTATCTCCAACGGCGGCGTTTCGGTTCGCTCCTACAGCACTGCCTTTCTGCTCCTTGTCGGGTGCATCCCCCCACCCACTAGATTGACATTTGCAGTTCTCGTCCAGTCTATCGCCATTCCCGCCCAGTACAATGCATCTCCGTCCAGCCAGTCGCTCGACCGCGTCGTCAGTTCCAGTCAATCCACTTTTGTGTCCATTCATCCAATCGACCTCCTCTCGCTCAGTCAATCCACTCGACCACTCCGCCCAGATCTATCTCAGACTTTGTTTGCGCAAAAATCTTTTTCCATCTTTGTTTGTGCCCAAATCTATCTCCAACGGTGGCATTTCAATTCTCTCCACCAGCACTCCCTTTCTGCTCCTTGCTGAGTGCTCCCCCCCCCCCCCACACCCGCTACACTTGATGGCCAATTATGACGCATCGGCGCCTGCTCCTACGGACTCAGTCATTCTCCGTTGTCTAGATGGTCACCACGACGTCATTGCCTTGCTCCAATCCCCCATTACATATGGACGTGAAACAAGATGCCATCATGTCCAGCCGCAAAAGCACGTTTGCAACCTTCACTGTGGCCTCCACACCCCTCTTCAAAGCACCCCAGAACTCTTTCTGGGATGCAATTTCGCCGCCGGCTGTTTTTTCCATGACATCCCAATCCTTAAACGTTTTTTCCTTCAACGGCACCGACCCCATGGGCTGGATTGTCCAAGCAAAGCAGTTTTTCAACATCCATCAAATCACGGAGCCGCACAAAGTCAGCAAGGCTATGATAGGCATGGAGAATTTCGCACTTCATTGCGTCTGTTGGCTTCGGCATCCCGCACCTGCTCTCTCTTGCCACGACCTATAAGAAGATCTCATTCATCGATACGATAATCGTTACTCGAGGTCTGCGGTGAAGCACCTTTGTGGTGTTCGTCGATATGTTGTTCGTTACTCAGGGTTTGCAGTGGAGCACCTTTACGGTGTTCGTCAAACGGGACCCTTCGACGACTATATTGATGAATGCATCGCTCTAGCCACGCATGTGCCCGGCCTTCCCCCTGATCACTATCTCAGTTTGCTCATGCATGGGCTCCTCCCGCATATTCGTGCTCAGCTGCGCATGAATCACCCGCCCTTTATTACCAACATTATTTTAAATGTCCTCTAACATGTCCGACATGTCATTTTTAAGGACAAAATGATATATTTTTCTAAGAAAACAGATTATGTTTTTTTGTAAAATATAAGCTGACATGTCTGATTTTTTACGATATATCGTCGGACACGACTTTTAAATATATTGTCTGCTATTTTATTTCATGTTATATTAGCATACTACCAACATATGTTTAAATCGTCTATATATATTATAGTATGTATGTTTAAATTGATTAGATTTATTTTAATTTTTAACGTTTTATTCATAAAATCAATTTTGTATAATTATTTCACAGTTTTTTAATTTCATAGTACAAAAAATATGTAAACATTTAATATATTTATTAATTGATTGTTTGCATGTTTTTAATATAAATTTATAAGTTTAAAAAGACTTATAATCAATCAAGTATTTTAACTTTTAAATCTTCTTTATTTGCAATAAACTTATTGTTAGTAATATTTTATCTTAGATACAATTCGATTTTATTTCATAATATAAATAATTTATTTTTATCTATTTATTATATCATTATTTTTTATAACATATAATTATAGTTAGTAGCATAAAAATAAAAATTTTATTTATAAGACATTGAAATCCGATATTTTAAAATATCATCAACGTGTCTCTGACTTCCACATCTGACATTTAAAAACTCAATCTAAAATGTCGTTGATATCCGATATTTACAACATTGATTACCGAGGTCATGGTTCTCTCCCTCTTGGTGGAAGTGGTATAATGTTCCCTCCATCGATACCGGCCAACCTCCGGGGAGTTTGACGCTCGATCATATTGCTTACACTCTTACACCATTTTGGTCGCCACCTCAGGTGCATACCACGTCTCCCCCACATCCCTCCCACCTCAATGGCCGCCTCGACTGTCGCACGGCCCCCAGATGACTAACCGCGAGCATCACGATCTTTGCACTAATGGTTTCGATTTTTGTTGTAAACATATCTACTCTCTGGATCATGATTGTCCTCTGAAGGAGCTCTGCATCACCAATGGCATGGAAAATCGAGAGATCGCCCTAGTGGATTTTGAAGCCCTGGAGGGCGGTGATTTCCAGCCCAGTGGATATGTTTGTGTTTTTCGGCGCCGCTCCTCGATTCAGTTGGTGGGAATCGTGTGCAGACCCTCTCCGATTTAGGGTTTCCCCAACCCAAGCGTCGTCAAGTCTCCGTCTACGCGTGCAATCTCTTCTCCCCTCACTCTTGAGGGAGGCAAATCTCTTAGCTACATCTGATTCAATTTTGTAGCGAATATTTGTCTGTGTTAGCATAGTGATAATTTGTTGTGTCGCTTACATCGTTCTTGTACAGGTCCAATTAGGGTTTCTGATTTCGTTAGCCGTCGCCGCCAATTTCAGCTTTTTTAAGATAAGCAGAGATCTTTCTAGCAAGCATTGTGTGTAATTTAATGCTTCTGTTCTTTGATTAATGACTGCATTTTGGTATATGTTGATCTGTTAACGGATTTGTATCCTAACTGTTTTGTTTGTTCTTACGATTCTTTGATTTCACCCTGCAACGTTTGGTTTGACAATAACTTTAGATCTTGAATACTCAGTCTGATAAGTCAATAATTTCGGTTATAATATGTTTGGAATTACTTGAATTTGTGATTATGAGCAAGTCTTAGATTGATATACACTTAAATTAAGGATTTTAGTTGGATATTTATTAGGGCGAATGATTTGATCTATTTTGATGAATAGTGAGAAGAATGATAGAATACTGAGCACGAGCAACAACTGTCATGATAATAATTGTAACGAATTCTGGAGAGCAAAGATATGTTTTGGAGTTTTTATATCATGCTCGTAGAAAACACATGTTTGCTTAGAAGATAATCGTATATTGGAATGAATCAATCTAAATGAATATTAGGTGTCTTAGAAAATGAGGAAATGTAATCGTATCACCCGCGAATACTTGAAACCACAAAATCATACAGGTCTATCTAGTTCATTTTGTGTCACCGCATCTTGTTTCTTATGTCTGTCATCAAATCTTGTGTCATCGAATTTTTGTGTCATCGAATCTGGTTTCATATGACTGTCTGAGTAAAACCTATTCTTGGTCTGATCGATCACTTTAAGTATTTTTGTTTCCGTTAAAAATTACCCAAGTATGAAGTTCGAAAAAAAATCTGTAGTTGTAAGCAAATCATTGAACTGTAGCGTCTAACTGGGCATATGTCTGTCGTCATGGTCACAGCAAACAGGATTACTTTTCCGACAAGACTTGCACGCAGATCTGATCGTGAACCATGGGCGTCCGCTATAGCACCTACACCCTTCATCGATCACGGCTTACAACATATTACATTAATATTGTTAGGTTATGCTCTGGAGTAGTCTAATACACTAACTTGTCATGTTTATCTCTTTTGTTTGTTGACCATTGAATAGTTTTGCTTCATGAGAAATTGGTACACTAATGTTTTTTTGTTTCTGTTACTGTTCTATACTTTACTCTGTTCACCCTGTTTATTTCAATGTTCTGAGACTTTTTCTTTGTGTTTCGGAATTGGCTTAGCTTTCGTGGCTGCGTCGTCAGGCTTCTGAGCCCTATCTGCATCAAACTTCTGTTTTTCAATGATTGATCTTCTAGTCGTGTCAGGTTTGACATTTTTTGATTCATTTCTTTTACTGTCAGATGTTTTCTTTATGTGATAATTATGAACAGTAATACATGGACCACTGCTAGGCTATTTATATATTATATGTATTAAAATTTAGTATTATTTGCATGTCCATTCATCTAAGCATGTCATGACATAAAAACTTGTATCTGAAACTTGTGTTCGAAATTATATTAAAAATACTTGTGCATTCAAATTTTCCAATATCATGTTCTAAAAGCTTTCGCATATAAAAATATACATGTTTCTACTTAACAGTAACTATTTTAAAACTATTTTAAGTATTCTCTGCATCCACCTTAGCAGGCATGGCTTTCTTTCCGCTCACGCCTGTGGCACTACGGCCCGCCCAAAGCGCACTCTGACTTTTGTCAAGACGGATCGTGACAATCACTATGGGATCACTAGACATTTAATGCATAGCTGTTACGGTATCCCAGTGCCAACAAAGTGGCTAACACATCTTTGTCTTCTCCAGAAAATAGAGATCGCTCTCATACCTCTGAAAAAATAATGATTGAGATGAGTGATGAGGAATTTTAGAGATATACTCAATTTCAAGTTGAAGGTCAAAATTTTATGGCTACTTATGCTCAAGCAGGTAACCACCTTGCTTATACTTTTATGTCTCAAGGGAAGTGGATTGTAGATTTTGGGGCTTCTGATCACATTACTGGGTCGATAGGAACTCTTAAAACCTTCTTTTTATCATCTTCGGTCAGTGTTATCATTGCAGTTGATGGCTCTTCAACAAGCGTGAAGGGAAGTGGGACCTCACATCTTTCTACAGATTTAAAATTATCATTTGTCATTTATCTTTCAAATTCATCTTTCAATTTAATATATGTAAGTCAAATTACAAAGCAATTAAAATGCTCGGTCTCATTTTTCCACGATGGTTGCATTTTTCAAGATCTTTTGATGAGGAAGGTTGTTGGTAAAGGGAAGGTTGAAAGAGGAATTTACGTGAATGATGTTGCGCCTCCTCATGTTGCTCACCATGCCACATCTACTTCACCATATGACATTCAATGTCGTCTTGGTCATCCCTCATCTACGACTCTTCATCAAATGTTTCCCAAGTTTAGAGGCATTTTTTTGAGTGTGAGTCATGTCAGTATGCTAAGCACCATCGTGTCTTATGCTCCTAGAGTCAATAAACGGATATTTTCTCCGTTTGAGTTAGTTCATTTTGATGTTTGGGGTCCTTCCCCTACTGTAAAGAAACTGGATTTTTGATATTATGTTACTTTCGTTAATGACTATTCTCGTATGATATGGGTGTATCTAATGAAAAATCGCTCTGATGTTTTTCAAATATTTTGTGAATTTTATGCTGAAATTTAAAATCAATTTTCTTTTAGTATTAAGTGCTTACGTAGTGATAATGGTCGTGAATATCTTTCTGGCCAATTTAAGAATTTCCTTTCCTGCAAAGGAATTGTTCATCAGACCTCGTGTCCTGACACACCCCAACAAAATGGGGGGGATGAGTGTAAAAACAAGCATCTCCTTGAGATTGATCGTGCTCTTTTATTTAGACATCGCGTTCCTAAGATTTTTTAGGAAGATGTGATTTTAACGGCTTGTTATCTTATCAATCGCCTATCATCAACAATTCTTGATGGAAGAACTCTCTTCCATGAATTGTTGTCTATCTATTATATATTTCCTATGGTGCCCAAAATCTTTGGGTGTGTCTGCTTTGTTCGTGATACGCGAACTAATATGACAAAACTTGATCCTCGATCTCTTCGGTGTATCTTTATTGGATATGCCCGACATCAGAATGGGTATCGTTATTTCTCTCCTGATCTCGATCATTATTTTGTGACTGCTGACATCACCTTTCAAGAGTATACACCTTATGTCCTTGATGAGGTTACACTGCAGCATACATTTGAAACTCAGGTGCCAGAAATGTGGTCTCCTACTCACCTCCCATGTACAGCTCCTCAAGAGGCAGCTTCTCCCACACAATCACCTTCTACCAATACATCTTCCAATGACTCATTGGATCCTCAAGTGGGTACCCAATTGGATCCTTCATCTCATTGGGGGTGATATTGGGGAATCTCCTGATACTGAGTGCCTAGTTGACGATGAACCTATTGCTCTTCGAAAAGGTGTTCGGAATTGACGAAATAGGCCAGTTTATACCTACTCATATAAAGGATTATCTGTTTAAACTACACATTTGATGGATACATTGAATACCACACAAGTTCCCAAGTCAGTCGTGGATGTCTTGGCTCATCCTGGTTAACGTGCTGCTATGATTGAGGAGATGCAAGCTCTTGTTCAAAACGGTACTTGGGAGTTGGTTTCCTTACCCAAGAATAAGCTAACTATTGGGTGTAAGTGGATATTCACATCCAAGATCAACCTGGATCGGTCTCTTGCTCGCTTAAAGGCTCGTCTTGTTGTTAAGGGATATGCCCAACAATATGAGATTGATTATTTTGAAACGTTTTCCCCAGTAGCTAAAACGACTTCCGTTCATTTTTTTATCTCATTATCAGTTTTGAACAAATGGAAGCTGCATCAACTTGACGTGAAAAATAATTTTCTAAATGGGCATTTAAACGAGGAGGTATACATGGAGCAACCACCATGGTTTATTGCTCAAGGGGAGACTTATAAGGTTTACAGATTACATCGCTTCTTATATGGTCTTAAACAATCACCATGTGCTTGGTTTGGACTTATTGCAGCTGTGGTTCAAGGGTTTGGCATGAAACAGAGCATCAAGGATAATTCCATTTTTTACCATATTACTATTGATGGTTGCATATATATGGTTGTGTATGTTGATGATATCGTGATTACGGGTAATAATAAGGTTGGCATTTCAAAGTTAAAAGTGTTCCTCCACGAGCAATTTCAAACCAAAGATCTTGAACCACTGGGGTACTTCCTTGGCATTGAAGTTTATGAGCATAAGAATGACATTCTTTTTGTTGCAAAGGAAATATACTCTCCATTTATTGCAGGACACTGGAATGTCAAAGGTAAACAGTTGTGTATCTCCTATACTTCTCGGTGCGAAGCTTATACCCCCAAGAAGGTCTCTCATTCCTGAACCTGAGAAGTAACAGAGACTTGTTGGAAAAATAAATTACTTAACAATGACTCGTACTGATGTTGCTTTCCCTGTTACTGTGGTTAGTCAGTTTATGACAGATCTCAGGATCCTTCATTGTGAAGTTGCATTAAAAATTGTTAAATATCTGAAGAAGGATCCAGGAAAGGGGGTTTTGTACCAGAGTCATGGACACTCACGTATAGAAGACTTTTGTGATGTTGATTGGGCGGGTTCTCCGTTTGACAGAAGGTCTACTTCTAGTTATGCTATACTTAAGGGAGGTAATCTAATTTCTTGGAGGAGCAAGAAACAAGATGTGGTGGTCAGGTCAAGTTGTGAAACCGAATACCGCTCTATGGCAAGCACTATTGCTAAAATTATGTGGCTTCAATAATTTTTAAAGAAATTAATTATCATGCTGAGAGCCCCTCCAAGTTGTGGTGTGATAATCAATCTGCATTGCACATCCGAAATAATCGTGTTTTCCATGAGAGAACTAAACACATTGAAGTGGACTATCATTTTATCATGAATGCAAATCTCGAGCAGGTTATTGAATTTGGATACACTCGCTCAAGTGACCAATTGGCAGACATACTTACAAAATCCATCACTGGAAAAAAAATTTGAGTTCATTTGTAACAAGCTTGGTATGATTAACATCCATGATCCAGCTTGAGGGGGGTGTTAGATTACGGTATTATTTTTCAGGTCTGCCTTCATCTGGTTCAGCCCTTCACATTAATATCCAAGCAGAGGCTTTGATTAGGGTTGCAGAATATTAAGAGGTACGTCGTCTTTCTTCCTTGTTAGTTTACAATTGCCAATTTAAATAGGACTTATACGTGCACTTGCATTAATTTGGCATGTTATTGGATTGTGTGTATGTACACATATCATTTTAAGGTTGGTCGTAGCTACATTTGCGTATGTCGTGTACCTGCTTGTTTTGCATTTAAGGTTAGGGTATTTGCTTATCCGTCACCTATAGATTCGTCCTGCGTCAAATCGTATCAGAGGTAGTTGTGAGCACTCTTTTGATACGCGGTTATTGAGTCTATAGGTTCCATCCTATGTCGTACTATTATCGCTCCCCTCTTCTTCACTTGAGAGGCACCATACTTATTACGATGATTATCCTTCTTCATGGCACATCACTTCCGGAGATCATGTCGACCCGGCAACATGATTCCTCTATTCACAAGATGATCACTATGACAAGAGATCTTCATGTGTCATCCTTACACCTAGCCACAACTTTATGATGGTATAGTTGAGTATCGTTCGGGTCATGGTCGCTTCGTATCTCCTCTATATGGGGGACCTTAGTCTGTATATACACGACCTCCAATGCATGTTCTTAGGGATCACATCCCCCCACAAGCATGATCTAATTATCTTAGTAGCGACCGTCTAGATGACCCTCTGGAGCTCTATATAGGTCGCCACCGCCAGGATCAAATGTCAAGAGTCAAGACCCTCCTAGTGTTCCACAAATATAGATACGTTAGGCTGAATTTCAGTGATTAGTTCTTGATCAATTTGATCGCATGAATGTTCATCTTGATCTCCTGAGGACTGACCGAGGAAGAATCAATAAGAGAAAGTCGATGGATTTAGGTCAAGTCACCAATGTGTCTAGCAATGCTCCCACTGACATGAGAGACCCGACGCCTAATTTTGCTTCATCTCGTCCGGATGAGACTCAGTTGTCGCTTGATTTTGGAGTCGAGTTTGATCATGACCGTTTGATATAGGAGAGTGACACAAGTATGACTAATGAGCATGGTCACGAGAGTGGGGCGAATAGCCAAGTGACACTATGATGGTATATCCATCATTCGTACCTCACTTCGACTTGGTGTCCCCTTCGGTTAGAGATCTAGTCCTCGACACTATCTATTGGCCCACTATTAAGTATGGACTTTTCCTTCTCTTCCTCTGTCATTGTCATGAGTCACATTGTGACTGAGAGCCAAAATCCTAGTGTTGATCTCGTAGTGACTGTCTCACCCATTATTTAGAACACTACGTCTTTCGATGGCACTCATCTGGAGGATCATGACCCTGTTGATGGGTTATTTGGCGAGCCCCATATTGAGCCTCCTGATGAGCCACCACGTTCTTATGAGAATGAGATTGATGTAAACCAAAATAAGGTCTTTGAAAATATGAGAATTATTCTGCGTTTAATTTTATCTTAAAGAAGGTCGAGCGGGCCAATTCAAATTTAGGCGGGCAAATCACTTTCAAACTTTGAATTTTCTTAAGGTCGTCAAGGAGAGAAAATCTCAAATAAGATTCAAAGTGAGACTTCACAATTTCCCTGCTAGCTAAATCACATCAATAATTTATGGATAACGACAATAAAAATAGTTTTGAACATTCAAGGCAAGCATTTATTGATTAAATCAAATTGCATACTATTATGCTAAAAACAGGAGTAAGAAGATGAACGGAATTTACCGAGCATACTCAAATCTACAGCAAGGAGGACATCCTGAACAGTTGCACAGCAGAACCAACAGTAGCTGATATCTAACTCGGGTCGCAAATGCTACAGTTGAAGATGGAGGGCTTCTTGTTGTCGTCGAATCAATACCATCGGAAACGCTCTGGACAAACTCAGGAGGGTTGGAACCGAGGGTAGCTGGATCGCCAGAGTAGGGCGTCGACTCAACGGTGACCCGTGAGGCATATGGTGATCTTTGGAGGATTGATCGGCGTCGGAAGTTAGCAGGGAGGCGGCGTTGTCGAGACTTCTGGGAGGACGCGCCGTCTTCTTTGATTACCTCCCATCGCCGACTGGCGAATATAAAAGGAAGAAGTTGTCAGGGCTCCTTGGAGCGGTTGAAGGTGTGAATCGAGGACTAGTGTTTACGGTCGGTCAGAGGAAAATGAATATCTCATTTCCTCTGATAATTATTGGTTGTCGTTCTTTCGGGAAGGGGTCCTCTATATGCATATTTTAGGCTATATTGTTTCCAAAAAAAAATGCATGCCTCTTTTTATTGATTTCCCAAAATACAATTTCCTAATTTTCTCTTCCCAAATTAAACAAACATATTATTTTAGGAAACATTATTACCTTAATTGTAATAAAAATATAACATGGGTGTGGAAAAATACAACTTCCTTAACTAGTTAATGCTTGCCTTTTACGTCCTAGCTACTCAAATTGTCAGACCATCTATTCAGGGTCTCACAGAGTGGTCAAACTGGTGAGCCGGAACTTCAAATAACATGGGTGTGGAAAAAGACAGAAAAATAAAATAACATGTAATAAAAATATAACAGCACGTGGTGATATCACACATACTCGGATGCGGCGATGGTTCCTTCATTTCTTCCAGTGTTTTTCAGAGCTCGGCCCCGGCGAGAACTTGCAAACACGAGCAACAGGGAGATCGGACGTCTTCGCTGGTGCTAAACCTGATTGGGGCTTCAACAGGTGGCTCGATGTGCTTCCGAGTTTGAGATGGATGCAACAACCTTTGCAGTAGTTTAGGATATAACTTCGAAGTAAAGTTCTGCTTCCTGCAACAGTCAAACACTCAATCTCCCTTTGAAAAATACAACTCAAAGCGATAACGATCGACAATGAATTTATAATTTTCAATGATTGCATGCAGATTATCAGCAATAGTTTTATGCAATTTTGTTAAATAATTAATATGAGTTTGCACATCAAATGAAAAACTCTCATATAATGGTAGTGGGTGGTCGTCAAGTAGGTGGGTTATAAAGAACTGATAAATAATCTCGAAAGAAAATTGATTAGTTGAGCAATTTTTAAAATTACTGAATGTGAAGTTAGCTTGCAGAAGCACAAGATGTCTTTGCTTTGAATTCTTCCCAGAATACCTAAGAAGATTCTTCAAACTCTTATTAATTATCTCAGTCTATCAATCGATTTGAAGGGGATAAGCGCTACTGAACTCGAGTTTGGTGTCCTCTCAACCCCATAATATGCTCCAAAATTTTGATATAAATATTTAATGTATTTTTGCAAATCAACGCATTTGTCTATATAAAAATGAAAGCTTGGTGAAATAACAGCATGATCTCCGAATCTATTATTTAAAAATTTTCAGAAAAAATCCTCTAAAGAGTGCATCTCTACTAGGACTGGAAATTTGAGGAATTTTTAGAAACCTCCGAACAAAAATCTTCCTAAACAGATACATAATGTTATGATAAATTTCAGCGTGCAAGCCTAGACTCAGAGGAGTGTGGTGGACTAAGAGTGCAATCACCAACTACAAAGTCAATACGAGGTGATGATTCTAGTGTGAATGGCAAGTGATCATCAAACCATATGCTTGCGGGCTCAGGGATAGGCAACTGTAGTAGATTAAGTGACTCGAGAAACACTGAGATCGAATCTGTCACCTAAGATGAGTGGCGGAGTGCGAGACGGAGTGCTTCTAGCTGTCGTCGAATCAATACCGTCGGAACTCTCTGGACCAACTCAGGAGGGTTAGAAATGAGGGTAGTTGGGTCGCTAGAGTAGGGCGTGGAGTCGACGGCGACCCGTGAGGCGTATGGTAAACTTCGGCGAATTAATCGGTGTCAGAAGTTAGCACGGAGGCGACGGTGTCGAGACTTCTGGGACGCACGGTCTTCTTTGAATACCTCTCGTTGCCGACTCGGGAGTAGGGAGGGAGGAAGTTGTCGAGGCCAGGGCTCTTTGGTGAGGCTGAAGAAGCGAATCGAGCAATAGCGTTTACGGTCGGTCAGAGGAAAACAAACATCTTGATTCCTTAGATAATGACTGATTGTCGTTCTTTAGAGAAAGGCTTCTCTTTATGCAGATTTTAGGCTTTAATTATTTCCAAAAATCTATGCCTCTTTTTATTGTTTTCCCAAAATACAATTGCCAAATTTTCTCCTCACAAATAAAACAAACCTTTTATTTTAGGAAATCTTATTATCTTAGTTGTATGCATCCTTAATTAGTTAATGTTTGTCATCTACGTCCTAGCCATTCAAATTGACGAACCATTTATTCAGTTTCTCACCGAGTGGTCAAACCGGTGAGCCAAAACTTTAAATAATATGGATGCGTGGAAAAATACAAAATAAAATAACACTTAATAAAAATATAACTGGCGGGTGGTGATATCATGCATCCTCGGATGCGCCGACGGTTGCATCAATTCCCCCGAAGTTGACAGAGTTCGACCCCGGTGAGAACGTGCAAAAACTGGCAATAAGGAGATCGGACGTCGTCGCTAATGCTAAACCTGGTAATATGTTTGGGGCTTCAACAGGTGGCTCAATGTGCTTCCAAATTTGAGATGGATCCAACCTCTGTTGCAGTAGTTGAGGATATAACTCTCAAGTAAAGTTCTCCTTCCTGCAACGGGCAAACATCCAATCACCCTTTGAAAAGTACAACTCAAGGTGATAATGACCAACCATAAATTTATAATTTTCGAAGGTTGCCCACAAATTATCAGCAATAGTTTTATGCAATTTTGACAAATAATTAGTATGAGTTTGCACATCGAATAAAACACGTTCAGGTAATGGTAGCGGTGACGATCAAGTAGGAGGGTTATAAAGAACACATAAATAATCTTGAAAGGAGATTTATTAGTTAAGCATTTTTAGAATTATTGAATGTGAAGTTAGAATGCGGAAGCACAAGATGTCTTTGCTTTGAATTCTTCCGAGTTAAAAACCTAATAAGATTCTCCACAAACTCTTATTAACTATCTCAATATGTCCATCGATCTGAAGGGGATAGCGCTACAATAGACGAGTTCGGTGTCCTCCGAACCTCATAGTATGTTCCAAAATTTTGATATAAAACATTTAATATTGATGCAATTATGTTTTAAATATCGGATGTCGGACACATATCGGATTGTGTTTTTAAATGTCGGATGTCGGAAGTCAGAGACATGTCGGGGATATTTTAAAATATCGGATTTTCATATATTACAAATAAAATTATTATTTAATGTATACTAAATATAATTAAATGTTATAAAAATAGAAAAATAATATAACAAATAGATAAAAAATGAGTCATTTATATTATGAAATAAATTTAAATAGTATCTAAGAAAAAAATATATTATTAACAAATACAAAATGATACACTGTAAAATATATTTAATACTATACACTAATTTTATTTTGATAACAATAAGTTTATTGCAAATTAAAAAGATTTAAAAGTTAAAAATACTTAATTTATTATAAGTTTTTTTCAAACTTATAAATTTATATTAAAAATAAGAAATAATCACCTAATAAATGTATTAAATATTTTCATATTTTTTATAATATGAAATTAAAAATTTGTGAAATAATTATACAAAATTGATTGTAAGAATAAAACGTTAAAAAATTAAAATAATAAGTTTAATCGATTTAAACATACATAATATAGTATCCATAGGTGATTTAAATATATGATATTTGTCTGAAAATATAACATAAAATAAAATAGCAGAGGATATATTTAAAAGTCGTGTCGGCTGATATATCGGAAAAGATCGGACATGTCGGCCGATATTTTACAAAAGGACATAATATATTATTTTGAGAAAAACATATCATTTTCCTTTAAAAATGACATGTCGGGAGACATGTCGGACATGTCGGAGGACATTTAAAATAATGGATGCAAATCAACAAGTTTGACTATATCCAAATGAAAGCCGAGTGAAATAACAGCGCGATCTCCAAATCTATTATTTAAAATTTTTCAAAGGAATCCTCTAAAGCGTGTATCTCTACTAGGAGTGAAATTTTTTGGAATTTTTAGCAACTTCCTAACATTAATCTACCTAAACAGATATATAAAAATAATAACATGTCTTTCCTTACAGTTTCAATCCAAGTCTTTATTGGTCTACCCCTCCCTCGTTTAACATGCCTAGTGACTAGACTCTCACAACGCCTAACAGATGCCTCTAATGATCTTCTTTGTACGTGTCCAAACCATCTTAGATGAGCTTCTCGCATCTTCTCTGCAATTGGTGCTACTCCTGTCTTATCCCTGATACTTTCATTCCTAATTTTATCCAATCTCGTGTGTCCACACATCCACCTAAGCATTCTCATCTCCGCAACTCCTATTTTTTGCTTATGTACACAATTCACTGCCCAGCACTCAGAATCATAGAGCATCGCAGGTCGAATTGCACTACGGAAAAACTTGCCCTTAAGTTTTAGTGGTACTTTACGATCACATAAGATCTCTGACGCGTCTCTACACTTCAATCAACCCGCTTGGATTCTATTTGTCACATCTTTATCAATACCTTTGCCTTTTTGAACTATCGATCCAAGATATTTAAAACACTCACTACGAGAAATATCTTGATCACCCAACTTAATAACGAGGTCATCTTTCCTTCTTGTATTGCTAAATTTAAGCTCTATATACTCTGCCTTTGCCCTGCTCAACCTAAAACCCTTCTTTTTAAAAGTATCTCGCCAAGATTCAAGGTTGGCGTTTACACCCACGCGCGTCTCATCAATCAAAATGATATCATCCGCAAACAATAAACTCCAAGTGGTGGAGACCAGCCTAGATCAGGTCGCCGCAAAAGTGCCCGACGTCGCACCCGACCGGACCTTTATCGGACTTAAGTCTTGCATATCACATTGTGTTATTTTATAATTTATCGTAAATTGTGTGTGTTTGTGAAATATATATATATATATATGGGGGGCATATACTGTGCGGGCAAATATTAGGTGCGGGTGTACGGGCAAGTGATTTTGGGGGTCAAGATGATCTCAAAACGAAAAGTGATCAACATGAAAGTTGTAGATCTCGGCGAGACGAACAACTTTCATGTTGATCACTTTTTGATTTGGAGCCGATTTGGACCTCGATTTGGGCCCCGAAATCGGGGGCGGCGGAACTGCTACAGTAAACCGTTCCGCCGCCCCCGATTTCGGGGCCCAAATCGCGTTCCAAATCGGCTTCAAATAAAAAAGTGATCAACATGAAAGTTGTAGATCTCGTCGAGATCTACAACTTTCATATTGATCACTTTTTGTTTTGAGACCATCTTGACCTCCAAATTCACTTGCTCGTACAGCCCGCACCTAATGTTTGCCCGTATAATATATATATCCATATATATATGTGTGTGCACAGTTATATATATATAAGTATGCTTAGGTTAAAAAAGGAGGCCGGCACCGATTCTGGCACTGTGCCTCCTCCCTGTTCATCCGCTTTTCAACTCTACCGATTCAGAGCCGCTCCCCGTCAAAATCGTTGCACGGGTTAGAGCACAGTTGTTGCTTCTTCGCCGATCTCGCCGCCAAAGTCCCACGTCGCGCCTTCCTCCACCGACGATGAGCTCCTGTTTCTTCAGCGACCAGCCACGAGCTCCTCTCGGAATGAATCGACAGCAGTTCGGCCACGTCCCCACCACGATGCCCAGTCAGGGTGGTTTCATATCCACGAATTGAGTTTTGTCATGGCCGCCCATGGAGGGTAACTATTTAAATTTTTTTCCTTTTTACTTTCTGTCTGAACCCTATAAAAGTGAGTGCTTGTAATTTGTTTTTGTTGATTGTTATTGATTTGGAAATTTGATGAATGATTTGTGTGCTTCCTGTTAAGATAGACGTTATTAAAACTCTGTGTGAGAAGTTAGTAAAAGATGAACAGTAACTTCTAAGTTACAGTGAATTTATTTCGATTGTTAATAGTTAATGAACAGTAATAATAACTTTACTGTTCTTGTTCAATGTTGTTGTCGTGAGTTAGAGATTAGGGATTTCTGTTTAAGTGAATATGAAGGTTTTGTTAGCTTGCGGTTCCTATTGAACTCCTGTGAAATAATTTTCCAGCTTGGTTCATCCCGTCGGATCCACCAGTGTTTCGATTGTTGAGTGATTGGGATATTGTTGTTAGGTTTGGGCTTGTAACAGTAAGGAAATTGATTTATTTCCTGGTGTGTGAGATTTCATGGAGCCACCGCGAGTGTTTGAGATTCCGTGGAACCACTTCAAGTGCGAAGAGCGAATGAATTTTAGGGTGTTAGGTATGTGGCTTCTCTAGAGTGAGTGATTTCGTGGAACCACTTTCGTGTGAGAGTGAGCAAAGTTTCTCCTTGGTGCCCGTGTGCGATAGCGGACGACCTCGGAGTGGGAGATCGAAGGTGACGAGGAGTTTCTCGTGTGATCGTCATCGACTTCGAATACAGAAGACGTATCTTCCGTGGGTAATTGTTTCTATCTTTTCATTTGTGTGTGCCTCAATATTTTCTCCTAGGATAATAGACTTTTTGTTGGGTTTTCGCCCGAGTGTTGTCAGCGAACGCTACGTCGAAAACTCCAAACAAAAACATATTTGGAGTCACGATTTTCGTTTTGCTACGACAAGGGGAACGGAACGAAAGTTGCGAACTTCCTTACCCGGATTTAAAATTGAACTATTTTATTTAAAAAAATTTATTTAAAAACAAAATAGTGATTTTGTGTTTTATAAAGAATTTGGTTGCTTTATTTCTTAAGTTTTTGCAAATTTCGCTCAAATTTCATTGCGCAAAGTTCATCGAATATTGCATGCATTGAGGTTTCCTAGAAAAAGCTGACAAGCGTGCAAACCCTACGCGTCGTCCTACATCAATTTGGTATCAGAGCCAGGTTCCGAAATTTTTCTAAGTTTTGAGATCTGCTCTGCGTAGACTAAAAACCAACATAGTATTTAAATGTATTAAAAGCATATTAATACATTTGCAATTATTTGCCTGTTGCATGCATTTGCGTAGTGGTAGGCTAGTGAGTATGATGAGTTCGCAACACCACCATTCACCACTCGAACACCTTCACGAGGTAAACCCAGAGATGCGTCAAGTTGAGCTTGGTCAACCGAGTCGTGGGAACGAAGAGAATGAACCACCCCCGTGGATTCTACAATTCACCCACCAAATAGCCGAGTTGAACCGGTCCATACGAGAAGGGTTTGAAAACCTTAGTGTTAGGATGAACAGCTTAGAAGTGCCCCCTCGAGCGTCAATGTCACCTCTAGTTCGAGATGAGCATTCTGTGAGAGCCCATTATGAGGCTCCACCGCCTTATGGAGATAGGTCTGCACTTAGGAGAAACCCTTTTTTTGAGGAAGAGGTTAGAAATCTCATAGATAGGTATGAATCCGAGTACGATCAGGGTAGAAATTTCCCGAGTAGTTTTCCTGAACCCCAACGAGAGTATTTCTTAGATACGCGAGATTATTATCAGGCGAGACCCTATAATGACGTAGCTAGAGAAGAGCGACCGCGAGACCATCATAGGCCTATACCAGCCATGCATCGTGATGATCGGCCTAGAGATTGGCACCGACCGCCACCCCCACGGCGTCGAGACAATCGTGATCCTTACGATGATGATTACGACTATCCTCCCCGGGATAAGCGACCGGATCTTACACGTGTTGTGAAGTTAGATCCGCCACTTTATAATGGATCTATGGATCCCAAGGTCTTTTCAGACTGGGTTATAGGCATAGAGATCTATTTTGAGTGGTATCGTATGACAGAAGACCAAAGGGTTCAGTTTGCCCGTATGAGACTCACTGCTGAGTCGCACCCTTCCCCATTCTAGGTAGCTTGGGTTACCAAGACTACCTTATCAGTGACTAGGAGATGTTTAGTGCCCATCACTATCGGTCTGTATTCCGATAAGATTTGGTGTAATGTTATGCCTATGGATGTGTGCCACGTATTACTAGGAAGACCTTGGTTGTATGACCGAGATGTACTCATACATGGCTAGAGCTGTCACTTAAAACTGAAAACCGCAAACCGAACCGGAACCGAACCGGAACCGCAAAGAACCGGACCGAACCGTTTGCAAATTATTCGGGTTCCGGTTTGAATTTTGGAACCGTGAACAACATTGGTCCGGGTGTGGTTCTTACATATTATTATCCGGACCAGAACCGGAACCGCAACATACAAGGCTTAAGCGGTTTCAAGATTTTTAGACCCGATCCGAACCGGACCGAAGTAGAACCGAACCGCAACCCGTTTATTATTATTATTATTATTATTATTATTATTATTATTGTTATATTGTTATTATTTTATAATTTATTTATAATATTTATACTTATTATCACGAGCGAAGCTGGTGCAGTTTGAACTCAATCCGCAAACGCACTAAAGGGGGTCGATTTTGGACCGAACAAAACTTCACCGCATAAAAATCATATGATATGGTTTGACATTGTTGCGGTTCGTAGTCAATTTTTGCAATGCATTTTTTATTTTTATACAATTATATAATATATTTTCAATTTTACTTACATTTTTTTTGAAATATTTTATTTAAAAAAATAGAATAAACATAACTACTATTTATTAGTAATCATAAAAGACAACTAATTGTAGGCGATTGTTACGGTTGAGCATGCCGACGAGACGTGCGCAATACAACTAGAATTCGTGGCAAGTTTACACGCGTAGGAACACAATTGATATTATCCCACCGATCGTGGAAAAGTCCGTCGAGAAGTGGGCAACATAAATATTTCTATTTCGATGTAGTTTTGAGTTTTACTATTTGCAGTCTGCTTTTATTTCATTCCGCCAAGTTTGATTTTGGTTTTAGTTAGAACCGATTGGAACCGAACCAAACCGCATGGAACCGGACCGAACCGATAGTGGCCGGTTTGGTTTTGGTTCTTGTTGAACCGTAACCGGAACCGTTGACACGACGGTTCCAAAAATTAAGCTGGAACCGGAACCAGAACCGAAACCGGTCAAATCAAATAAGGTTTTAGTTCTAATTTGAAGAACTGTTACCTTAGTGGTTCGGTTCATGGTTTTAATAGAATCGGAACCGAACAGGAACCGTGACAGCTCTATACATGGCAGGTCCAACACGTGCTCCTTTCTACTGGACGGAAAGAGAGTAATGTTGAACCCGGTGCGAACCACAGCACCAACATCCTGCATGAGTAATAGTGCGAAAGAATCTCTTCCTCTCACTAAAAGGAAGAAGACTCTTAGTATTATACGAGGCACTGAGTTCCATCGAGAGAGCTTTGATGGTGGATTTTATTATGCTTTAGTGGTTTTACAGTCATCTGACGTATTAGAGAAATACGAGTCTATTCTTATACCTTCTAGGAGACTATTAGAGGAGTTCCAAGATATACACCCTGATGAGATTCCGGCTGAATTACCTCCCATGAGATGTATTCAGCATGCGATAGATCTCATTCCTGGAGCTTCCCTCCCACATTTACCACATTACCGATTGAATCATGTTGCCCATGAGGAGCTGCAGAAGCAGATCAGAGAGTTACTTGATAGAGTCTTTATCCGTCATAGCCTTAGTCCATATGCGGTGTCTGCCCTCCTTGCCCCGAAAAAGGATGGTACTTGGCGTATGGGCGTTGATAGTCGTGATGTCAACAAGATCACGGTGAAATACCGATTCTCGATACCACGACTGGATGACATGTTGGACATGTTGACTGGTGCCACGATCTTTTCTAAGATCGACCTTTGTAGTGGTTATCATCATATTCGCATTCGCGAAGGAGACGAGTGGAAGACTGCCTTCGAGTCGAATGATGGCCTTTACGAGTGGCTTGTGATGTCCTTTGGGTTATCCAATGCCCCGAGTACTTTCGCTCGGATAATGATCCAGGTCTTTAGACCCTATATTGGGAAATTTGTGGTGGTTTATTTCGACGACATTTTGATATATAGTCGGACTGAGAGTAAGCACTTGACTCAGCTACATACTATTTTCGAGCTCCTGCGAGCCGAACGACTGTATATCAAATTGAAGAAGTGTGTATTTATGGCTGAGTCTGTTACCTTTCTTGGATATAAAGTGAGCTTCGCTTGTATCACTATGGATCCTGAGAAAGTTCGAGCGATTCGTGAGTGGCCTACCCCTCAAAACATTCACGATGTCTGTAGTTTTCATGGACTAGCCACATTTTATCGTCGATTCATTAAGAACTTCAGTACAATTATGGCATCTATCACTGAATGTACGAACAAGGGAAGTTTCCAATTGACATCATCGGCAGGTAGAGCATTTGAGATTATCAAGGATAAGATGTCCACTGCACCTGTTTTGAGACTCCCTGATTTCTGTCAAATGTTTGAGGTATCTTGTGATGCCTCAGGAGTTGGGATAGGAGATGTACTTCAAGAGGGTCACCCCGTTGGATTTTTCAATGAAAAGCTCTCAGTCCTGAAGCTGAATTATTCCAACTACGAGTGCGAGTTCTATGCGATTGTACAAACGTTACGTCATTGGAGGCATTATCTATTGCCTAAGGAGTTTGTCTTCCACTCTGATCATCAGGCATTGCGTTATATCAATTCACAACAAAAGTTGAACCCTCCACAGGCTAAGTGAGTTTCATATTTACAAGAATATACCTTCGTTCTCAAGCACTGTAAGGGAACGGAGAATAGGTTTGTCGACGCCCTTAATCGAGTCACCCTTGTATTATCACAGATGCGTACTCAGGTGATACGATTTGAGCGTGTCAAGGATGACTATTCTAGTTGTCCTGATTTTAGCGATATCTATGATGCGATACGTTCGGATCCCTAACACGATGAGACCGATTATCTCATTCGAGACGGATATTTGTTTTGTGGGACCCGTCTGTGTATTCCCCGCACCTTGTTGCGAAACTTCATTGTATGGGAATTACATGGAGAAGACTTAGGTGGACACTTTGGACGTGATAAGATGATAGCCTTAGTAGAGGAGCGCTTTTATTGGCCCAGGATGAAGCGGGTTATCGCTCAGATTGTCAGTAGCTGCCGCACTTGTCAGGTAGCGAAGGGCAATAAACAACCCGCTGGATTATATACACCTTTATCGGTGCCCAGTATTCCTTGGGATGATGTTAGCATGGATTTTGTTCTTGGGTTGCCGCGCAAATTTAGGAAACACGATTACATACTTGTAGTGGTTGATCAGTTCTCTAAAATGGCGTATTTCATCCCTTATAACAAAACCGATGACGCCTCTCATATAGCATGTATTTATTATAAAGAGGTTGTCGCACATCGAGCGATGCTAAAGACTATCGTTACCGATCGAGACGTTAAGTTCACCAGTTATTTTTGGAAGTCACTCTGGAGACTTTTAGGTACCAAACTTTTATTTTCAACCGCTTATCATCCGCAGACCAACGGTCAAACTGAAGTTGTGAATCGAAGTTTAGGAAAACTTATTGCGATATTTGGTAGGAGACCATCAGGGAAATTGGGATCTAATTCTTCTGCACGCTCAGTTAGCGTATAATAATTCGAAGAATAGATCCACGGGTTTATCACCTAATCAGGTTGTTCATGGTCACACTGCGCGAGTGCCGCTAGATTTAGCACCACTACCACACACTTTTAGGACTAGCCAGTTTGACATGAGCATGCATTACATTTGCATGATTTGCATAAAGAGATTGAGCGGAAGTTGTATAGTACTTATGATCTTTACGCAACTCAAGCTAATAAACACAAAAGAGCTACTAGTTTTAAAGTGGATGACTTGGTTATGGTTTGGTTAAATCTGGAACGGTTACCATCGGGTACCGTAAAGAAGCTAGATGACCATAGAACTGGACCCTTTAGAGTCGTGAAGCGGATTGGGCAGAATGCGTATGAACTTGAGATGTCTTCCGATTGGGGAGCAAATTATGTTTTTAACGTAGCCGATCGGACTTTATTCCACGATGACCCGCGTGAGTCTTTAGATTTTCGATTGTTTTATCCTCCATTTGATTCTTCTGGGTTGGTGAGTGAGAGTGAGGAGCCACTTTCAGGACATACCGACATTCATTCCGCTACTGACACGTTGATTGCAGTTCCTCCCATTTCCATTGACAGCTTTCAGGTTGAGCATGAGATATCAGATGAGTCTACCATACCAGTTCCCAGAGTTGCTCATCGACTTCCGCGACAGATTTTGGTCCGTGAGCAGATATTGGATGACGAGACAGTGACCACTACTGATGGTGATTTTCAGAAATACTTGGTTCGTTGGCATGACAGACCGGAGACTGAGACCAGCTGGGTCGTGGCCGAAGAGTTAGAGCGCATGGATGTTGATCTTCTACAGCACTACCGATCGGAGCACTCACCAAAAATGAGTGATTTCGAGAAGGGGAGAGTTGGTGGAGACCAGCCCAGATTAGGTCGTCGCAAAAGTTCCTGACGTCGCACCCGACCGGACCTTTATTGGGCTTAGGTCTTGCATATCACGTTGTGTTATTTTTTAATTTATCGTAAATTGTTTGTGTTTGTGAAATATATATATATATATATATATATATAATAACATTTAAAACTTATATATATATTTATATATATATATATAAATATATAAATTTATATATATATATATATATATATATATATATATATATATATATATATATATATAAATTTATATATTTATATATATATATATATATATATAAGTTTTAAATGTTATTATATATGTATATGCACATTTATATATATATAAGTATGCTTAGGTTAAAAAAAGGAGGTCGGCCCCGATTCTGGCACTGTGCCTCCTCCCAGTTCATTCGCTTTTTAACTCTCCTGATCAAGAGCCGCTCCCCGTCAAAATCGCTCCACGGGTTAGAGCACAGTCGCTGCTTCTCTGCCGATCTCGCCGCCAAAGTCCCACGACGCGCCTTCCTCCACCCACGATGAGCCCCTGTTTCTTCAGCGACCAGCCACGAACTCCTCTCGAAATGAATCGACAGCAGTTCGGCCACGTCCCCGCCACGATGCCCAGTCAGGGTGGTTTCATCTCCACGAATTGAGATCTGCCATGGCCGCCTATGGAGGGTAACTGCTTAAATTTTCTTCCTCTTTACTTTCTGTCCGAACTCTATAAAAGGGAGTGCTTGTAATTTGTTTTTGTTGGTTATTATTGATTTGCAAATTTGATGAAGGACTTGTGTGCTTCCTGTTAAGATAGGCGTGATTAAAGCTCTGTGTGAGAAATTAGGAGAAGAACAGTAACTTCTAAGTTACTGTGGATTTATTTCAATTGTTAATAGTTGATGAACAGTAATATTAACATTACTGTTCTTGTTCAATGTTGTTGCCGTGAGTTAGAGATTAGGGATTTCTGCTTAAGTGAATATGAAGGTTTTGTTAGCTTGCGGTTCCTATTGAACTCCTGTGAAATAATTTCCATGCTTGGTTCATCCCGTCGGATCCACCAGTGTTTCGATTGTTGAGTGATTGGGATATTGTTTAGGTTTGGGCTTGTAACAATTAGGAAATTGATTTATTTTCTGGTGTGTGAGATTTCGTGGAGCCAACACGAGTGCTTGAGATTCCGTGGAACCACTTCAAGTAAGAAGAGCGAATGAATTTTAGGGTGTTAGGTTTGTGGCTTCTCAAGAGTGAGTGATTTCGTGGAACCACTTTCGTGTGAGAGTGAGCAAAATTTTTCTTTGGTGCCCGTGTGCGATAGCGGCCGACCTCGGAGTGGGAGATCGAAGGTGACGAGGAGTTCCTCGCGTGATCGTCATCGACTTCGAATACGGAAGACGTCTCTTCCGTGGGTAATTGTTTCTATCTTTTCCTTTGTGTGTGCCTCAATATTTTCTCGTAGGAGAATAGACACTTTGCTGAGTTTTCGTCTGAATGTTGTCAGCGAGCGCTACGTCGAAAATTCCAAACAGAAACGTATTTGGAGTTACGATTTCGTTTTGCTACGACAAGGGGAATGGAACGAAATTTGCGATCTTTTTTCCCCGAATTTAAAATGAACAATTTTATTTTAAAAAATTCATTTTAAAACAAAATAGCGATTTTGTGTTTTACAAAGAATTTAGTTGCTTCATTTCTTAAGTTCGTGCAAATTTCGCTCAAATTTGGTCGCGCAAAGTTCATCGAATATTGCATGTATTGGGGTTTCCTAGAAAAAGACGACGGGCACGCAAACCTTACGCGTCGTCCTGCATCACCAAGGTATTTCTTGTTGGATATGTCTGGGGAGCTCATCTAAGATAAGGGTAAAGAGATGAGGGCTTAAAGCTGAACCTTGATGTAAGCCCAGAGTAACGGGGAATTCCTGTGCTAATCCTCCAGAAGTCCTCACCCTTATCACTGAATTTGTATACATATCTTTGATTGAGTCAATATATGATATATTTACACTTTTCTTTTCTAAAACTCTCCATAAGATCTATCTTGGAACTCTATCAAAATCCTTCTCAAGATCAATAAACAGCAAATGCAAATCTTGTTTTCTTTCTCGATAGCTGTCAATGAGTCTCCTCAAGGGATATATAGCTTCTATGGTCGACCTCTCTGGCATGAATCCAAATTGATTCTCTGAGGTGTTAGTTTCTCATCTTAATCCTTTTTCTATTACTCGTTCTCATAGGTTTATGGTATGACTCATCAATTTAATTCATCTGTAATTAACACAATTCTGTATATCCTCTTTATTATTATACAAAGGTAACAAGATACTTTCTCTCCATTGGTCTGACATCCTCTTTAACTTCAGTATCGTATTGAAAAAATATGTAAGCCACAAAATTCCTTCATTTTCTAAACATTTTCATACTTCGATAGGTATATCGTCTGGCTTAACCGTCTTTCTATTTTTTATCTTATTTAGAGCATCTTTTACCTCTGATACTTGAATTTTACGATAAAATATTTTTGTTCTTATACTTCTCTGATTTACTTAACTATTCCAAGTTCAATTCATTATCATTTGTTTCATTATAGAGTTGATAAAAGTATCTTTTTCATCGATTTTTAATATTCACATCAACCGTCAAAATTGCATTTGTCTCATTCTTTATGCATTTTACTTGACTTAAATCTCTTGTCTTTCTTTCTCTAGCTCAAGCAATTTTATATATGTCACGCTCTCCACCTTTGGTATCTAATCGTTTATAAAATTCTTCATAAGCTTGACTTATTGCTTTACTTTCTGTCTGTATAGCTTTTTTGGCGATTTTAAATCTGGCTAAGTTTTCATCATTCCTACAAGCGTAGAGTGATTTATAGCTAACCCACTTTGCCCTCACTTTGTCTTGCACTTTCTCTTTCCACCACCAAAATTCATTATTTGGGGGTGTACGAACTTTTGATACTACAAGTATGTTTTTTTCACTTATCCTTAAATATGAAGACATAACTTCTCGTGAGACATTATGATCAACATAAGATTCATCAACTAGTTGTTTCATAACTAATTTCTTGAAAGCAACATGCTGTTTCATCTTCAAGTTCCACCAGCGAATTTTTTGCAGCATTTTTGTTCTTGTCTTAACAAATATATAATGGGATGATAAATTTCCATGTGCAAGCCTTGACTCAAAAGATAGAGAGGTAGACTAAGAGTGCAATCACCAAGTGCAAAGTCAATACGAGGTAATGATTCTAATGCGAATAGCAAGTGATCATCAAAACAAATGCTTGCGGACTAGAGGATAGGCAACTGTAGTAGACTAGGTGATTCGATAAATATTGAGATCGAATCTGTGTCATCCAAGATAAGTGACATGTCGATAGCACGTTCAGTGGGGACAAGTAGAGTCACTACTTCAATCAGGATGACAAAAATAGGAGGAAAAAAACTCTTCTTCCTGGAGCTGAGGTGCAGGAAAGAGCTCCTCGACTGAAGTTAGTACCAGTGTGTGGGTAGGAGCCGCCAAAATACTCGCGGGAGAAATAACGAAACTAGAAAAAGAACTATGGGAGGCAGGAATTATAGAGATCAACTTTGTATTATCTAAGATGGGTGACACATCACTAATGAGTTCTTCTTCGAGCAGGGGCTCGGGAAGAAACTGATGCAACCCGAGTTTGCATCGTTATTTTATTTATAATAATTTCATTTTTGTAGTGCACGTCTTCGCGCATTTTCATTTCGTCTATGTTATATCGCGCACGTCGCGCGCGTTTGTTTGGATTATTGGTGTGACCGGCCAATAAGACCTTAAATGAAAGGGTCCGTCAAATTAGGAGTAGTGGTGAATTATCCAAGCAAGTGAGGTGTCGTAACAATTAAGCTATAAATCTGAAATTAAATTTACTTTTAAAACTATTTTGATGGGGAATATTTAAAGCCATCTCATCATTTAGTTTTGTCATCAAGAGCGTCAAATAACCCCCTTTTTATCTCCCCTTATTACCCATATTAAATAATAAAGAAGTTATCAGTCGGCCTTGCCTGAATTGAACCCCCCCCCCCCAATAGTAATTGACATTAAAAAGGCCACTCTTTATATATTCCCCAAAATCAGTCGGTCAGGGGAGAGCAGTGGAAAAACGAAGACATAATTTCTGTCATTTTGTAACTCCCTGCCTCCGCCCCCGTCATCTCCCGATCCGCTCTCTGTCGCATACCTGACGTCGCCAGCCAGCGCCGCCAACGTCGGAGACCGTCCGAGGCGTCGGCGACCTCCTCACGGGCCACTGTCGGCAGTGTTCTTGACAGCGGGTTTATTTTCGCCTGTTGGGAACGGCGACTTGTGCCCTGTCCGGACTGTTTCAACTCGCCGCCTTCGACGATGCCTCCTGTGGGCACGTTTGCTTCCGGCGAGCCCTCCTCCGGCAACTGTCGGCGGTATCGAGCCTCCAGGAACTTTGCGACACTTCCGCAAGTCCTCCTGTTCATCCCGCAAGTCCTCCTGTTCATCCTGCAAGTCCTCCTGTTCATCCTGACAATTTCCCGTTCATCCCGACAACCCCCTGTTCACTACCGTCAGTTTCCTAGAGCTAATCATCCCTCGAGCTGACTCTTACAACGGCTAGAGGTATACCGCTACTTCTCATCCCGCTCAAGATTGTTAGAAAAATATTTATGCTTAAAATGTTGTGACCTTCAAGTCAGAGCTTGCTTGCCTAGATTATAATTAATCTTGTTTGACGTTAATTTCTTCATTGTTGTTATTTTTTCTCTCACCCGGGGCACTTGTGGAAGCGAAAGTTTCAAGGCGGGTAGCGTACAAATGTTAGCTCATTTTTTTGTGCGGTTACAACCTTAGGTCGGTCTACATTAGAAAGTACTCGTGATCTTACTTGCGCCGTGTAATTTAAAAATTTGAACACAAATTTTTGTTTTAAAATTAATCGCAAACTAGGATGCATCAGTTTGGTATCAGAGGCAAGTTCGATTCATTCCTATTGTGAATCGAACGATCCTGTTTTTAAAAAAAAAAAAAATTTCAAACAAAATTGTTTTAGAATAAAAGAGAACTTCTTTCTTTACTTAAAAAAAATATTTGTCAAAATTTATATTGTGAGTCCTTCATTTCAAAAAAGAAAAAAAAATTAGTCCACCTTTTTTTATTTTCTAAAAAAAATGGAGGGTAGAGCAGACAAACTCGAATCGAGCGTCAATGACTTAAATCAGCGCATGGGCAACCTCATGCAGATGATGGAAACACTCACCATCCAAGTGGGAGATGTTACCCAAGTCGTGAATGGGTTACGAACTTCCGTCAATAACTTAGAAGTCGCTCGACACCTAGGACTAAATCAACCTCCTCACCAAAATCCAAGGCAAGGGGAACAAAATCCTAGACCCGCAGATCCTGCACAACCTGACATTGGACTTCGTCGCCAACCTCGTTGGGACGATGGAGTTAAGCTTGATGTAGGTGATTTTGAGGGTCATGTAGAGCCCGAGAAATGCCTTGATTGATGTGAACGTGTGGAGAGGTTCATGGCGTGGAAACAGATGCCAGTGAATCGGCAAGTCGAGTATGTCGTCCTTAGGCTTAAAGGACGCGCACTAGTTTGGTGGGTTCAACTTGAGCATACCCGATACACCTTAGGCTTAGCACCTATCACCACGTGGGTAGAGTTTAAGTTGCAACTGCGGAAGCGATATGTCCCCCGGACTATCTGCAAACTCTTTATCGAAGGTTCAACAACCTTCGACAGGACAAGCTCTCCGTGGATAAGTACACCCACGAGTTTTTAGTGTTGCAGTATAGGTTAGACTTACACGAGGAGGACGATAAGACGGTGTCCCGTTACATGAACGGGCTCCGCTATGCAATAAGGGATGAGTTATAATTGCACGACTTTAGAGATTTGGGTGAAGTGTCTAATCGAGCGTGTAGAGTGGAAACCTCGCTTCAAAAGAGGACATCTGGACATAGGTCTACTGATAGGCCTTCCTCGAGCACCACCTCCACTGCACCCACCCCTAAGAATTCTGATTCCCCTCCTCATGTCACTGCTGGGACCCAAGCTCCTCCCACTGTCCTCACCCGAGGTAAGGATCCCATGGGATCCAAGCCCAACACTGGAGTATTCTGATGCTTCAAGTGTATGGAGCCTGCACACAAATCTTCTGAGTGCCTGCGACGCCACTTCGTCGCAATTACTGATTTCTCTGATGGGCGAGAGCCAGAATATGGAGTTTTCCTTAATGACTCCAAACCTGAGCCCGAGCCCGAGTCTGATGACGTTATTGAGATCGAAGGAGAACAAGTTGAACACTTAGTTTGTGTCCTTCGATATAGCCTTATTTCACCTAGTGGGTCCACTGAGCGTTATTGTCAGAGGCACGAGATATTTCGCACTACTGCGCGTATTCAGGGACACTTTTGTTCCATCATCATTGACAGTGGTAGCATGGAAAATTTCGTTTCCAAACGTATGATTGAGAAGTTAGGACTCGAGACGCACCCCTTGGAGCGACCCTACCACTTATCTGGGGTTAATAATCACATGACTATGTTCGTTACTCATTGTTGTCTCGTACAGTTCTCTATCGGGAATGTGTATCAGGATTCTGTTGTTTGTGATGTCGCCCGCATCGATGTCTGTCATATCTTGTTAGGAAGAGCATATCAGTACGATAGGCGCGTCGTGCATGATGGTGTGAGAAACTCTCATTCCTTTAATCACCGTGGGCGCAAAATTGTTCTTCTTCCCCAGAAGAATAGTCTTGTTCCTAAGGCTCCTAGGAGGACCTCGTCACCATCTCCCTCACCTTAGTTCCCACTACACCACTATTATTTAATGTCGCACTTCTACCTGGACCCCTAGTCCAGGAAGGCGCACTTGATTCGAGTGAGACATTCGACTTGGTTGTTGCTCACACTTTTGGTGATCCCACTTTTGTTCCACTTTTTGTAGATTTTGTTTTGGGTGATCACACTTTTAGCTCACCGCCCTATCCTTCAGTTACGAGTGAACTTGAGTTTACACTTTCTAGTCTTAGTCGTAGTAGGAGAATTAACTCACTCCCTAGAATGTTTCTTCCTCACAGGGACACACGGTTTAAAGGATGTCTGTGGTTGGTTTTAAATGGTAAATTTGAGAACGGTTTTAAAATTTGTCGCGCTAGTTGGATTCTCGCGAGTGTTGTCATTGTGATGATTGGTCTGGGTTTTGTAGTCGTACGAAGATGTCTAGCAAGAGTACGTATTCGGTCGTGTGATTTAATGATTCCACAAGTCGATCCTGCTTACTTCCTGTTTCGTTTCTCACCTCGTCCGTTCATACCACAATCTTCCCCACCTTTTGTTGCTCTCCTATTTGTTGCTCTGACTTTTACTGGTCATTTACATTTTTTGCATAATATTATGGCTAACGATTTGCGAGCAGCTTTGGAACACTACAACTTTATGGCTGATTTCATCACCGGGAGTTGTCTTGTTCCATTGGAGATTGGTTTCATGTGCCTTTCAGGAAAGAGGATATATCTTCAGTTGATGTGCAGCAACGACGGGACTTTCATTTGTGCCACCTTCTACGACATTATGGCAATGACTTCGTTCTCTCGCAGTTTGACGTCTGGATGTTTCAGTGACGGGTTTTGTCATAGTCTCGATGGGGTCGAGCTCTCTCAACCCCCGGGGAATTGATGCAACCCGAGTTTGCATCGTTATTTTATTTACAATAATTTCATTTATGTAGCGCACGTCTTCGCGCATTTTCATTTCGTCTATGTTGTATCGCGCACGTCGTGCACATTTGTTTGGTTTATTGGTGTGACCGGCCAATAAGACCTTAAATGAAAGGGTCCGTCAAATTATGAGTAGTGGTGAATTAGGCAAGCAAGTGAGGTGTCATAACAATTAAGCTATAAATCTGAAATTAAATTTACTTTTAAAACTATTTTGATGGGGAATATTTAAAGTCATCTCGTCATTTAGTTTTGTCATCAAGAGCCTCACATAACCCCCTTTTTATCTCCCCTTATTACCCATATTAAATAATAAAGAAGTTATCAATCGGCCTTGCCTGAATTAACCCCCCCCCCCATATTAATTGACATTAAAAAGACCACTCTTTATATATTCCCCAAAATCAGCCGGTCAGGGGAGAGTAGTGGAAAAACGAAAGGACATAATTTATGTCTTTTTGTAACTCCCTGCCTCCGCCTCCGTCATCTCCCGATCTGCTCGCCGCCGCCTACCTGACGTCGTCATCCAGCGCCACCAACGTCGGAGACCGTCTGAGGCGTCAGCGACCTCCTTACGGGCCACTGTCGGCGGTGTTCTGGACATCGGGTTTATTTCCGCCTGTTGGGAACGGCGACTTGTGCCCTGTTCGGGTTGTTTCAACTCGCCGCCTTCGACAACGCCTCCTGTGGGCACGTTTGCTTCCGGCAAGCCCTCCTCCAGCAACTCCTGGCGGTATCGGGCCTCCAGCAACCTTGCGACACTTCCGCAAGTCCTCCTGCTCATCCCGCAAGTCCTCCTGTTCATCCTGCAAGTCCTCCTGTTCATCCCGACAATTTCCCGTTCATCGTGACAGCCCCCTGTTCACTACCGTCAGTTTCCTAGAGCTAATCATCCCTCGATCTGACTCTTACAACGGTTAGAGGTATAGCGCTACTTCTCATCCCGCTCAAGATTGTTAGTAAAATATTTATGCTTAAAATGTTGTGAACTTCGAGTCAGAGCTTACTTGTCTAGATTGTCATTAATCTTGTTTGACGTTAATTTCTTCATTGTTGTTATTTTTCTCAACCGGGGCACTTGTGGAAGCGAAAGTTTCAAGGCGGATAGCGTACAAATATTAGCTCATTTTTTGTGCGGTTACAACCTTAGGTCGGTCTACATTTGAAAGTACTCGTGATCTTGCTTGCGCCGCGTAATTTGAAAATCTAAACACAAATTTTTGTTTTAAAATTAATCGTAGATTAGGATGCATCAGAAACTCGGTGACTAAAGGTTGTAATATAGTGGGGGCAAGTGGAGTCACACTCTCAGTCTGGGTGAGAGGATGACAAACAAGACGCTCTTCGTCCTGGAGCTGGGGCTCAGGAAGAAACTCTGCGACTGGAGAGAGTATTATAATAGTGGAGATAAATAGTGATAAGGTGTTCATGGGGTGATAATACTCGGGGAATCTATGTACTTAAAAGTGGGGGCAACGACGAAACTAGAGAGAGATCTATCAGAAGACCTAAACTCAGACTCCACCCTAGGAACCATACTAGAAACTTCTTCTAAATTGCGATAGTTGTGCAACTCTAGTCGATCCCTTAAGGAATACTGTAACCCATGCAGGTAACGGGATATGTTCATCATATCGCTATCATGAATATCTAACCTAGACTGAAGGACTAGAAATTTGCGAGTGTATTCATCCATCAATACATGCCAGGGAGGTCGACCATGAAAGTTATATATTTTTTAAGGAGACTCATTGACAACTACCGAGAAAGAAAACAAGATTTGCATATGGTGTTTATTGATCTTGAGAAGTCTTATGATAGAGTTCCAAGAGAGATCTTATGGAGAGTCTTAGAAAAGAAAGGTGTAAATGTATCATATATTGGCATAATCAAAGATACGTATACAAATTAAGTGACAAGGGTGAGGACATCTGGATGATTAACACAGGAATTCCCTATCACTGTTGGCTTACATCAAGGTTCAGCTTTAAGCCCTTATCTCTTTACCCTTATCTTAGATTAGCTCGTCGGACATATCCAACAAGCAATACCTTGGTGTTTATTGTTTGCGGATGATATCGTTTTGGTTGATGAAACGTGCAATGGTGTAAACGCAAAACTTGAATCTTGGTGAGACACTTTAGAAAAGAAAGATTTTAGGTTGAGCGGAGTAAAGACTGAGTATATTGAGTTTAAATTTAGCATTACAAGAAGGACGGATGACTTCATTATTAAGTCGGGTGATCAAGATATTTCCCACAGTGAGTGCCTTAAATATCTTGGATCGATAGTTCAAAAAGACGGCGGTATTGATAAAGATGTGACACATAGTATCCAAACGGGTTGGTTGAAGTGGAAAGGCGCGTCGAGGATCTTATGTGATCGTAAAGTACCACTAAAACTTAAGAGCAAGTTTTACTGTACTGCAATTAGACCAACAATGCTTTATGGTTCTGAGTGTTGGGCAGTGAATTGTGTACATGAGCAAAAATTGGGAGTTGTGGAGATGAGAATGATTAGGTGGATGTGTGGACACATGAGACTGGATAAAATTAGGAATGAATGTATCAGGGATAACACAGGAGTAGCAACAATTGCAGAGAAGATACGAGAAGCTCGACTAAGATGGTTTGGACATGTACAAAGCAGACCATTAGAGGCACTTGTTAGAGGTTGTGAGAGTCTAGTCACTAGGCATGTTAAACGAGGGAGGGGTAGACCAATAAAAATTTGGAATTAAACTATAAGCAAATACATGATGTACTCAGGCATTAGTGAGATTATGACAAAAGATAGGGCACAGTGGCGACAAAAGATCCATATAGCCGACCCCACTATAGTGGGATAAAGGCTTGAGTGTTGTTGTTATTGTTGTTTATTCATCCATCAAAAAACTCTTCTGTTGAACATAATGGAATCTATGATGTAAAGTTTGGAGGTAGTCGGGGGAGACATGGTATTTGCAGAACTCCATTTTAAAATGATCTCAGGTAGTGATATGGGGTAGTCATAAGTTATCTCTCATTCGTTACAGATGTTTCCACCACACTAGTGCGGGTCCATTAGGTTTATGGGTTGAGAACTCGTTTACTCAAGTGTATCTGACCAGTCCTCATAAAACATCTCATATCATGGCACCAGTTTAGACAATCCTCGGGTCCTAAATGTCTGTCAAAATCACTCGGGTATCTGTGCTCTAAGCGCTTAGGATCAATGTGTTTGTTCATGCCATTAGTGTTTTATATTGGTGAGAGAAGCTACTATTTTTGATAATATATTTATTATCAAAAATAATAAAAACAAAAGATTCACCATTAAAAATAAATAAATACTTAGAGATTAAAATAACTTTAACTTTCTTTTAAATTGGAACTCAAAATCATTATTATTTTATAAAAATTTTAGTATTTAAAATAATTGACCATTTTAATAGGAGGCGATATTCAAGTTAAAATATTTGAGATAAAAAACAATTTAACTTAATTATATAAATTTAAAATGAGACATAGAAGTTTATTTACTTAAAGTAAAATGAAATATTTATATATATATACATATATATATATATTAATGAAGATTGTAACTTTTTATAATAAAATAATTTTAAATCAGTTTTTTAAACAAGAGACCCTTAATGCTTAAAATTAATAACTAGTCAAATATATTAAAAGTTGTTATTTCTTTATGTTTGAAACACGGATCGATCAATTCGCGATCGGAGTGAATCGAACCTCCTTTAATACAAACTGACGTTAAACCAAAATTAGGGCGTTGAAAATATGAGATTTATTCTGTGTTTGATTTTAACTTGAAGAAGGCCGAGCAGGTTAACTCAAATTTAAGCGCAAATCACTTTCAAACATTGGATTTTCTTAAGGCCGTTAATCATTATTTGGAGAGAAATCCTCAAGCCTTCAAAGATCTGATTCAAAGTGAGACTTTGTGATTTCCCGACAAGCTTAATCCCATCAATAATTTATGGATAACAACAATAAAAATAGTTTTGAACATTCGAGGCAAGCATTTACCATTTAAATCAAATTACATACTATTATGATAATAAATGGGAGCAAGAAAACGGGAGGAATTTACCGAGCATACTGAAATCTACAACAAAGAGGAGGTCATGCCAAAACAGTTGCACAATAGAACCAACAGTGGCTGATATCGGACTCGGGATGCTACAGTTGAAGACAGAGGGCTTCTCGCTGTCATCGAATACATACCGTCGAAAACGCTCTGAACTAACTCAGGAGGGCTGGAACTGAGTGTAGCTGGGTCGTCGGAGTAGGGTGTGGAGTCGACGGAGACCCGTAAGGAGTATGGTAATCTTCGGCGGATTGATCTGCGTCAGAAGTTAGCAGGGAGGCGGCAGTGTCGAGACTTCTGGGAGGACGCGTCGTTTTCTTTGATAACCTCCTGTCGCGAGCAGGGGAATATGAAGGTAGGAAGTTGCCAAGGCCAGGGTTCCTTGGTGCGGCTGAAGGAGTGAATCGAGCAGTAGTGTTTACGGTTGGTCAGAGGAAAACGAATATCTCGTTTCCTCTGATAATGGTTGGTTGTCGTTCTTTCGGGAAGGACTCCTCTATATGTAGATTTCAGGCTATATTTGTTTCCAAAAATAAAAAAGCATGCCTCTTTTTATCATTTTCCCAAAATACAATTGCTTAATTTTCTCCTCTCAAATAAAACAAACCTTTTATTTTAGGAAATATTAGTACCTTAGTTGTATGTGTCCTTCATTAGTTAATGCTTTCCATTTACGCCCTAGCTACTCAAATTGTCGGACCATTTATTCAGGGTCTCACAAGGTGGTCAAACCGGTGAGCCAGAACTTCAAATAACATGTGTGCGTGGAAAAAGACAGAAAAATAAAACAACACATAATAAAAATATAGCTGGCGCGTGGTGATATTACGCATCCTCCGATGTGGCAACTGTTGCATCAGAGATTCAGGTGAGCAACTCATTTACGAGCATTAAATATTAACATCTCTTTAATTATCGGCTCTGATCTTGCTCAAGAGAGTGGATCATAAGTGTAACATCAAGTGAGTAAGGCCTTCCTTAAAAATACTCAAGCATACTTACGATGATTTGATAGTCTGTCATCTGACCACTCGCACTTTTGATGAGTTTTGGGACACACCACCTGTCGACCCACCAGATGAGTTCTTTTTGTCAGGGACACTGTCCGCACTTTAGAATCACATCCTATTGTCGATGTCTCTAGGATTCACTTAGGTGGTTGTTACATGCGTGACCAATTTTTTCTTTACCTCCTGGAGAGCCACCTGGCATGTTTTTTCTCATTGGACACAATCGACACAACCCAGAGATGCACCTTTGTGTTTAGGCCTTAAACATTTGTTTTTGTGATCGTTGCACTTGCAACTTATTCTTCTATACCCCGCCGGGTAAGCCTCCTGATTAAAGTTGTCACTTAAAACCGAAAACCGTAAACCGAACAAGGACCGAACCGGAACCGCAAAGAACCGGGCCGAACCGTTCGCAAATTATTCAGGTTCCGGTTTGAATTTTGAAACCAGAAACAGGAATGGTCTGGGTGGTGCGATTCCATCATTTTATTATCCGGACTGGAACCGCAACATAAATATTTTGAGCTGTTTCAAAATTTTTAGACCCCATCCGGACCGGACCGAAGCAAAACCGAACCACAATCCTTTTATTATTACTATTATTATTATTATTTATAATATATATTTCGTATTATTATTATTTATAACATTAATAATATATATTTATTATTTATACGACTATACTTATATCAGTCGTCCGATTGTAGCATCGTCTGATTCCATCCACTCGGTGATGGACCATGCCAACTTACAAAAATGATACTTGGTTGTAATTCAATTTTGTTGATGATTATATTACCTATTTTGTGCATGTTTATGCTTGGTATTGCTCAACTACTTCGATAGAATGATTGTTTTTGCAGAGCATCAAGTATTACAGTGTTATTTGTTGTCCATCGTGTTAATGATCGTGTTTATGCTAATTGTTTTTTAGATCACGTTTATTGTAATCATAAAATGTTACACATTCTTTTTTCTATTCAGTTCGCCAACTCAGATATTATTGCATGCGCATCTGCATTAGTACAATTTAACATATTTACACTTAAGAAATCATGACGTCAAGGGTCTCGATTTTTGTTGTAAACATATTTACTCTCTGAATCATGATTGTCCTTTAAAGGAGCTCTGCATCACCATTGGCATGGAAAATCGAGAGATCACCCTAGGGGATTTTGAAGCCCTGGAGGGCGGTGATTTTCAGCCGTGAAGGGACCTCAACCGCGGCTGCATCATTTTGAACTACTGTGTGTCACGCCTAGCAACCCTCTGGCCCCCTTACTATGGCGTTCTATAGGAACTTTCTCTCTGTGATTCATTCATCATCAGAAGGGATATCCTCAGAATTAAAAAAATTCCTTCAATTGCATATCCCTTCAATCATGTTGTTCCATTAATTTTACATTGCACATCACAAAAATTAGATCGTTCATTTTCTTTTTATGTAAGTGATTTCTTTTTTTTGAAAGCACATATTAATTATTTGATAACAAAAAAAATTAAAAACATTCATAACTACTCTTTGTTGTGCTCATTTCCTCCATTTATGATGTTGTGCTCATACAACATGGTGTTGACGATGTTATTAAATCTTTAGAGGATCTCTCTTAATGATAAAAAAACATAGAGAAGACTAGAGGAGGAACAAAAGAAAAAAAACAAAGAACCAGAAAATTACATTGTGGAAGGTAAATGGGAAGTCGAAACGAACTGCGGAATGGCAAGAGGGCCGAGCGATAGCAGGAAAGGGTGGAACGACAGCGGGATGGGGCCGAACCACACCGGAAATATCAAATTTGTGGTGGGCCGAGTGGAGCGTCGTCGGAGAGAGAACGAACAAAGCAGGACTTTACCGTCGAAGCGCAGACGCGGAGAAGAAGACTAGGGTTTTCTGCGAGACGTGAAATAAAAATAAGCGCACAATGTTTTTTAGTTACGCACGCAGCACGTTGCTCTCGGATCATTAGGATCGCGCAAGAATCGCAATCCTAACAATCCCACCCTCAGCTCGCAAGACCCAAATTTGATCTTGTTAACGAGTTGGATCGAAAATTATATTCAGGATCGTAGGATCGTGCGATCCTACAATCTGGATCGTGATCCTGACAAGCTTGGATTGGACAACTTTGTTCCTGCAAGAATAGTAGGGAGGAAAAAAGGAAAGAGAGAGTGCATGTCTCCAAAAGAAACTAATTAATTCATTGCTTTACTTCAAAACTAGTCAACTATATAGCTTATATAACTCTTACAAAATAACGACTAAAAAAATAACTAAATAGTTGTATAAGCAAAAAACTGGAATTAAAAATTAAAAGATAAGGAGCGCTAAATACTAAATTAACTTTGGAAAAAAAACCAAAATTACTCTTGCATTTCAGGTCAGTTCAACTTCCACATTCATGTCACTTCTGACAGGAGAACAATGAATCCAATATGTATTCACAGGAATCAAGGTAATATATACAAATACATGAGATGATGTTCACAACACCCACATTCAGCCTAAGATAACTCTACCACACATGAAGTACACTATATCTAACACCCCACACAAACTCACGAGGGATCATACTGCGAGAGTTTGGATAGAAGATGAGCATGTTTGGTCCTCGTATGTGATTTAGTCATCAAACCTGCAATCTGATGCTCGGAAGAAACAAAAGGAGGAGCAAGAGTACCACGGTCATATTGCTCACATAGGAAGAAAGCATCAACCCCGATATGCTTGGAGAGTGAGTGCTTCACCGGTTTCAGAGTAATCTGAATGGCACCAGTGTTATTACAGTAGAGTGCGGTGGGATCTGAAGAAGAAACACCAAGGTCCTCGAGAAGCCAGCGGAGCCAAATAATATCCTCAGCGGTGGTAGTCATGACCTGAAGCTCAGTCTCAATGTTGGAACGAGAAACACCAGTCTGTTTCTTAGAATTTCATGCAATAAGAGAAGAACCTAAGAATAGACAGAAACCAGTGACAGAGCGACGGTCAACAGGATCACTAGCATAGGTAGCACCAGAGCAAGCAAAGAACTGCAGAGAACTGCTGCTGGAGAAGAAAAGACCATGAGAAGTCGTTGGTCGGAGATAGCGCAGGAGCCGCGGCAGTTGACTATAGTGCACAAAGGTATGCGCACTAACAAACTGGCTCAACACATCAACTGCATGAGCAATATCGGGTCGAGTAATGATGAGGTTAGACAAGGCTCCCAACGAGGTGGCGGTAGCGAGTGGGATCGGAGAGTGAAACACCATCATCAGGACGTAGTTGAAGGTGAAGCTCCATAAGTGTGTCCACTTTGCGAGAATCAGAGAGAGCAGCCCGAGCTAGGAGATCTGATGTGTACCTCTGCTGAGAGAGCTGAAAACTACATTCTGTAGATTTGACCTCAAGACCCAAAAAGTAGGTCAGTTGTCGGTAATCTGAAACTACTGCTAAAGGTGATGCTAGACGAAAGTCACATGAGAATGATCATCACCATTAATGATCATATCATCCAAATAAAGTAACAAAAGAGTCCGACCACAAGATAAGGAGTACACAAACAGAGCTGGATCATGTGGACTTGGCTGGAAACCGGCGGCTGTAATGGCTGTGCTGAAACGTGCAAACCATGCATGTAGTGCCTGCTTGAGCCCATAAAGGGCTCGTCTCAAGCGGCAGACAAGGCTTAGAGGAGAGGATAGACTAGGAGGAGGAAGCATGTATACCTCATGTTGAAGATCACCGTGAAAAAAGGCATTCTCCACATCAAGCTGAGACAAAGACTAGTGGTGAACAACTACAACTACAATAAGGGTCTAAACCGTAGTCATATGAGCGACTGGAGCAAAGATCTCATTATAGTCTCTCCCCTGCTCTTGCTGAAAACCACGAGCAACTAGTCGGATCTTGTACCGCTCTACAGATCCATCGGAGCGAGTATTGACCTTGAAGACCTGCTTGCGAGTAATCGGAACAACACCAAGTGAAAGAGGAACAAGGTTTCATGTACGTGTGTGCCCAAGTGCCTCCAACTCAGCAGACATATCAACCTGTCACTCAGGTATTTGGGCATCCTCACGGTAGGTAGTCGGATCTGAAGTACAACAGGCAGTAGCAGGAAGGGCAAGTAGGTCCAGCGGTAGTGTAGCGAGGCTAAGGAAGTCGGGAGGACGTCGCTCACGAGCTGGGTTGCGACGCACATGAGGATCGTCCACAGGGTACTCGTTGGAGGAGGCAGGCACCGAGTCTGGGAGCACTACAGGCGAAGGAACAGGAGGAGGACGACGAGTGTAATGATATGGAAGGGGGACGATGAGCGTGTCTGAGGAAAAAGTGGAAAGTGGAAGAGAGATATGAGAAGATGAGACTGGAGAGGTCGGGGAAGGTGTAGCTGGTGGCAAGAAGAGAGGTGGTGGACATACCGGTAGAGAGGAGACAGGAGGCGATGGGGTGGGAAGAGTGAGGAACTGCATATCAGAGGGCGTCACAGATGAGTGCGAGGTCGAGGGGGCGGAGGACACAAAGAAAGGATGAGATCGTCAAAGGTGACATCACGTGTGATACGAAGTCGACGTGCAACAGGATCACAACATTGACAGCCCTTACGCTCAGTACTGTATCCAAGAAACACACAAGATACAGATTGAGAAGAGAGTTTAGTACGCTTACGTGAAGGAAGAAGAACATAACACTGACAGCCAAAAACCCACAAATGAGTATAACGTGGGGGTCTGGAGTACAGACACTCACCAGGACACCGACCCTGAAGAAAAGTGGAGGGTTGCAGGTTAATGAGATAGACAGCAGTTGAGACAGCCTCAACTCAAAAATGAGGAGGGACGTGAGTGAAGATGAGAAGAGTGTGGGTTGTCTCAATGATGTGACGATGCTTCCTTTCAGCAGTGTCATTCTGAGCATGGGCACCGGGACAGGCAAGTTGAGAGAGAGTGTCGTGAGTAGCTAACAAATAAAAAAGAATGAGAAAGATACCCCCCCCCCAAGTCAGAACGGAAAATACGCATAGAATCAGAGAACTAGGTGCGCATTATAGTGGAAAAAGCAACGTAAATCTGAAAGAACTCAGAACGAGAGAGCATAAAATAAATCAAACAATAACGAGAGTAATTATCAACAAATATAACATAGTACTGATGTTCGCCCTTTCATACAAAAGGTGTGGGACCACATGCAACTGAATGAACTAAATCAAATGGACGTTGAAACCTGAACCCACTGGACTGATACGGGAGTTGTAGCTATTTACCAAACTTACAACTCGTACAAGAGTGAGACTTATCAACAGAAACATGACCAAGGAGACTTGTACTGATGTGGGACGAAAGACGCGAAGCACTGGGATGATCAAGTTGGTGATGTCACTGAGAAATGCCCACTGAAGGAAGACAAAAGGAGGAGGTCGATGGTGACGATGGAGTGGATGAGAGATGAAGACGATCAAAGACGTATACCCCGCCACGACGACGGCCAACTCCAAAAAGAATTCCTGTCATACGATCCTGCACACGACAAGCAAACTCATCAAAAATAGCAAGAAAATAGTAAGACGTGAGTTGACTGACGGATATCATATTCATGGATATCTTGGGTATGTACGCCACGATAGGAATATGAAAATGGGTGGTATGAAGGAGCCCACGACTGCTGCAAAGGAGAATAGTGTCATCTGCAACCATAACACTAAGGGCAGACGAGACGGGTTGACAGGACAAAAGGTGAGTGGCATCATGGGTCATGTGAAAAGAGGCTCCGCAGTCAAGCAACCAGTCGGAGGATGAGATACCTGCAGGGGCGGAGGCAGTCGGCTGAGAGGCAGAGGCACCAGAAGCGTCCGGTGAGAGCACGGAGACCGAGGAGCGATGCAGTGAACCGTGAGCAATTTGTCGGGCAAGCTCGGAAACAGAGAGTCATTGTGTCATAGCAGAGAAATGAGCTAGAGGAGCACCAGGAGCACGCTGCTAAACAGACGGTTAAGCCCTCTGAAGCTTGCGACACTCAGATTTGACGTGGCCAAGGCACTGATAGTAGTGACAGCAGACAGGATGGCAGCGAGGAGCACCGGACTGAGCAGTAGAGGGCACTGGAGGACGAGTAACAGGTCGCACTGATGCACTATAACCCGGCGAAGGAAGCAGAGGAGCACTCACAAGATAAGACTGCGGTGGAAACTCGGGAGCAGCAAGGACAGCATGAGTCAGCACACTAGAAGGCGTAGCAGTGTCCAAGGAGTGGAGACGAGTCTCTTCAGCAATGACCAAAGCCAACGTATCGCTGAGAGAGGGTGGAGGATCCTAGTGCAGAAGCTGGGCACGAACAGGCTCGAATTTGGGGCATAAGCGCATGAGAAACTCATACATGCGTTGAAAGTCACGATCCCGAGATGTAGCAACACACTGAGTGAAAGTAATGCAGGGGGAAGGGGTCATCTCATCGCACTAAAGCCAGATGTTCAGAATCCCAGGAAAGAAGGCCTGGACAACCCGATCACGCTGGTAGCAGACGCCAAGGGTCTGGAACAGAGAGTAGCGTAGAGCCTGACAAGAAAGCAGGCAGAGACGACGCGAGTGATCAGACATCGCCTTGGTCATTGGTAGTTGGTAGACAGTCATGCGAATGGGGAGCTCGCAGGACTGACAGATGACGGCAATCGCACGAGTCGTATGAGCGCCACTTCGCCTTGTCAGAGTGTTGGACTGAAGTGGCAGTGCTAACGGTGAAAGAATCATCCACATAAGGGGCTGCTAGTGGAGGCGGAGAAGGATCAAAGCCATCAATGTAGCTCCGTAGATCTAGACCACAGAGGATCACTCCGACGGTGGCGGACCATGCCTTGTAGTTTCGTCCATCGAGAATAACATCCGCCTTCTGGAGAAAGGCAGAGGAATAAGACAAGCCCATCGGGTCTGCAGGATCAGCAGGAAGAGCAAATTTGTCGTCTACAGAGGGAAGCGAAGGAGACCGGCCGGATTAGACAGTGGACGCAGCTACTGCAGCACAGAAGAAGGCACCGGGAACAGCGTGAGAGAAGGAAGTAGCGATCGGGGAAGACAACGAAGGATGATTAGATCGTTCGTTCCAAAAAAGTCAGCGATCGGGGGCACAGCCCGTCGGGATTGATCGATTGGCGATCAGGGGAAGCAGCGATCGGGGGCACAGCCTGTCAGGATCGATTGATTGGCGATCAGGGGAGACGGCCCGAGGTCGGAAGTAGCGGTCGGGGAAATCGATCGATCGGAAGCAGTACCGAATCGGGGGAGACGGCCGATCGGAAACAGTACTGGATCGGGGGAGATGGCCGATCGGAAGCAATATTGGATCGGAAGCAGTACCGGGATCGACAAGGAGGAAGCAGCGACGGGAAGGAATCAGCGGATGGGGCGTCGTGAGGGAGAGAAGGAAGCGGCGAGATCGATCAGCGAGGGGATGCAACGAGGAAGAGAAGAGCGGCTAGGGTTTTTTGTAGCTCTGATACCATGATAGGAGAACAATGAATCTAATATGTATTCACAGGAATCGAGGTAATATATATACAAATACATGAGAGGGTATTCACAACACTCACAGTGAGCCTAAGATAACCCTACCACACATGAAGTACACTATATCTAACAACTTCAACTTCCACACCTTTCGTGGGTCTTAGCTTGGAGTGTGAATGCAGCAATCTCCCCTCCTCATCATTAAGTTTGACCACGGCTTACTGATTCCCCTTGCTCCAAACTTCCTTAGGCCCTTCCATCTCTTCAACTTTCAACCAAAAGAATTTTTTGCAATGACATGTTGTGAGCCCTTCCATCATTTTTGCCTAAGATAACTACTTGATAAAACAGTATTGTGTAACTGGAGATGGCCATTGTCATCCAATGGACGTGGTTCATGGAAATTTCAATAACTGCTTATTGTCCAATTGGAATAACCGGCCAAACATTCATGTAAAATCAATAGTTGTAATCAGATTTTTAAACTTTATATCCATTTGTGATCTCTTTTGCAACCCAGCGGTGAGGATTACAAGATGTTCTGGTAGAAGATTAGTGGGGCAGGCCAATAAAGTCTAAAAGCGTTCTAAACATGTTTCAATTTCTGCACTTTAGCATGTTTTGCCCCAGAGTGCGATCGTAATATATGTGTTACACTTTAAAAGATATGTTGCAATAGAGAGTTGTTTATTATTGATAATTTTGACAAGTACTTAAATTCTTGACAGTATAACTCTATCAGTTAAATGCATATGTATGTATGCACAAACAACTATACATAAGCGAATATGCCTATAGGATATACAAAATTTTGCACCTAAGATAAACAAACCTTACAAAGAAAAAATACTCTTATCAAGCAAATTACACATACAAACATAACATTTGTTTACTGCAATCTCACCTTGTCCAAAAGGATGGTTCTCAACAACGGTTCTGGTGACAAAATGGTCCTCTCTCCAGAAGAAACGCCAAATTTATAAATGGCAATCACATCAACATCAGATACCTAATGGGGAGAGGGAAGTCAGACATTGAATATATATCTCAAAAGCATAAAGAGTAACTAAAAAAACATATATGTCAAGTTATGAAGAAGAATGCTAAATGAAGAAACATATAATTGTCAATCGTATGATATATGAACAATATGATTCCCCTAAGATAGGGAAACCATGTGATACAAGACAACTTATAGATAGGTTTCTTAATGCAAAACTGCAACAATGAGGCAGTGCAAAGCCAAACAAATATATGCAATTCTTGCCTATGATTAGAAGTACAAAATGCAAATATATGCAATTCAGAATTATAATGAGATGTGCAAAAGTCCGCAAACATATGCAATTCGTAGTTTAAAAACTCTTTATTATACTACTATTTGTAATTTTAGTCAAGACATTGTTCGGAGATAATAATATGAAACATGTAGGTCAACATCATCATCAATAATATTGTTCGAACTATTTGAGATCAATATAACGAGCCCTCATTTCATTTTGTTCTTGTTGAGCAATGGTTAGGAAGCACGTAAATTACAAATTTAGGCTTCATTTGGTTTAGCGGTGGCAGGTCGATCCGGCGGGTGGAAACGGAGCGTTCGAAACGAAGGGGGGAGGTGGTTGCTCCAAACGGAGCTTTTTGGGGCGTTTCTCAAGGCAGGCGGGTGGAAACGGAGCAAAAGCCGTCGGAGGTTCATTTGTTTACCCACCTTCCGGCGGCGTTTGCCCAAAACAGATCAACGAAACGCCGAACCAAATAGAGCCTTAATTGAAACTATGTCACAACTGAAATTTTGATTGTATCAAATTTAACAAATCATAGATGATGCATACAAAAGAACTAGATATTTAGAGAATAAAAGAGATGGGAGAAAAGATCGCTACTAAGGCTTTGTTTGTTTCGGCGTTTTCGCCGGGCGTTTGGAGCAAACGCCGTCGGACGGCGGGTAAACAAACGGTGCGCCGGCGGCGTTTGCTCCGTTTGCACCCGCCGCAAGAAGAAAAAGCCCCTCAAACGCCGCTTTTCCAACCCCGCCTCCCCCCCCCCCCTCCGGTTCCAACTCTCCATTTCGACCCGCTGGGAGCAAACGTCACCGTCTTACCAAATGAAGCCTAAAAGAACCACCAGGCCTCACTGGTACAAGAGCTTCAGGCTCTATTTCTTTGGGCGTTTCGCTGCTCCGTTTTGGGCAAACGCCGCCGAAATGAGGGTAAACAAATGAACCTCCGGCGGCGTTTGCTCCGTTTCCACCCGCCCGCCTTGAGAAACGCCCCCAAAAGCTCCGTTTGGAGCAGCCACCTCCCCCCTCCGGTTCGAACACTCCGTTTCCACTCGCCAGACCCACCCTCCACTGCCGAACCAAATGGAGCCTCAATCTGAAATCAAGTCTGACACTTGCTCTAGAGCAGAATCACAAAGATATGCGTAGGAATAAAATAAATTGTGAATTTTATATATTCATGCAATCAATCAATCAATAACTCTTTCATGTCTTGAGACTTCTTACACGGGGAAAATTCAAATTAATTAAGGGCCATTTACCGGGACCTCCCCTATAACTTTGCTAAATTACTGACAGCACCCCTCTTATTTTTGAAATTACAAAAACTTCCCCTAAAGTTTTCATTTCATTACAAAAACCTCGCCTGAAGTTTTAATTTCATAACATTCATGCACAAAAACACCCCCCTCGGTGAACTTCAGGGGGTATTTTTCTTCATGGATGTAATGAAATGAAAACGTCAGGGGAGGTTTAGGTAATGAAATGAAAACTTAAGGGGAGTTTTTTGTAATTTCAAAAATAAAAGGGGTGCTCTCACTAATTATGCTAGTTTACAGGGGAGGTTTGGGTAATTATTTCAATTAATTAATAATAAAATAATCAAAATAATTTACATGATACCTAAAACAAAGATCAGCTATTAACTAATCCGCATAAATAGGAAGGTACGGAGGGTTAATATGCTTTATTTGATGGTTTAGGGTTACAATAATCAAAATAATTTACATGATACCAAAAACAAAGATCACTTATTAAATGATCCGCATAAATAGGAAGGTAGGGAGGGTTAATATGCTTTATTTGATGGTTCGGCTAAGGCTTCATTTGTTTCGGCGGTGGCGGGTCGATCCGGCGGGTGTAAACGGAGTGTTCAAAACGGAGGGGGGAGTTGGTTGTTCCAAACGGAGCTTTTTGGGGCGTTTCTCAAGGCGGGCGGGTGGAAACAGAGAAAACATTGTCGGAGGTTCATTTATTTACCCTCCTTCCGGCGGAGTTTGCCCATAACGGAGCAGCGAAACGCCCAAACAAATAGAGCCTTAGGATTTTATGGAGGGTCAATGTGCTTTGTTTGATACCTCGGTCAAATCAACTAGGTATTATGGATTTGCAGGTGGCTCATGCAACTGCATCGTGATGGAAAGGATTTCTTCGTAGAGGATGCACGAACAAATTGGTGGTCAAAGAATTAGTCATGAATGAAGTAACCAAAGGCACCGGCACTAATGTCGTAAAATAACTTGTGCATGCTGATGTCAAGGAGAATTTTTGATGATCATAGGTGGTCAAAGATGACGAAGATGAAGACATGGAGGGAAGTCGAGGCAGGTCCACATCGGATGGAGCTTGTGTACATTGATCTGCATGTATGAAAATTTTGATTCATGCAGGTTCAATTGATATGGTCAATCAAATCTTGGGCAAAGTAATTTTACTTTCAACAGATGGCCTACTACAATCAATCATATTAATAGATAAAAGGGCAGACCAGTCCACAAAATCATCCCCACGCAGCAAGGTTCCAGCCTTCCGGGGAAGGGTCCCACCACATGAATGATGTTGAACCCGGAAACCATGGTTCAAGAGGAGTTTGGACCAATGAGGGTAGCTTACTTCTACTGAGTTAGAACGCTTGGTCGGGCACTCAGGGCAAAGAACCTCACTCAGAAGAGGTGGGTAACCATAAACTGACCCCGCGAGCTGCAGCGAGAAGGTCCCGCAACACATCTGGAAGATCAAAAAGAGCCTCTCATTCCAAGCCAATGTTTAGTTGGGCACCTTGGAGGGCACTTGAGAGCACCAAACTGTAAACCTGGAAATCACGGTGAACGGCGTGCTGGAGCTCTCGCCAAATAGAACCAGCCTAAGGAGAGAGAAGCAAAAAGGGAGTCCTCTCTGAAGGAGCCCTTGGGAGTCTATTTATAATTTTCTGAAAATGGTCTGCGGATAGAAGAATCCAGCCCTTTGGTATTACTAAATGCAGTCCAAATTGATCTGTCACCGGCGAAATCTCGCTGTTTGGAGTGGCTAATGGAAGGCCAAAATGAAATTCTCTGGAAAAATAGGTCACAACACATAGGCGAGTCCAGGCTATTCTAGGCCTACTCGTCTGGAGGTGGTGAGTGCCCAGTGAGGTTGGGACTCGCCACTCGCTCCGAACCAGGGGCGGGTGCGGGCTCATTAGCCCAACTCGACCCTCCGACTCGCCTGGGCCCAGTCTCCCCGACTGCTTGATGGCTTGATGAATCCACTCGACAAATACGGGGTCGTACACAATCCCCGATATTTGTGAGTTTGCCTCAAGCTTGGAAAGACAGTTCAACCTCAAGCATTTGGTGAGTGCCTTCATTAGAGGGGAACTTTTAGTGGGCCACACCGGGGGCTATATATATCAAGGAGAGGGAGGAAACTTCAAGGACCCTCACTCCCTTCCAAAGACGTTCTCGCTCGCCTCGCCGTCCTCAAAGAAAATAACAAGGCGGTTGCTTCCGTCTGCAAGGCTAATGCTACAGAGCATCATTCGCGCGCTCCCTCTAGGCGTGTGGAAAGCAAGAATGCCAAAAAGGTCAGACTCGGGTCCACAAGAGAGGTGACGACCGCGCTCGAGCCACTACAACTCGAGTTCAGCCAGGGTCTCGCGCCCATGAGAGGAGGTAACGCTCGGTCCCGCCCGTGCTTTCCACGGGCCGCACCCTTCGCGTGACCGCTGCGACCTAGCGTGGGCAAGTATAGATCGCGCGCGGACAGGGCGAGACCTATTGTACTCTCCCCCTATCCCCACTTTACTAGTGTTTCCACGGTGCTATACTTTGTCGCTTTCTCTCGTTCACATACCCACTGTCATGGTGTCGATCCCCTTCGAAGGTTTCCCAACTAGGCTTAGCTTTTCTCCAATCAAATCAAATCCTCCGCATCTGCCACCAGAGCGGTCGACCTGCTCTGCCGGCTTGTGAGAGCACGGTCAGCGGAACCTTTTTGGGGGATTTCGCCAACCAAGAGAATTTTCCTACCTCGTCACCCGAGTGATCAACCTGCCCTACCGGCTTGTGAGAGTCTGGTCAGCGAAATCTTCTCGGGGGCTTTTCTCAACCAAGAGAACTCATACCTTTCTCGTCATCCGAGTGATCAACCTGCCTTGCCGGCTTATGAGAGCTCGATCAGCAGAACCTTCTCGGGGGCTTTTCTCAACCAAGAGAACTTTTTCCTACCTCGCCACCCGAGTGATCAACTTGCTCTGGCGACTTGTGAGACCCCGGCCAGCGGAAGCTTCTCGGGGGATTTTCTCAACCAAGAGAACTCTTTCCTACCTCGTCACCCAAGTGATCAACCTGTCATAGCGGCTTGTGAGAGCCTAGTCAGCAGAACCTTCTCGAGGGGGCTTCCCACTGTGTCCAGAGGTGGCGGTGGCGGCAAGTCAGACCTGTCTGAGCCTTGTCCTCTCGTCATCGAGCCTGCTGAAGATTTTTTGTGCTGGCCACTCTCCATGCTCACCGCACCAAAATGTTGAAACCGAAAACTCGGTCTCTCGTAGAGTTCACCCTTGGGGAAGGGGTGATCGCACCTACTTCTTTCCTGCAAGCAAAATGACAAAAGGAAAACTGACCCAAGGGCTTGGCGTGGAGGACCCACCACACACCCGGAAGATCTCAGAGCGCTTCCCCTCCTTAGCCAAAGGTAGAACTAAGGCTACCTCAGAAAGCGTAAATAGATCAGGGAACAAGCAAGCATAAGAAGCGTGCTTTCTGAGGTGCCCATTGGGTCCTATTTATAGATTTCTAAAAACGGCCTGCAAATAGCCAACCTCCGTTGTTTTGAACTGCTATATGCAGCCCAACCAGGTGTGCCAACAGCGTAACTCCGTTGTTTTAGCAGGCTATGGGCAGGCCAACGCGGGCAAAATGGTAAAAATACCTTACAGAACAACGGGCGAGTAGCCCTCAGCAACCTCTACTCGGCAAGGGAGGCGAGTACGGGCCCGGACCGCTCTGCTCGCGAGTTGCGATCTCGCCCAGCCGTCAGGACTCGGCGAGCGGCCTGGGAATCGACAAAAGGCTCAGGGGTCGACGAACTTCGGGCTCCGTTCGACGAACGCCGAGCTCGGCGAGTGCGGGCCTGGCTGGCCCTACTCGCGTGCCACTAGCCGGGCTCGGCTGAGCGAGCTGGAGGCTGCTGAGCTCTGGCCCCCTTGGTGCTCGCCCGAGACTTGAGAAAAGAGCCGGTCAGTCTGGTTCCTGGCGATCTCACTCGCCAGATACGGGGTTGTACAATGACGGTTGTAACAAACCTCTGAGTTCACAAGCGCCACCGTCGTACCAAATAGACACTAAACCAGCTGGAAATGGTTTTGAAAATATCTTATGAGTGGGTGTTCATGAAATGTTTTAAATTTTAGAATGAGTAGTAAAAAAACTCCAATGAGTGAGTGTTAATGAAATGTCTTAACATTTTAGAATGATGCGCATGGAATGTATAAGCAACTAGAGAGTAACAAATAATCATTGTAAGTCTGTAAGTGATGAAATTAACAAAATCAGAAAATAATGTACAAGAAAATAACATAACATCACTTCATCACATAGTTTTTCAATTTTTCCTCGGTCTCGTGATCTCGTCATCATTAAGTATTAATTACTCATCGTCTGAATCAATTAATGTTTCATCTTCTTCACTAAAATCTTCTTCTTCTTCATTGAACTCGGCTTCTTCTTCATCCTCGACATCATGTGTACGCATTGATGGAGTAAGTACCCTCTTCTTAGATGGGCTCTCCTTGTCAGCTATCATCTTCCCTTTGGATAAGCGCGTGGAGTAGATGTCTTCTTCTACTCCACTGGCCCTCTTCTTAGTTTTTCTCCTTTTTGCTGCCAGTTCACTGTTTTTCAGTGAACTGGGCTTCCAGTTCAGCCCAGTTCACTGCTTTTACAGTGAACTGGAAGCCCAGTTCACTGTAAAACGGTGAACTGGGCTACACTGACAGCCTAGTTCACTGTAAAACAGTGAACTGGGCTTCCATTATGCTAGAACAGAAGAACAAGAGCGGTGAACGAAAGAAGGCAGCCGGAAAAAAGGACAGCCGGAAAAGAAGAAAAAAGCAGTGAAAAGAATGTAACCAAAATATGTGAGAAGTAATGCAGTGAAAAGAAGAAAAAGTTACCAAAATAAGAGCGGTGGCCGGCGAGCGGAAGAGGAGCGGTGGCCGATGAGCGGAAGAGGAGCGGCGAACGGAAGAAGAGCGGCGAACGGCAGAGAGGAGATGGCGTAATGCTTCAACCCTAACCCCGACTTCGTGAATAAAAAAATGAGCCCCCTGACTACTTAAACGGATGGGATAACCCTAATTAAACAAAACCGGCACAGGCTAGACCGGAAATCGTCTAGGCGCGCCTAATATGCGCCCGAGTGGCCCGCAAGCCGCGCGGCTAAGCGCGCCTAGGGCCCGCCCGAGCCACTTCGCCCGCCTCGCCCCTGATCGGGCGTTGTTCGGTGAGCCCGGTGCGCCCGGCGCCTCAGGCACGCCTAGGCGCGCGCCTTGATAACTTAGTCGAAGTTGTAGGTGGTCCCTGAGGGAAGCTGCTGAAACAAGTCCCTCGCCTTTCCCTTGAAGGTAATGGCGAACAATCTGCACTTGAAGGCATTTGTCACTTGCCTGATGGAGACAGTGTCTTCGAACCACTGGAGATGTTGAACTGGATCGTCCTTGCTAGTAAAGGACATGACTGGGACTTTGAACCACTCTGGCACCTGGGCTAAAAGGATCAACTCGTAGAAAAGGTTCTCTTACCCTACATGGCGAGTCGAAGGGACTCGCACAGTCTCCTTGTCCGAGTAGCGAGTACAAGGAGGACTGGGAAACAGCACTCGCCCCGGGCGGGCTCGCTCGGCCTCTTACACCGCTGCATCATTCCCTTTTCGCCTGTCTGGCGCCTCCTCGCCTAAGGATTGTGAGGTGAGTATCGGGACAGTAGGGGTCGAGCACTCGCCTAGGAGCGTTAGGGCGTGGCGCAGAGTCTCCATGACGACCTTCTGGAACTCAATGAAGTCGCTCTTCCTGACAAAGTCGCTCTTCCTGACAAAGTCGCTCTTCCTGGCAAAGTCGCTCTTCCTGGCAAAGTCGCTCTTCCTGACAAAGTCGCTCTTCCTAACAAAGTCGCTCTTCCTGACAAAGTCGCTCTCCCTGACAAAGTCGCTCTCCCTGACAAAGTCGCTCTCTGACAAAGTCGCTCAAAGGGGGTGGCTCACCTAGGTCGGCACCTTGCCCCTCGCTTTCGGCCATGGGACTCACTTAGAATTTTTCGAACAAGCTACGGTCCACACTCACCGCACCAAAATGTTGAATCTGGAAACCATGGTTCAAGAGGAGTTCGGACCGATGTGGGTAGCTTGCACTTCTCCTGAAATAGAACGCTAGGTTGGGCACTCAGAGCAAAGAACCTCACTCACAAGAGGTGGGTAACTATAAACTGACCTCGTGAGCCGCAGCGAAGAGATCTCGTCACACACCCGGAAGATCAAAGAGAGCTTCCGCTCCCAAGTCGATGTTGAGTCGGGCATCTTGGAGGGCACTTGAGAGCACCAGACTGCAAACCCAGAAACCACGGTGAAAAGCGTGTTGGAGCTCTCGTCAATCAAAACTAGTCGAAGGAGAGAGAAGCAAAAAGGGAGTCCTATCCAAAGGTGCCCTTGGGGGTGTATTTATAGTTTTTTGAAAATGGAATGCACCTTTGCGGATAGCGGAATCCCGCCTTTTGGTTTTACTAAATACAGCCAAAATTGGTATGCCAATAGTGAAATCTCGTTGTATGGTGTGGCTAACGACGGGCTGAAATGGAATTCCCTAGAAAAATAGGTCACAACACGTATAGACAAGTCCAGGCTATTCTAGGCATGCTCGCCTGGGGGTGGCGAGTGCCCGGTGAGGCTGAGACTTGCCAATCGCCCCGAACCAGGGGTGAGTGCGGGCTCATTAGCCCCACTCACACCTCTGACTCGCCTGGGCCCAGTCTCCCCGACCGCTTGATGGCTTTGATGAATCCACTAAACAAATACGGGATTGTACACATAAAATGTAGGCAAACCTTATAATCATATTAATGGATGTCTAAACAAAAAAAAAATATGGCACAGTACTCATCGTCTCACTCCCAGAACCATCTTCACATTGCATTCTGCATCCTAATAAACTATGATGTAGAGGGGAAAAAATGTCACAAAACAGTTCAAAAAATAAGTTTTTTTGCTAAAAAAGAGCAACCCGGTGCACAAAGAATCCCCGCGCAACGAGTCTGGGGAAGGGTCCCACCACAAGGGAGAAATGTAGACAAATCTTACCCAGTATTTTTGCAAGAGGCTGTTAATGAAAAATAAATTATGAGAAAAAAAGACATGAACAGTATTAGATAAATGGAAAGGAGATGTATGCATAGTGTCTGATCGCTAATGAACATTGGCCTTGATTTATTTAAATGTTTTACCCCTTAGAGAGAGGCAAGCCATAAGAATAGGAGCAACTACAGCGGACCTCCCAATAAGCTTAGGTTCATTCATAGCCCTGCATTGAACCATCTCCTTTGTAAAAGCATACCTCTACAAGTGAAGGAATGGGTGATCTCCTAAAAATCGGAACTCTAATAGGCTACATACTTCAAATTAATTCCCATCAGAAACAAATACACTTTAAACTCTCTTCTTCCTATAGTGAAGAAAATCTCCATATGATTTGAGCACAATCATCTAAAGCCTAACATTGTTTATAGTGTATGAAATTCGATGAACAATCTCAAACTTTTGAGTATTCATTACCAGAGTGAGAATAGGTGAGCTGCAGTGCCTCCCAATGTTTAGCTATCATCTAGAAGAATAGATGCCTTCGATAATTTCATACTCCAGGAAATTGTGAATTATTAATACAATAGTATTCCCAATCTCCCATAGTCTGACCTAGTTAGGCTTTCTTCTAGTTTTTTATAATTTAAGTTGTATTCAAAAGTCAATTACTAATAATTGGCGTGAACGTGCTCTCTAGAAGACGGAGACGACCGTCATTAGAGCGAAGCAGAAGAAAGCAGGTCACACATTTACTTGAGGCTGACAGCAACACCATGGTCAACACGTGTTCGCCAATAGTTAGTGTAGTACCATTATCCCTTTATATTATTTTATTTCTGTATTTATTAAGTATTGTTTTATTTTCATGCAGTTTATGATTTCTCCCTACCTAATGGTCATATATATGTAACCTCATATACAAACTATATTATGCTTTGAAATGGTGCGTAGGGAAGGCCAAGGTCCCTTTGGTTCCCCCCGCCCCCTCCTTTCTTGCCTCCTCTGTCACCCACATCTTAAAAATCTTAAAGGTAACATTGGTCCGACCAATTGTTCTTGGCCGTGTACTCGTAACAAGCAAGCTTAAATTCCCACCCATGGCGGCAAAACCCTTGACACAGCTCTGCCCACACAGTCTCTGCCCGTGTCGCAACTTTTCACACCACCGACGAGCACCGTGTTGCAACCACAAGACAGAGTTGCAGCCCATCAAGCAACATCTCGCCGCCACCTCTAGATCGATCAAAGCCCTCATTCATCATGCAACGGGCTGACGACTATCAAGAAGTACCACTACCTTAGTGCAAACCCCTCACCCGTGCAATGAATGAAGGGCGTCTCGACGTCATCAAAAGTCAATTTTGAGAAACAACCAAATGTCCTCTCCTACATGCAAGACGCCCTTTATTCACCTGGAAGCACAAGAGACTCGTGCACAGTGACATGCCTTCTACCAGCAAACTGGATAGCCTTTCATACTCTAAGGCCAACCGACTAACCCACTGGTCGTAACTCTCACTGCAGACGAAGAGATCGCATATACACCACTTATTCTCGACGTGTCCAATTTTAATGGCTCGGACCCAATGGGATAGGTATCAAATGTGGAGCAATTCTTTGACATCCAACACATGACCGAAACGCAACAGATTTCAATCGTTTTTCAGAAAGGGAAGATTAGGCCTTTCATTGAGTCAACTGACTTCGTTTGACAAACCCTAATTCGGATGAGAGAGCCTAAAGAAGTCTCTCATCAAACAAGATGATCATTGTCATTCGAGCAACGCAGAAAAAGGTCTATGCAGCTTCTGACACGTGACCATAGTGGACCATTACATCTACGAGTTCATTGATCTCGTCAACCATATCGTGCAGTTTTCTCCCGATCAAACCCACAGACCACATCCAACTCACTGTACCCTCCACTTCCTATTCCTCTTGATGCAACCTTCGTCGCATCCTAAGTCACGCATTTGAATATTTCAGCATTTAATTATTATTGTGTATTTTCTTTCGCGCACCTGCTTTTATTTGAAATTGTTCGACTTTTCGGGTTGACCGTCCGATGAGATCTTAAATAAAAAGGTCTGGTGCTTTTGGTAGTTATGACGTAACGGGCAAGCTTAAAGTTATCTAAAATGCACAAAGTCTAAATTTCAAAACTCAAAGGCAGAATATTATTGCCCTATGATTAGGGAAATATCACGTTCAAAATTTGTATTCTTTTGGAATAAGTTTTATGGGCGATTAGTTTTTGGAAACTATTGAGAGGAGAAAACAATCTTTTAAAAGCTAGCCAGTCAACAGCTATTTGGAAATTTTAAAATTTAGAATGTATTTGGTCGGCCCTCTTTGTTGGGAACTTTATTAAAATTGTAATTAAATCATTTATTATATATGGATAGTCGCTCCACTAAAGAGAGGGAGCCCGGATTAGAGAAATTGAATTGAAATTTTAATTTCTATGTTGTCGGCACTGTTCTCCCGTACAAGGTATTACCGCCGCCATCAGTGTTCGCAAATTGAATCATTTGCTGCCCTAACTAGTTCTGTAACACTTCCCCTGTAATGACCATATAATATGGGTCCGGCCGGAGGGCACAACAAACAGACGTCACAGCTTAAGCATTATAAGATGATATAAACTACCCAACTCAAAACTCAGACTAAACACAACGGAAACAAATGAACAAGACTGGAAGTTATCTACTAACGCAAGAGTATCAAATGGCCTTAAGGCCTTACAACAATGAATGAGTTCAAAACTGAAACATCATCAACAACATAGCAAAGTGCATAAGCACCCCTAGACTACCTCGGCATGCAAGTCGGATTACATCGTGCATTAAGCATAACATCCAACAAAACAGAACTTCTACACCAAATGAATCACTTCATGAGTCTTAGGTCTTTTTGGCCAGCGAGCTTGTTCCTGCTTGCGATCCTTGCCCTATAAAAATTTGTGGTAACGTGGGTCAGCAAAGGCTGACCTCGACTGTGTAACCAACACATCTCCTCATGCCCGTCCCTAGCGGACCCCGGGGCACTCCACCCTGCAGGTCAGCACTTTGTATGCAAATATACATGTACAGTGCAAGTAGTAAAACAGGTTTGGATGTCTCATACAGCAAACACGTTTCTACGTTGAACATATAATAAAAGGGGCCTACAAATGCAACATGTATGCAAACCTGGGCTTCACCCAAGGCACCATAAAGCATATGCTTCTAACACATCATCAATCGGGTACATCCAATTTCGCCATCGGCGTTCAAGCCGCAAACACAAGGGTACTTCCAATTTCCCCATTAGCGTTCAAGCCGCAATCACAAGGGCACTTCCAATTTCCCCAAACGACATACAAGCCCCCACTCGGAACTCTTGCATTGGCCCCACACGCTCGTGGGTCTCAAAACCTCGGGCTTGCATGCAAGCTCAGACTTCTCACGTCAGGATTCTGCTACACAACCAACCGATACTAAGAACCTTTGCTAGACCCCACCCGTTCGTGACGACCCAGGCTCGGCTCCAATATCGGGACCAAGTTCACCGAAGGAAACCCAGCGGGACCCAGCTGGTATCATCTGGGTTTGTCCAAAGCTTGGCGTCCTCGTCAGTTTCACAGAAGGGGGCTTGTCTCGCCGGGACACTCTCCGCACATGACTTGCACGTCACGGGCTAACCAGCCGGCCACAGAGACAAACCACGCCTTAGCACATCAAAATCTCAAGCCTTTCCCACTCTAATACACCATTCGTACCATACCGTCCCCGCGTGTACTCTAATTTCCACCCAGTCTGGTTCTGGTTACACGTACTCACACGAAAGAGGGGGAAAACAACATCACAAACTGCGTCTTGCCGCTAACGGATTTCTACAAAATCATTAAGGCTCGCTATGCAACATCACCGAGTCGGACTAACGGTCGCGACTACGGCTTCACTCACAATGCCTAAACCACTAACGGAGCGGATTTCTAGTGCAATATCATGCCGGATATGGACACAATCGACCCGGTGGCTCCTCTTGAACAATGGCAGGCTGAATCCCTCTCACTTGAGAGATCAGGGGCCCAAATGCTTGAAAGAAAGCAAAAACAACATGGATGTCATGCACGCATCCTGAAGACCGAGAGGAGAAGTGTCGTTACCTTACGATTTCTCTTCCTAGCCATGGAATCCTTGTCTTGCACGGATGAAAACGAGTGCCTCCAAGTCCTCGCCACGGATCTGGCCTCGAAACGACGATCGGAGCTCCGAAGCTCCGTCAATGGCGGGCAAAGAGCTTCTTCTTCCTCCTCCCACTCTCACTTCCAAACCCTAAGTCAAAACCTCAAAAGGGGAAGAAATGAGAGAAAATCCCGCTCAGCCCTATAAAAGTACTCTAGAGGGAGAGTCTTGTGCCTTAGAATCAAATCCTAAATGAAATCAGACGGCTAGAAAGCCAAACGACGGAACTGCTTCCGTCCACTACCGTCGGGCGCTAACGCTAACGCCGAGTGATAGCTTCCCGAGCCGCAAGACAGAAAATAATGCCGCGCTAACGCCGGCGGTAAGCCTAACGTTGCGCAGTAGCATCTTTCTCGAGAACTCAACGTTTTCTCGAGAAATCAACTCTTTCTCGACGCAAACCCTGGAGTTACCGTCGCGCGGTAACCAACTACCGCCGAGCGATAATCCTCTCAACACTCGACGAACGGGGCTTTCGTCTCGACATCTATACCCGACGAAACAAGGCTATCGTCGGGCGATAGCTACCAGAAATTCAAGTTCTGGAAAAAATGTCGTGTTACAACTCCTCTCTCCTTAGAAGAATTTTGTCCTCGAAATTTAGTATGCACACAAACAATAAGCATACCTAAAGTAAAGAGTTCTGGGAAGTCCTCCTGCAGTGCTTGCTCACGCTCTCAAGAGAACTCATCTCGCCCGCAGTTGTCTCAACGCACCTTTACGAGCTTAGCTTCTTTGTTCCGCAACTGCAGAACTTCCGAATCCTCTATGCTAACTGGGCGGACTTTCATTCCCAAGGCCTCTTCTATCGGCACTGCCGCCGACTCGACCACAACGCTTGTCTCCACCAAATCTTTCCTCAAGACGAAGACAAGGAAGACATCATGTAATCCACTCAGCTCTGCAGACAACGCTAACCGGTAAGCGGCTTCTCCAATGCGTTCTGTAATTTCGAATGGCCCCAAAAACCTCGAACTCAACTTCTTGAGTCGGCGAATCCGTGAAACGCCCTTGAACGGCTTAATCTTTAGATAGACTCAGTCGCCTACTGCGAACTGCACGTCCCTATGGCGAGCATTAAATTATTTTGCTTGTCGATCCTGGGCAACCTTCATGCACTCCTGAATGGTCCGCACCAACTCACAAGCATCGGCCACCACCTCTTTTCCCAAAAGTTTGGTGTCTCCCGCCTCACCCAAATCGCAACATTTCTCTGCTGCGACCGAGGTAAGTCATGCACAAAGTCCATGGAGATGTCATCGAATTTCCACTCGGGGATAGGAAGAGGCTTCAGGAACCCGCCCGGCTTCTGACACTCAGCCTTCACTAAGGCACAAGTTTGACATCGACTCACGTACAAAGCAATATCTCGCTTTAACCCAGGCCACCAAAAGGATTTCTTCATATCCAAGTATATCTTTGTACTGTCCAGGTGAATGGAGTACTTCGTGAAATGAGCCTCAAACATTAACTCCTCACGGAGCTTGTCGAACTGTGGTACGCATATCCTTCCGTCCTTCCGTAGGATCCCATCAATCATCTCTCAGGCACTACTCTCGTCTTTTTGAGCTTCTACCACAAATGGCTGAAACTATGCATCCACTCTGGTCGTTTCCCGAATTCGATCGGACAAATCATTTTGCAACTCTATCCAGTTCAATCGACTCATGCTAGACTCGCCTCTTGTTACACAAACGATGTCGAGGGCATCAAAATCTCGCACCAACTGCTCATCATGAGCTTCAATCCAATTCATTTGTCCAGAGTATTTCCTACTCAAGGCATCCACCATCATGTTGGCTTTGTCTGGCGTATATTGTATTGTCATGTCATAGTCCCCAAGGAACTCGACTCATCTGCGTTGCCGCATGTTCAAATCTTTTTGATCTAGAAGATACTTCAGGCTTTTGTGGTCCGTGAAGATCTCCATCTTCACACCATAGACAAAGTGTCGTCAAAGTTTTAACGCAAAAATTATCGCCGCCAGTTCCAAGTCATAGACGGGGTAATTCCTCTCATGAGGTTTGAACTGCCTAGACCCAAAGGCTATCACCTTGTCATGTTGCACTAACACGCAACCTAAACCGCATCGTGATGCGTCACTGAAAACCTGAAATCCTTCAGTCCCTTTGGGAAGACTTAGGATCGAAGCTGTCATCATCCTCGCCTTCAGGTGGTCAAACACTTGTTTGCATTCCTGAGTCCACACGAAATTTTGGTCCTTGCGAGTCAACGAAGTGAGGGGCAGAGCTATCCGTGAAAAGTTTTCCACAAATCTTCTATAATACCCTGTTAGTCCAAGAAAACTCCTGACTTCCGCCACGGTGCTCAAAACTATCCAATCTCTGATGGCCTTAACTTTTGCTGGATCCACCGCCACCCCATCACCACTAATTACATGGCCCAAAAATGTCACATTCTCTAACCAGAACTAGCATTTTGAGAACTTTGCATATAGTTGGTTCTCTCTCAAGGTCTGCAAGACTACTCTTAAATGAGTCTCATGCTCCGCCTCCGTTTTGGAGTAGACCAAGATATCGTCAATGAAAACCACCACAAATGAGCCTAAATACTCCTGAAATACTCGATTCATCAAATTCATGAATACAGATGGCGTGTTCGTCAACCCGAACGGCATCACCGAGAACTCGAAGTGACCATACCTCGTACCAAACGCTGTCTTGGGTATGTCCTCGTCTCGAATCCGTAACTGATAGCATTCGGACTTCAAGTCCAACTTAGAGTACACTGACCCTACCAACTGGTCAAATAGGTCATCTATCCGTGGAATCGGATACTTATTCTTAACGGTCAGTTTATTCAATTCCCGATAGTCTGCGCACAGCCGCATACTACCATCTTTCTTCTTTACGAACAACACTGGCACGCTTCATGGCGAAGAGTTGGATCTTATGTACCCCTGCTCCAACAGTTCTTGCAATTATACCTTGAGCTCAGTCAATTCCTTCGGTGTCATCCTAAAAGGGGGACGTGACACCGGCCTTGCTTCTAGCACTAACTCGATCAAGAAATCGATCTCCCGTCGAGGAGGTGCTTCAGGTAACTCCTCAGGAAACACACCTTCAAATTCTGTCACTACCGGCACTTCACCAATTGATAATTTGGGAAGATGAACTTCTAGCAATGCTACGAAAGTTACTCCTCCCTGGTTAACTGTCCGCACCAACTGCATGGCTGAAATCAGGGAAAAGGACACTCCATCGAGACCCTCAAATATAACTTCTGTTTTTCCCTCGCTTCTTAGGGTCACTACCTTTGACAGACAGTAAATACTGGCACGCTGCTCTGCAAGCCAGTACATCCCCAAGATCACATCAAATTCGGCCAACGGTAGAACCGCTGCTACAAACCCGAAGTCAACTCCGCCTAGACTCCAACCAATGCGCCCTCTCATCCTGGTGGTCATGAAGGACCCATTGGGCATGCGCACCCTAAGCTCTGCGTCCGTAGAAAAGGGCTCGACTCCAATTCTCCGGATAAAGCTTTCCGCAAGAAAGGAGTGCGACGCTTCTGTATCGAACAATACCCTAGCGGGGTAACCGGAAACTAGCACAAAGCCTACAACACCGGTGACATACATAAAAGACCTCGAAAGACTAAAGCAAATATGAACTTAAACTTTACCATACCTGTCACCACATCGGGCTGGCGGATCGCTTCCTCCTGCCCAAGGTTGTAAGCCCTTGGCTGCACGGGTTGGAAACGAGAAACGCTCGACTCCGTCATTTTTCCTTTCTCCGATACACTGGGCCCGGAGCGCACCGACTGCTCTTGCCTTGGCTCCTGCTCAGCACCACCTTCAGTACAGAAACGAGCTATGTGGCCTGGCTTGCCACATTTATAGTACGATGGTGGTCCCTTAAAGCGAGATCCCGCCGACGTCGTACTACTCTTCTCCCAAGTCTTGTAGGGACGGGGCTTCTTCTTCCCCTTCTGTCAAATTTCTCTTGCGATTGAGAAGGCTTTCCTTCTCCCTACTTGGGTGCAAAACCCTTCCGACGTTGGGTTCGCTTCATATTGCTCTCCAACGTCCTAGCGGCTTCGACTAACTCGTTGAAGCCCGCTTTCTTCATAGCTGAGGGGTTGTCTCAGATTCTCCCTCAAACCATGGTAGAAGAGGTTGCCCCTCTACTCATCGTCTGTCATGGTCGTCCCAGCATAACGTCCCAAACGAGTGAACTACTGGACTTACTCATCTACAGTCTTGTCCCGCTGCACCAAGTGCAAAAACTGTCTCTGAAGGGCTAGCCTTGTCAACGCGGGAATATACTTATTCAAGAAAGCATTCCCGAACTCTTTTATGGACGGGGTGCGTCCAGGAAACTGTGACCGCTGTGACTCACCCACCACAGCTTAGCGTCACCTTCCAACATGAAGCTCGCAAACTCAGACTGCTTCACTACTGGCGTCTCTGTCGCCCTTAGCAGTTCTTGAATTCTCCCCCACCAGTCCTCGGCATCGGTCGGCGTGCCGACTCCCTTAAACGTTGGAGGATGGAAATTTAGAAAATATTTCATTTGTCGGTCTTCGTGCCCGACAACCACTCTTTCCGCCAATGGCTCTGTCTGCCTGGCTCCTCCACCCTGTGTGACTGGTGTCGTACCCGGGGTAACAGGAGTCGTTACCTGCACAACTGGGGTCACAACTTGCGCTGCCGCTGCAGCTTGGGCCGCAACCATCGCTTCTGCAAGCATGCGACAGAAATCGGCAGGGGTTACCACCATGCTAAAAGGACCCAGAGCAGTAGCACTGCTCGTCGAAGGCTCTTCTCTTATCCTCGACGTCCCTGCCTCGTCGCTTGCACCCTTAGCAAAAGCAAGTTAAACCAAAATCAGCTTTTATCGCAAGACTAGACACAAGGACACTCACGGTCCCGAGATACTTCTATGTGGATAACTTCTTAATGCGATCCGATTAGGACATTCGACCACGAAAACATATCTTGGAAACAAACCTCCCTCTGATACCAAAATGTAACACCTCCCCTGTAATGACCGTATAATATGGGTCCGGTCGGGGCCCCACAACATACAGACGTCACATCTTAAGCATTATAAGATGATATAAACTACACAACTCAAAACTCAGACTAAACACAGCGAAAACAAATGAACAAGACTGTAAATTATCCACTAACACAAGAGTATTAAATGGTCTTAAGGCCTTACAACAATGAATGAGTTCAAAACTGAAACATCATCAAAGACATAGCAAAGTGCATAAGCACTCCTAGACTCCCTCGGCATGCAAGCCGGATTACATTGTGCATTAAGCATAACATCCAACAAAATAGAACTTCTACAACAAATGAATCACTTCATGAGGCATAGGCTTTTTTGGTCGGCGAGCTTGTTCCTGCTTGCGATCCTTGTCCTGTAAAAATTTGTGGTGATGTGGGTCAGCAAAGGCTGACCTCGACTGTGTAACCAACACATCTCCTCCCGGCCGTCCCTAGCGGACCCCGGGGCACTCCATCACCCTGCAGGTCAGCACTTCGTATGCAAATATACATTTACATTGCAAGTAGTAAAACAGGTTTGGATGTCTCATACAGCAAACATGTTTCTATGTTGAGCATATAATAAAAGGGGCCTACAAATGCAGCATGTATGCAAACTTGGGATTCACCCAAGACACCCTAAAGCGTATGCTTCTAACACATCATCAATCGGGTACATCCAATTTCCCCATCGGTGTTCAAGCCGCAAACACAAGGGTACTTCCAATTTCCCCATCGGCGTTCAAGCCGCAATCACAAGGGTACTTCCAATTTCCCCAAACGGCATACAAGCCGTCACTCAAAACTCTTGTCTTGGCCCCACCCGCTCGTGGGTCTCAAAACCCCGGGCTTGCCTGCAAGATCTGACTTCTTACATCAGGATTCCGCCACACAACCAACCGATACTAAGAACTCTTGCTAGACCCCACCCGTTCGCGACGACCCAGGCCCGGCTCCAATATCGGGACCAAGTCCACCAAAGGAGACCCAGCGGGACCCAGCTAGTATCGTTCGGGCTTGTCCAAAGCTTGGCGTCCTCGTCAGTTTCACAGAAGGGGGCTTGTCTCGTCGGGACACTCTCCCCATATGACTTGCACGTCACGGGCTAGCTGGCCGACCACAGAGACAAACCACGTCTTAGCACATCACAATCTCAAGCCTTGCTCACCCTAATCCATCATTCGTACCATACCGTCCCCGCGTGTACTCTAATTTCCACCTGGTTCGGTTCTGGTTACACGTACTCACACGAAAGAGGAGGAAAACAACATCACAAACGGCGTCTTGCCGCTAATGAATTTCTACAAAATCCTTAAGGCCCGCTATACAACATCACCGAGTCGGACTAACGGTCGCAACTACGGCTTCACCCACAATGCCTAATCCACTAACTGAGCGGATTTCTAGTGCAATATCATGTCGGGGACGGACACAATCGACCCGGTGGCTTCTCTTGAACCACGGCAGCCCGAATCTCACTCACTTGAGAGATCTGGTGCCCAAATGCTTGAATGAAAGCAAAAAAAACATGTATGTCATGCACGCATCCTAAAGACCGAGAGGAGAAGTGTCGTTACCTTACGATTTCTCTTCCTAGCCATGGAATTTTTGTCTTGCACGGATGAAAACGAGCGTCTCCAAGTACTCTCCACGGATCTGGCTCGGAACGACGATCGGAGCTCCGAAGCTTCATCAATGGAGGGGAAAGAGCTCCTTCTTCCTGCTCCCACTCTCACGTCCAAACCCTAAGTCAAAACCTCAAAAGGGGAAGAAATGAAAGAAAATCCCGCTCGGCCCTATAAGAGCACTCTGGAGGGAAAGTCTTGGGCCTTAGGATCAAATCTTAAATGAAATCGCACGGCTAGAAATCCAAACGACGGAACTGCTTCCGTCCACTACCATCGGGCGCTAATGCTAACGACGAGCGATAGCTTCCCGAGCCGCAAGACAGGAAATAATGTCGCGCTAACGCCGGTGGTAAGGTTAACGTTGCGCGGTAGCATCTTTCTCGAGAACTCTACGTTTTCTCAAGAACTCAACTCTTTCTCGACGCAAACCCTGGAGTTACCGCTGTGCGGTAACTAACTACCGTCGAGCGATAATCCTCTCAACACTCGACGAACGGGGCTTTCGTCTCGACATCTATACCCGACGAAACAAGGCTATCGCGGGCGATAGCTACCAGAAATTCAAGTTCTTGAAAAACTGGGGTGTTACAAGTTCCGTCTCCATTGGCCGACTTTGCCACCCACCACCGGATCTCGCTGGCTCCAGCCACACGCCGCCGAATCCTCAAGGCTCCGACGCCCTGACGACGACCAGAACCGAACCATCTCTGGCTTCCGCCCATGACCAAATCACCAGGCGTCGTCGACTCCGTCGTCCCTCTCTGGCGCTGCCCGTTCCTATTGCCAAGGGGTGACGTCGACCTCAGCTTCCTGTTCCGGCATTCCCCCCTGTCATTCAACCCACCAGCTGGAATCAATAACCTCAAAATCGGGAACTCTTCCTACTCGCTCGGTTTAATCCGCCAACGACAACTACAGCATTGTTCCTCAACTTGGAATTGAACCGGTGTTTTGTGGTAACTCGCCGATTTATTGCTCGTAAACAACTGGTCGTAAATGCATGCGTATTTTAAATAATTAAAAGCTTGTCCTGAACGTTCAATCACCTGAGTTATCGTTATTTCATAAATTGTTGTCTGTAATTTATGCTTGTGGTCGTACGAATTCCGCTATTGCTCGATCCGTTATGCGCCGATGAAATTTCCTGAATAATGAAAAATGATCTTACGGAAGTTTATCGTTAAGAGCAGTGCTACGTGCGAAGGCTACGATTTTGGTCGCTCGGCACTTCTCAAAAATAAAAATCGACTTAATTTCAAATCTAATTTTTATTTCTTTAACAAAATAAAATATTTAGTTTTGAAGAATCCTCATCCTAGCGTGATTAGAAATTGGTGCTGTCTTGGCGGACAAAAGAAAACCCTACCGTGATTAAAAATATTTAGTTTTATATCAAATAATTTTGCCCAAAATAATTATTTTCCAAATCCTAGAGTGAGATTACATCACCTCTCTACCTACCTCCATCTCTGTTTCCTGAACAACCACTGACTCCAACACAGCCTCTCTCCATTCACCATCCAAACCTCCACTCCCTAGCTGATCATAACGGTCACCATCTGCACCACATGTCAAATCAAGAGTAAATAACCTTTGGAATAAAGGGTTATGTTTCTGTCACAAACAATCCAACTCATGATTGCCCGATGAAGCTATAAATCATTACTGGCGACGTTGAGGACGAGATCATAGTGTAGAACGTCGGCGCGTCGCAATCAAAAATACCACCCCTGCTGCATATGAGGATGAACATTTGCATTGTTTTGACCTACCTTGTTTCTTCGCGGGGCGTTTTGGGGCCTCTATTATCACCTTTGGGTGCTTTTAAGGTTGTAAGTTAAAACATTTTACAATTTTCTGGGAGAAAAGTTCTACTGATTACCACCATAAAACAACGCTTTGATTACTTGATTTTTGATCCTGCAATTGGTGCATAAAAAGTTGCGACACTGAGGTCAACTTTTTAGTGATCAACAATAATTTTCAAACTACATAAACATCTTGATCATCCAAACTAATGTTGGCACAATCTCTGGTTAGCCAGACTAATGTTGACGAATTTAGCCCAACGTCTTCTTTATCTTGCCACTTTCCTTTAGTTGGGTCAGCTTCTCCTCTAGCATCAAAAAGGCTATAGGATTTGGCAGACTTAATTTTATTTGAATGCAAGCAAACATTCAATCAATACTGGAAAATGAACCTTAATGCATCGATCATGCAAGAGCCTGATGCATACTAACTGAAGTGCTGAAAATAATATAGTGAGAACAAAGTTGCACATGTACTGAAGTGGATGATGCAAATGCTCAAAGCTGAATATTAGTACGAATAATAGCATAATTGTATAATACGAGGTAAACGAAAACTAAATAAAAGATTCACGGAGTAAGCAATTCTGAAGCAAGAATAACGTATTAGGTGTGTTTGAATAAAGATGGGAGAAATGTGTAGATTTGAATGTGCAATTAACAAAACAATGTGATCTCTAAGGGCTGAAGATTTGAGGATTTTGGGGACTTAGACAGAGGAGTGTCTCTGGTTGTTAAAGGCGCGCCTAAGGCTCCAGGCTCAATAGACTCAGAGGCTTGCGCCTTCGTGCGTCTTTTTTGCGCCTTTGGAACATAAAAGGCATGGTTGGATGTGATTTCTATTGCAAATCTTTTTTCTCAAAAGAAAGAAAAAAATAATGTAAGAACTCAATAATTTTTGCATGATTTAGTATTTGTGAAATATAATCGAGTGTTAAGACTTAGATATGATGCAAGTGACCACATTAATTCTATTTTTAAGAGATTTAAATGATAGTAATAAATGATTAATGAGTAGAATAAATGAAAATTTTGATCAAGAAGATGACCTGATGTTTGATACTTATGTTTTAAAATGAATGTGGTTGCGCCTTATCATTGTCAGGCGTGTGCATGCGTCTTGAGCCTTGCGTCTAGGCTCTAAGACCCGTTTGCGCCTTGGTGCGTCTTGCGCCTTTAATAAATAAAGTCTACCAAAGGGAGTGCAGAGAGAATGTGGAAAGAGGAGAAGGTTAATTTACTAAGGAAATGGTTCTTGGCACGAGAGAGGGCTAAGAACGTTGTGGGGAGTTATGAGAAGATGTGAATTGATGGTGAAGTATTGGTGAGTTGCGTCACAAAGCTAGGACGGTTGAGAGTAGAAGACGACTCGGGTAGAAGTCAATGGTAAAACCTTGGCGACAGCGACTTCGTGGAGATGCAGCGGCTAGGTATTCATGGTTGGAGTCAATCAACTTGGGAGAGTCAGGATGGCGACAGGAGCTCTCCAAGTCATAGCGCCAGCATCAAAAGAAAGGCGATGGGGTTAGGCCTCCCGACTAGCTTAAACACCAGCTCAAGACCAACAGGCTTTGGAAATTTCCTCAAAACCTTTGATGACAGACCCTAGTATGTAGTGGGATATAACCGAGGGGGATTAAGTGAAATGTATATAGTGGCTCAAACCTCCTGTTCGGGTTATTTAACTTGATTATCAAAATATCACTTGAAAATAATTATAATTATTATTATAAATTATAAATTATAAAAATGAGTTGATGAAATCTACAGGCTTCAATCGTCGAGATGATCCTAGAATTGTCAGTAGCATGAATCAATTAAAACATGCCTTGATGCACGTGATCGGAGTGACGGGGCTGATTTCCATCAATTGATCACTGTGAACCAACTAAAATGATACACACAAGCTCCACTTCAACATTTATGCCAAATCATGTTAATCTCCAAGTTGAACATTCATTAATTAGTGAAGCGCTTGTGGATGACCTTTGGTTTCTTGCTATTTGGTTTCTTGCTATGAAAGATGAACATAATCAATTTACTAGAACCAAGTATAGAATATTGATCCTAGGCCTATAGAACATCCCTCATAGGAGTAAAATGAATTTTTTAAAAGAAAGTAGATAATGATGTCAGGACTCAGGATAACTAGAAACAATGCTAAAATAGTAGCAAAATAATATAATCAAATCAAAGGGGTAAGCTTCAAGGAGACTTTTACATTTGTAGCAAAATTAGAAGCCATTAGAACATTTTTAGCTTTTGCATGTTTTAAAGGATTTAAACATTTTCAAATGGATATCAAAAATATTTTTTAAATGAAGTCATAAGTGATGTAGGGGTAGGCTAGTTGTGCACAAACCTACAACGCTAAGTGTGAGTGCACGGGTGACACGCTAACCCAAACCTATATGCAATGCAATGAGCAAGATTTCGACAAATAAATATAAGCAATGAAAAGTCAGCACCACACAGATATTAAAATGGAACAAGCAAATATTTATTTTGGGCATTATTATAATGGCTTTCCTCCGCTCGGAGGATCAAAGCAAAGCGCACGTCTATTGTCTCCTCCTGCAAGTTATTAGAGCACCAGAACAAAATGCTACAAACAAGAATCGCAGCAAACTAAAATGAATCACCAAATGAAAATGCTGAATCAAGAGTACAGCACTACAAAAACTCACAAAGCAGAGGGCTGAACCGAGGTACTGAAGATTTGGAGGGCCGGATGTGTAGATCGGCGATCGGAGGCGGAACCGGTGGCGAAGCGATGGTGGTGGTGGCTGTCCTCGGCGGAAAACGTTGAAAACGGACAATAAAACGGTGGATCCGACCACGAATAAGTAGATCCGGATCAGGGAGGGGTAGATGTGCTACTTAAGGTCGGATCCAGGTAAAAATGAAAAGTATGAGATGTGGAAATAACGGATCGGGAGCAAAATTCTCAGATCTGAATGGATCTAGAGAACTAGGGTTGCTTGGAAGTGGTTCCACGAAGGGGAAGAAGTGGAGGGTCAGCGTGAACAGTATTTTGGTGGGCAGCAAGAGGGTGAATAGGAACATGTGAACAGTATCGGGTGAACAGTAGCGATGAACAGTAACAATGAGCGGTATCGATGAACATTAACAATGAGCGGTAGCGATAAACAGTAACGTTGAACAGTGATTGTGACCAGTTCTCGGTGGTAGGGCTTGGGATTTGGGGGTTGTAGGGGCTACGGATGAGGGTTTCGGAGGGGGAAGAAGAAGGCTATGGATGGGTAGTACCTTGGGGGATAGTTTGAGCGCCTAGGAGTCATCACCTAGGGTTCCATGGCGTCGGCACCGGGGAGTGATCGCTGGAATTCGGGAATAGAAGTCTACAAATTCTGCAATCATCTCAATTCAGCCCCCTACCACGCTTATTTATAATAAAAGAAGCACTAGGACATCTCATTCGACGGCTATAATTTGCCGGCGGGAGATGCCTCAAAATACATAAAATAAAAGTCCAAACAAAATAAAGTAATATAAGATTTTAACTTGCGGCGACGCTCCGGACGCAATCGCGAAGCCCGATCGTCGATTTGTGCACGTCATATATGGAAAGTTGCCAAATCAGCCCCGAACGGGCCCAAAGCGCGTCCTCGTCTCTGTTTCGCATCAATAAGAGAAGAAATCAATGTAAAGCAATCCTCGGGCAGCCTAGATCTCAGGAGCTTCCTACATCCACACCATGTTTCCAAGCTAAATAAAGTAATATACAACATAAAGAAGCGTGAAATGCTTGGTATAAGTGGGAAAGTGCATTTTTGTAAAGAAAAAATAATTTTAAAGTAGGATGTGCACACACAACCCTTTAATCAATATGTTGAAAAGATGATTTAATTAATCAAAATTGTTGATATTATATTTGGTGCTACTAGTGATTTTTTTGCAAGACTCAAGTGAAATATATGCAGGAATAGTTTGAGATAAGCTTGGTAGGAGGCCTCACATATTTTCTGGAATTTCAATTTAAGTAAAACAAAGAAGTTATCTTCCAATTTAAAACAAGTAGGGAAGAAAATGTTAAATAAGTTTAGCATGAAAACGATGAAGCCCGCAATCAATTTAATGAATACATAATTGAAACTTGGAAATTATGAAACTGGACTGTCTATGGATCAAGCTCGGTATAAAAGTATATTATGGTTGCGTGCTCATTTATCTAGTCTTAGTATTTAATATATTTTAATATGCTTCCTTGTACTGTCATTTTACAAGTATGCCCTCTTGTAAGCATATATAAAGGCATACGGTGTATTGTATGAATTATCAATCAATGAATGAAACTCTTTTCCCCTAAACCCTAAAAGAAATCATGGAAGCTCTCTCTCTCTCTCTCTCTCTCTTGAGCAACCTCACTTAAGTAGTCACGGTCAAGGCTCTGTAGTATCACTGTCACTGTCATCTCCACCTCCGGTCACTTCTCCGACAACCACTTAGTAGACTCATAACAACTTGATATAAGAAACATTGGTCCTCTTCTGTACGCCATCGCTCGGTTCAATCATTCCAGCAACCCCGAGCCTTTTTTCCCATCTACAGAATTTATCCCCGCAGCCAGCAGCCACTGATTCTTCATCCTCAAACTGAGCCCTGCTCTGCCCCATCGACACTCTGCCCTCAAGCCCGATGAAGCCTTCTCGTTGCTGCGTCGACACCACAGAAACCCCGCTCGTCAAACTGCAACCCACTCCATTCCTTGCATGAGCCCGCCATCCTTCTCCTGCCAGAAGACCACCCTGCTCTCCTCTCTGCTTCTTCTCCAGTATACAACTACGCCAACCAGCTCATCTGTCGCTACTGCCGACGCCCTCGCTCAACTACAGCATCGTCGACGCGCTCTTCTGCACTGTGTCATGTTGTCGTCGCTATGCCTTGAGCCACTCTCCATCGAGCCTCCCGCGCTTTCTTACCTCAGGTCACGCAAGCGCTCCTTTTCTTGCCTACAGGCTTACCTCTTACCTTCCTCGAGCCCATAAACACAGCAGACCTAAGGGTCTATTTAATTGATTAATTTCTTAGGCAATTAATTCAAAGATTTAATTATTTAGTTAGTTAATTAATTGATTTAGTTGTTTTAATCCATTAAATTAATTGATGGGCTTGAAGCTAAGTACAACTAAGATACTCGTCCTTTGTTCGATAGAGGAAATGATGGCCTCTTGGGACTCCCGCCTTCTGGACTTTGACGCACGTCGTCAGAACGCTGACACTCGTTGTCAGGACGACATGTTCACACTCCTCCACAAGCTTGATGATTTGATAGACGCCTTTCCGTCCTGAAGACTTCGTTGCCGCCTCTCCTCATGAAGTCTCCATCGCCTCCTCTCCTCGTGAAGTCGCCATCTCCGCTGGCTACTGACGTGGCACTGCTCTCCGCAACAATTGCCCCTCCGCCATCACCTCTCAAGGTGGTGTCGCCCCACCTTGGGCCACCTTCGTCAGTCAGCGTGGTCATCATCCCATCGCCTTTGTCAGCCCTTGCTCCGTCGACCCCCTCTCTGTCCACCCAAATAGACCCATTCCTGCCTCCGGCCACATCGCCACCCCTTTAGCCGACCTTTTCTCTGACCCTGATCATGTCGGCCCTTGCTTTATAGGGCCCCCTGGATCAATTTCTTCAGCTAACCATTCCTGATTCGACGCGGCCATTTCTTTTTGGCGTTGCTCGCTCTCCACCTGAGCTAGCGTCACCTTCAACTATTCGCAACCGTCGGGCACACTCACTCTGCTCGTTCATCACCATCGTTTCTATCTCAGCCTCCACTACAGCAATGTGATACTGAGAATTATTCTGGCGCGAAAACAAAGAGTCAGACAATCAAGCAGTGCAGGCTAGGGGTGCAAGTTGAGTTGAGTCGGCTCGAAAGTTCGATGAGCCGGCTCGAAAAAAGCTCGACTCAAGCTCGAGCATGTCGAGCTAGAGCTCGAGCTCGTCGAGCTCGAGCCTGATTTCGAGCCGAGCTCGAGCCTAAATAATCCTGTTCACGAGCTCGCAGCTGGCTCGCGAGCTTTTTTTAATTAAATAATATATATATAATTAGTATTAAATATTTTAATATATTATAATATTAACATAATATTAATATAATATTATTAAAATAATAGTTTTATATTATTAACATAATATTAAGTTCGAGCCGAGCTCGAGCTCGAGCTCGAGCCTTTTAAAATAGGCTCGTCGAACTCGAGCTCAAAAAAAGAAGCTCGAGCTCAAAAAAAGAAGCTCGAGCTCGAGTCAGCTCTTTTTGATGAGCTCAACTCGAGCTCGACTCGTTTGCAGGCCTAGTGCAGGCCTCGTTCGAGCTTGAGGTCAAGCACAATTTGAAGGTCAGGAGAGATGTTATGGATTACGTGCCCAGTTATCTAGTCTTAGTAGTTAATATATTTAATATATTTTAAAATATTTCCTTGTATTGTTATTTTACAAGTATGTCCTCTTGTAAGCCTATATAAAAGCAAATGGTGTATTGTATGAGTTATCAAACAATCAATGAAAGTCTTTTCCCCTAAACCCTAAAAGAGATCTTGGAAACTCTCCCTCCTCCTTGAGCAAGACCCACTTAGGCAGTCGCGGTCAAGGCTCTGTAGTATCTCCGCAACCATCATCTCCACCTTTGACCACTCCTACAACATCTTAGAAATTACTCAAATACAACTACTACAATTTGGAAGAGAATAAAAATTATCAAGGATACAACTAAGTTCTCTCAATTACATTACAACGACAACGAAATTATCTCAGAAATAGAATAACATCATAAACAATCTTTGCAACTATGAGAGGAATAATCTCTCTTCGCAGAGAGTGACGATTTAGGGTTTCCGCTTTAAGCTTGTAAGACAAAGACGAAGCAGATAACCTTACCTTCAATAGGCCCATAACAAAGTATGATCGGTTCTCTATTATATTTATCGACTTCTAACCTTAATATTATGTTTGATGTCAATTTTGTTTGCACACTTTCAATCCAGCCATAAAGAAAGGCACCCTAAACTTGTTAAAAGAATCTTCAGATGTTCTATAGGCCCACAAAATTTTGATTTATGGTCTCTCTGCTTCAAGTCCTTTCATTTATATGATTGTTTTGATTTACATGTCGCTTTTTAAATCACGTCTTTAGTGGTATAATGGAAATAGAACTGTATAGCACTCTCAAATGTTAAGGCCGGTGAAACCGCTCTTTGTAGTTAATATGCTCAATCTTTACTGATCACACTAACCCTAGAAGACTCTGGACTGAAATTTAAAAATGTGACTCTAAAATACGATAACAATAGTGTCATAGATCTTACAAATAATATTGTTCAAACTCAATGACTAAAAATATAGGTCATTATTTCATTAGATATCGCATTTTTCAAAATTTTATAACTAGCTAACATTTTACCAAAATTTTACCTGAAAGTAGATTAATCAATTAAGATTGGAATTGGGCATTCTTGGCCTAGTTATGCTGATTTTTTATATTCTTTTCTTTTTGACAATGTTACTTTGTGTTTTAAATTCTTTCTGCTTGTCACTATATTGTTTTATTCTTCATGATTTACCAAAAAAATAAGCATAGAAAAGAATAAAACTAAAAACTAGAAATAAAAAGGGGCATAAATCTTAATAGAAGAGTTAATCACATATTAATTCACTATCTCCCAATGTCAAACACTCTTTGAAGGGGCTCGTGACACACATCGTCCTACATGAAAATCGGAAACGTCCTTTTCATGCGGATCGACGATCTGAGATTATTTTCTGTAATTTTTTTAATTTTATTTCATATATTTTGAGGACCGACGTAATCAGAAAATCATGACCACTCATGATGGCTCCTTAGTCTATAAATAGGGATAGAGGATTCATTTTAGAGGGATCAAAAGTTGAAAAAAAAAAGTTCCCCCTTTTGTTCATCCAGTGTTGAAGCGGTAAATCCAAGTTTGAAGCATGGATGTTATCTCCCGGTGTGAAGCGAGTAAGCCAAGTGTGAATCTCGGTAGTTATCTAGGAAACACTGATACGGGTACCGGGTACGATACGTATCATTCAAATTTAACATGAAGTTCTTAGACATAAAATATTCATAATCATTCAAATTTAACGATGTTCATCACTCATTTTCATCATCTTCCTCCATATTGTTGGAGATCAAGGCATCCTCAATTTCTGGCTCATTTACAAACAAGTTGGCAATCGTAAGCATGACGACTTCATCAAAATGATTTGTCCATACATCTCCTCCTATATCACACATTCTACTCCTTGATTGTAGAGTTCATTCTTCCTCGATAATAGGCATAGATTACTATGCACATACACCAAATCATAAGCTCGTTGTGGTAGAATTTTGCTTCTTCTCAATGAGTGAATGAATAAGTATATGCTCCAATTTCTCTCACAGTAGGATGGTGAAGAAGGTGGACTTAAAAGCTTCAAAGTAATTTTTTGGAATTTAGGTGTTGGAGTTCCATAGTAATTCCACCAATAATTGGGCAATAATGAACATTTATTCTTCAAACTATCTGGCTCACAAAGAGCTTTGACCAAGCTCCATGAACCTAGAGAACTCATTGATTACTATATTCATCTTCACCACAACAGGAAAGTATCGTCTTAATCATTTATTCCTCTCCAAAAAAATCTCTTCATCCATATTTGGAGCAACTCTATTTGGCTCTCCATCAAGTCACTCGTAACTATAATACCTACAAATAAAAGCAAATAGTAAATAAATAAATCATATTAAATGTTAAATATCAAATAAGCAAAACAATTACCTTGAATTAAGAGAATGAGTCATGCAATGTAGTGGTGTGCAAGTTTTGGTCCATCGATCAACGAGTACATCATAAATTGCTTCATAAAGGAACTGAGCTTCCAAGTCCGTTAACTTTTCATGTCTATATATTTCAATCTTCACATTTTCTATCATTAAATCTCACATATCATGTATCAAAAGAAGGTTAGATTTGTTTGTATCTGCAGAAATAGAGAAACCTCCCCCGCAAGCTGGAGCGTACAAGTCGTAGGCGCCAAGCTTGAATAAAAATTGGTAGTATAATGGCCTGGAGAGAGCTTTGGTCAGGATATCAGCAACTTGATTTGTAGCAGAAACATGCTCCAGATCTAGCTTCTTTGACTGTACTTTTTCCCGAATAAAGTGGCAGTCAACTTCAATATGCTTTGTGCGTTCGTGAAATACCGGGTTCTTGGCAGTATGTATTGCTGCTTGACTATCACAAAATAGTGTCGCCGGTGATGAGAGACGAACACCCAAATCTCTCAGAAGACTCTCAAGCCATGTTAACTCGGACACTAAAGCAGCCATGGCCCGGTACTCAGCTTCAGCAGAAGAGCGAGCAACCACATTCTGTTTCTTGCTGCGCCAGGTTATGAGATGACCACCGAAGTAGGTACAGAAGCCAGATGTAGAGCGCCTATCATCAACAGATCCTGCATAGTCAGCGTCCGAGTATGCAACGAGGGATAGTGATGTGGATGGCTTGTACACAAGCCCTTGTCCTGGAGCGTTCTTGAGATACCGAAGAATGCGCTCGACTGCTTGAAGATGAGATGTCCTAGGGGCATGCATAAATCGACTCACGACTCCTACGGCAAAGGAGATGTCTGGTCGAGTAACTGTAAGGTAGATCAGTTTCCCAACCAGGCGTCTGTAGTATTCCGGATTTGTAAGCAGCTCATCGGAGTCAGAGCTATGAGTCCGAGAGCCTGTGATTAGCGTCCATTGGAGTATCCGTAGGTTTGCATCCCGAATAACCAGCATCATGGAGGAGGTCCATGCAATATTTCATTTGGGATAATACAAGACCATCAGGCCGTCGTGCAACCTCAAGCCCAAGAAAGTACCGTAGGTTACCAAGATCTTTGGTCTGAAAGGCGGCGTTCAACTGTTGCTTTGTATGTTGTATTCATGTAGTATCGTCTCCAGTGATGAGGATATCGTCAACATAGACAAGTAGAATCACAGTTCCGGTCGGCTGGTGTCGAGTGAAGAGAGAGAAATCAGCCGAGCTCCGAGTAAAGCCAATATCGCGGACGACCTTGCTGAATTTTTCAAACCATGAGCGCGGGGACTGTTTGAGACCATAAATTGATTTCCGAAGATGACACACCCGAGACTCCCCCGTGGTCTCAAACCCGGGAGGTTGATGCATGTAAACAGTCTCCTGGAGATCACTATTGAGAAAGGCGTTCTTAACATCCAGCTGATACAGAGGCCAATGACGGTGAACAGCCAAGGAAAGAACTCGGACCGTGTTCAATTTGGCCACTGGAGAGAAAGTTTCCTCATAATCAAGGCCGTGTTGCTGAGTAAAACCCTGGGCCACGAGGCGGGCCTTCAGACGCTCAACAGACCCATCCGCGGTATGTTTGACAACAAAGACCCACTTGCAGCTGACACAGTGGTGGCCTTCAGGAAGGGAAACCAGATCCCAAGTCTGATTAGCCCAAAGAGCCCTCATTTCATCCTCCATGGCCGCCCGCCAGCCTGGGTGTTGAAGCGCCTCCTGCACAATGTTAGGAATAGAAATCGAGGAAAGAGAAGTGGCAAAGTCGTAAAGAGGTGGAGTAAGCCGGTGGAGAGAAACATAGTTGAACAGGGGATGGGCCGTAGAGGCAGGAGCAGAATCCGCTAGTGCCGGAGTGTCACTGGGAGCAGGGAGCTGGGGCAGGGAACCATCCTTGGAGCCGCGACGAGTATAGACACGGATAACGGGCGGGGGAACTTTGGGAGCAGGCAGAGAGGCGGAGGAAGAGGGTAGAGAGGAAGGCGTTGTCGGAACGGCAGGGCGGGGCAGAGCAGGAGAGGAAATCGAGGAGGAAGGTAAGTGAAAGGGATGGTCTTCGCAGAAGGTGACATCCGCGGAGACAACCATCTTGCCATCGGAAGGAGAGTAGCAAACATACCCCTTTTGAGTACGGGAGTAGCCCACAAACATATATTTGGCCGCACGAGGAGCGAGTTTGTCTGAGGGAGGTCCAAGAAGATGAACATAACAAACGCACCCAAAGACCCGTGGGGGAGAGAGGTTGGTTTGGTGGTAGGATATAGGAGGTCGTTAGGAATGGCAAAATCAAGAACAGAAGAAGGGAGGCGGTTAATGAGATGACAGGCTGTGGAGACTGTGAAATTCCAATATTCGATTGGAACCTGCATTTGAAACATGAGGGAGCGAGTAACATCGAGTAAATGACGATTCTTGTGTTCGGTCACCCCATTTTGTTGAGGGGTATAGGCACACGAAGTTTGATGGATAATGCCAAACTCGGTACAGATGGAGGAGAAGGTGCGCCCGGTATATTCGCGAGCATTATCAGTGCGGAGGATTTTGAGTGAGGAGGCGAACTGCGTACGGACCTCAGTAACAAAGGCACGAAAGACAGATGTAAGCGCAGTACGATCATGCATTAAATATAGTCATGTAGTACGCGAGTAGTCATCGATAAAAGTGACAAAATATCGAAAACCATAAATACTAGGTACTCTATAGGGGCCTCATACATCAGAATGAACTAAGGATAACAGAGTATTACTCCGGGTACATGCAGGGGGGAAAACAGAACGGTGGTGTTTGCCATAGATACACGATTCAGCAGAGAACTCCTGTAAGGGAACATCAGGAAGAGCCCGCTTGAGAATCGGAAGAGGAGCATGTCCAAGGCGACAATGTCAGTCAACAGAAGAAACAGCGGATAGAAGAGTGGGTTGAGTATCCAAGAGGTAAAGCCCATTCACCAGCTGCCCCCTACCAATGATACTCCGTCTGCGATGATCCTGCATAAGAAAGGAAAAAGGAGAAAAAATTATTGAACAATCAAGGTCGTTTGTCAGGCGACTAACGGAAAGTAAATTGAAAGGATACCCCGTAACGTGAAGAACCGAGGAAAGAGAAAGGGTCGGGGTAAGTTGGAGGGCAACAACACCAAAGACCGGTAGAGTGTCACCATTGGCCACAGTGTCGGGGGGTGAGCCATCTGGAGATATTTGGAGGGCTTCTGGGAAGTAATATGGTGAGTAGCACCGGAATCAACGATCCAGTGAGGGTTGGGAGAGAGACAGGTTATACCTTCCGCAGAAAAGATCGCAACCGAGCCGGAGGAGCGGCTGAGGACACCCTGTAGTTGATGGAGTTGGGTGCGGAGCTCATCAATATCGTGTTGGGTAGCGGAGGCCGGATCCTGGGCAGGAGCCCCGGGGGAAGCAGGAGCAACAGAGGAGGTGGCAGCGAGGTGGGGAGGGAACCCATGCTTGCTATAACAGGTGGCCTCAAGATGGCCACCCCGGCAACAATATGTGCATTTGAGAGACGAGCGGCCACCACGTCCGCGTCCCCGAGAGGGAGGCCGACCGCCCCGAGTGGAAGAGCCACGAGCAAGAGGGGGAGTGGGAAGGAGAGGCTGTTGGAGAAGAGCAGGGGCAAAGCTGGAAGGGGCCTCCGTAGGAGGCGAAACCCGAAGTAGCATAGAGCAGACGTCAGACAGTGACGGAGTCGTCGTGGAAGAGAGGATCTGGGCCCGAACACTATACAGGTGGGGTGGAACGCGGTACATCATCATCGCGACGGTAACCGCCTCTTTCTGGGCCCATTGAGTAGCAAGATTCGTTGTAGGAGGCTGATGTTGAATCCATGCCTCGGTTAGGGTCTTGGCCGGAGCAACAAAGGAAATCATGTCGTCGGGAGCACCTGGAGTAAGATTCTAGAGGTTGGAGATGATATCATAAAGGTGCTGAACACTGTTTTGCCCAGAGTAAAAGGAGTGGAGCTTCCTCCCACATCGTCTTGGCCGTATCATGATACATGGACATCCGATAGGGTTTGGTGTCCATAGAGTTGAGAAGCCAAAACTGGACCCGACCGTCATCACGAAGCCAATCATCAGAGGGAGCAACAGGGGTAGCCCGAGTCAGGTGGTGGAGAAGACCCTTCGTCTGCAGGACACGACGAACAGAGTGAACCCATTCGATAAAATTATGTTTGCCAGTCAGAGAGATGGTAGTAATTCGTAGTTCATCACGAAGGTCAGAAGCCGGAGTAGCCTCACGGGCTGGTGGAGCAGAAGTAGCAACAGAGGCGTCGGAGGCCATGAGGCGAGTAGACGAGGTCGGGCAGCTTGACAAGGTAGGCCGGGCGGCTTGGAGAAGAAGGAAGCCGCTCGGCTAGCAGAAGAAGGAAGCCGGGCAGCTTGACAAGGAAGGTCGGGCGGCTAGGAGAAGAGACGCGGCTTGGCAGGGAAGGCCGCGGGGAAGAAGGCGCAGCGGCTAGGAGAAGGCGCAACGGCTAGGAGAAGGCGCAGCAGCTAGGAGAAGGCGCAGCAGCTAGGAGAAGTGGCGCGGCTTGGCAAGAAAGACCGCGAGCGACTTGACAGGGCGCTGCGATTAGAAGGGAGAGGCAAAGACAGGAAGACAGCACGGTTAAGAGAGAAACCACGGCGGCAAGGGGAGAAACCCACAGCGGCTGGAAAGAGACCTCGAGAAGCGGGAAAAGAGATAAACTGCACGGTTAAGAGAGAACCCGCAGCGGCAAGAAAGAAACCGCGAGAAGCGGGAAGAGACCGGAAGACCGCACGGTCAGAGAAGAAGACCGGGCAGGAGAGAAAAGGTAGAGAAAGTGGACCCCACGTGAGAGAAGGTTATAAAAGAGGGAGAGAGGAAGAGAAGGAGGAGGTGAGAACAGAGGGGAAGATGGAGGAAAAGCAGATAGAGAAGAACAGGTCGTCGGAGACGGCGGCTTGGGCAGGAGAGAAAAAGGAACAGGCCGCGCGGTCAGCCGGGTGACCAGGCGGTTTGCAAACAGACAGGAGGCTAGAGGGAGACCGGTGGCTCTGATACCACGTAGAAATAGAGAAACCTCCAACCTTGTATATACTTCTTGAATGAATAATTACAAGTATGAATACATTTATATAGGACGAGAGGGAGAAGAGAAGATCCCAATCCAAGATGTGGGACAAATACAAGAAATAAATGGGCCTCATAAATGGGCCTTTACACGGTCTTTTTTAACAGTATCACAAACCGTAAGCATATCATATATGGGTCTTATTATATCAAGAATCTTGTCCACATCATCTCATCATTTATCACTATAGATGATGTTTTTAACCTCTAGAGTTTTCTCAACACCATCTGCTCTATACATAGTCCATTCGGGACATCCAACCTTATTAAGCAAGTACATCTTCACAAATTTAAACCTCTTTAACATCACTAATGTGGAAGTAAATCGTGTTTCAGCAACTGCAAGTAATTTCAGTAAAACAAAAGAGTTATACATGTTCAACATGTATTGATAATTCATTATGAATGTCCCGATTGATTGAGCTTCATTTGCCACTTGAGTTATCCATTCGTGTTATTCTCTAACTGTTGCACAACGATCGATATTATTGACTGCACAAATATTTTTTAATGTTGGATTTAAGGTGTGCACAACACAAGGTGTCCGAAAAATGTGGGAATCGTGTCTTCACACTTGCTTCTATTGTCTTACACACCGGTGCATTATCAGTGATAACTTGTATAACATTTTCAGTACTAACTTCATTAATAACTTTAATCATCAAATTTGCAAAACAATGTCTATCTTTGTACTCTCCTGATGCATCATGATACAATCACGGATAAATTCCGGGAGTAATCTGGCAAGGGGAAGGGCCGGTGGAGGTGAGGGAGAGACAAAACCCTAGAAGGGAGGAAGGAAGAAGGGAAGAACTAGAGAGAGGGAGAGGGGAAGTTAGAGAAAGATAGAGAACCTCACTAATATTTCCTGCATAAGGATTACAAGACCCCAAAGGCTCTATATACAGGCGTCGATGGCAAATTTTTAAATAACACAAACATAAAACAATTAAAACACTTAAATGCTACGACACAACTCGATTCAACACGACTCGATACAACACGACTCAACATATAAATAATAATAATAATGCAAGGTAACTAATGGCGGATCCCATGCAAGATAACTGATGGCAAATCCGTAACACTCCATCTATCCTTCAAAACGAGTCTGCCCTCAAGCTCGTGTACAAGGAAAGTGACCGGATCATCTAGTACCTTGACCTCCCTCCAGAACAAGGTCAGGCAGCACATAGCTGCGGCGGCGGTGTTGGCAAGTAGCGGCGGTGCCATCGGAAAGACGGGCGGAAGAAGTAATAGTTTTTGCAAGGTCGATGGAGCGGTGGTGAGGGGCAAACACAAGGATGTCGGAAACGAGACGGCCGACAGCAGGAACGGATCTGTCGGGCACAGCGGGGCACGGGGCGGCAAAAGAGGCGGCGATGCGGCTGGTGTAAGCGGCAAGGCAGGGGCCGATGGAGCAAGAGCCGGGAGGTAAGGCGGTGAGATGGTCGAAGGAGACGGTAGAGCAGGTGACCGGAGAGGTGGCGGAAGCGTGGAGGTATGACCACCGTGGAGAGATGTGGTACATCGGCGGCCGGTGCGCTTTTGACGGGAGGATCGATTGTGGCGCAGAGGAGGGGAGTATTGTCGTAGAGGAGTGTTGTGGGCAGCATGGCAGGGAAGCTCGTGCATAGTGTAAGAGACAGTTGTGGTGGAGACGGCTTAGGGCAGGGAACCTCGTGGGGGGTGCAGAAATCCGTTCGTCGATCGCGAGTAGACGGATCGACTTTGGCGTGGAGAGAGGGGCATGTGGCCAGGATTTGTGCAGCTAGGGCAAAGAAATCCAACCGCAGGCTGGTGTCCGGCGACAGCAAGAACCGCGTCCCGGAAGCGGCAGATTGGGCGGCGACCATGGTGCGAGGGGTGTAGGCTGGAAATGATGTTGGTGATGTCTGTGGCGGCACGACAGGTCAGCAGAGCAAAACAGAGGCACGGGGTGGCGTCCTTCCCTGCAGCAGAAACGGAAAGGGTAAGCAGATCCGGCAGACAAAAGCCTCTGCGGCACGGGCGATGGACGGCCGATGCATGGAGCGGAGCAGGACCAGGCGCAGAGAGGCAGAGGCTGGTGGGAAGTTGGGGATGCGTCTTCCTGTGGATGTCCTGCGTCGATCGGCGTTGTGCAATCCGAAGGAAATAGGCGAGTGGCACGTACAGATTGAAAGCGGCGACGACGGTCTCTGGACGCGTTGGACACGGAGAACGCGAAACGGCTGGATCCCATGCAAGATAACTGATGGTGGATCCGTAACACATCAACTGTCTTTAAAAAAATAGGACCATCCTCAGAGGCCACCATAAAATTAATCAAAGGTCTTCTTTGAGCATCTGTCCAACCATGACTAACTAAGCCGATTCCCTTTTGGGGTCAAGTATCTATAATTGGCTGAAGCATTCTAGTAATACTAGATTTTTCTTTTTGCAAAAATGTAGTTTTTAGAGTATTATATCTAGAAGGAAAAAAATCATCAAGATTGTGATTAGCAGCAAATTTATATGAACTAATATAATATGGATTTCTACCTAAATGAAATGACAAACCACCAAAATAGAACATCCTATCTATGTGGCTCCTCAACTCATCTCTAACTTTATTTTGGAAAGTCAAATCAATAGGTTAACCTCTTCTTCTTTTTTGTTTCCCCAACTAATTGAAAAGTTAGACTTATATTAGAAAATGATAGTACCTTGGGAGTTGGTTTGCATTTTGCTTTTGAGAGAGAAATAACTCTTTGAAGCTCTTTTAAATACTCATGGGTCATCTTTGGACACACTCTAATACCATTCTCAGATATTTTTAGCAAAACACTCTTTACCCAAGAATATGAGCCGCTAAAATCAATCTCACAAAAATTACATTTTCATTTTCTATTTCAGCCAACAACTTCTCTACTATGGATAAGAGATATATAAATTATAATCTCAAAGTGGTGCATTATCATCCTTGTTTGCGTCTTAAAAAATGAGTGGAAGAAGAAGTGGTGAATTATCATCCTTATTTGCGTCATAAGAAATGGCTGGAAGAAGAAGAAGACCTTACGTGCAGAGAACTCGGCGGGACCAGGCGGAGCGGCTAAGAAGAAAAACCAGGCCAACGAACCAAGCTGCGGAGAAGAAGAGGCCCTGCAACAGGAGCGGCTGCGGGCAACGGAGACAGGAGTCGGCAACGAGACAGGAGCGGAAACAAGCAGCGGGAAACAGGAATCGGTAGCGGGACAGGAGTGGTTGCATACTAAACCTAAAACAGTGATATTCACATGCTTGTGCGTATGGTACGTGTATCTGTACCGGAAACGTACCCGGTACAGGTATGGGCACATTTTAAACGTATCGGTGCTTCGTAGTAATCCATCCCTTCCCCTCTCTACTTGGTCGGTCATTCCCCTCCACCTTCATTAGCCGGCCATCTCCCCATCCCCCCATCCCCCTCCAGATCCCTTGTTGTGGAACTACTTCCCTGCAACCCCACTTCACATTCAAGTCCCTCTCATAGCAGACGGCCTACCCATTCATCCTCTCCATCCCTCTGTCGACCCACACCCATTATCTTTGTCGTGCAACCACTCCCCTAACAGCGCCCTACTAAAATTCCCAAAACAGCCATCAATCACCACCAAAATCCCATCTCCGGCCACCTCCGTTGATCCTCCATTCCCCTTGAATTTTCCTCATTTCTCTATTTTCCAGCGTTAGCCAAAAACCCCCTCCAGCCACCACCACCAACTCTAGCGCCCTTTGTCAGAAATCACCTCTGGCGGCCACCTCCGGAATCGATCACCCCCACTACCCCTCAAACACCATAACTACCTCCTACTAACCCCATTATCTCCATCTTCCTAAAATTTAGGCCACTCTCCTAAATTTCCTCCACTCCTCCCATTTCCCCCCACTTCCCAAATTAAGCCCTTGACTGTTCGCATGAATCCACTGCCCACTCTCCCAACCGAGCTCCACTACTCCTGTTCGGCAATAACCCACGTTTCCTCACCCTCCCAACCTTCAGAACACCTCCAACCCTTCTGATTGTTGCTGGAAATCAATCCAAGAGGAGCATTTCAGTTGACTAGTTCTGCGATTACATTCCTGCTGTCAAATAACCAGCTACCAGCCCCTAAAACACTTCCCCAACAGCCCAGTTGATTGATCTTCAACTGCCCATTGTTCAGGAACTCTCACAAACCGCAGATTTCAGCCACTGGAACCCCATTCCAGCAGCCCGGGCGTTGTTCTTGAAGGTAAAACTACAGCCATCCCCCCTGTAATTTACCTCCCCGATGCCCAATTCCATCTCCCACCTGCCCCCAAGCCTCCTGCCCACTCCCAGCATTAATTCCAGCCACTGGAATTAGTTTTGGCAGCCTTGCACGTGCTGTTCTTCACCCCCATCTATCTAGAATCTCTTCCAACACTGGATTCCAGTCTCTGAAATTAAAGCCAGCAGCTCATCCTCTGATCTCCAGCAATTCAGCACCTCAAGACAGCCACTCCAACCTGTTCCAGCAGTTGTTCCGCAATCCACTAGCCATGCAGCAGTCCAATTCAGCAGTTTTGGGTACCCGGGTATCCAAATCCAACCCTCGTTCTCACATTCCGGCCACCGGACGCTTGCCAAGACTCATCAAGCCCTCTACTTCCTAGTTTGTAAGATTTTAGATCATGGTCATTTATTTTATAATTGAATCATGTGATAATTTCCTATTTGAATTTTGAAGAATACTAGTCTGTAATCTTTGTTTCCGAGTTTTGAAGCATTGTATGTTTTCGTTTTCTTAGTTATTTGATTTCAAGCACTCTTGCATTTGTACCACCTCGTTTGACTCCTTGTTTGTACGCTTTTAACTACTGTGGCATATCCTCGTATATTGATTTATAAAAGAAATTTATGGCATATTCTCGTACATTGATTTATAAAAGAAATTTATTGCAAAAAAAAACAATTGTCGGGCCGTCCTGTGTCACTCTTGTATTTGTGTGAAGAGTCTACATATTTCAAAAGCTACCCTAAATTTATTATGATTGCATGTATTGAATATACATCAAGCCTATAATATGTAGGAATCAAGTGTTATGCGTTAGATAAGGTGTACTTTTATAAAATTTCAAAAACAATCTATATTTTATGATTGTCACACCTTTAGACACTGACAAATACTACATGATGCCAAGTTATCTAATGATAGTTGATCAAACATTCTTATCTAAAATGAGTAGACATTTAAATTCTTCTAATCCAAAAACAATAGAACCTTCATGTTCATTTCAAAACAAATGAAATGTAAATATGGCAAGTAATAATTTTGTGCTTAAATGTGTTCAGGAAGTAGCTTAAGAGTTAGTACCATAGTAAGTTTATTTTTATAGCCAAAAGTGTGAGTGTGAGTATAAGGAGTTTATTAGTCATGCTTACGTTCTAGTACTTGACGATTAGGTCTGAGGGGTGCTTTGTCACCCAATGCCCCACACCTTTGGTGTTGATTCATTGACATAAGTCAAGTTACACGGGTATGTAGAACCTCGGTATGGGCATTTGTTTTTCATGTAAGGTCTTCATACTTGAGTATACAACCAACTAGTTTGCAAAGTCTCTGAAAACTCAATATTCTAAACCAACTAGTTTGAGAGTCATTAATTGTAAACTTGGTATTTTAAGGTTTACCGAAAGATTCCAAAGAAATTGATCTTGCGTAACTTAATTTTATTGGCACCCTAAGGTATTAGGATACATTAAATGATGTAGTTATTCTCCATAATAAGGTGTTGTTCAAAGCTTTTTTGAGTCCGACACTTCATCTGCATATTTCCAAATGCTTCCCTCTTCTGCCAAAACTCTATGGAAACCTAAAAGGGCATACTTTGTGAGATTGAAAGTCAACCTCCAACAAAAGCTGTGATCATGACGATGATTCTTGTTCGGGAAAAATCCTTGATGATTTGGTCGAACAAGTTAATTAATGCATGTTAATCATTAATGAGCTCTATGTATTTTATAACTTGATGTAATTCAATTGAAAACAACTCAAACCTGGCACTCGGAAGAATCAGAGAAGTATTTTTGATGACTTGATGAAATCGTCACCAGGATAGATACAATCGCCGATCGGGACCCTTCCTATCAGCGATAACAAAATATTGAAAAATAGTTGATCGTCAAGCAACCGGTTTACGTTTGCTGACCGGAGACTTGATCTTTTCAGCAATCACGGTTTGAATCTTACAAAGAGATGAATGAAGAGAGTGACCTCGTTCACCGACTGAGTGATCCATGATCGCCGACTAAATAACTTTTCATTTGAAATGCTCCCAGAACGAAGAAGAAAGAAGACCAGAACAATGATCGTCGATTGTCGTTCGTCGAGCGATTGATTCACGATCGTCAACCGAAGTTCAAGTTTGACTAAGCAACAAATACAGTCATTACTGTTTAGAGATAAAGAGTCATTATTGCATCACACGCTTCTTGGTTCTTAGGAAGACAAAAAAAAGATATATAAACCATCAAAAGTCCATTTGGAGACAAATTTTTTGACAACTCAAGATAAGAAAAGCTTCCGGACAAAAAAGATAGAAGAAAAGTAAAAAGTTAAGAAAAAAACACGTTAAGTATCAGCTCATGAGAAACTGAAAAAGATCTCTGAGAAGAAGATTACTTTAATCTTCTATTTCGAATGCAGAACAATTTTCAATATAAAAGGACTTCATCAGTGAAGTGTCTATATTGTGGAAAAGCCTAATTACTTCTCTCTGTAAAGGGTTCTTAGATTTGCATCAAATTATTTGTGTGATTGTTGAGTCTCCAGTGCAAAAAAACTCAATTGTATTTTTAGGTATCCAGTGGAAGAGATTGTGACTGGCCAGGATTGGCAGGATTTTCACAGTGTTTAGAAAAGTGGATGTACCTAAATTTGGGGGAAACCACTACAAAATCTTCGGTGTTCACTACTGTATAGCTAGCATACCAATGCATTACTTTTATATTTATATTATCATGTTATATGTGTTTGTGGTATTTATGGATCGAGGAAAAACTTTAAACTCTCTATTCACCCACTCACCTCTAAAGAGATATTCAGTTTATTTCAATACTTTCAGAAGGAGAAGATAATCTACCTTGGATATAAAGTAAATTCAAAGCTCCTCAAAATCCACAGCACGCATTTAAAAGGAGAATCTGCTTTTATGAGACTTATTTTAGTTTTTCCTTTTTTACTGGTAGTATTTCTTTATTTCTCTTGTTCACCTTATTCTTGTTGATAAATTTGTACGGATTTAGGAAAACTAGAATTGGTTTCTAGGGCAGTTGAATCCATCTTAATGATGGGATGATTAGGTTTTTTTGTCCTAAGGTGAGTGATATAATCCAGACAAGTCGATTCCACTATTAGAGTTTTAGTAGAGGATGTCGACAGGTGCGACTTGATGCAGATTCATCACGTAGCATGTTTGGTATGACTTATTCTAGTTCTTTTGTGATTTTGTATGTTGAGAATCGACGTAGAGTGAGAAACGTTTTTCATCCCCTCTAAGGTTGTCTACCGATCCAATAATTATCCACATCATCATGTTCAATAGACTATTGTAGAAGCCCATTCATAAATTAAGAACTAAATAAAATTTATTTGCTCCCACCATTTAAGCATTTAATAGATTTATCACGCTACTTTGTTGCCTAACAAGAAGAACTTACGTGCAAAACTGCTACAGTAACCACATTGCTATCATCTTCAGCAACCCATAACTTGGATGGAGTTGTTCCTGGCATATTAAAAAGAACGGAGAAATTTAAGAGATATAAATCAATAGCAAAATAACAAAATAATGAGAAAATTACATCAAAATATTACCATATCAGACTCAGAGACTTCGAGAAGAAAATTAAATTAAACTATCTAAATATATTTAATGGGATATTAAAGCATATATATAGTTATGAAAATAAACTTCCCCAAATTGTGACTTAATATGGCTATATGTGAATTGCTATGAAACACGGATACTTCCCAGAAGGCGGCGTACATGTACCGGATACGTATCCGGTATCGGTGCATACCCGATACTCGACGGATACACCTATGTGGACACACTTGGACTTAGCACATCATTCTGTATATTGTGATAGGATTCTGTTTTTCTAGAGTAAACAAAAATTGGTTCTATGCTAGGAAGCGTTGGTATGTCCAATTAAGTTGCGTATCTTACCGAGTATGTTTTTGGCACTAGTACGTTTCTGTTACAAGTACGTGTATTGAACGTGTTGATACGACACAAGTTATTAATAAAACGGCTAACTTATCTCTAGACTAACCGGAGATTGAAGATATTAATCTCTAACAATGAAGTTGATCTCCAACAATGAAGTTGATCTCCAACAATGAAGAAGAAGAAAAAAAGGACAGATGAGCAGGCTTAAGTTTAATTTTATCTCTTTTGCTTAAACATATAAAATATTAAATTTTGTAACATTTACGAATGTTTAATGTTTGAAAACTTCATGTTATTTTGCATTGATTTGTGCACTTGTACTTCAAGTTATGATTTATGTTTGATGTTTTGAGAACTATTTATTGTACTTGTGATATATATCTTTATTATATAAGGGAATATGCATATTTGGAGGGACGCCAAAGATTTAATATCAACCATTGGATAAAGAAAGAGCGAGGGAATGAAGAGAAAAGAGTATGAGTGGGGCCCACAACATTGAATTAGAAAAAAGAGAGAAAGGGAGAGAGGGAGAGTGAGCGGCAGAAATTTCGGTGGCCAAAGGAGAGAGGGAGGAGAGAGAGAGATGAGGGGGAGAGAGGGAGGGAGAAAGAGAGTGACGGTGAAAGAGAGATTATAATGTATATAATAAAAAAAATATTAAATAAACTTTAGAGAGGGAGGGAAGAGAAAGAGGGGAAAGAGAGAGATGGGGAAAGCAAGTTAGGCTGTGAGAGAGAAAGAGGGATAGAAATATTACAATGATAATAAATAAAATATTAAATATCAAATAATATTTAAAAAACCAAATTTTGTTTTTATATAAATAAAAAGTTATAAATAGTAATAAATTTTAAAATATCTCATATTTTTTACAAAAATTTTAAGCGCACATGTATATGTTTTGAATAAAAAAGTTTAGGGTGCGGGCGCAGTCCGTTTGGATGGGGGCGCAGCCCGTCTGGATGGGGGCGCAGCCCGCCTGGAAGTGGGCGCAGCATGCCTGGAAGCGGGCGCAGCACGCCTGGAAGCGGGCGCAGCCCGCCTGGAAGCAGGCGCAGCCCGCCAGGAGACGGGCAAAGCCCACAGCAACGCATCGAGCACGGGCGAAGCCTGTGCGAAGATGCTAGTATATATATATCTATATACATACATATATACATACATACGTATCTATACATACGTATGTATAGATACGTATGTATAGATACGTATGTATACATACGTATGTATAGATACGTATGTATACATACGTATCTATACATACGTATCTATACATACGTATCTATACATACGTATCTATACATACGTATCTATACATACGTATGTATACATACGTATCTATACATACGTATCTATAGATACGTATCTATGCATACGTATCTATGCATACGTGTGCATGCATACGTGTGCATGCATACGTGTGCATGCATACGTGTGCATGCATACGTGTGCATGCATACGTGTGCATGCATACGTATATATGTATGTATATGTATATATATATATGTATGTATATGTATATATATATATATGTATGTATATGTATATATATGTATGTATGTATATGTATATGTATGTATGTATATATATATATATATATAGGTATGTATGTATGTATACGTATGTATGTATCTATATGTATGTATGTATATATCTATATGTATGTATATATCTATATGTATGTATGTATATATCTATATATGTATGTATGTATATATCTATATGTATGTATGTATGTATATATCTATATATGTATGTATGTATATATCTATATGTATGTATGTATGTATGTATACATATGTATGTATGTATGTATATATATGTATGTATATATCTATATATATGTATGTATGTATATATCTATATAGGTATGTATATATCTATATACGTATGTACATACGTATGTATACATACGTATGTATCTATATGCATATAGATATATATCTATATGCATATGTATATATATCTATATGCATATAGATATATATCTATATGCATATAGATATATATACATATGCATATAGATATATATACATATGCATATAGATATATATATATATAGATATATATCTATATGCATATAGATATATATACATATGCATATAGATATATATACATATGCATATAGATATATATACATATAGATATATATCTATATGCATATAGATATATCTATATGCATATAGATATATATCTATATGCATATAGATATATATGCATATAGATATATATCTATATATATATATATATATCTATATGTATGTATGTATATATGCATATAGATATATATACATATGCATATAGATATATATATATAGATATATATCTATATGCATATAGATATATATCTATATGCATACAGATATATATCTATATGCATACAGATATATATCTATATGCATACAGATATATATCTATATACATATCTATATATATATATGTATGTATGTATATATCTATATATATATGTATGTATGTATATCTATATATATATATATATATGTATGTATATATATATATATATACGAGTGACAGACACGGGCCTCCGGTCCGATGGCCACGCACCACAGTACCCGGCCGACGACGACGGGCTTCGCCCGCCCCCCGGCTGGCTCCGTCCGCCCCCGAACGACAGTTCGCCCGACGTCGCCCCCAGGCGGGCTCTGCCCGCCCCCGAACGACAGTTCCCCGGCGTCGCCCCCAGCCCGCCCTGACGCCATGGCACATTTTTAAATTTTTTAATTATTTTAAATTATTTATTAATATTTTATTATAATTTATTTAAATATTAATTATAAAAAGAAAATTTTTAAAAAAACGGAACTCACGGTCAACACTGCTGCCGCCTGCGGAGCCGCCGCCGGCCTGATCGGAGACCCCCGACGGGTTCGCCGGGAGACGGCGAACCCGCCGGCGGAGTTCCTGTGGCGCTCCGGCGGGGCCACTGCCGGCAGTGGCCCTGACCGTAAGGCCCAGATCTGGGCCTCACGGTCAGGGCCACTGCCGGCAGTGGCCCCGCCGGAGCGCCACTGGAACTCCGCCGGCAACCCGCCGGCGAACCCGCCGGGATCTCCGGTCAGGCCGTCGGCGGCTCCGCCGCCGGCGGCAGCGTTGTACGCTACGAAGCACGGATACGCCAAAAATAGAGCCGTACCCGTACCGGGTACGTTTCCGGTACGGATACGGGTACCGAACGGCGCGATTCGCGCGATTCGCACTGCCACTGCTGCTCCCGTCTCCCGTCGCGCTGCTGATCCCGTCGCGCTGCTGATCCCGTCGCGCAGGTAGCTCGTCGCGTCGCGTTGCTGATCCCGTCGCGCAGGTAGCTTCTTCTTCTTCTTCTTGTTCTTCTTGTTCTTCTTGTTCTTCTTGTTCTTCTTGTTCTTCTTCATCATCCTGGAGTGAAATGTCCAGGACTGAATCCTGGACTGAAATGTCCAGGATTCAGTCCAGAATCTTCTTCTTCTTCTTCTTCTTCTTCATCATCATCCTGGACTGAAATGTCCAGGACTGAATCCTGGACTGAAATGTCCAGGATTCAGTCCAGAATCCTGGACATTCCAGTCCAGGATCCTGGACTGAATCAGTCCAGATTTCTGGACTGAATCCAGTCCAGAAATCTGGACTGATCAGTCCAGATTTCTGGACTGATCAGTCCAGATTTCTGGACTGATCAGTCCAGATTTCTCGACTGAATCAGTCCAGAAATCTGGACTGATTCAGTCCAGAGTTCCTGGACTGATTCAGTCCAGAGTTCCTGGACTGATCAGTCCAGAGTTCCTGGACTGATTCAGTCCAGAGTTCCTGGACTGATTCAGTCCAGAATTCTGGACTGAATCAGTCCAGATTAATCATCATCCTGGACTGAAATGTCCAGTACTGAATCCTGGACTGAAATGTCCAGGATTCAGTCCAGAAACCTGGACATTCCGGTTTAGGGTGGAAGAGTAGACACACGTGGTCTGGTGAATGATGCCATTTCTTGAGAGGTATGACCCAAACTCACCTGCATTTGTGATATATAAATATATAATTATTATATGTAATACAACGTATCCTACCGTACCCGTATCCTTATTTTTTAAAATTTGTCGTACCGCCGTACCGGATACGTATCGTACCCGGTACCCGTACCCGTACCGGTGCTTCCTAGGTTGTACGTGAGTTTGGGGGAGGTGCGGGGCTGAAAATCGGGTTTTGTTGATCGAGAATAGGAGAGAGAGAGAGTGAGGAGATTTTTTGGGATAATTTTATTTGCGGGCCACTCTTATTCATGATCCAACGGTCCATGTTTTATGAAGGGAAAATCCAATGGTGTAGGCATTTTTAACTATTTTGTGGCACGTTATTGGCAGACCATCATAAATCTTTTTAGAAAAGTATATATCTTTATTATATAATACAATATGCATATTTGGATCACACCATGAAACGGATCTGGACCGTCCGATCAAACTACAGCAAATAGGAACCGTGGGATTCAAAGCAGGTGGCCTGCAAATAAAAAAAAACAAAACAGTTACTGTTCACTCCAGCTTTTTCCCCGATACCCCCCTTTCCCGCATCCCGCCCCCCACGGGCTCACCCCGCCGCCCACCGGCGGGTTCGCCGGCCTCCGGCGAACCCGCCGGGGGTTGTCCGGCGGCTGCGGCGTGAGCCCGTGGGGGCGGGATGCGGGACGGGGGATATCGGGAAAAAGCTGGATTTTTTTCGGTTTTTTTTTTTTAATATTTAAATAATTTATATTATTAATTAAAATTTTTTGAATTAATAAATAATTAAAATAAAAATAATAACTAATTAATAAATAATTAAATAATTATTTTAAAAATCAAAAAAAAAATTTGAACTTTAAAATTTTAAAATTGTTTGTCGGGCGGCGGGCGAAGCCCGCCGGGGGGCGGGCGAAGCCCGCCGGGGGGCGGGCGAAGCCCGCCGGGGGCGGGCGAAGCCCGCCGGGGGGCGGGCGAAGCCCGCCGGGGGGCGGGCGAAGCCCGCCGGGGGGCGGGCGAAGCCCGCCGGGGGGCGGGCGAAGCCCGCCGGGGGGCGGGCGAAGCCCGCCGGGGGGCGGGCGAAGCCCGCCGGGGGGCGGGCGAAGCCCGCCGGGGGGCGGGCGAAGCCCGCCGGGGGGCGGGCGAAGCGGAATGCGGGCGAAGCCCGCCGGGGGGCGGGCGAAGCCCGCCGGGGGGCGGGCGAAGCGGAATGCGGGCGAAGCCCGCCGGGGGGCGGGCGAAGCCCGCCGGGGGGCGGGCGAAGCGGAATGCGGGCGAAGCCCGCCGGGGGGCGGGCGAAGCCCGCCGGGGGGCGGGCGAAGCCCGCCGGGGGGCGGGCGAAGCCCGCCGGGGGGCGGGCGAAGCGGAATGCGGGCGAAGCCCGCCGGGGGGCGGGCGAAGCGGAATGCGGGCGAAGCCCGCCGGGGGGCGGGCGAAGCCCGCCGGAATGCCAAGCGGGCGAAGCCCGCTTGATTGCGGGCGAAGCCCGCAGCGACGCATCGAGAACGGGCGGAGCCCGTTCGAAGATGCTAGTATATATATATATATATATATATATATATATATATATATATATATATATATATATATATATATATATATATATATATATATATATACATATATGTGTATTCTTGCTTTTTAAAATTTTATCGTACCGCCGTACCGGGTACGTATCGTATCCGGCACCCATACACGTATTGGTGTTTCCTAGGTGAATTGCAAACAATTGAAAATGATTAAAGTTACTCTAAATTTACAGAAACAAAACAAATGCAAACTAACCACACCTCTAAGATGAAAAGTACTAGCAAAAGCAACGTGGCTATATGTCACTAAGCAAAAAGTTTTACATGCCAATTCTAAGAATTTGCAGGTAATGTTAAGAGAGGAGATTAGATTAAAAAATTGCCTGCTAATTCACTTGAATTCATGGTATAATTGAGCACCCTCGCATGACTAGTGAGATCCCACGAACGTATGATCCCATCAGAATGAAGCGCAAATAGTAGTTTTCGACCGCAAACTCCATATAGTGCCATATCTTGTACAGCACCTGATGTTTTTCCCCTGTATTGCATCTTTTATATCAATAACACTGAGATACCATAAAAATGATCAAAGATTATGTTATGTATATCGTGTACCAAACATTAAGAATTTAAATAACAAATATACAAAAAATAGTAAGAAAATAATAGGTAAATTAAAATAAATAAGTGTAACTAAATAAAAAATGATCACGCTAACATATGAATTCACATTTACTCCTCTGTTAGTCTCATGCAAATGGTAAAAAAGGGGAACAATTTATTTAGTACCCCAAAAAAAGCATAAACAGCATACCTAGACATGAGATTCCATAAGCGAAAAAGTCCAGCATCATCTAGTAGCTCGTACATGAACCCTATTGTTGAATGATAAGGAAAAAAGTCATTCAAGTGACTTAAACTAAATTACGGTGCAACACAAACTAGTTATATACTAGAAAATAAGAAACTTTATTCACTAGTAAAGAAAACCACGTAAAACTGATCAAATACAGGAGTTATCATAGAACCTGGCTTGATGGGCTCAAGAACACCAAGTTTGTAACAGGTAACTGAACCATCCTGGCGCCCTATTAGGAAGCATCCTAGTGATGCTGCTACAGCTGTTACCTTTCCAGACAGTGTGCTACTTTGCACATTGAATTCTATAAGCTCACTCTGAGGAAATATTGAACCAGATACATATTTGAAAGGCCTTCTCAATTTGAGGAGGTAAGCAGTTCCTGAAACAGTCATTGCATAAAGAGAGTATGCATCTTCTGCTGCACTCTGGTGGGAAGATAAGAAAGACTTTAAAATAATTTGTTTGTAATGTAAGAAAGAAAAATTTATCAACAGAAATCCCTCTTCCGGGAAAAACTAACCTCGTTTTTGCACAGAAATGCAAAAGGATAGAGAATATCATCAAACACAAGATGCAGCCCAGTCTCAGGATATTCATTGCAAGCAAATAATTCGACAACCTCTAAAATGTTGGGAAGGTTTTCATGTATTCTCCTGTGTAAATATAAAACAAAGGAAAACATTTACATTTATCTTCTAATGTAACCTAGGTTATCAAGCCATCATGAGTTGCTAGGAAGTATATTGGAAGTAAAATCAGGAAATTTTTACAGTTCAAGAAAACTAAAAATCAGGTGCACTAACTGGAGCTGGGAGGGAGGGAAAAAACAGTACAGCTCCATCAAAATATTCAAAACAGAGAATACGCTGAACTGTGAAAAGACATGGAGGAAGCAAAGTAGAGTGAATCAAGATAGGAATTACCAGAAGAGGTAAGCGGGTGGATCTCCGGTGATGACATTGCAGGAGGCGACATTTTGGTGGATCGCCCGAGTAGCGAGAGCGCGGTCTGAAGAGGGCGGAGGGGCGGATGAAGGGACAGTGAGATTGATCCAATTGATCCGGTCGCCGGTGGATATGGGAACTTCCATGGTGACGAGCGGTCGTGTGGCAGAGGCAGCCATTGTGCCGGGATGGGGTTGCGGGAAGGGCTTTGGGGAGTGTTTAGGCGAGCAGTAACCCTCTGTTTTATGGGAAAATTTATATGCACTCTCAGAGTACTAAAAAATTGGTAGCCTTTGGCTGATTTTGGTAGTCTTTGTTATATATAGATCATGTGTAGCTATATATAAACCCAAAATTTAGTTATTTTTTTTCTACTATATACAAACTAAATAATTACCTCCCTCCCCAAAAATGAAATTACCTTCTCATTTGCCCTAGCCGCTCCCGTCTCCCCCCTCCCCTGCGTCAAGATCCACAACTTCGTTGTCAGTGGCGTGATAGGGCATCGACTACCGACGACTCCGACGTCTCCGACGACTCCGTTGCAAGTGGCCGGCGCGGCGAGATAGGGCGTCGACCCTGGTGGTTCTGCATTCATCCCCAGCCGGTCAATCTCCTGCCAATGATGCGATCTAAACTGCAATTTAGATCGCATCATCCAACCGCCCGTCCCCAACACAGATTTCCTCCCCGACCGGCCAGAGCTACAGCCAGTTCTTTCTGATTTCGTCGGCCAGCACGTGAGGGCAAACCGCCCGATAACTTCGGCGATGTGAGGTGCGGGCTTCACCATCAACTTCCGGCAGATGTCTGCGTCTCCCCACGTCGACCACGATCGAACCGTCATGGCCATTCTTCCAGCAACCGTCGACTTCGTGTGCATGTTACTTTTTTTGCACTGTTTTGAAACCCTATAAAAAGGATTTGGTCGTTGTATTGGGAGGAGGGATATCGATGAAAACAAACTAGAGTTTGTTGATATTTGTTTCCTGTTGAGAGTATTGTTGAAGTTGAATATTAAATTGATTTCAGTTTTCGGGTTGCTGGTTGTGTTCTTCGATTTCCGATTGAAGAAGAACAGTAATTCGGGCTGGTTTCTTTGTGCATGTTGTATTTTTGTTAATGAATGTAAGAGTGATAGTCTCGGTTGAATGTTGATGAAATTTAATTTTTTGTTGCTTGCTCCCTACGGATCCTGTCATTGAATGTATGAGTTGGGATTCCGTCTAGAGTTCCTTGCAGAGTGTTTGCTGTTGAAATTTCCTTTAACAGTCAAAAGTGTGGTTGCTCTTTTCAAGTTTGATTCTTTTTTTTCATTGGTCTGCATATAACAACCTGGCCTACATATAGCCGGTTTTGAATTAATATGGTTTGTATATAACCATGGTTTGTATATAGTCATACATGATCTATATATAACAATGACCTTTTTTATCTAAAGTGGGGTGGAAACGGACCGTCGTTTTGCGAGTAAGTAGCATTTGGCGCAGCTTTTTTTGAAAACCGCATTTACTAATTTCCGTGGTTTTGCGTATAAACCCATCCGCAGTTTTTTATCTCGTTCAGCCGCAAGAAGCCCGTTGATCCTTCTCTCGCAAAACCTAGCTCGAGCCCCGATCCTGCTTCCCCGACGACGACGCGTGAATCCTCTGTGTCCCTCCCGATCTCTCCGTCTCTGTCGACGACGACGTGTATCCCTTGTATCGGCGCACACCTTTGGTTAGTTTTAACTTTGTTCATCAGCGTCTTCCGTTATTAGTTCTTCCCGCATCAGCGTGATTCCCCTCCACCTGCTGGTTTGCCGCAGGTTTCAGGTGTCGTCTTTTTTTCCTGCATATCTGGTGTGTCGCCGTTCTCCCTCTTGCCGAGGTATACCTCTTCTCTTGCTTTGCAATTTTAGGTTTTTTCCTCTGTTCTTCCTCTCGCTACAATGTCAACTGATGAGGAAGAGGATAACAGGCGGTGCTTTGCAAGTCTGAGATGTATATATTGGATTTTTAAGATGTTGGTTTTTTTATGTTGATTTCAAATGTTGATTTCTGACATGTTGATTTCTGAGATGTTGATTACTAATGTTAGTTTACAATAATGGTTCACTTGGTAATTATGCACTTGTGAGAGGGAGAACGAATGTTGGTTTACAATATCATAATGTGTGTTTGGATTGCAAAGAAATTTTTGATGTTTATTTCTTGTTTGCAAAATTATTGGTTTACATTTTCATTATATGTACTTGTATGTGTGTCTTGTATGTGTTTTATTTTTTGTGTGCTTTTTTATGTATATTTTATTTTGTGTTGTTTGTGTGTGTTCTATGTGTGTTGTGTGCTGTATGTATGTGTTGTGTGTGTGTGTTGTATGTGTGTGTGTGGGTGTCTTGTTTGTGTGTGTGTGTGTGTGTGTGTGTGTGTGTGTTTTGTAAATATGTATGATTATTATGGATTATTGTTCATAAATTTATACGTGTGTGTTTAATTTTCTAAGGATGAGCAAATCAAAAAAGTATGGGGTGGCCATTTTTTGGGACACTGCAGATATCATGCATTTATTTGACATAAGCATTAAAGAGATAGAGCTTGGGAATCGACTGACCACACATTTAATAAAGATGGTTGGACAAACGTAATGAAGAAATTTGTAGAGCTGACTAGCAAACAATATGATAAAGTCCAACTAAAAAATAATTGGGATCATTTGAAGGAGTGGAAATTATGGACAGAGTTAAAAATGTATCAAGATACACGATATCATCTACCAAATTTTGCTCGCGGTGGTCGTCGAGAGATGTTCAATCATGCACACTCATCGCTTAGAAGTGTGATAGAACAATCATTCGGGTTTTGGAAGAAGAAGTGAGTCATACTGCGGGACATGTCAAGCTATCGCTTTGACAAACAAGTAGCGATTGTGTTCGCCACAATGACTTTGCATAATTTCATTCGTCGGCACCGTTCATGCGTGGATATTTATTTTAGTGAGTGCGAGCAAACGAGTTGTGATCATGGGATGACCTCACAAGGGTGGCAAAAAATATGTACTGACACTACATGTGGTGTCGAGGAGATGATCGCGCTGTGTAATATCATAGCAGATCAGTTGTATGAAACTAGAACATAGGACAAAAAGTCGGGTGTTGGTTCTAAAAAAGATCTGAATCAAACATTTTTTTTGGTGTGGGTGTTATTTTATAAAAAAATTGTTTATTCCAAATATTTAATTGTTGGTAATTAAAAAATGTGGGAAAAACATTCACTCAAAATTCCGTTTTGTTTCCAAACAACTTTTTGAAAACTCTATTTTGCAAACTTCATTTCACCAAAATAGTTTTTTAACAAAACTCTGTTTTCCAGAATCAACACTTTTTCTATCAGCAGCTTACCATCAGTCATAGCCCAACCAAACAAAGCCTTACATGTTCTTTCGTGTCATAATAAATAATTTCCAAAATTGCGGGACTCGGGCTCGGTTTGGCACGGTGGCGGCGATTGTAAACTTATGGGTTAAACCGTCATTTGTTAAGGATCATCCAACAAATATCATCGTTTGAGCATAAAGGTGGATGAAGTTCCTTAACAAATGACAATTTAACCTTCATATTCATGACCGTCGCCATCGTGCCAAACAGATCATCCAAATAGATTTTTTATCTGCGGTGCGGTGGAAACGCACCGTTTTATTGCAAGTAAGAAGCTTTTGGCGCAGCTTATTTTGAAAGACGCATTTATTAATTTTTGTGGTTTTGCGTATAAACTCATCCACAGTTTTTTTTCCCGTTCAGCCGCAAGAAACTCGTTGATCCTTCTCTCGCAAAACCTAGCGCGAGCACCGATCCTGCTTCCCCGACGACGACGCGTGAATCCTCTACGTCCCTCCCGATCCCGCCTTCTCTATCGACGACGGCGTGTTTCTCTTGTATCGACGCGCACCTCTAGTTAGTTTTTACTCTGTTCATCAACGTCTTCTGCTATTAGTTCTTCCCGCATCAGTGTGATTCCCCTCCACCTGCCGGTTTGCCGCAGGTTTCAGGTGTCGTCTTTTTTTCCTGCATATCAGGTGTGTCGTCGTTTTCCCTCTCGTTGAGGTATGCCCCTTCTTCTGCTTTGCCATTTTAGGTTTTTTCCTATGTTCTTCCTCTCGCTATAATGTCAATTGATGAGCAAGAGGATAACAGGCTGTGCTTTGCAAGTCGGAGATGTGTATATTGGATTTTTAATATGTTGGTTTTTTTATGTTGATTTCAAATGTTGATTTTTGACATGTTGATTTCTGAGATGTTGATTACTAATGTTAGTTTACAATTATGTTTCACTTTGTAATTATGCACTTGTGAGAGGGAGAACGGATGTTGGTTTACAATATCATAATGTGTGTTTAGATTGCAAAGAATTTTTTGATGTTTATTTCTTGTTTGCAAAATTCTTGGTTTACATTATCATTATTTGTATTTATATGTGTGTTGTATGTATTTTGTTTTTTGTTGTGTGTTTTATTTTTATGTATATTTTATTTTGTGTTGTTTGTGTGTGTTTTATGTGTGTGTTGTTTGTGTGTTGTGTGTTGTATGTATGTGTTGTATGTGTGTGTGTGTTGTGTGTGTTTGTGCGTCTTGTTTGTGTGTGTGTGTTTTGTAAATATGTATGGTTATTATGGATTATTGTTCATAAATTTGTACGTGTGTGTTTAATTTTCTAAGGATGAGCAAATCAAAAGATTGTGTGGTGGCCATTTTTTGGAACACTACACGTATCATGCATTTATGTGATATATGCATTAAAGAGATAGAGCTTGAGAATCGACCGACCATAAATTTTAACAAAGAGGATTGGAAAAACGTTATGAAGAAATTTGTGGAGCCGACTAGCAAACAATATGATAAAGTCCAACTAAAAAATAAATGAGATCATTTGAAGGAGTGGAAATTATGGATGTTGATGCGCAAAAACGGCACCGGGCAGCTAACACGGCAAAAAACATGTACTGACACTACATGTGGTGTCGAAGAGATGATCGCGCTGTGTAATATCATAGCAGATCAATTGTATGAAACTAGAACATAGGACAAAAAGTCGGGTGTTGGTTCTAAAAAAGATCTGAATCAAACATTTTTTTGGTGTGGGTGTTATTTTATAAAAAAATTGTTTATTCCAAATATTTAATTGTTGGTAATTAAAAAATGTGGGAAAAAAATTCACTTAAAATTCCGTTTTGTTTCCAAACAACTTTTTGAAAACTCTATTTTGCAAACTTTATTTCACCAAAATAGTTTTTTAACAAACTCTATTTTCCAGAATCAACACTTTTTCTATCAACAGCTTACCATCAGTCATAGCCCAACCAAACAAAGCCTTACATGTTCTTTCGTGTCATAATAAATAATTTCCAAAATTGCGGGACTCAGGCTCCGTTTGGCACGGTGGCAGCGGTTGTAAAGTTATGGGTTAAACCGTCATTTGTTAAGGATCATCCAACAAATATCATCGTTTGAGCATAAAGGTGGATGAAGTTCCTTAACGAATGACAATTTAACCTTCATATTCATGACCGTCGCCATCGTGCCAAACAGATCATCCAAATAGATTTTTTATCTGCGGTGCGGTGGAAACGCACCGTTGTATTGCAAGTAAGAAGCATTTGGCGCAGCTTATTTTGAAAGCCGCATTTATTAATTTCCGTGGTTTTGCGTATAAACTCATCAGCAGTTTTTTATCCCGTTCAGCCGCAAGAAACTCGTTGATCCTTCTCTCGCAAAACCTAGCGCGAGCACCGATCCTGCTTCCCCGACGACGACGCGTGAATCCTCTACGTCCCTCCCGATCCCGCCTTCTCTATCGACGACGGCGTGTTTCTCTTGTATCAACGCACACCTCTAGTTAGTTTTTACTCTGTTCATCAGCGTCTTCTGCTATTAGTTCTTCCCGCATCAGTGTGATTCCCCTCCACCTGCCGATTTGCCGCAGGTTTCAGGTGTCGTCTTTTTTCCTGCATATCAGGTGTGTCGTCGTTTTCCCTCTCGTTGAGGTATGCCCCTTCTTCTGCTTTGCAATTTTAGATTTTTTCCTATGTTCTTCCTCTCGCTATAATGTCAATTGATGAGGAAGAGGATAACAGGCTGTGCTTTGCAAGTCGGAGATGTGTATATTGGATTTTTAATATGTTGGTTTTTTTATGTTGATTTCAAATGTTGATTTTTGACATGTTGATTTCTGAGATGTTGATTACTAATGTTAGTTTACAATTATGTTTCACTTTGTAATTATGCACTTGTGAGAGGGAGAACGGATGTTGGTTTACAATATCATAATGTGTGTTTGGATTGCAAAGAAATTTTTGATGTTTATTTCTTGTTTGCAAAATTCTTGGTTTACATTATCATTATCTGTATTTATATGTGTGTTGTATGTGTTTTATTTTTATGTATATTTTATTTTGTGTTGTTTGTGTGTGTTTTATGTGTGTGTTGTTTGTGTGTTGTGTGTTGTATGTATGTGTTGTATGTGTGTGTGTGTGTTGTGTGTGTGTGCGTCTTGTTTGTGTGTGTGTGTTTTGTAAATATGTATGGTTATTATGGATTATTGTTCATAAATTTGTACGTGTGTGTTTAATTTTCTAAGGATGAGCAAATCAAAAGATTGTGTGGTGGCCATTTTTTGGAACACTACACGTATCATGCATTTATGTGATATATGCATTAAAGAGATAGAGCTTGGGAATCGACCGACCATAAATTTTAACAAAGAGGGTTGGAAAAACGTTATGAAGAAATTTGTGGAGCCGACTAGCAAACAATATGATAAAGTCCAACTAAAAAAAAATGAGATCATTTGAAGGAGTGAAAATTATGGATGTTGATGCGCAAAAACGGCACCGGGCAGCTAACACGGAGGGGGTGTGTTCGGTCTCACAAGCTGAGTGGAGAAAGGGATAAAGACTGAGGGGGAAGAGGAAGGAAGGAAGCTTCTGAGTGCTCGAGAGTGGAGCAAACGCTTGTCAAGGAGGTTGCGAAGATAGAGGAGAGGGCACTGAGAGTAGCCGGGAAGGCTGATGAGAGAAGGAGGTTGATCAGGAGCTGTCGAGCAGACGGTTACTATGACGGTTGTTCTTGCAGGTTGGTCGCCGAGGGAGCTGAGCTGAGCTAGGAAGAAGGGAGAGAGAGGGGGCCGCTAGCAGCGCCAACAACAGACTTCGCCCGCCGCGGCTTAAATGCTACTCTTGCGACAGGCTTTCCTTTGATTAATAGCGAGAGTTACAACTTGCAAATACACCTTTACAAAAAACAATAAAGGGTACAAGAAGGAAGCTGGCGGCTAAGGAAGAAGAATGCCAGAAGAGGCCGCGCAGACTAAAGAGTGAAGCTGGCAGGCCGTGCGGTTAAGGGAATCGGGAGATCACGCGTACTGCAGAGCCAGAGGCCGGCAGGCCGCGTGAATAAAGGCGTAGAGGCGGGTGCGGTCTGAGAAGCGGAGTCCGCGAGAGGAGGGCTTGCTGGCTGACTTCGAGCGTGAGCACCTTGGCGATGATCAGACCTCTCTATATGAGAGGCATTGGGGGCTATTTATAGGCCTGAGAAGGTAACGACTTGCAGTGACGTTACCCCCGGTGAGACGGTAACTTGAGCGAGAAGGAGACGGAGTCCGCCGAGTCCGCCATAGGCTGCGCGGACTGGGGCTTGGTACTGAAGCCGGTGCTGCTGACGGCAAAATGGGAGACTTCGTGGCGGACTGCGATGCGGGTTCACGGAGTCCGTCACTGCTGAGTTGGGACTGTCCGCCTACTACTGGGGTGGCTGATGCTGGAGGCCAAGCGGCGGACTGCAAGGAGAATCCGCTGAGTCCGCCGATGCTGAACTGAGCGAGTTATAAAGGGTGCGAGCAGGAGAGTGCCTGCGAAGTCTGCCGAATCCGCATGAGGTTATGCAGACTGGGACTGTTCTGGAGGATCTGCTGCCTGGCGGACTGGAAGGAGCCCGCAACCGCTGACTGAGTCCGCGCCAAGGCCGTGGACTGAGGAGGAGTTGACCCTGCTGTTGTTAAAAGGGTGGCGCTGGCCAAGGAAAGGCGGACTGCAAAGAGAGTCCGCCAAGTCCGCCGAGTGCGCGGCTGCTGCAAAGCTGAGTCCGCTTGCGTTGGAGATGGAGAGCTTGGTTGTTGAGGCGGTTGGGGTTCACCACTCAAGGTGGACTGGAAGTCTTGATCGCACTTGGAGTCCGCCTAGCTTGCGAGGAACTTGGATTGCTGCTGGTCTTGGCGGGTAGCCGGAGTTGGAGTCCGCGCCCTGCAGGCGGACTGGAGGAGTCGGCTGCCCATGCGGCTGGTGGAATGGACTGAGCGACTTGTCGATCTTGACGAGGCAGATCGCGCGTGTTGGCGAGGCGGAAACCGCGGTAGCTGGTTGGCGGCTTGGGGGCAGGTCGCCATCTATGCTTGGCAGTCTGGAGCGGTCTGGTGTTCTTGAAGAATGACTTGCAGGAGCAGGCCGAAAGAGCGGCTGGTTCATGCAAAGGACGCGGCTTATTGCCGACCTAGGCGGATAGGGAGTTGAGTCCGGCAGAGAGAGTCCTGCGGAGACAACCTTGCGATTAAGCTGAAAAAGGGGGCGGCCTGCAGAGGCGGACTGCAGAAGCAGTCCACGGCCCCTGCCGACCAAGGGAAGGCGCGCGGCCTGGTCAGTCAGACCGCTGAGACCGCACAAGCCGCGCGGCCTGAGCGGACAAAGAATTCTGTCCGCCCTCCCTAGGGAATCACGACCTCCAGGAGGAACCCGAGGCAGGTTGCGACGAGCGAGCTGGCTCCCTTGGGAAGGATCACCGATTTGGGGGTTAACATAATCCCCGCACTTTTTTAAGTTCTGGATAAAACTTCAAAAAAGTTGGAGACCCACGAAAATTGTGATCCACCCCAATGGAAAGAGAAGGGGCAAGGAGAGATAGAACCTGAAGCCTCTCCTTAGGAGTTTGGTGTTGCCTGTCTATTTTCCTGCAAGAGGAAATTTAGGGTAGGCATGTATGGGTGGTACACTTTATGCGCACCTGAGTTTGCGTTTGCAAAATGAAGAAGATGTGTCTTCCACTAAGTTCTGCAAAATGAAAGTGAGAGGAAAACATAGAAACATAATAACTTGTAAGTACCCGATGGAGTCTTGCAAGCACCTGTTATCCTCTGCAAAAGGAAGGGTGAAGAGTATATAAGAAAGAAAAATGAGCTGCAAGTACCTGAAAGGAACTTGCAAGTCTGTTGGGTACATTGGAAAATGTGTACCAGATTTGAAGAAGCATCACCCTACTAAATGATATACATCAAGGTGTATTTGATGTGTTTTGAGTTTATATGTGCAAGTTAAGTAATTGCAGGAAATGCAGAAAAGTTTCTAAGTCCATGTGTCGACACCTAGAGGTGAAGTGTCGACACTTATGAAGGTTTGTGTTGACACCTAGAGAAGCTGTGTCGACACTTGGAGTAATTATGTCAACACCAGGAAAGGCAGAGTCGACACCAAAAGAAAAGTGTCGACACATACAGGCAGTGTCGACACACCATGAAGAATTGTCAACATAATCTGTGTCGACACTTAGAGGCAGTGTCGACACCCAGAGAAACTTTGTCGACACAAAAGAGATGTGTCGACACTCAGCAAGTCTCAACACAAGAAGGCATGTGTCGACACAAAGGAGATGTGTCGACACTCAGCAAGTTTTCAACACAAGAAGGCATGTGTCGACACAAAGGAGTTGTGTCGACACAAAGGAGTTGTGTCGACACACAGTAGAATTCAACTAAGTGTTAAAGAAGAAGTACTTGTGTCGACATACAGAATCAGTGTCGACACATTCAACAGAAGGCTTGTGTCGACACACAGAATCAGTATCGACACATTCTGAAGAAGCAGTGTCGAGAAGCTGTTACAACAACACAAGGAGTTCTGTCGACACCATCAAGGCTAGTGTCGACACTTAGTCTACTTGTGTCGACACTTAGTCTATTTGTGTCGACACATAAAGACTATCTGTCTCGACACTTTCAGACAGTGACAGTGATTTCAAGAAGTGACTGGATGACCTGACAGCTACCATTTCAACCGGTCAACTGCAACTGTTAGAGGTGTCAGGAGGCTGTTAGAAACCTGATCAGCCGGTCACCATGGAGAAAGCTTATATAAAGGTTTTTTCTTTCAACAGGGAGTGACAATCAATCAACAGATTATTCATTGAAGATCAATAACAGATTGAAGATCTACACAGAGATCTAATAACACAAAAGAAGAAGACCTTCAATAGAAGATCTAAGAAGTTGGAGAGAGAGAGCTCCTTCTAAGGAGAGCAGCTGCTGAACCAGGCTGCTTAGTAAGATTCAGATTGAGATCTGAATCTCAAGACAGAAGTTGATTGAAGATCATCTTCACAGGAGATTCAACCCTACTGAGTTCTAATTAAAGAAGCTTTGAAGAAAGCTAAGGGAGGTTGATCTCTGCTAAGTTCTTCCAAGAACTCATCAAGAAGCCAGTCAACTCATCTTTCTCTGTCAGGGTTGTGGTTAATTACTTTGTATTATCAAATTCCTGTAGGATCTTGTATAGATCTGAGTTGTAAGCCTAAATCTAAAAAGGCTGAGGTAGGGCATTTGAGCCTGAGTGTAAGAGAATCAATTCTCTGAGTGTAGGCCTTGTTGAAGGCTGAGGTAGAGCTGTTTAGCCTGAGTGTAGGTCTTGTTAAAGACTGAGTGGTAGAGCTTTGTGCCTGAGTTGTAGGAGTGAGGACACTCTAAGTTGTAGGAACATGTTTGAGGTTCTGAGCTGTAGGATCTGAGGATCTGAGGAGTAGTGCTAAAGTTAGGCCGAATCTAGTACACTACTAGATAGGCGAAGGGGGAAAGTGAATGTACCCAGACCTTGGAGAACCACTATAAACATCTGTGTGCACTCTGTGTTTGTTTATTTCTGTGAGTGCTGAGCTAGCTGTGCTGAATTGCTATAGAAAATTGTAAATACAGGTTTAATTATTCAGTGTTTCTGCCTTAAATTTAAAAAGATAAAGTTCACCTATTCACCCCCCTCTAGGTGGTTAGGCATTATTTCTTTCAAGTGGTATCAGAGGCAGGTTACTCAAAAACGGACTTAACAGTCAGAGTAAGATCCTGTAGGCAGATTCAGAACACACAAGATTCAAGAAAATGGGTTCTAGTGAGAATCACAAAGAGCTGAGGTCCATGAAATTGTCAATATGTAGAAAAGAGATATTTGGCACATGGAAAGAGAGGGTTAGACTTTTTATAGAAGCCTCTGACCCAAGGATATATATTATAGTTAAAGAAGGCTCATATGTGCCAATGAAGATATCCATTCTGGATGCAAATCAGAAAACTCCCAAAGACTTTTCTAAAATGACTAAAGATGAAATCATTCTGGCCACTATGGACAAGAGAGCCCAGAATATAATTGTTAGTGCCATTGATGATGCAACATTTCAGAACTTAATTCATTGTAAAACCTCTAAAGAAATGTGAGACACATTAATAGTTTATATGGAGGGATCAGAAGAAGTAAGACAACATAGGAAGTACTTGTTAAATCAGGAATATGAAAGCTTCAGACAAGGAAAGTCTGATAGCATTACTGAATGTTACAAGAAGTTCTATAGGATAGTAAATGAATTGATGTCCTATGGAAGAGAATTCAGCAACTATGAGCTGAATGACAAGTTCTTGAGATCCCTGACTAAGGACTGGGACACCAAGATTTGTGCCATTAGGGAAGTGGCCAAACTAGCTAACATACCTCCTCCAACTTTGTTTGGAAAACTGTTATCTTATGAGATGCAATTAATGAATAGAAAGGAGGAAGAGAAGACTACTAGAGTGGAACACAAGGAAAGATCTGTGGCCTTCAAGACTGAAGCCACTAGGAAGTATAGAAGCAAGTCTCCATCTCCACCTCAAAAAGTTGCTGAGGCTGTGACAGATAATTCAGAAAGCAAGAATTCAGATAGCAGTGAAACTGATGAAGACTTTGCTGCTTTTACTAGACATTTTCAAAAGTTTTTGAAGAAGAAGCAGTGGAGGTCTAAGCCTTCCACTTCTCAGCCAAAAGATGACTACTATCAGAAAAGAAAGTCATCAAGGAATGACAGAAGCAGGTCCAAGCCAAGCAAAGCTACATCTTCAAAGATTGTGTGTTATTGATGCAATAGACAGGGACATGTAGTGGCTGACTGTCCTGAAAAGAGGAAGGAGTCAGCTGACAAAAAGAAGACTCAATTTAAGGGCAAAAAGGACAAGTCCTTTGTTGCTAAGAAAGACAAGAGTCTGACTGATCAGTCATCTTCAGAAACAGAATCAGAAGCTGAAGCCTACATTGGATTATTTGCTGAAGAGGAAGAAGATGAGTTCATTCAGCTAATGAACTCAATTTATGAGCTTGAGGACCATCAGTACAAGGGACTGATGACTTTATCTGAAGGAGACAAGATCCAGGATCAGCCTGGACCAAGTAAGGTACAAAGTTATTCTTCTAGTTCAATTTATAGTACTGAGTTAGAATCAGATACATCTGCATCAAGTGATGTGAGTGGGTCTGAATCTGAAGGAGATATTCATCAGTTAATTGATGAATATAGGGACTTGTTGCAGGCCTTGAAGAAAAGCAAAATCTTGGCCAAAACTCAGGCAAAGGAGATTGATAGTCTTAAATTGGCTGCTGCTAATTCAGACAAGTTATTAGATCAGAAATTGAATGAAATAGCCAGACTAAAGAACATTATTGTTATTCAGATGGGTACTATTACATTTAAGAATAATTAAATTAGAAATTTGGAGGTTAGACTTCAGAAGGAGAGAAAGATTGTAGCAAGTTTTTCTAAACCTAAATCTGTTTTACCCTTGATAGATGAGTTTGTACCTCAAAAGGGTAAGACTGGATTGGGGTTTAAAAACCTGCCTGTACTGCTAGGTCCAAATCTAAGGGTAAAGCCCCAGCACAAAACATAAAGCTTGATGTAGATACTTCAGCCAGAGTAGTGCTAAACAAAGGTACAACAGGTTTGAGTGCCGGTATTGTGGCAAGATAGGCCACTTTGCCTTAGATTGTTGGCACAATTCAAGTATCAAGGAGAGTAGCAAATTGCCTGCTAAAAGAGCTACATGTAGTGTTGTTAAAAGTCAGACCAACCTGCACCAAGGACCCAAGAGTTATTTGGGTTCTAAGGTTAAGTAATCTGTTTTGTAGGTGAGTCCAAGTGGTCATGCCCCTATATGGTACTTGGACAGTGGATGTTCCAGGCACATGACTGGAACAAGGGGGTTACTGAAGGACTATACATCTATCAAGGATGGCCCTAAAGTTACCTTTGATGGTTCAGAAAAAGAAATCATCAAAGGCTTTGGTAACATTTCTAGTAACCTGATTACAATTACTCAAGTGGCTTATGTAAAGGGTTTGAAACATAACCTCATTAGCATAAGTCAGCTGAGTGATTTAGGATATGACATCTCATTTGTCAAGAATGGTTGTCATATCAAAAGGTCAAGTGATCAAAAGATCATTCTGACAAGATATAGGAAGAGAAATGTCTATTATCTTGACTTTGTATGTGAGAACAATGTTTCTCCTATTTGTCTTGTAGCTGATGAGAAAGTCTCACATTGTGTTAAATGGCACAAGAGGCTGGCTCATCTTAACTATAAGACAATTGGCCAACTCTTTAGCAAACACTTAGTGAGGAATGGTGCTCAAGTTAAGTGTATAAAGGATGAGATATGCTCAGCTTGTCAAAAAGGCAAGCAGACCAAATCCACCTTTTATAGCCTTGAGAACAAGGATTCTGTGAGGTATCTATACCTCTTGCATATGGATCTTTTTGGTCCTATGCCAGTTCACAGCCTAGGTAGGAAGGTCTACACATTTGTGGTAGTAGATGACTATTCAAGATATTCCTGGGTGTTCTTCCTAAGACAAAAATCTGAAACCCAAAGTATCTTATATAGTTTTGTTAAACAAATTCAGAATGAATTGGACAGTATAGTGGTCAAAATCAGAAGTGACCATGACACTGAATTTCAGTCTGAAAGTATGACAAAACTGTGTGAAGAATTTGAAATTTTTCAGGAATTTTCCTCACCAAGAACACCTCAGCAAAATGGGATTGCTGAAAGGAAGAATAGAACAGTGATAGAGGCTGGTAGAACCCTATTAAGTGACACTTCTCTCCCAGAATATTTCTGGGCTGAGGCAGTAAACATTGCATGTCATGTAATCAATAAGACTACTATCACGAAAAGCCATAAGAAGACCCCCTATGAGATTGTGAAGGGCAGAAAACCAAATTTATCATATTTTAGGATCTTTGGTTGCAAGTGCTATATACTTAACAATGGAAAGTCTTATCTAACCAAGTTTGCTGCCAAATCCCAAGAGGGGATCTTTATTGGGTACAACAACAATAGTAAGGCTTATAGAGTCTACAACTTGATTACTCAAGTTGTAGAAGAGTCTGTACATGTAGTTTTTGATGAAGCAAGACTCATTAACTGTGAATTGTCAAGTAGTATTTGCAGCTCTACAGGTGTAACTGAGAGGATGGACAAGCTTACCATAACAGAAGGTTCTTATGCAAGTTAGTAAGTGGAAGATGGTGGCTGCTGTCCAGGGGGAGTACAAGATACTCCTGATGCTGAAGAAGACCAAGAGGTGCAGCTAAATGAAGAGATAGAAGGTGTACAACCTGAAGATAGGCTGCCTCCAGCAAATAAACACTTAAAGGATCATCCAGCCAATCAAATAATTGGAGATCCCAGACAAGGAGTGCAAATAAGGAGCAGGAATCTGAGTACAGTTCTTTACTCCAGTTTCCTATCCCAAGTAGAGCCAAAGAAATTTGAAGAAGCAGTTCAAGACTCTCATTGGATTGATGTCATGCAAGAGAAGTTAAATCAATTCAAAAGATGCAAGGTCTGGAAGCTAGTTCCTAAACCCAAGGACCACAACATTATTGGAACTAAGTGGATCTTTAGGAACAAGTTGGATGAGAATGGAATCATTATAAAGAATAAAGCTAGGTTGGTTGCAAAAGGATATAGGCAGGAAGAAGGTATTGATTTTGATCAAACCTTTGCTCCAGTAGCAAGACTGGAAGCAATAAGGATGTTTCTTGCCTATGCAACATATCAAGGGTTCAAGATATATCAAATGGATGTAAAGTCAGCTTTTCTGAATGAAAATATGAAGGAAGAAGTCTATGTAGAGCAGCCATCAGGTTTTGTTGATTCTCTTAAACCTGATTATGTATATAGACTTAGGAAGGCTTTGTATGGGTTAAAATAAACCCTAAGGGCTTGGTATGAAACCATGTCTAGTTTCCTCATCGAGAACAAATTCTCAAGGGGGAAAATAGACAAGACTCTATTCCTTAGGGAATCTAAATGCAAGATTATCTTAATCCAAATATATGTAGATGCCATAATATTTGAGTCTACAGAAAGTAGTCTTTGCAGAAAGTTTGCAAAACTTATGCAAGGACAATTTGAAATGAGCAGTATGGGGGAACTTAAGTTCTTTTTGGGTCTCCAAGTAAGACAGACTGAAGATGTCATGTCTATATGCCAGTCTAAGTTCACCCTAGAGTTAATAAAAAAGTATGGCATGGAATCATCCACTACCATGAAAACTCCTTTGGGGTCAAGCATGTCTCTAAGCAAAAATGATGCAGGGAAACCTGTAGATGAAACTTTGTATAGAGGGATAGTTGGCTCCCTACTGTATTTGACTGCTAGTAGACCAGATATCATGTATGCTATATGTGTCTGTGCTAGGTACCAAACATGCCCTAAGGAATCTCACCTGACTGCAGTCAAAAGGAATTTGAGATATCTTAAGGGCACACCTTATCTAGGCCTTTGGTACCCTAGGAATGGAGATTTTGTACTGATAGGTTATTCAGATGCAGATTTTGCAGGCTGCAAGGAAGATAGGAAGAGTACTACAGGAACCTGTCAATTTCTAGGTGGAAGGCTGGTGTCATGGAGCAGTAAGAAGCAGACCAGTGTGGCTATCTCCACAGCTGAGTCAGAATATGTTGCTGCAGGAAGCTGCTGTGCACAACTTTTATGGATTCAACACCAGCTAGAAGATTATGGTATTCAAGTAAGTAGAACGCCTTTACTTTGTGATTCTACAAGTGTCATTTCTATTGCAAATAATCTTGTCTCCCATAGTAGGACTAAGCACATAGAAATTAAATACCATTTTCTTAAATAACATGTAGAAAAAGGAGACATTTCACTAGAATATGTTAAAACAGATAATCAGATAACTGATATGTTTACTAAACCCCTAGATGAAACCAAATTCAATAATTTTAAAATTGAATTTGAAATTTTAAACTTAGAATAGTTTAAAAAATTGGCTAAGTAAATTGGTGTCGACACAAGGAATTGTGTGTGTCGACACATAAAAGTGGTGTCGACATTTCAGAGAAATGGTGTCGACACATCTAGACAGTTAGTGTCGACACTTCAGAGAATTAGTATCGACACATGCAGAGTAGGTGTCGACACATCCAGGGTGTTGTCGACACTTAGGATTAACACAGAATTCGTCGAGTGAAGTGTCGACTAATCGTCGAGCGCAGATGTATAAGTGTCGACACATATATTTTGTCGACTATATTTGTGTCAACACATAGTTGTCGAGACATTAGAAGTAAGTGTCGACACTTTTCAACAGTGTCGACACATTTCAAGTATTTTGTCGCGCCTTTTCACCTTCGATTTTAGAAATATATAAATAGGTCTTCACCATTGTTTGTCGACACGCTCACCATAGTTTCGAGACCAAACTTGTGTGTCGACATTTCTCTTCTCTAAATTCAAAATTTCTTCAAACCCTAATGGTGCCCAAGCTAGAAGAGAACATCAATGAAGGTTATGAGCTCGTGTGACATGCCTTTGACGACGCGGAACCAGAAATCCAAGGTGTTGTAACCCTAGTTGCAGAGACTGGGTTAGAGTATCTAGTTTCAGAGCCAATCAAGATTTGGAAGAAAGAGGTCCTCGAATTCTTTAGTGCAGCTACACTTGATGAAACTGGACTCAAGCTTAAGTCCATAGTCCATGTGGCAAAGGTGAAGGTTACCCAGAAAAGTCTAAGAAAAGTTCTACATCTCCCTAGAACTAAAGAAGAGGAAGATGTACCTGCATCAAGGATAAGGGAGGCACTGCAATGGTGTGGACTTGATTCAAGCATGAAGATTGGATCAGTCTTCAATAGGAAAGACATGAACATGCAGGACAAGTTCTTATCTGCAATAGTAGGCAAGGTAATTCTGAGCAAGCCAGGTGGGCATGATAGAATATCAGCTCACATGTTCAGTTTAATGATAAGGATAATTTTCCAACTTAAAACTGATTGGTCAGCAGTAATGTTTGATAAGATAAAGGAAAGTCTGAAGAAGTCTAATCTGTGTAGGATTATGAGTTTATACTTAGCTGGAAGTATCCCTAAAGTCATGAACCAAGCTGCTGGTTCTAAGATAAATCATATGAGGAGAATGGATGTTAGGATTATCTCAAGGTAGGATAGGGTGTTGACAAAGGAAATGCCTACTCCTGAAAAGGAAGTTTCTCAACAGAAGAAGAAGAAAGTCATTGTAACTCCTGAATCCTCAAGTAGCTCAGAAGAGCAGGTAGTTTTTATTTCTGATGATGGAGAGGCTGGAAATGCTGGAAAGTCACCAGTAAGACCTAAAGATGCACAGAGGCAGGGGAGCTACCATCTGCTAGCTCCATTCACCTGGATCCACTCCAGGAGGAGCCTCAACATGTGGATGAGCCAACTCACTTAGATAGTGAAAGGGCAACCCAAACAATTCTTGCGGTAATCAATGAAGTTAATCAATCTATTTTCAATATTGAGGATGAAGTATTGACTTAATCATTACTTGATGTTGATCAGCAAACTCAGTTACTTAATCAACCACAAGATGTTGTCATGAAGGACACATTAGTTGCTAATAATGCTCCTGAGATCAGAGATTCTCCAGTCCCTACTCAACAGGAGTTTACTCTAGAAGAGCTGTTCGCTGATTTACTACAGACTGATTTTGAGGGAGAGAGAACAGTTGTTAAGGGGGAGTCAGCTAACCTTGAGGGGGTGCATGTAAGATCACAAGAGGAGACTGCTAGAAAAGAGATTGAGGAGCAAAGGAGTGCTGAGGAGCTACCAAGAGCAGAAAAGGAATTGCCACGTACTCCACAGGATAGAGTGGACATTGCTAGTACTTCTGACTCTGAAGATGAAGAGGCTGTTAGAGTCACGAAAAGAAAGCTACATGTTTTCAAAAGTAGAAGCCAGACCTACAAGAAAGCACTGCAAACCATTGTTCCACAGCCTGCCCCAACTACCGATTATAGTTCATTGATGGTGGCTTTGCAGATCAAGCTAGATGAGCAAAGAAAGACTCTCCAAACTTATATGGATGAAGGACATAAATACCTTCAATTTGATCTGGCTCAAGATATAAAATCTATTAGATTTGAAGTAAATCAAACTAAGAAGGAAATGACTGACTGTTTTCATAAAGGAGGCAATGTAGTGGTATATCTGGCTACACATCAAGAGCAGATAAAGAAACAGGTTGATGACATGGCAGTGAAACAAGGATATGTCCTGGAAAACCAGATTAGAATGAATGATAATTTAACTGAATCACATAATGTGATAGTAACTGAAATGCAGAATATTGCAGCTGCTCAAACTGCAGCAAGGACTACTGCCAAGACTGAGTTTGACAAGCACTTACAAGAAAGCCTCACTGCTATTAAAACTGTCATTGAAGATTCTCAAAAGGTTATCACTAAAAAGCTCCAAAGGTTAAAACCTTTTTATAAAGATGGTGTTAACTATCTAAATGGTCAGATCAGGTTTTAGAAGGATGATCTTAGGGATCATATAGAAAGAGAAGTCATAAAGGGGGAGAGAGTCTTAGTCAAAGCTGGCTCTGACCATGCTAAATGGATTTCAAACCGCATCAGAGCTACCCTTGGATATCCACTTTTGTGTGATGATGATAATGTAGCAGAATTTGAGATAAATCCTGCATATTTTGGAGGAGAACAAGCTGAAGTAGCTCAGGTGATCTACCCTCCAGCTGATTTTGAGATGATACATCAGGAGGTACAATCTATGTATAGCCCTCCCGAGGGTAATCAGAATATTATTTTTGAGAAAGTAGTACAGCCTGTGCAGAGGCAGTATTAAAAGAGCAAGAAGCTCAATTATCCAAGAAGAGGTTCAGAGAACAGGCTAAATTAAGGCCAGATTTTGAACAATGGAGCCCAACTTCCAGAAATATTATTCTGACTGCTTCGAAGGCTGCAAAGGATAATATCCTAGAAAGGGGAAAATGGTATTCTGAGCAGGAGTGGAGAAAACATGAAGCTAGACAAGAAGCCATTGTACAGTATAGAAGAAAGGCTAAACTAGGGAAGCTACCTCCTAATGCACATGAGCCTAGCAAGTATTTCCCTAAGCCTTATAATTATTTTGAGAGACAGAAGATAAGGGCTGAAGAACAGAAGAAGAAAGGTCTTAAAGGAAAGAAGCCTGCTGATGACAATGATGCTTCAGTTCAAGCCAAGATTCAACCTGGAAAGGACATTATTATCAAGGAGCCAGAGCAGCCATAGAATAAAATTTTCTTAAGTTTACAAATTTGTAATCATTTGCATTAAAATTCATGTAAACTTTTGATTAATGAAACTATTGGAAGTTATAACAAAATAATGTTTGATGTTCAATCTGTTACATTTTTATTTTGTAATGATTGTTTATACATGTTTTGTTTAGTATTTACCCTGTCATATAATACTGTTATACATCATATTGAGTATTTGTTATGTATGGTGTATATCATTGACTAAGGGTTATGACTTCTCCAAATAGGGGGAGATTGTTTGGTACATTGGAAAATGTGTACCAGATTTGAAGAAGCCTCACCCTACTCAATGATATACATCAAGGTGTATTTGATGTATTTTGAGTTTATATGTGCAGGTTAAGTAATTGCAGGAAATGCAGAAAAGTTTCTAAGTCCATGTGTCGACACCTAGAGGTGAAGTGTCGACATTTATGAAGGTTTGTGTCGATACCTAGAGAAGCTGTGTCGACACTTGGAGTAATTGTGTCGACACCAGGAAAGGCAGAGTCGACACCAGAAGAAAAGTGTCGACACATACAGGCAGTGTCGACACACCGTGAAGAATTGTCAACATAATCTGTGTCGACACTTAGAGACAGTGTCGACACCCAGAGAATCTTTGTCGACACAAAAGAGATGTATCGACACTCAGCAAGTCTCAACACAAGAAGGCATGTGTCGACACAAAGGAGATGTGTCGACACTCAGCAAGTTTTCAACACAAGAAGACATGTGTCGACACAAAGGAGTTGTGTCGACACACATCAGAATTCAACTAAGTGTTAAAGAAGAAGTACTTGTGTCGACACACAGAATCAGTGTCGACACATTCAACAAAAGGTTTGTGTCGACACACAGAATCATTGTCGACACATTCTGAAGAAGCAGTGTCGAGAAGCTGTTACAACAACATAAGGAGTTCTGTCGACACCATCAAGGCCAGTGTCGACACTTAGTCTACTTGTGTCGACACTTAGTCTATTTGTGTCGACACATAAAGACTATCTGTCTCGACACTTTCAGACAGTGACAGTGATTTCAAGAAGTGACTGGATGACCTGACAGCTGCCATTTCAACCGGTCAACTGCAACTGTCAGAGGTGTCAGGAGGTTGTTAGAAACCGGATCAGCCGGTCAACATGGAGAAAGCTTTGATAAAGGTTTTTTCTTTCAACAGGGAGTGACAATCAATCAACAGATTATTCATTGAAGATCAATAACAGATTGAAGATCTACACAGAGATCTAATAACACAAAAGAAGAAGACCTTCAATAAAAGATCTAAGAAGTTGGAGAGAGAGAGCTCCTTCTAAGGAGAGCAGCTACTGAACCAGGCTGCTATGTAAGATTCAGATTAAGATCTGAATCTCAAGACAGAAGTTGATTGAAGATCATCTTCACAGGAGATTCAACCCTACTGAGTTCTAATTAAAGAAGCTTTGAAGAAAGCTAAGGGAGGTTGATCTCTGCTAAGTTCTTCCAAGAACTCATCAAGAAGCCAGTCAACTTATCTCTCTCTGTCAGGGTTGTGGTTAATTACTTTGTGTTATCAAATTCCTGTAGGATCTTGTATAGATCTGACTTGTAAGCCTAAATCTATAAAAGCTGAGGTAGGGCATTTGAGTCTGAGTGTAAGAGAATCAATTCTCTGAGTGTAGGCCTTGTTGAAGCTGAGGTAGGGCTGTTTAGCCTGAGTGTAGGTCTTGTTAAAGACTGAGTGGTAGGGCTTTGTGCCTGAGTTGTAGGAGTGAGGACACTCTGAGTTGTAGGAACCTGTTTGGGGTTCTGAGCTGTAGGACCTGAGGATCTGAGGAGTAGTGCTGAAGTTAGGCCGAATCTAGTACACTACTAGATAGGTGAAGGGGGAAAGTGGATGTACCCAGACCTTGGGGAACCACTATAAAAATCTGTGTGCACTCTGTGTTTGTTTATTTTTGTGAGTGTTGAGCTAGCTGTGCTGAATTGCTATAGAAAATTGCAAATACAGGTTTAATTGTTCAGTGTTTCTGCCTTAAATTTAAAAAGATAAAGTTAACCTATTCACCCCCCCTCTAGGTGGTTAGGCACTATTTCTTTCAAAGTCTTTGTTGGTTTCTGCAAAAGTGAGGTTTAGAAACAAACTCGGGAGTAAAGAAAGCTGCAAATACCTGGAGGAAACTTGCAGGTATCTGCTGGTATCTACAAAAGAAGAGTTAGGAGCAGGCAAAACATGAAAATAGCTTGCAAGTACCTGTGAAGACACTTGCAATAGTCTGCTGATCTCTGCAAAGCGAGAGTTAGAAGCATGCAAAACATGAAAATAGCTTGCAAGTACCTTTGAAGAAGGCTTGCAAGTGTCTGCTAGTCTCTGCAAGAAAAGAGTTAGGAGCAGACAAAATATGAAAATAGCTTGCAAGTACCTGTGAAGAAGGCTTGCAAGTGTCTGCTAGTCTCTGCAAGAAAAGAGTTAGGAGTAGACAAAACATGAAAATAACTTGCAAGTACCTGTGAAGAAGGCTTGCAAGTGTCTGCTAGTCTCTGTAAGAAAAGAGTTAGGAGCAGACATACATGAAAGAAGCTTGCAAGTACCTGGGAGAAGGCTTGCAAGTGTCTGCTAGTCTCTGCAAGAAAAGAGTTAGGAGCAGACAAAATATGAAAATAGCTTGCAAGTACCTGTGAAGAAGGCTTGCAAGTGTCTGCTAGTCTCTACAAGAAAAGAGTTAGGAGCAGACAAAACATGAAAATAGCTTGCAAGTACCTAGGAGAAGGCTTGCAAGTGTCTGCTAGTCTGTGCAAGAAAAGAGTTAGGAGCAGACAAAATATGAAAATAGCTTGCAAGTACCTGTGAAGAAGGCTTGCAAGTGTCTGTTACTCTCTGCAAGAAAAGAGTTAGGAGCAGACAAAACATGAAAATAGCTTGCAAGTACCTGCGAGAAAACTTGCAAGTGTCTGCTAGTCTCTGCAAGAAAAGAGTTAGGAGCAGACATACATGAAAGAAACTTGCAAGTACCTGGGAGAAGGCTTGCAAGTGTTAACTGTTGATAGGATAAGGCCGATATGACCAATTAGTAGAGGAAATGCCTAATACATCCTGGTAGAGCTTTGAGCAGGCAATACATGTAAGATGAGCATAAGCAAAGTGAATGCTGGAAATCCTTTTGGTAGGTCGGATTAACCTGTTCACCTGTGAAAGAAGGTAGTTGACAAAAAAGGAGGTCTATACTCGGAGATGACCAAGAAAGACTGGATGTCGCCACAAGAGATCACCCATGGGCCTTATGCATCGCTTGCCTGAGAAAATTCATCCCAAGTATAGTCTTACTCAAAGCGGGCTGGCCGCGCATCCTCTAGGAGGGCACAAAGGAGAAAAGCAAGGGAAATCCTGAGAAGGACAGCTAGAGGCACTGATCACATGCTTCGGGTTACTACATCACTAATCAATGAGACTAGTTGCGCCAAGAGGCCTATAGCTTGTCTGTGGATTGATCAGTGGAGTAGAGGACACTGCGAAAGCATGGATTGGGAGCACTAGAGAACGCTCGGCCATCACAGTCGTGAGATGATCGAAGAGACAAGGCTACACTTGGTCGTCATTGCTTCTCAAGCAAAGATCATCATAACTGTGATGTATCCTAACAGAGCACAACAGAGCTAACACATGGGGCCTCCCTAGCACGCACTCTGTGTTAGATGTCGGCTAGGATCCAAAGTCCAGTATTCCACCGCATGAGAGTTCGATAGCCCCTACTACACACATATGCGAAATCTCCCCGCGATATGTGGTCACTGTGGTCTTATGCAGGAATCCAATCCCAAGGGGGCCTATAGCAAGACACAGCGACATCTCTGCGGCTCAGTGACCTCTCGGAGAAGAGAGAATAGAGGAGGAATCAATACAATAAGGGAACTGTGTCAATATGGGATCCCTGATAAAAGCTTTGTTGAAAAGCAAGAATGAACACTAAGAAGTGTTTTGTAAAGATAATGTTTGAAAAGGCAGGAGTAGAGATAACCCATCATGGTTGTGAGAGAATTTGGAGGACTATGAAATCCTTTGCTGGCTTAGAATAGCCTTCCAAGCACACCCTCGGCATCGACATCGAAGCATTCGACAGTTTTGTTAATAATGAGGAGAGGGGGTTCTTCGACTAGGTTCACTCCTTTTGAGGAGCAAGGAACATCAGCAACTTCTTTGCCCTTTGAGGTTGCTGGATCAGGGCGATCTTCTTTGGAAAGCAGGTCACGCATCTTACCCTGCCGGAGCATCCTTTGCACAAGCTAGCAGAGTGTTCGGCAGTTCTCAGTTAGGTGACCTGGCTCTTTGTGGAATTCACAGTAAGGTTCTGAATCCCTGGACCTTTGATTGGTTGGTCGATAAGGCTTTTTGTAGCTAGTCCTATCTTTCATGATCTGGCTTACTTCTAGCGCGACTTCATCTAGTTCAGACTCATGCAAGTCATCATCTTGCTGATGGCAGACTGCAGCTCTTTGAGAAGAAGCTAGCGGTAGTAATGAATATTGAGCACGATCACGGCTCAGGAAAGAGTATCGATGGCGCTGAAACCTTTTTCCTTTCCTTGAATGAGTTGGGAAATCATTGTGCGGAGACCTCGGAGGCTGCTTGTGAAAAGGATCTTTCTCTGATATTAGCTTGGAGACGAAGCCTGGGTTGATTTTTTTGCCTCGGATGTATGAGTTGGCTAAGACAATCAACTCTTGGTATGTGCTTGGTGCACGGACATTGACTTCAAACTTGAGAGGCCCTTCACGGAGATCGTGGATAAGAGCCACTCGGTATATTTCCTGGCTAACAATCTCGATGTCTAGGATTTCTCTTTGGAAACGATCAACGAACTGAGACAAAGTTTCATTCTCTCGTTGCTTGATCTCAAAGAGGGCTTCAGGACCTCCCTTTATCTTGGTGGAGGTAGAGAATCTGAGCAAGAACTCCTTCGCAGATCAGCGAAGGAAGTGATGGAGTGAGGACGAAGGCCATAGAACCAGTCCCTCACTTGCCCATCAAAAGTTATTACAAGGAGCTTGCACTTGGTTACATCTAAAAGGGTTTTGAGAGCAACAGCTGACTCGAAGGCTTGAAGATGCCTCACTTGATCAGTCTCTCCGGTGTAAATTGGTAACCGGGGTTCTCTAAAATTTGCTGGAGTTGGTTCATGACGAACATTTTCTGCAAATGGCGAAGGCTCTTCCTGTTCTCCTACAGCATAAGGATAAAAAGGAGCATAAGCTGCAGCTGCAAAAGACGCTGGAGGGTAAAAGGGAAAAGTTGTTGCAGGAGGAGCAAATGCAGGAGCTGCGGGGTAAGGGTGACTTCCCTGAAAGTTGAGAAATCTAGCAGGGCTTCCCCGGGCTGCTTCCCGGAAGAAGTTTTGGCGAGCAACAAATTCTTCATCTTGAGGTTGTAGAGGAGCCGCTGGCCCTTGCGGGAAGGTTGTTATGTAAGGAGGATAGACCGGCGACTAAGCTGGAGGACAAGCTTGCTGATGATCCGATGTTGGGGCTAGATTGATCGGAGCAACTGAAGCAACTGGAGCTGTTGCTGGTTGAGAGTCTAGTCGCTACGTGATTGTAGCGAGCATTTGGTGATTGCTTGGAACTGCTGAGCATTCTCACGGTGCGATTGCTCGAAGGCCTCCCAGAGAGGATCATCTCTAGGACTTGGAGCAAAGTTCTCGGCTGGTTGACGATCTAACATGGGTAACTGTCGCTGTTCACCGTCTGTTCGGATCTGAAGGTCGCGTGCTAACTATTGATGCGCGAAAACGGCACCGGGCAGCTAACATGGAGGGGGTGTGTTCGGTCTCACAAGCTGAGTGGAGAAAGGGATAAAGACTGCATGGGAAGAGGAAGGAAGGAAGCTTCTGAGTGCTCGAGAGTGGAGCAAACGCTTGTCAAGGAGGTTGCGGGGATAGAGGAGAGGGCGTTGAGAGCAGCCGGGAAGGCTGATGAGAGAAGGAGGTTGATCAGGAGCTGTCGAGCAGACGGTTACTATGACGGTTGTTCTTGCAGGTTGGTCGCCAAGGGAGCTGAGCTGAGCTAGGAAGAAGGGAGAGAGAGGAGGCCGCTAGCATCGACAATAGCAGACTTCCCCCGCCGCGGCTTAAATGCTACTCTTGCGACGGGCTTTCCTTTGATTAATAGCGAGAGTTACAACTTGCTAATGCACATTTACAACAAAGCAATAAAGGGTACAAGAAGGAAGCTGGCGGCTAAGGAAGAAGAATGCCAGAGGAGGCCGCACGGACTGAAGAGCGTAGCTGGCAGGCCGCGCGGTTAAGGGAATCGGGAGATCGCGCGGACTGCAAAACCAGAGGCTGGCAGGCCGCACGGCTAAAGGCGCAAAGGCGGGTGCGGTCTGAGAAGCGGAGTCCGTAGGAGGAGGGCTTGCTGGCTGACTTCGAGCATGAGCACCTTGGCGATGATCAGACCTCTCTATATGAGAGGCATGGGGGGCTATTTATAGGCCCGAGGAGGTAACGGCTTGCGGTGACGTTACCGCCGGTGAGACGGTAACTTGAGCGAGAAGGAGACGGAGTCCGTCGAGTCTGCCATAGGCCGCGCGGACTGGGGCTTGGTACTGAAGCCGGTGCTGCTCACGGCAAAATGGGAGACTTCATGGCGGACTACAATGCGGGTTCGCGGAGTCCGTCACTGCTGAGCTGGGACTGTCCGCCTATTGCTGGGGTGGCAGATGCTGGAGGCCAAGCGGCGGACTGCAAGGAGAATCCGCTGAGTCTGCCGCTGCTGAACTGAGCGAGTTATAAAGGGTGCGAGCAGGAGAGTGCTCGCGGAGTCTGGCGAGTTCGCACGAGGTTATGCGGACTGGGACTGTTCTGGAGGATCTGCTGCCTGGCGGACTGGAAGGAGTCCGCAACCACTGACTGAGTCCGCGCCAAGGCCGCGGACTGAGGAGGAGTTGACCCTGCTGCTGTTAAAAGGGTGGCGCTGGCCAAGGAAAGGCGGACTGCAAAGAGAGTCCGCCAAGTCCGGCGAGTGCGCGGCTGCTGCAAAGCTGAGTCCTCTTGCGTTGGAGATGGAGAGCCTGGCTGTTGAGGCTGTTGGGGTTCACCACTGAAGGCGGACTGGAAGTCTTGATCGCACTTTGAGTCCGCCCAGCTCGCGAGGAACTTGGATTGCTGCTGGTCATTGCGGGTAGCCAGAGTTGGAGTCCTTGCCCTGCAGGCGGATTGGAGGAGTCGGCTACCCATGCGGCTGGTGGCAAGGACTAAGCGACCTGCCGATCTTGACGAGGCAGACCGCGCGTGTTGACGAGGCGGAAACCGCAGTAGATGGCTGACGGCTTGGGGGCAGGTCGCCATCTGTGCTTGGCAGTTTGGAGCGGTCTGGTGTTCTTGAAGAACGACTTGCAGGAGCAGGCTGAAAGAGCGGCTGGTTCCTGCAAAGGACGCGACTTGTTGCCGGATTGGGCAGATAGGGAGTTGAGTCCGGCAGAGAGAGTCCTGCGGAGACAACCTTGCGGTTAAGCTGAAAAAGGGGGCGGCCTGCAGAGGCGGACTGCGGAAGCAGTCCGCGGCCTCTGCCGACCAAGGGAAGGCGCGCGGCCTGGTTGGTCAGACCACTGAGACCGCGCAAGCCGCGCGGCCTGAGCGGACAGAGAATTCTGTCCGCCCTTCCTAGGGAATCACGACCTCCAGGAGGAACCCGGGGCAAGACGCGACGAGCGAGCTGGCTCCCTTGGGAAGGATCGTCGATTTCGGGGTTAACAATGGACATTGTTGAAATCGTATCATGATACACGATATCATCTACCAAACTTTGCTCATGGTGATCGTCGAGAGATGTTCAATCATGCATACACATCGCTTAGAAGTTTGATAGAACGATCATTCAGGGTTTGGAAGAAGAAGTCGGTCATACTGCGGGACATGTCAAGCTAACGCTTTGACAAACAAATAGCTATTGTGCTCGCCACAATGAATTTGCATAATTTCATTCGTCAACATCCTTCACACATGGATATTGATTTTAGTGAGTGCGAGCAAAGGAGTCGTGATCATGAGATGACCTCACAAGGGCGGCAAAAAACATGCACTGAAACTACAGGTGGTGTAGAGGAGATGATCGCGCTGTATAATATCATAGCAGATCAGTTGTATGAAGCTAGAACATAGGACACAAAGTCAGATGATCGTGCTAAAAAAATATCTGAATCGAACATTTTTTGGGGTGTTGGGTGTTATTTTATAAAAAAAATTGTTTATTTCAAATATTTAATTGTTGGCAATTAAAAATGTGGAAAAAAATTCACTCAAAATTCCGTTTTGTTTCCAAATAACTTTTTGAAAACTCTGTTTTACAAACTTCATTTCACCAAAATAGTTTTTTAAGAAAACTCCATTTTTCAGGATCAGCACTTTTTCTACTAACAGATTTTCAGCATTAGCTTACCATCAGCCACAGCCCAACCAAACAAAGCCCTACATGTTCTTTCATGTAATAATAAATAATTTCCAAAATTGCGGGACTCAGGCTCCGTTTTGGCATGGTGGTGGACGTTGTAAACTTATGGGTTAAGCTGTCATTTGTTAAGGATCATCCAACAAATATCATGGTTTGAGCATAAAGGTAGATGAAGTTCCTTAACGAATGACAATTTAACCTCTATATTCATGACCATCACCACCATGCCAAACAGAGCCTCAACGTTTTCTGTATTTTGAACTCCACTCCCTTTCCTTGGCGAAAACGAGAAGTGTTACGCAACCTAGTAGATTTCGGCGGTATCATGGAGCACCGACTGCGAACTGAAAGTTTCCTTAGGGTAAAAGGTATATTTCCTACTCCCTGTTTTGATTCCACGTTCGCAAGCGTTTGTTAGGAATGGCACTTTGGTAGTCGTCTATTAACAAAATCGGTAACCAAACGCAGAAATATCATAGAACTTTTTAGATCTTTTCTTTGGTATATTATAAAGTTTTTAGATCTTTTTCACTGAATACAATCATATTTTTTTCCATATATCTCTGTATTAATGTTACTTCTATAATAGACGCGATACAGATACTGTTGTAACTTGGTTTTGTAGAGTTGTATTTCGTTTGTATCGAGCCATTGAGATTACTAAGATATAATATTGTTTGTTCCTCACTATTAAAGTTGCATAAATAGTCATATTGTTGAAGCCAAAAATGACCTCAACGAGAGTTCAAAACAGGGGTGCAGCCAACACCTACTTCTCTCAAGCCTCAACCCTTGACTAGAGTCAAAAGACCTAAGACTGACCCAAAGCCTCAGCTGGGAGGTCCCACCTCACACCCGGAAGATCTCTGAGAGCTTCCCCTCCAAAGCCAAAAGCTGGGCTAGGAGCTCCTCAGAAAGCACTGGAAATTGAAAGATAATGAAAGTCTGCTTTCCAAAGAGCCCTTATCAGTCTACTTATAGCCTCTGCTAACCTGAGATTACTGAAATGCCCTTGGTTGATCTGTCAATAGCCAAATCCCGCGATTTATCCTGAGGGTATAGGGGTAATTTTACCTGAGGGCAATTAGATCTTTTTACCCAAGGCTCTGGGCCCCACTCGGCGAGAGCTCTGAGCCGGGAGCCTTCTGTCCAGAGCCCGGCGCAAGCGTTCTCGCCTGCTTATAGGCGAGATCTCCTTTGAGATTGGAGGTTGGCGCAAGCGCAAGCGTTCCCGTGTTGGCTGCGTTTGACGATCTTGGCCTGTTGATTTCCGTTCGACGATTTGGCTGCGCCCAACGATCTGGGTTCGACGATCGTCGAGCGCGAGGCGCTTTGTAGGCGAGGGAGCTTGACTCTAATGCAAGCGTTCCCGCCTACTTGGGCGAGATCTTCTTTGGGGCGAGAACTCCTCTAGCTAGCCTAATTGTGACTGTTGGTGCCTCCTGGTCTGACTCAGCGAATATGGGGTTGTACATAATCCCCGCTCTTTTTGAGCTAGCTCTGCTCTCGAAAAGACACATCCAACTCATAAATATTCGATGAGCACGTGTCAACATCAGGGAATCTTTTGGTGGGTCGTACCATGGCTATAAATATATGTGCTGATAGACGGCCATAATTCTTCCCTCGAGTCATCATTCTTCGCCTGAGTTCTCGCCTCCTCTCGCGATGCCTTCCAAGCGTGCTGACAAACCGCTTCCTCAGGATCTTCAAGACCGCATCGATGCGGCACAGGCATGAGCCAAGACTAATAGCGCCTTGGTTGCCCCCTGGTTGGCGAGAAAGTCGTCAGCTGCTGAGCCTTCTCAGCCCAAGAAGAAAAAGAAGAAGGCAAAGGCGGTCCAGCGAGACCTGCCCCATGAGAACAGGAGCCCGCCTACCCCGACCCCAAGCCGCGCGGATGATCCCTCTCCGTAGAAGGTATGCCTGATTCGCTAATCATTGAAACCACTAGTTGCTTTATAGCTGACGCGATTCTTCTCGCAGGAAACGGTTCCCGACGTCATCAGATCTCCGTGGGAACCCTTAGACCCATCATCTCGCCCCCTTGAGGACCAACCGTGGGTCTCGGAGGTGGCTCCTCCGCTTGACCCGAGAACTGCATGTAACTTTTCCATTCTCGCTCTTAACTCACATCTCAGAACGCTGAATTGTCTTCCCGCAGCGCCAGCTTCCGCCCAGCCGGGTCTCGCTGCCCGGGAGAATGAAGTAAGGGCTGCAAATCAGCCTGCCCTCGCGGTTGATTCCTCTATACCGGCGGGAGGAATGGCTGCCGAATATTCCGCAGCTCCCCAGGATGCCAGCCATCCCGCGGGAGTGGATAACTCCCCCCTGCTTTTGGCCAAGCTGGGATCACCACTCGCACAATCTTCCCCCCGGGAAAAGGGAAGCCGATCCACCTACTCTATGGAACTGCGGGGGGGGGGGGGGGGGGGGGGGGGGGGGGGGCTGGGTCTTCTCGCCTGCCGTCGACCGGGGGTTCTCTCCATACTGCAGGTATGCAGTATGTCAATAGCGATCTCGCTTAACTCTCGCCCTAACCGTGGAAATCTTTTGTCAGGGGACCCGGGCTCGCGGTCGGGAGCTGACGGAGATGATGAAGAAGATGAAGACGGAGAGGGGGAGGACTGCGAGAGCTCCCCTTCCTTTCATCTGACGATATGGAGGAGATCTTGACCAGTGCCGGGAGCGCTAAAAGATGGGGGAAGAAAGTTGTCGCTGTCCTGTCGAAGCTTATCCGGCGGGAGCGGGCCCATGACTCCGCGGTGAGAGAGTTTCGCCAGGAGGTGGAGAAGAGGCTGGAGGCTCTGGAGCGGGATTACTTCATCGGCGAGACGGATCGGTCAGGTGGGCCCACCACGGGGTCTTCTCCCGAAAGGTGCATCGCGCGGATCCAAGACCTGTCTCGCCAGATCAACCTAGGATGCACCGTCTTAGCGTCCTACTTCAACCCGCAGGCGCCACCGAGGACCAGACAGCGGGAGCGAGGATGATGACGGTGTGAGCCTTATTGATTCGCGAGACCTCCCCTTTCTTTCCCCTGGCCTTCCCCTTCTCCGATGTACCCCGTTAATTTCATGTCTAACTGATAATTTTGTTATTATTGTTGTTACTCTTTATTTAGCTCTCGCTAAGCGAGAGTAATAATCATTGTTGTTATTATTATTGCTTCCTGTTTAGTTCTCGCTTGGCGAGAGTAACCCGACCTCCCGTTTATTTCATTTTATTTATCTCTCGCGCTAATCACCTATCAGTTAGTCACTGTCAGACTCGGGCGGGAAAACGAAGCGCCGCCGACTTATGGCGTGACGGCTGTACCCCCGCCGCCTTTTTGAAAACAGTCATGATGATCATGGCTTTCTATAAATAAAGGGTCCACCTACTACATTTATTTCTTCGATCCGAATCCTCTCTTTTCTCTTGTCGCTTTCGCGGTTTGCCAAAAGCTCTCGCTTGCTTTCGCCTTCTCCCGTTCTCGTACGGTTCTCGCTCTCGCCTCCCTCTTAAAGACCTCACCTACAAGTTCAACACAATGTCGGGCGGAAGCGAGGGACGTTCAAATTGCGCGGAAGCCTTCCAGAAGCACCTGTTTCCCTCCTACACCCTTACCATGGACGAGTTCAACCTGACCCAAACTCGCTACGTTCCCGCCAGCTTCACCGCGCGGAGCCCCGATAACCACGATAAGGAAACCAGCGCGGGGGAGGGGGAGCTCGCCATCCCCCTTGAGCACTTTGAGGTTGGCTTCCGCCTCCCGCTATGTCCCAAGATGCGCCAGGCCCTCCGGTATTACGGAGTGGTTCCCGCGCAACTGAATCCAAACTCGGTCACGATTCTGGTGGCCTTCATCTGCTACATGCGGTCCGAGAGGATCGAGTTCAGCCTCCCAATCTTCCGGAAGCTGTTCACTTTCCGTGCCAAGGGAGGGGTGGTCTTCTTCTCCGGGCAGCTGCTCAAGACCACCGGTCTCGCCAACAAGCACCACCACTAGGGTGAGAGGTTCATCTTCATTTTCGGTGATTTCGGGAACGTGCCTCTCGCGCCCATTCAATATGAGGACGCCGCCTACAAGCCACCCTCCTTGGGCTCGCGCGAGAGCTCCCTCCTTGACTTCTTCGGAACCAAGGACTTCGATGTCCAATTCCTCCGGCGGGACGTCGATTCTCTCCTCCCCGTGCCTCCGGGCGAAGGTACGGTCTCGCATTTGCCTTGCTATTCTTCCACATTTTTAAGATTAGAACTGAGTGTTGTTGCTTCCGCAGGAGAGCGCGAGATCCCCCTACACCAACCCTTTGACGAGGTTCGCGCTACTGGGAGCCAATCTGTAAGAGACCCGCTGGCTCTCGCAAAGGCCGCGACGCAAGCTTGCCGGGACGAGCCGGCCCCGCTTCCTTCGACTGGCGCTGGGAAACGAAAGCCCGACGCCCCTCTGCCCCCACCTCTCAAGAGGCCCAAGATTACTACCGCCGAGAAGGGTAAAGCCGCCGTGGCACCGCCCTCCCAACTTCCCGCTACTGGCCGCTCCTTTGAGGAGATTTTGCAGGTCACCAGCGAGATCGCTGTCGCCAGGGGTGGCGCCGAGGCACCTGCCGAGAACCCTCCAGCCCCCGGCGTGGTAGATGGCGAGGGAGCTGCTGCCGAGACCTCCGCTCAGCCTCAGCCTGGAGAGGTGTCGCGGGGTCATCGCAATTTCGGTCTCGGCATGAAGTGCCTGGACGCGTAAAACAAGCCGCTGCTTCAGTGGGACCCTGACGTCAATAGGGTCTCAATCTCGTCTCTCCTGCCTAGCTGGGCGGAGCGAGATGAGGTCACCAGCGAGGCCTTCGCCTTGCGCTACTGCCTCTACATCCAGGAGGACGCCAACGTTTATGACAGGATGTCCACCAGGCTCTTGACATATGACTCCACCCGGGCTCTGATGTGCAGGATGGAGCTTGCGCACATGGGTGCTCACCGGAGCATCACCATCGATCGCAATTTCCAGGATATGCTCAAGGCCAGGGAGGATGCGCTGGCTCAGGCAGCTACCTTGAAGGAGGAGCTGGCAGATGCCAAGCTACAGCTGTCTTCGCACCGGGCGGAAGAGGTAAGCGAGACCTTTCACGGCGTTAGCTCTCGCCACTGCAGATTTCAACTCTTTTCATGCTAACCTGTCGCGACACAGGATTTCGCTCATGCCGCGGTGCTTCGTGTGGAGCTGGCCCAGACGCGATACAAGAACGTCATGTTGAGGGACCAGATCCAGCGCCAGGAAGCGAATGCGCCCCCTCCTCTGGACGAAAGGTTGAAGAGCCGCTATTACTCCGTCTATAATATCGACAAGCTCCTCCAGGACAACACACAAGCTACCGTCAAGCTGACCTTGGAGACGCTGCAAGATGTCGGATGCCTGGATGGGAGGGGCAAGATCATTACCGCTCAACAGTTCGTCCCCTGGCTCTTCGAGCCTGTCCCGAAGCCCCCGGGCGCGCCTGATCCCCCGCCCTCGGATGTCCCGAAATCCCCTGCTGCGGGTGGCGAGACATCCAGGGAGAGCTCCAGCGAGAGCTCCAGCGGGAGTTCAAGCGGGAGCTCTGAGGGGTACAGCTTGTCCCCCTGAGGGGGGGCCCTTTTTCTTTCCCTTTTGTTGTATTGAGCGAGAACGCTCTAGGTCTGTAACTTCATAAAATACATTGTAAATGTTACATTGTAAATGTTCTCGTATTGTCCTTTTTATTACAAATGCGCTTGCTATAATTGCTCTGGCCGAGTGCTTCTTAAGCATGCTTCCGCCGAGGCCCTTGGCCTTCCTAGGGTAGTCTCCCTTAGTGATGGATAGGCGGGAACCTGCCGAAAGAGCCTAGGGTTTAGACGTTTCGCTTCCGCGCTCTGCCGAATACCGTCTGCCGGGAACATTGCTCGTGGGCCCTTCGAGACGAGGCCGTCCCCCTTTAGTTTGCGCGAACCGTTCAAAGCTTTCGCATAACGCTTCCCCGTCTGTCCAAGAATATTATTAGGAGCCTTCCCGCCGAGAACCTCCTTCAGCGAGATCTCCTTGGTGGGGATCTCCTCGCCGAGATCTATTCTAGCCGAGACCTCTCCTTTCTTTACCTCTTTCCATTTCGTGTTTCGGGTGTGTTTCCTGTCTTGCTCAAATCAAACCTATCCCCCACAGGTGAGCTTTCGAACCTGCCAGCTAGATGAGAGCCTGTGCAGCGGATCTACCTGGGGCCGAGCCGAGCTCGGGGTGCCGATGATGTTCTCAAACCAAACCTATCCCCCACATGCGAGCCTTCAGACCTGCCAGCTAGATGAGAGACTGCGCAGTGGGTCTACCTGGGGCAGAGCCGAGCTCGGGGTACCGATGACGTTCTCAAACCAAACCTATCCCCCACAGGCGAGCCTTCGGACCTGCCAGCTAGATGAGAGCATGCGCAGCGGGTCTACCTGGGGCCGAGCCGAGCTCGGGGTGCCGATGTCATTCTCAAACCAAACATATCCCCCACAGGCGAGCCTTTAGACCTGCCAACTAGAAGAGAGCCTGCGCAGCGGGTCTACCCTGGGGCCGAGCCGAGCTCGGGGTGCCGATGTTGTTCTCAAACCAAACCTATCCTCCACAGACGAGCCTTCAGACCTGCCAGCTAGATGAGAGTCTGCGCAGCGGGTCTACCTGGGGCCGAGCCGAGCTCGGGGTGACGATGACGTTTTCAAACCAAACCTTTTCCCCACAGGCGAGCCTTCAGACCTGCCAGCTAGATGAGAGCTTGCGCAGCGGGTCTACCTGGGGCCGAGCCGAGCTCGGGGTGCCAATGTCGTTCTTAAACCAAACCTATCCCCCACAGACGAGCCTTCGGACCTGCCAGCTAGATGAGAGCTTGCGCAGCGGGTCTACCTGGGGTCGAGCCGAGCTTAGGGTGCCGATGACGTTCTCAACCAAAACCTATCCCCCACAGAGCGAACCTTCTCAAACCAAACCTATAGTGCCCCCACAGGCGAGCCTTCGAACCTGCCAGCTAGATGAGAGCCTGCGCAGCGTGTCTACCCGGGGTCGAGCCGAGCTCGGGGTGCCGATGATGTTCTCAAGGAACCAAACCTATCCCCACAGGGGAGCCTTCGGACCTGCCAGCTAAATGAGAGCCTGCGCAGCGGGTCTACCTGGGGCCGAGCTGAGCTCGGGGTGTGCCGATGACGTTCTCAAAACCAAACCAGACCTATCCCCCACAGACGAGCCTTCGGACCTGCCAGCTAGATGAGAGCCTGCGCAGCGGGTCTACCTGGGGCCGAGCCGGGCTCGGGGTATTTCAAAACACATAATTAGGTCATATTATAAAAAATTTCACAATAGTCCAGAGAAAATCAAGAAGTCAACTGATGCAATATAATAAGTATAATTTCGAGATACATAATTACATCCTTCCCATTTCATGGGTAGAAGCGTTTCAGGTCATCCCCGCTCCAGGTGTGGCTTAAGGCTCTCCCCTCCACATCTTGGTGGTAGTAACCTCCTTATCCAAGGGCTTCCTTCACTTTGTACGGTCCTTCCCAGTTCGAGTGGAGCTTGCCTACGGGAGCCGACCTTCCTGCCGAGTCAACCTTTCTCATCACCAGATCCCCTTCGGCAAACTGCTTGACCCTGACATGTTTATCAAAATACTTGGCCATCTGCCGCTTGATCTCTTCTTGCCTGATAGCTGCCACGTCCCGCAGTTCTTCCACCATATCTAGCAAGAGGCGTTGCCCCCTCTTCATTTTCCAACCTCCAAGTCTCATCTCCTTCGCCCGTGGCTGTGACCCGTGGGGACCGAACCTCAAACTCCACTGGTAGGACTGCCTCACACCCATGAGAAAGCTTGAAGGGGGTCTCACCGGTGGCCGTGTTCGGGGTCGTTCGCAAGGCCCACAGGACCGAGGGGAGCTGCTCCACCCAATTTCCTTTTAAGTTCTCCACCTTCTTTTTGAGCAGATTTACAATGATTTTGTTTGCCGCTTCCACCTAGCCGTTGCTCCGGGGGTGGTGGACAGAGGCAAATCTGAGATCTATCCCCAGCTGGGCACAGAAGCTGATGAACTCTTCACTGGCAAACTGGAGGCTGTTATCTGTCACTATTGCTTGAGGCAACCCGTGTCTGCATATGATCTCTCCCCAGATGAAGTTTCTTATGACTTGCGAGGTGACCTTGGCCAAGGCTTTAACCTCCAACCGCTTTGAGAAATAATCGACCATGACCAAGAGGAACCTCCTCTGTCCACTAGCTGGGGGAAAAGGTCCAACTAAATCCATCCCCCAGATGGCGAACGGCCACAGTGCCATGATGCTTCGGATCCTTTGAGCCGCCAAGAGCTGAAGGGGGGCACAGAGCTGACACCTTTGACATCTCCTTGCAAACTCCGCGGTATCCTTCCTTAGGGTGGGCCAGAAGTACCCCTGCCTGACCACCCTTGCCTCCAACATCCTCCCTCCAGAATGACTACCGCACTCGCCCGAGTGTACCTCTCCCAAGATCCTTGGGATTTATTCTTCAGTCATACATCTAGCTAGGAGCTCTGACAACATCTTACAATGCAGGCCCCCTTCTATCATCAGGTAGTGAGCTGCCTTGCGCCTGAAGCTTTTTCCGTCCTTGGTCCCCTCCAGAAGTTCGCCGGTGGTTAAAAAGGTCACCAATGGATCCACCCACGAGGGTCGCCGATCCACCACCATCAACTCTCCTTCCTCGATAGCTGGTCGAAATAGCTCCGTCAAGGTCCCTCCTCCCCGAGGTCCAAACTTAGCCAATCGATCGGCAGCTATACTTTCTTCCCTTGGAACATGTTGGATAGAGAATGACCGGAACCCTCCGATGATCGCCCTTACCTTGGAGAGGTATTTTATGAGGGTAGGCTCCCGAGCCTCGAACTCTCCTCGGATCTGGGACGCTACTACCTTTGAATCAGTGAAGGCCTCCACATCCTGAATCTCAAGTTCCTTTGCCAAGCGAAGGCCGGCGATCACGGACTCATACTCCGCTTGGTTGTTGGTTACTGGAAAATGGTAAGCCACCGCCTGCTCTATCGCGACTCCCTGAGGGCTGATCAGCAACACTCCTCCCCCGAGGGAATGTTTTCCCGATGCCCCATCAACCATCATCTTCCAAGCTTCCGGTGGCCGCTGCTCTCCCTCCTCGGCTTCAACAACATAATCTGCCAGGAAGTCCGCCACCGCTTGCGCCTTGATGGAGAGTCTCGGAACAAAAGAGATGTCAAACTCGCTTAGTTCGATAGACCACTTAGGAAGTATTCCCGAGTGCTCCACTCCTTCAAAGATCTTGCGAAGAGGATGGTCGGTGACCACCCTAATCGAATGTGCCTGAAAGTATGGCCGGAGTTTCCTTGCAGAGATGACCAAAGCGTAAGCTAGCTTTTCGAGGATGGGGTAGCGGAGCTTTGCTTTTTTCAATATCCGGCTGACGTAGTAGACGGGCAGTTGCCTCTTTCCTTCTTCCCTCACCAGGACGGAGCTTACCGCCTCTGTTCCTACTCCAAGATACAAGGTCAGGTCCTCCCCTTCTTTTGGGCTCTGAAGTAGGGGAGCCTGAGAGAGCTGTCTCTTTAGCCCTTGGAAGGCTTCTTTGCACTCGACGGTCCACTCAAACTTTTGATTCCATCGCAGCACTTTGAAGAACTAAGAGCACTTGTCTCCTGGCCTGGAGAGGAACCTGCTCAGCCCAGCCAGCTTGCCTGTCAAGCGCTGGACCTCCTTGGTGTCGCGAGGTGACTCCAAGTCCAGGATGGCCTTTACCTTGTCTGGGTTAGGCTCCACCCCTGCCGGAGTCAAGAGATGCCCAAGAAACTTCCCGCGGCTGGCCCCAAAGACACACTTCAAGGGGTTCAGCCTCATCTTAAACCTCCTCAGGGTGGCGAACGTCTCTTCGAGATCTTTCAGGTGCGAATCCATGCACTTGCTCTTGATCATTAGGTCGTCAACATAGACCTCCAAGTTTCTCCCCCTCTGATCTCGGAAGACCCGATCCATCATGCGTTGGTAGGTAGCCCCTGCGTTCTTCAACCCAAAGGGCATCATTTTATAACTGAAGCATCCCTCTCTCGTGATGAAGGAAACATCCTTGACATCGGGAGGGTGCATCCGAATCTGGTGATAACCTGAAAAAGCATCCAAAAAGCTCATGATAAAAAAATCGACGGCTGAATCAACCAGCGCGTCGATCTGAGGCAGGGGGTAGCAATCCTTAGGGCATGATTTATTTAACAAAGAAAAGTCAATACACATTCTCCATTTACCACCCCCTTTTTAACCATTACCACATTAGAGATCCAGCATGGATATTGGATCTCTAAGATGAAGCCGGCCTCCAAGAGCTTCCTGACCTCTTCGCGGATGGGCTCCTTCAGCTTGGTGGCGACGACTCTTATCTTTTGGCGTATGGGGCGTGTGTGGGGGTCCAGGTTCAGGCGATGGCAGGCCAAGTCCGCGTCGATGCCCGGCATGTCTGCCGCGCTCCAAGCGAAGATTTTGATGTTGCTCTGAATGCAGGCCCGCACTCGCTCCCGGGCCTCGGGACTCAAGCCCCCGCTGACCCGCACCTTTTGCACCTGCCCTGCGCTGGTGAAGACCTCCATCTCCACCACTTCCTCGGCCGGTTCCAGCCGCGACTGCTCCCAGCCGACCCTTGTCTCTTCCTCCAGCTCCAGCTCCTCCCTTCCTACCTCCTCGTCGATCTCCATTGCCTCCTCCAGGCCCTCCTGCCGCTGCTCGACTTCCACGCCCCTCTGGGCCTCTCCCTCAGCTCCTCCTGCTTCTCGCTCTTCTACCTCCATCACCCCTTCCGGGCTCTCCTGCTCCTCGTCCTCCTGGGCCTCCTGCATATCTCCTCCCTGCTGCTCCTCAACCTCCTCTCCTCCGACTTCCTCTTCAGCTGTCTCTCTCGCCTCCTCCAGGCTCATTTCCTCTTCTCCGACAACCTCTTCCTGTGCCTCCATCTCCTTCTCCAACTCCTCTGCCCCTGCCATCCACGATATGGTGTTGACCACCGTAACGTAGCACTGTATTGCCACCTTCGGGTCCCCTCTCACCCTGACCTGCACCCCTCCATTGTTGAACTTGAGACACTGATGGAATGAGGAGGAGACGCAGCGAAAGGCGCTGATGAGGGGGCGCCCAAAGATGGCGTTATAGCTGCTTGGGCGTCCACGATCACGAACTTGCAGTTCCGTGACACACCCCCAACTTCACGTGCAGCCCTGCTCCCCCTTCCGGCCACTTCCTTCCTCTCTCCGGAGAACCCGAACAACGGTCCATCCGAAGCCAAGATTCTCTTCCCTTCAACCCTCATCTCATCGAAGGCCTTCTTGAAGATAACGTTCACCGAGCTCCCGTTGTCTACTAGTATCCTCGAAACTGTGAAATTCTCCACCGCCGTCTGGATCACCAGGGCGTCATAGAACGGATCTTCGTAGTCCGGCATGTCTGCTGACGAGAAGGTGATTTTTTTCTTCTGGTGGGGGAGCCTGGGAGGTAGAGGCGACCCCCCTCTGGTACATGGTTTGGAGGCTCCCCTTGTGGGTTGCCTCAATCCTCACTCCTCCGTGAATCACCCCGATTCCTCCCCGGGTCCCCACGTCTACCCGATCTTCACACCTATCCTCCATCTCCCCCTGCTGTACTTCTACGATCCTAACCGGCGGATCCTGCCTCCCTGCTTCTATGGCTTCCCTCATTTCTAAGAACTCCGGGCAGGTGGCTGTTGCGTGACCTTCCTCCTGGTGGAAGTCATAAAAGAGCAACACCACCCTGCCCCTTCTTCCTTCTCTTCCTCCCCTTCTCACTGCTCCTCGAACTCCTCTCCTCGCTCCTCTTCCTCTGCCCACCTCCATGGCCTCTTGCGGCGGCGGGATTTGACCCCTTGGCTCCTGTCTCCATGCCGGTTGATCGAACCTCCTGGGTTCCCGTAGATTATCTCTCCCCTGGTAGCCTCCTCCTTGTCCCTGGGGGCGACCCTCCAGGGGCCTCCAACCCAATCGGTTGTTCGGCTCCCGACCCCCCCATCTCTGCTACTGCCCCTGCCTCCGGGGCTCTTCCCTCCTCCTTTCTTCTCTCGGCTCCCTCAGCTCCCTCAGCTCCTTCTGCCTTCCCGCTGTAGGTTCCTTCACATCATCCTCTGCCAGCCTGACCAACTTCCTGGTGAATGCTGGGTTTGCTCTCTCGAAGTCTATCTCCTTTGCCGCCCTCTCCATGAGCTCCTCAAAGGAGAGGGGGGGGGGGGGGGGGGGGGCACTCTCTTTAACTCCATACCGAAGAATCCTGGCCTCAGCCCCAGGGTAAAGACGAGCATCAACGCGTACCCTGGGACCTCCTGGACCAGGAGGATCTCTTCCTAAAACCGGTCGACATAGTGACCCAGTGTCTCATCCGGCTTCTGTCTCACCGCAAACAGGCACTCCGCCTCCTTCTTCCGCTTCTTCGATGTTGAGAACCTCAACAGGAAACTTCTTCGCAGATCTTCAAAGTAGTAGATCGACCTTGCTGGCAACTGGTGGAACCAGTCCCGAGCCTTCTCCTTCAACGTGATGGCAAATAGCCGGCACTTGAAGGCATCCATCATCTGCCTTATCGAAACGACATCTTCAAACCACTGCACGTGCTATACAGGGTCATCCTTTCCCGAGTAGTAGGACATGTCAGGCTCCCGGAACCCCTCCGGTACTGGAGCTGAGATGATGAGCTCGCTGAATGGGCTCTTGCCTCCTGCCTGGCGAGAGGGCACGTCCCGCGGCCTCGGCTGGCTGGCCAGATTCGCGAGACCGTGCCCAGGGAAGAGCTCTCGTACTTCCGCCTCCCTCTCGCCTAAATCGGTCAAAGCCTCCTTGCTCGGGCGCTGGCTCTGGCCTGGGAAGAGCTCCCGCGCCGCCACGTCTCTCTCGCCAGCCTCCACCGGGACCTCCTTCCCCGGGGGCTGTCCAGGGGCGTTCTCGCCCAAGAGCGGGACCTCTTCTATCGGAACCTGAGGCGTGGCCCACTCGCTTCTGGCCGAGAAGGCCAAGCTGATAGTATGCATGACTTCTCGCCTGAATTCATCCAGCATCTTCCTCGTCGCTTCCTCTCCCCGGGTGGGGGAGCCTTCAGAACCAGACTCTTCACCTTCACCTCCAGTCATGGGACAAAACTCAAGGCTTTCTTGTATTGGCTGCCTTCCACGCTCACCGCACCAGAACTGTTGAAGCCAAAAATGACCTCAACGGGAGTTCAAAACAGGGGTGCAGCCAACACCTACTTCTCTCAAGCCTCAACCCTTGACTAGAGTCAAAGGACCTAAGACTGACCCAAAGCCTCAGCTGGGAGGTCCCACCTCACACTGGAAGATCTCTGAGAGCTTCCCCTCCAAAGCCAAAAGCTGGGCTAGGAGCTCCTCAGAAAGCACAGAAAAATCCTCTCAAGTCCTGAAAATCCGTGTGCTTCTGAAGATACCCTATGAGCCTCTTTATAGTTTTCCTGCAAATAAACATTCCAAATTACCAGAGTACCCTTATGGGTAGGGGTGCGAGCGCGTTCTGAGGAGTTATACGCAGACCACCAAGGGCAAAAGAGTAAAAATACTAGGGGTATAAGAGTAAAAACCCCTTGGGTATAGAAATGTGTGAAAACCGAAACCTCCTTTCTGTGCGGCGAGTGGGGGAACCCCTGGAGGCAAAACGGGCCTTCCTGCTCGTCTCGCCGATATTCTTTGCTATGATGTCTTCTCGCGGTTAAAGGTCTTCTCGACCCCTAGGAGGGGCGTCTCGCCTACTGCAGAGGCCACTCGTCACGCCACCTGCGAGTGGACCCCATGGTCCCACTCGCCCATCAATTCCTCTCGCCCGCTTCGACTATTCGCGCCTTGAGGACCTTTCGCGAGCCCGAGGTTGTACACTAATGTTAGTTTACAATTATGTTTCACTTTGTAATTATGCACTTGTGAGAGGGAGAACTGATGTTGGTTTTCTGCGAACAATATCATAATCAAGTGCTGTTTGGATTGGTCAAAGAAATTCCCTTTAATAATTTCATAATCTTGTATTGCAAAATTCGGTTTACATTATCAATTAAATTCCGTATTTGTATGTGTGTGTTGTATGTGTTTTATTTTTTGTGTGTGTTTTATTTTTATGTATATTTTATTTGTGTGTTTGTGTGTGTTCTATGTGTGTTGTTTGTGTGTTGTGTGTTGTATGTATGTGTTGTATGTGTGTTGTGTGTGTGTGTGTCTTGTTTGTGTGTGTGTGTGTGTTTTGTAAACATGCACAGTATGAGATTAGGCGTTATGGATTATTGTTCATAAGCTATTGTACGTGTGTGTTTAATTTTATAAGAAGATGAACACTTCAATCAAAAGATTGTGTGGTGGCAAGCGATACTTTATGGAACACTACAGTAGTATCTATGCATTTATGTGACACATGCATTAAAGAGATTTACAACTTGGGAATCGACCAACCATAGTATATTTTTTCAACAAAGTAGGGTTGGAATACAACGTTATGAAGAAATTCTAAATTAGAGCCGACTTGCAAACAATATGAGTAATTGGAGTCCAAAGAATGAGATCATTTGAAGGAGTGGAAATTATGGACATAGTTGATTCTAATCGTATCATGATACACGATATCATCTAAAGTACTTTGCTCGTGGTGATCGTCGAGAGATGTTCCTAAACAGTTTTTCATGCACACAGAGACGAGATGCAGGTTTGAAAGATGAGTGGGTATTCCATTGTTGGTCCGGTGACATGTCAAACTGGTGATGTTTTTTGACAAACAAATAGCTATTGTGCTCGCCACAATGACTTTGCAGAATTTCATTCTTCGAAATCCTTCATGCATTTGGATAACCTTCATTTTGAAGCGCTACGATACGGTGCGGAAAGATCAGAATGAGTCGTATTTTGAGCTCCATTTTGATGACCTCACAAGGGCAGTGATGCAAATGCGCTCTATCAAACAAAATGGCACTGCTTCCTCAAACAATCGACCTTGCTAGGTGGTGTAGAAGGAGATGATCACACTATATAATATCTTGGATAGCAGATCAGTTATGAAGCTAGAACATATGACACCTAAGGTCAGAAGTGTTGGTTCTAGAAAAATATCTCACCAATCACGGAGACATTTTTTTGGGAAAAGTGAACTTGATTGTATTTTTTTTTTAAAATTGACCAAAGATTTAATTGTTGGCAATTAAAAAATTGCTCGGAAAAAAATACACCCCAAAACAGTGGTCTCGGTTCGGTTCGGTTTAGTCGGTTTTCAAACAACTTTTTGAAAACTCTGTTTTACAAACTTCATTTCACAAAAATAGTTTTTTAACAAAACTCCATTTCCAGGATCAGCACTTTTTCTATTAACAGATTTTCAGCATCAGCTTACCATCAGCCACAACCCAACCAAACAAAGCCCTACATGTTCTTTCATGTAATAATAAATAATTTCCAAAATTGCAGGACTCAGGTCGGTTCGGTCGTTTGGCAGTCGGTTTTCGGTGGCCATTTCGTTCCTCAAACTTATGGGTTAAACCGTCATTTGTTAAGAATCATCCAACAAATATCATCGTTTGAGCATAAAGGTAGATGAAGTTCCTTAACGAATGACAATTTAACCTCTATATTCATGACCATCACTACCATGCCAAACAGAGCCTCAACTTTTTCAGTATTTTGAACTCCCCTCCCTTTCCTTGGCGAAAACGAGAAGTATTACGCGACCTAGTAGATTTCGGCGGTATCATGGAGCACCGACTGCCAACTGAAAGCTTCCTTAGGGTAAAAGGTATATTTCCTACTCCCTGTTTTGATTCCACGTTCGCAAGCGTTCGTTAGGAATGGCACTTTGGTAGTCGTCTATTAACAAAATCGGTAACCAAATGCAGAAATATCGTAGAACTTTTTAGATCTTTTCTCTGGTATATTATAAAGTTTTTAGATCTTTTTCACTGAATACAATCATATTTTTTCCATATATCTCTGTATTAATGTTACTTCTATAATGGAAGCGATACAGATACTGTTGTAACTTGGTTTTGTAGAGTGGTATTTCGTTTGTATCGAGCCATTGAGATTACTAAGATATAATATTGTTTGTTCCCCACTATTAAAGTTGCATAAATAGTCATATTTTGGAAGTTTTTAGAATTTATTCTTTCACTTGATACAACTTTATTCATTTCATACATCCTCGTATTGATGTTATTTCTACTATGGACGCAATACAGATACTGTTGTAAACTTGGTTTTATAGAGTCGTATTTTGCCTGTACCGAGTCACTGAGATTACTAAGTTATAATATTGTCTTGTTCCATGTTATTCAAGTTGCATAGATATAGCTATATTATGGTTTTGATGATTGCAGTTGGTAATGTAACATATATATTCCTTAGATACAACCATATTGTAGGCATTGCTTTAATAATACAACTATATTATTACTTGGTACAACTGTAACGTGATTACACATTAAACAATATCTAAATATGAATAGTGGATGCAGATGACAAGTACTGCACCATTGATTTGTCAACATGTTGTGTCGTCTTTCAAGGATAGCGCACAACCACCAACAAATGTTCTAACAGAAATTTTAAAGACTGAACTGCATGTTGTTGGAATTCTTCCACTTTTTCAATGCTTACTTTAAACTAGAATATTCCTCGTTTGAGCACATTGCTCAAGTCATACTCAGTCAAAAATTAGCTTTCCTACTTGGAAATGTCTATACCAAACTAACAATTAATCAAGTGGAGCTAACGCTAGGTATCCCGAATAGAGGGTTGTCTTTCATTTTTTGTAGGAACCCTCTTGCAAAATATGAGTAAAAGGATTTGGTAGGAGAGTTGTTGCGGCTTGTAGATGCAGAATTGTCTGAACAGATTGAGGCGCAAAGGATTGACACCCCTGTGAAGTATGTTCTTTGCAAGTTATTTTTTCTATTGAAGACACACACATGTTTACATACATTTGAAGGGTTAGAAGAATTTAGGAAATTTAACTGGTCTGAAACAGTGCATAAATTTTTGCACCCACAATTTCGGCCACTAAGTAATGTTGCCTTGAATAAGAAAGCTGGTTAGAGTTTGAGCTATATGGAGGGTTATTCAATACTCTTGGTGGTAAGCCATTAATTAAATTTATGATTAATTTTTTTCACAAAAAACTTAATTTCAAGTTATATCTCGTAATTGCAGTTAGGGTTTTAGGAGCTGGCCAACTTTCTACCTTGTGATGATGACTTAGCAAGGCCCCAACTTTTTCGGTGGTCTGCTAATTAGTTTAATTTTATAGGCAAGTTTTGTTCAATGTTGCATGCAAAGTTAGGCGCTCGTAGAAGAGTATGTTATACCTTTTAATAATTATAGTCATTTTGATTATATTACATTTTTCTCATTAATATTACATGACCATCAACTAACTGTGTAGGTAGTTGCGTCATTCGAGAGCATATTGTCTGCTGAGGAGATGTTATTGGGAGTTAAAGAGCGAGATGAAAATGATTTTAGAGAGTTATCTCATGAGGAACAAGAGATAGATCGAAGATGTAGAGTCGAAAGAGGAGGAAAAAGAAGTTTTTGAAGAAAAAATTTGTTGGAAACGTGTATGGGCTCTCCGCTGAATCCCAACTCCACAAACCAATTCCACTTGACTCCAAAACTCAACACCAAAACTGCGAGACCGCCACAAACCGCGCGGGCTCTACTTGCGAGATCAACCCGGCGAGCACACCAGCGAGACCTCCACGCGCGAGTACGCAAGCCGCAACCACTTCTTCTCGCGGCGAGATCAAGCCGCGACTACTTCTCTGAATCTCTCCTGCGAGATCACCAACCCGGCAAGCCGCGCTCCTCCCGCGAGTACAAGCCGCGAGCACCTCCTCGCGGCGAGATCACCAAACTCTGCGAGAGCACAAGCCGCGCGGCTAGAACTTCAAACCGCCGGGACCAAAACAACTCAGCGAGATCAAAATGCGTGATCTCCCTAACCGGCGAGATCTCCAACTCGCCCGGCTAGCCTCTCTACCCGCTCGGCAAGACCACTTCCAAACACGCTTTGCGCTGCAGCGCTCTCTCTCTCTCTCTCACAAGGTCGAAAACAAGATGGGAGGATTTTCTCTCTATTTTCAGCAAGCATCAAACATGTACAAGGGGGCCTTTATATAGGCAAAAGAAAAACTAGACAACTCTCTCTCATCATAAATGTACACCCTCTCTCATAATAAATGCAAAACATAAAATAATACCAAAACTACCTTTTGACTTGTTGACCCAGTCAACAAGTCAATCACCAACAAACTCCCCCTCAAACTTGGCAGCACATGCCAAGTTTACCTTTGAGCTTCAGGAACGTGTCTACCTTTAACGCCTTAGTGAAGATATCCGCGACTTGCTCTCCGGTCGGGCAATGCAAGACTTCCACCGTCTTCAGCTCCACTTGCTCCCTGAGGAAATGATACCTCATCTCAATGTGTTTGCTACGGCCATGTAGCACAAGGTTCTTCGCAAGCTGGATGACCGACATGTTGTCCACCAACAATGTCGTTGGGCCATCCTGCACATGATGTAATTCTTCCAGAAGATTTCTCAGCCAGATAGCTTGGAAAGCACAAGCCGCAGCTGCAATGTACTCTACCTCACATGATGATAAGACTATCGTAGTCTGCTTCTTAGAACTCCATGAGAACGTCGCAGTTCCCATGTTGAACGCATACCCGGAAGTGCTCTTCCGGTCATTCACATCTCCTCCATAGTCGCTATCCGAGTAGCCGACTAGCTTCAACTCTCCTCCAGATGAGTATTTCAGGCCGTGATCCCGAGTCCCGTTCACATACCTCCGGATCCTCTTCGCTGCTGTGAAGTGGTCCTACTTGGGTTCCTCCATGTGCCTGCTTACTACCCCGACCGAATACATGATGTCCGGCCGAGTGAAAGTCAAGTACCTTAGACTTCCGACCAGGCTCTTGAACATAGTTGGGTCCACTCCTTCCTCTTTGGAATCCTTCCTCAGCTTTGTTCCAGTGTCCGCAGGAGTGGAGATAGGCTTGCTACCCTCCATCCTGAACCTTTTCAGAATCTCCTCGGCGTACTTCTTTTGGGAGATGAAGATCTCATCTTCTCTCTGCTGCACCTCAACTCCCAGGAAGTAGCTCAGCTCTCCCAAGTCTGTCATCTCGAATTCCTTCTTCATCAGCCTCTTGAATTCTTCGAACATCACAGGGTTGCTCCCGGTGAATATCATGTCATCCATGTATAGACATAGGATCATGATGTCCCCGTTCTTCTCCACCTTCATGTAGAGAGCATACTCATATGGACACTTGATATACCCATGCTCCTGAAGGAATTTGTCTATCCTCCCATTCCAAGCCCGAGCTCCCTGCTTCAGTCCGTACAAGGCCTTGTCTAGCTTGCAGACCTTCCTTTCCTTGCCTTTCTCCACGTACCCTAGAGGCTGCTCGATGTACACATCCTCCTCCAGGTACCCATTCAGATATGCCGCCACAACATCCATTTGCATAATAGTCCATCCGTAGTGTGCCGCCAGTGCGATGATAAGCCTTATAGTATCGATCCGCGCCACTGGGGCGTAGACTTCATCATAGTCCACCCCTTGGACTTGCCTATACCCTTTCACCACCAGTCTTGCCTTGTGTTTCTCCACAGCTCCATCTTTATTTTTCTTCACCTTGTAAACCCACTTCACCCCGAGGGGTTTGTGGCCAGCTGGAGGGTCTACAAGCCTCCAGGTGTCATTCTTCTTGATGGATGTCATCTCATCATCCATCGCCTTCCTCCACGACTTCTCCTGGACAGCTTCCTCATAAGAGTGTGGCTCAACATCTGCAAGTAAACAGTATAAAGAAAAATTGTTATGGGTTGCAGCCGTCTCTTCATAGATCTCCTCCAACCTCCTTGTCCGAGGTTGAGGACGATCATCCTTGGTTCCGCTGGTGCTTGCTCCACCAGACCTTCCTCTGCTCGTACTTGCTCCACTTGAGTAAGGGGTGAGAGCTCCCCCTGACTCCCTGCTGGGTGGTGATGGTGGCTCAGCTCCACCCATCTCAGTTTCTGCTTCCTTACCACCCTCTTCTTCTTCATCATCAAAAAACATCCCCTTGATGTTCCTCACTTCTTCATCCCAGCTCCAGCTGCTACCTTCCTCAAATACAATGTCTCTTGAGATGATAGCCTTCTCTGTCACCGGGTTGTATAACTTGTAAGCTTTGCTCACGGGAGCGTAGCCTACGAAGATGCACTTCTCACTTCTGTCATCCAACTTCTTCCTCCTCTGGTCCGGGACATGGGCATAAGCCACACACCCGAAGACCCTTATGTGTTTCACACTCGGCTTCCAGCCGCTCCATACTTCAAACGACGTCATGAACTTCACACTCTTTGTGGGGCATCTGTTCAGTAGATATACGGCGCAATGCACTCCTTCGGCCCAGAACATCTTCGGTAGCCCTTTCTCCTTCATCATGCTCCTTGCCATGTTCATGATGGTGAGGTTCTTCCTCTCTGCCACTTCGTTCTGCTGCGGTGAGTATGCCGCCGTCAGCTGGTGTGAGATCCCCCACTCTCTACAGAAGTCGTCAAACAGCCTAGAGGTGTACTCCCCACCTCTATCTGTCCTTAGCACCTTCAGTGGCTGCCCACTCTCCTTCTCAGCCATCTCCTTGAACTCCCTGAACTTGTCTAGAGCTTCAGCCTTCTCTCTCAGAAAATATACCCAACACTTCCTGCTGAAGTCGTCGGTGAAGGTAATGTAGTACCTGCTTCCTCCTATTGAAGTAGTCTCAAATGGACCAGCGATATCCGAGTGAACTATTTCCAGCTGTCTTCTCGCCCTTCTGGACTTACCTCCTTCAAATGGCAACCTCTTCTGCTTCCCCTTCGTACAAGCCTCACAGACCTCCGATGGAGGCGAGATCCTAGGCAATCCTTCCACCATCTTGGAGTGGGATATGAGCTTTAACCCAGTGAACCCCAGATGACCCATCCTGTGGTGCCACAACCATGCTTCCTCTTCTTCTTCGGTCCTTGCGAGACACGCCATCTCCTTGACATCCATCCTCAATGTAAAGAGACGATTCGTCGTCATCTTCACCCTCACTACTTCCTTCCCTTCTTGATCTTTCATAGCTAAAATGCCATCCCTCAACAAAACACGGTAGCCCTTCTCTACCAACTGCCCAAGACTTAGGATGTTACTCCTCAAGCTCGGCACATAGAAGACATCATTGAGATGCACCTTCCTCCCATTCATAGTGACTGCAATCACTCCTCTGCCTTCCACTGAGATCTTTGAAGCGTCGCCGAAACTGACCTCACCACCATTTGGTTCAAGGTTAGTAAACAGCTCCTTCTCTCCGCACATATGGTTACTTGCTCCCGTGTCCAAGTACCATACTCCGTTCCTTCCACCTCCAGCCCCTTGGACGGTTAGGAACATCATCGGGTCGCCTCCCGTGTTACTAGCTTCTGCATAATGGTTGGCTTCTCCTCCCTTCCTTGGAGACCAACAGTCATAGCTCATATGCCCAAACTTGTTACAGTTGTAACATTGAATTTGAGACATATCGGCTCTTCCTCTTCCTTGGCCTCTTCCCTGGTTTCTTCCTTGTCCTCTGCCTTGGCCTCTCCCTTGGCCTCTTCCTCTTCCTCCTCCATCGTGTCTCCAACCCTGAGGTTGCTCTACCTCCTTCTGGTTATACTGATTTCTCCCGAAGTCTCTTCCACCTCTTCCTCCTCTACCTCGTCCTTGGTAGCCTCGGCCATGCTGGCCTCCTCTTCCTGAGCTCTCCCCAAAGTTCAGCTGAGTCTGGAGTGCTTTCCCCAAGCCACTCGACTCCTCATCATCCTGTAGCATGCGATACTCATGAGCTTGCAGCGAGCCAACAAGTTCATCTACTGTCATCTCGGTAAGATCCTTCGACTCCTCTATAGCTACTACCACGTGCCTGAACTTCTTAGACATAGACCGCAGGAGCTTCTCCATGAAGCTAACATCATCTATCGTTTCCCCATTCCTCTTCATCTCATTTGTGAGCGTCCGTAGACGCGTCACGTAGTCACCAACCTTCTCTGAGCTTTGCATCCTCATCACCTCATACTGGGCTCGGAGGGATTGCAACTTCACATTTTTTGCTTTGTCAACTCCCTGCATGGAGCGTTGCAGTATCTCCCATGCTTCTCTCGATGTCCCTGCATCAGAGATCTTCTCAAACGTTGCCTCATCAACTCCTTGGTACAATAGGAATAGAGCCTTCTTGTTCCGCTTCTTTGCTTCCCTCAACGCTGTCTTCTAAGCGTTAGTCAACGCTGCCTCCGCTTCAGCAGTGAGCACCTCGACTCCCTCTTCAACTATCTCCCATAACTCTTTGGAGGCGAGTAGCACTCGCATTTATATACTCCAATTCCCATAATTGGTCTTGCTCAACTTGGGGACTTGCCCCGGCATTCCACTTCCCATCTCCATCTCTTCTTGTCACTTAACCTTCCGAGTCAACTCCCAGGGGATCCAACCTGCTCTGATACCACTTGTTGGAAACGTGTATGGGATCTCCGCTGAATCCCAACTCCACAAACCAATTCCACTTGACTCCAAAACTCAACACCAAAACTACGAGACCGCCACAAACCGCGCGGGCTCTACTTGCGAGATCAACCCTGCGAGCACACCAGCGAGACCTCCACACGCGAGTACGCAAGCCACAACCACTTCTTCTCGCGGCGAGATCAAACCGCGACTACTTCTCTGAATCTCTCCTGCGAGATCACCAACCCGGCAAGCCGTGCTCCTCCCGCGAGTACAAGCCGCGAGCACCTCCTCGCGGTGAGATCACCAAACTCTGCGAGAGCACAAGCCGCGCGGCTAGAACTTCAAACCGCCGGGACCAAAACAACTCGGCGAGATCAAAATGCGTGATCTCCCTAACCGGCGAGATCTCCAACTCGCCCGGCTAGCCTCTCTACCCACTCGGCAAGACCACTTCCAAACACGCTTTGCGCTGCAGCGCTCTCTCTCTCTCTCACAAGGTCGAAAACAAGATGGGAGGATTTTCTCTCTATTTTCAGCAAGCATCAAACATGTACAAGGGGGCCTTTATATAGGCAAAAGAAAAACTAGACAACTCTCTCTCATCATAAATGTACACCCTCTCTCATAATAAATGCAAAACATAAAATAATACCAAAACTACCTTTTGACTTGTTGGCCCGGTCAACAAGTCAATCACCAACAAAATTGAAATATCCTTGAAGAAAATGAGATAGTGGATAGAAAAATAAGAAAGAAGGCGAAGAAAGAGAGGAAGAGTAGACAGGAGTAGGTGGTAAAGCAGGTAAATGAGAAAGGACATTGAAATATAGAGGTGAAAAAGGAAGATGGAAGGGAGATAAGAAGGTCAAGGAGAAAAGTGTAGTGAAGGGAGAGGGGAAGGTGGGTGGAGGGGGGGGGGGGCGCCGGGTTCCACTCTAGTATGAGGGGGAAAAAAGGGGGGGAGGAGAAAGAAAAAGAGGGGGAGGACAAGAAAAGGGGGGAGAAAGAGAGAAGAGGGAAAGGAAGAAAAAAAGGAGGGAGAGAGGAAGAAAGAGAGAGGAGAGAAAGAAAAAAAGGAGGATGTCAAAGTCATGGTTTACTAAGAACAATATTGCATGTGACTTTCGGGGGACACTCATAATTTTATGGCGCACGAGATTTAGTTTCTCATTAAATTAGCAAAATATGTGTTGTGTTAAAATCCCTTGTTGTTGACCTTTAATCCTAAGCATAGATTATTGGATGAAATATGTTGAGTAGTACTTGATCCCTTGAAAATGTTGCTTCATTAAACACTTATATAAATTATTTTCTAAAGTGACATGCTTATTGTTTTAATTTTTACAAATCATTTTTTTCATTTACGATGATCAATTGTTCACGAAAGCATGCCCGAATATGATAAAATTGAAATTAATAGTGGTCATTTATTCCGTTTTTTAATATTCAACTATTTTCAAGTAATTATGCGCATCAGAGATGATCATTTTCATTAAATTATCTAAAAATCTCCATTAGCTTGAGCTCCGGTCAAAACATTTTTGTGATTTATAACTTGCTAATATATATAATAAATGATCAAAAAATTGCATTGTCTAGATCCAAAGATGTTTTCCACCGTCTATATTTTCAATTTGAATTTGTTAAAAAAATAACCCCATAGTTTTCATCAAAAGATGAAAATGCATCTAATTTGTGAAAAAAATCTATCACTAAATAGCTTGAGCTTTAGGCAAAATATTTCTCAAAGTGATTAACTTAAGCTCCAAGCAAGAACTCTAATACTATAAAAGTCATGCAATAATATACCTTAATTCTTTTTTACAATCAAATCAATCGAATAAGCCGAAAAATAATTAAGAGTTCCTAATTTTGTACAGTTAGGAAAGAAATTCTACATGCATCACAATATGTAATATTTGAATATTTTCATTACACAATTATTGAAGTAAATAAATTGGAGGACATGCATCACTCTATGTTTCATTATGTTGGTTATCCGGGTCGGCAGTGCTTCACTCTATGCTTCTGGTGCTAGTCTCATTGAAGAAAGTATTGAAAACATCATTTCCACCGCAGTTTTGTCATTGGGCATGTGACCATCAGGCTGCAAAGAGCAAATTAATTTCAGTGGGTGCTACAATACACTTACATCAAAACACATATTCACAGTGGCGGAGCTAGGATTTCCGCGAAGCCCGGGCACGATTAATTTAGAATAAAAAAATTGTTGACATCACCTACTTGCATAAATTATATATATATTTTTGAAGAAGTTTATAATATTGGATTGCAAATGCTAGGAGCAAACAAGCTATAAAATAAGTAAATGTATATTAACAAGTTCCTGAGATTATATGGTAAGATAAGAGCAAAGAGAAATTACTTGCTGCTTCATGCATTCCAGGGGTAAACACATGTAAACAGTCCAATTGCTAAAACATTCTGGGAGGTTCAGCTAAAAATCATCTTGAAGTGAGCAGACATCCAAAACCTGCAGTTCATTAATCTAAAGGAAATCGACTTGTGCTCTAGAAAATATCACAAAAAATATATTGTGTGGTGTGGGCATGTATGCGTGCGTAATACATGGACGACGCCAGCCAGCAGGTGTCGACACCAGCCAGCAGGTGTCGACACCAGCCAGCAGGTATCGACACCAGCCAGCAGGTGTCGACACCAGCCAACAGGTGTCGACACCAGCCTGGCTGTGGTGTCGACACCAGCCAGCAGGTGTCGACACCAGCCTAGCTATGATGTCGACACCACAGCCAGGCTGGTGTCGACACCAGCCTGACACCAACCAGGTTGGTGTCGACACCACCCTGGTTGGTGTCGACACCAACCAGGTTGATGTCGACACCACCCTGGTTGGTGTCGACACCACCCTGGTTGGTGTCGACACCAACCAGGTTGGTGTCGACACCAACCAGACACCAGCCTGGCTGGTGTCGACACCTGCTGGATGTGGTGTCGACACCTGCTGGCTGTGGTCGACACCTGCTGGCTGGTGTCCACACTTGCTGGTTGTGGTGTCGACACCTAATAGTTAGTGTCGACACCTGCTGGCTGTGGTGTCGACACCACAGCCAGTTAGTGTCGACACCTGCTAAAATATCAAAGAAAATCTAAAATGAAATCAAAATCAGAAAACATAATATAAATGAGAAACTAAATTACCATTGATCCCGTGAGAGAATAAGAGACGAAACAACCAAGAACGTGCAGCGAGGGGACCAGGTAGGCGAGCAAAAAAGCGCAAGCAAGCAGAGCCACCTCAACAAGCCTAATGAGATTAAAAGAAGGAAAATTCAAATAATTGAGAAGAAAAATTCTTAAGATGGAAATGAAACCAAAAGCCAAGTATTTTCTACCTGCTATCAGCTCTTTTTCTTATTACCATCCTTGACCTTTTGCTCATCAGATCGGGCTCGAAACTGGTTCATCCCCAATACCCGCGCGACTCGCGCCCAGTACAAGAAATGCCTGACCAGACTCTTCCAAGACGTTTGATCACCAGTCATCGATTTCACATGGGAGCGCTCTACTGGGCTGGTCAGCAAGTAATTAAGCAGCTCCTTCTCCGCTTGGGAAAACGGCTCCCCTGCAGATGGTGAAGGAACGATGGTCGCCAATATCTGATCCAAAGCAGGCAACTGATGATCGATCATGAATGGCGGACGCAAACCAATCTCGCTGACAACAGACGTGTTGGCCACAACAGGTTCCACTGTCGTCGTAATGACTGTAAAAGAGGTCGGTTGATTTGAATTCCGGGTGGTTGGAGATGCGGCTGGAACTGATGGTTCGGCCGGCGGCGACGGCGAAATATTTAGGGAGCCTGGATCGTCAGCCTCGGAATGCAATTGCAAACGAGAATGACAACTTGGTTGTGTTGATGTGGCTGATGGCACACGCTTCTTGAGGCGTGCAAGATACTCCCAACGATTCTGGATCTCCTTGTGGGTCATCTCGAGCAGATCATCACGACGGGAAGCAATGCGGGCATACGTGGGGGCGACCACTTTGGTCCAATGAATGTTGCCGGCATGCCTGACATCAATCTCTTATTGAACCAATCGATCAATGATATTGTCTGATGACCCTTCAATGAGTTGTTCGGGCGTAGATTGCAGATCCGATGCATGAGGTTGACTTGAACTTTGATTGGCGCTGGTTGCCAATGTGACGATTCGAGTTGTAGTTGTTGTCACAGTCTCTTCCAACTACACAATGTTGAAACTGGCAACAGGGGATGATCGCAATGGAGCAATCACTGATGCGGCTTGACTTAGGGCAGTAATGATGCTGCGTTTGGGCGCTGCTCGTTGAATGGGCAATCTGAATCGGGCCTGGGCAACCATATCCTCCAAGTGCTGCTTTAGGACCTGTTCTAATTTCGGCCGAATGAACCGTTTGAAAGAGAAATTGGTGGTACGCAGAGCCGAGACTAGAACAGACCAGATTCGGTGCAATTGCGGAAGATGCAGAGATTCAATAGGGAAATCCTTCAGATCCTGGACTTCATCGGGCAGAAGAAATTTGATAGCAATCGTTCGGAGCAAGCGACGCTCCAAGGGGTTGATCATTGGTGAAGTGCTCATGACAGCTTCCCATAGATTAAGCCCTTGTAATGCCGACTGACGTTCATTTCCCGATGCGTTGAGGCTGCGAGGTTTTTTATGGTGACTCGATGAAGAGCTGCACTCATGCGATGTTGGTCCTGGCTTGCGGCGCTTGCGATTGGACTTAATAGAATGGGGCGTGTTGCTGAATTTGACGCCAGATTCGGAGCCAATAAGAGGATCAGCGTCGTCGACATGGTTCAGATCACCATCGTCCCGCAGTGCAGCATCATCTTCTTCAATGATGCGATGATCATCGTGAGCCCTCTCTACAACAGCAGCTGCAACATCAAAGGCATCGTGCACAATCGCATCGAACGTGTGACTCGACCAAATTTCATTATCGGCGATTGATTCCGCAACCACTCCAAGAGATTCCAATTGCCCTGCAGGAATTTCGGGCAGTTGAGGAAGGGATTGTCCAAACGCTGTCGTCAATCCGAATTCGTCGTCACAATCATCAATCGAGAGAGGAAATAAGTGAAACATCGTCGACAAAGACGTATGCGAGGGAGTGATGCCATCAGTCGAAAACAGTGCGAGATATTGAGTGAGAATGATATGCATCCCAGAGATTGGCAAATACGCCCAGCGAGGATCAAATTGGAGTTCCCCTCGAAAGTTGATTTGAGCGACAACGACATGGAGCAGCAAGTTCCCTCCTTCCAGGGATATGGTCTCCGGGCAAATAGCTCGTCCATGACGCCACAAGTTTTCATTCTTCCCCGATCCACGACGCAGACTCGAACGAAAGAAGCGATCCACGACGGTGGTCAACGCGGATGCAGGCGGCATTAGGCATTTTCTGATGTGTTTTTTCTGTGTCTCGTGGCAAGAGAGAAGTTTGCTCGTCACGATGCGCTTGGACGGGGGCACATCATTCTCGATTTCCCACTTTTTAATGCGATCCAACAGTGCATCCAATTTAGCCTCAATGATGGAGCATTCCCGCATCGGAGCTTGTCTAGTGCCAACAATGATTTCGGCCACGACAGACATGAATTGTTCATGCCGAGCACGATCCGTGCTATTCGAATTGTCTTGGTACCTTGTGATCAGGTGGTGATTGTCGAGAAGAACAATGATGTTCTCGAACTCCTCCAGCCATTCCCGATCATCGCAACACTTGTCCAGGTACATGATGAGCATCGAAATGTCAATACTATAAGCGTTGTACCGTCTCAGCAAACCCCGGCTAATAGATCGACGTTCGACATTGGCCATCGTGCTTGTGAATTGATGGGAGAGGATTTGTTGGCGCTCGTTCATGACGGAGTGCAATCCAGCAACCGAGGCGAATTTCCTGCCGTTGAACTCATCTGTTAATTTCATGCGTCCCAGCACGTTGTGATGATGGTCGGCCGAGAGATGAGTCCCGGTGATGGCGCCTTCCATTCGGTTGAAGAACGGGAGTTGGCGAGAAATGCAGTCGTTGACCAGGCCTGTCAGCGTCGATTCCACAGGACCGAGAGTACCATTGTACCCATTGCAATGCTGAAAGAATGATGAAAAATCGGGAAACACTGTCAGATCCAGAGGCATCGACGATTGCCAGAGTGCGACATCCCTAGCGTGCATTTTCAAATACCACGACACGTGACCACAATATAGAGTGGCTTGACGCATGTATCGAGTCGTTCGGGCACAACGAATCACCTTAGCGGCATCAACACTATCGGAACGGGACGTGTACAAGTCGTATGCCATTTGAACAAGACTGACGTCGTGCGCACTCTGTTCGAACAGCTGTACGGGATAGTTAAGGACGATGGGCGTCTGGATCAACTTCTCGATTTTGGCCTCGTCCATGACATGGAACGTGGCACCACAGCCGCCTGAGCTCTGCGACTTCCTGCACACATATCGAGCACAGAGAGCAAATGCAGTGGTGTCGATGCAATCGATGATTCGCGGGGCACTGAATTGCTTGCGGAAAAGAAAGCCGACTTTGTTGCAAGACGGGCATGCACCCGCTGTCACGTTGACGTCGTACTATCGTTCTGGATCGATCACGAACATCGGTTTCAGTAGATACGCGTTCAGGTCGGGACGTTTGCTCCATAGTGGCACGAGCGGATCGATTCGGATAAGAGGGCGCATGCCATCCTCGATCAGTTTCAGCTGGGTCTTGATCCAATCCTCCTGAATCTTGTTCAACGTGCCGGATTGCTTGCCACAAACGCATGACTCACTGGTTGGGAGGTCGAATGTTGACGAATAGAATGGCGGCGTTTGGGTCGGAATAGATTCTGGTGGAATTTCAGGGCAGCGACGGACGAGGTTCTCACCTGATCGTTGTGTTTTGGCAATGTCCCGCAGCACAAGGTCGATACCGTTCATTGTCGATGATGACTAATAGACAGACAATCTGGGATGGATCAGGTAAATTCAGCGGCGAGAGGAAGAAGATCGAAGACTATCTGGAGCAAATAAGCCCTGTCAAACAAAGCCATAATCACACAAAGAGAAATAGGATTGTAAAACGAAATCGTGAATGAACTTCGAATGAAATCCGGGACTTTGGACAATGTTTCGATGCCAAATTACTCATACAATATAAGATTAGAGTCCTGATGATAGCAGAAACCATAGAGTTTCACAATGTTTCGATGTCAAATTAGAATTGGAAGCAAGTATTTCATCTGAATGCAAAATGTTTTATAATGCTAATGTTAAGCAATTTCGTTCATCCTGAATTTTCCTGTAATTTTCAGATCTGAAACAGAGACTGTGGTTATTCAAAGAAAGCTCTTGGATAATTAAAATAACTTCAGACCGACGCGGGGTTTCATTCAGCATGCTTTCGCTAGCAAACACAGAAGAAGACTGACAATATCAAAGGGAAAAGGGTTAAATCACCACAGAAAAATTCTTATGCTTGTATGCCAAACGATGATCAAAAGTAAGAACCACTCGTCTAACGACATCAATTATCAAACAAATGTCATTGGTGAAGCATGCTGACCATTTATACGAAGTATAAAGATAATCATGTATAAGAAAATAATCAATGCCAAATTGATGACAACAAAAGTTTCTGGCATTTGCATGAATAAAATCAACAACCATGCCAATTATACAATGTATAAACAACATAGAAAAATGATTCATCATAGAACCTGCATGGGTAAAAATCATAAACCAAACCAATCGAGGCAAGTGAATCCCTTTCTCGTAAACACTCACACAGATGAATCAAGACAAATACAACTAGAAATTAGTATTGAATTCGATCATGAATTTGATATTAATCATGAATTTGTCCAACTAAAATTAATCAAGAATTTAATATAATCATTTCAAGCAAACACCTTTCCACTGCAAATTTAGATTGTTGCGAATCAAAAACAAAGATAAATTCAAATACCACCTCTAACAAAGGCCCACAAAGAAAAATGGGCATGGAGCCAACCTTAAGAAATTAACCCCGTGTTAAGAAATATTGACCTAACAGCCGCGGAAGAGTGAAAGGGCCGACGGGATGCAGGATTCATTTTTATTCACTGCAGGGATAAAATGGGCCGACCCAGTTGGGTAAGCTGAGGTCCCATGACAGGGAGTTCATGGGTTCGATTTTCACAATGTGTAAAATTTGTCTACTTATTTAGTAGTTTGTTGTTTAATTGATTTTTGTTTAATAATATAGTCATTGATGTTTAATGTTCCCAATATAATGATGTTTGTACATTTATTACTCAAAAAAAAAATCATGTGAGCTTAGAATCAACACGGCACTCACTCAGACTTAGACCCATCAACTCAAAAAAATGATTTTGAAGTATTCTAATATGTGTTCTTAATGGAAGTAAGAAAAATCATCTCGTTAAAGTTGAGGTTTTCTGTCTGAAACGGTCTGTAATCCTACACAAGTTGATCCAGACTCAAAAATTTCATGTCGGATTCAAATCAAACCAACACCTCCACAAAGTTCGTGATGCTACTCTTTGGCACAGCCGCACAGGTAAAAAGTATTTAGAAGAATCACTGCAAAGAACAATAAATACCTGTTCATGTTAAGAAGCGAGACATTTGGTATAAAGAATCACTGCAATCATGACGTGATTGGAGCTGCAATCTGAATGAAGAATCACTGCAATCTGAATGAAGAAGAAGAAGAAGAAAGAATCGATACTCTTTCCGGAATCGCAACTTAGAAATCACGAATCACAATCATTCACCTCGACGCCATACTTGATCGCAACACCGGCAAGGGTATCCAAATCATGACGTGATTGGAGCTGCTCGGGCACCGCCGTCGCCGTGGAAGACTCGCCGAGGAAGAGTGGAAGAGGGAAGAGTGGAAGACGCCTCTATCGCGAAACCTAGAGGGCCGCCAGAAGTCGCGTGCCTCCTCCTCTCCGTCGCAGTCCGTCGCGTGCCTCCTCCTCGCTGTCGCTGTGTTAGGGTTGCAAATGTGAAGTGCGGAAGCCCTCGCCGAGTGAGAAGAGCGAGCAAAGGATCCCGGAGATTACCGGCCGCCGGGAGGAGAACGAGCGCGATTGTAGAAAGGTTTTCGCGCGGGAGGAGAACGAGACGGGAGGAGGATTTTGCGATTTTTTTAGGGAAGAGACGGGGGTATTTTCGGAATGGCCAATCTTCAGTCCGATTCAGTCGGACTGAAGTGAGGCCCGACCGAGGGGGGGGGGGGATGTTGAAGGAAGAGGAGAAGGGGGAGGATAATATAGGCCGAAGAGGGCAAGACATCTCTGCATGGAGAGAAAGAAGATAAAATGGAAATGGATAGCGTAATGGCCCGAGTGGCTTTTGAGATAGTAATTTAGTCCAAAAATATTAAGGATTTTATATTAAGAGAGATGAATAAATTACATAGTGATATTGTTAATATGATAGGTATATTAACTGCCACCATCTTAGAAGGCCGCAATCATCGGTCATCACCTACATTTGTGGAAGCAATTGTCTCCCATCCATCTACACCTAAAGTGATGAATGGATTTTAGTTTTGAAAAAAAATATTCTTCAATTCTATAATTGATAAAGACAAGTGTACCTTATCGATTATAATATAGGATAATAAATATCAAAGTCGTATTAGATCTGAGGCGCGTCGATTACCTCTACCATATGAAAATCTTTATTATCTTATCAAATAATTTTTTGAGTTGGTTTTTGCAGATAAAAGAAACGTTATGATTAAAACTAGAGATTTAAATTATATTTAAAAAGCCAACACTCGATCTTGACTCACCACGGAATGAAAACGTTCACAAAAATATATTCCTAAATATCTATAACGAAACTACTTGGGTCGTAGAGGTTTCTAAAATAAGAACACATCTCTTTCGAAGATACAACCAACTGAGTTTAGGTTGATCGACCGAACTTTCGTTCTATAATCAAAACCCCTAAAGATCATTTTACATGAAGAATATCACTACTAGATTTAACTCACATCCAGGAGATTTACGTCTTCTTCTTTCAAGAGTTGCGTTCAACTCTATTTACCCATTAGTGATCGATCCGAACGCACAAACCTTTTTTGCTAACTAGAGTACAAAAATAGAAATGAAAGTCATATATCGATAATATGCCCTCACTCAATATCGATCAAAGGTAAATCCTAAGCATTCACAAAGAGAGAAGAAGAAACTGTAAATTAAGAAATGAAATCATTTCATTCATCGGATCCTCACGATCGAGTATTATTAAAAATTTAGTTACTCATGGAGATGGTGAAAACATAAACATAAAGGTATACATGATAAAGAACACAATAACGTAATAGATAAAAGAAAATGTGATTTATTTCTGTTGCGGGCTAACTCGATGCCCCGATCGGACCGGATTCAACTGTACCGCCCTAGCATGCGGGGCGGTCGAGCGCGCACACAGTTAAAGAAAAAGAAAGATCGACTCAAGATGTGATGACGCGGAAAAACCCCTCAATTGGGTAAAAAACCACGTGACCGGATCTGTGCCGGTCAAAATCCACTAGCTGCTTGCGATTACAGTGCGTTTGGAGAATCGGGGCGACAGGCCGCTCCCGTTACAACTTGAGGTGAGAGAAGAGGACTACAGCTCCCCGCGGGCAACAGGCTGCGTCTCGGGAGTGCTTTGGGTACTAGAATTCGAGTGGTGGCACTGATGCTCTGTAGCTTGGAGTGCGGGTCTGCCGCACGCCTACTTGCATGGATCACCTTCTTCCTTCTGCTCGATTTGGGACGTAGGCGTTTTTCGGCTGGTGGTGCACTGGTGGCTCGTGGTGGCTCGCGGTGGCTCGAGGTGGCTGGAGGATTATCTGAGGTAGGAGTCCGGCAGAGCTCTGACCTGAGGAATAAGATGACCAGGAGCCAAAAGATGAAGAATGAGGAGGCCCTGGGGCTCTTTTTATAGCCTCCAGGAGAGGATCATGGCGGACCCCACCACCAATGTAGTGGGCTAGTGGGTGGTTACCCACCAGATCAGATGGTGAGGAGAGCCCACCCTAATCTAATGGTGGGTAAGCCGCCGACGGCGGTGGGGCGGCCATGCGTCGGCGGCGGCCGACAAAGGGGCGACCTTGACCGCAGCTAGGCTGGCGGTTGCGGCCAGGCCGGCGGCGGCCTGGCTTGCGGCCGCGGCCAGGACGACGGTGGCCTGGTCGGAGCCCGCGGCCAGCCCAGCGTCGGCCTGGCCGGAGCCCGCGGTCAGGCTAGCGGCGGCCTGGCCAACGGCCATGGCCAGGCTGGCGGCGGCCTGGCCAGAGCCCGCGGTCAGGCTAGCGGCGGCATGGCCAGCGGCCATGGCCAGTGGCCATGGCCAGGCCGGCGGTGGCCTGGCCGGAGCCCATCGCCCGGCCAGCGGCAGCCTGGCTGGCGCCCGCGGCCAGGCCGTCGTGATGGCCGGGGCGGGCTGGCCGGCGGGAGCGGGCTGGCCGGCGGGAGTGGCCTGGTCGGCCGCAGCCTGTCCGACAGCGGGTTGGCCGGCGGGAGCGGCCAGGCCGGCCGCGGCCTGGCTGACGGCGCCCTGGCCGCGGCCTTGCCGGCTGCAGCCCTCCTGGGGGTCGCGGCGGTGGCCTTGCTGTTGGCAGGCCGCGGCATGTCCGGCGGTTGCTGCACGACCGGCGGCGACCACTCCGTCGGTGGCGGCCGGCCGGCCGCCAGCTGCGGCGGCGGCGACCGGCCAGCTGCGGCGGCGGCCGGTGGTGGCGGCTGGCCGGTGGTTACCTCCCAATTGGGGTGGTTTTCCTAAGTAGGGAAAGGGAATGGGCCACACCCCCCATGTTCTCCTCATCATGGGAGGTGGGGTTGACTCGTCAACCCCATGATCTCCCATTTTGGGGGGAGATCATGGTGGAGCCTTCCTTATAAATAATGGTGTAACCCATCAATTGTCCCCCAAATTCCTCTTGCCGGAGAGCTCCGCGAGCGAGGGAAGAAGGATTTCCTGCTGCCCCCCATTCCTACCGTCATGACAACTTCCGACGAGCGGGTGGAGACGGTGAATGGCAGTGCTTCCAAGGTATCGGGAGCAAATTGCCGAAAAAGCGCCGGTTGGTTGTAAGAACCGAACAAAAACAAACCGAAATGGTTTTAACTGAAACTTTATTATCCGAAAAAGGTATCTATTATAAAGGTATGCCCTCCCTTATATAGAATGAAGGAGAGATGAGAGAATACAAATAAGAGATGTGAGACTAAAAATTTACAGGACTAAGCGGACTATACAAAACTAACCGCACAAGCCGCGCGGTTAGACAGAAGGGCTAACCGCACGGCTACCACCAGAGAGAAAGAGAGATTGCCAAGGTAGACTGCTAGACCGCCCGGTCTCTAAGCCGGCTGAGACAAACCTCCAGACCGCGCGGTCTTCAACCCGCCAAGACAGACCGCCAGACCGCCCAGTCACCAACTTCAACACTCCCCCTCAAGCTGGAGCATATATATCGATCATGCCCAGCTTGTCACAAACATGAAGAAACGAGGCGGAAACTGACTTGGTGAAGATGTCAGTCAGCTCTTTATCAGAAGTGACAAAGAGAGTGCAAATTTGTTCCTTTAAGATCTCTTCACGAATGAAATGACAGTCGACCTCAATGTGCTTTGTTCTTTCATGGAAGACCGAATTTTTGGAGATGTATATGACGGCCTTGTTATCACAAAACATAGGTAGAGGATGGTTGTAGACCTCTCCTAAATCTAGCATGAGAGCCCGCAACCATTTTAACTCACAAGTGGTCGACGCCATACTGCGATACTCAGCTTCCGCACTGGACCTGGAGACAACAGACTGCTTCTTGCTCTTCCAGCTCACCAGATTTCCCCCAACAAAGGTGCAAAAACCTGAGGTTGACTTGCAATCCCCTTTGTCATCAGCATAACTTGCATCTGAGTATGCTTCAATTCTCAGATGGCCATTCTTTTGAAAAAGTAATCCTTTCCCAGGCGCTGCTTTGACATACTCCAAGATCCGCAAGACGGACTGTAGATGGCACTCCCTAGGTGCTTGCATGAATTGACTCACCTTGCCCACAACATAGGAAATGTCGGGCCTGGTCACTGTGAGATATATGAGCTTACCAACCAGACGCCTGTACCGCGAACTATCTGAAAGAGGAGGCGAATCATCTGTCCAGGTTTTGTCTTCTCCAGTTGCCATGGGGCATCGAGCAGGTTTTGATCCAGTCAATCATGCCTCTTTTAAAAGATCAAGGGCATACTTACGCTGAGAGAGAACTAAGGAGTCGGGCTTCCGAGAGATTTCGATCCCCAGAAAGTACTTTGGAGAGCCCATATCTTTCGTGATCAGATGTTGGCGAAGATGTCGCTTTGTCAGGGCTACCCCTTCCTGGTCATAGCCAGTGAGAAGAATATCATCGACGTACACAGCAAGAATAACCAGCCCCGAAGGAGTTTTGCGAATAAATAGAGAGTGATCAGCAGAGCTTCGCGCAAAACCAACGGCCGCCACGATGCCGCTGAACTTGTCAAACCAAGCTCGAGGGCTCTGCTTGAGGCCATAAATTGCCTTCTACAGCCGGCATACTCGTGTCTCCCCCTGAGCAACATACCCAGGAGGTTGCTCTATGTAAACGGCCTCGTGAAGATCACCATAAAGGAAGGCATTCTTGACATCCAGCTGAGAAATCGGCCAATCCCTATTGACCGCCACAGAGAGAAGGACCCGGATAGTGCTGAGACGAGCCACGGGGGAGAAGGTGTCAAAGTAATCAACCCCATAGGTCTGAGTAAAGCCCTTAGCAACAAGGCGAGCCTTATACCGATCCACAGTGCCGTCTGGGCCAAATTTGACCACAAAGACCCAGCAACAGCCAACAACATCAGTACCGAAGGGAGGAGGAACAAGAGTCCATGTACCCCGCTCCGTGAGGGTCGCGATTTCCTCATCCATGGCCAGTTCCAGTGGGGAATAACAAGGGCCTCCTGATAGGAACGAGGCGTGGCAGTGGCAGAGATAGCCAGCGCAAAGGCCCTGCGAGAAGGGGTAAGACCATCATATGAAACAACAACAGCAAGGGGGTGTAGGGTACATGTCCGCACCCCTTTGCGAAGAGCCACAGGGAGATCCAGGTCGGCGGCCCCCTCGGAATCCGGAGCATCCGTGGCAGAGAGAGCTGGCCCGGGCAAAGAGAGCGACGGCGACAGAGAGGATGGAGATGGAGGTGGAGAAGTGGGAGAGAGAGGTGGAGCGAGAGGAGGGGACGTAGATGGCGGAGGGGTGGATATCTCGGTTGGAGACGAGAGAACAAAGGGAATAGCAGGAGAATCAGAAATTGGAGGAAGAGGAGAGGAAGCAGGGAAAAGAGAGGAGGATTCAGCCGAGAAATAGGAGGCATTCTCGAAGAAGGTAACGTCAGCAGAGATGAACTGCTGACGAAGAACAGAGTTAAAGCAACAATAGCCTTTCTGAGTGGTGGAGTACCCCAGAAAGACACATTTGGTGGAGCGAGGGGATAGCTTGTCACGGGTGGTAGATGGGGTATGCACAAATGCAGTGCATCCAAAGATTCGGAGAGGGAGAGGAAAAGGCTCCTGGACCGGATACAGAATGGAGAATGGTGTTTCCCCGTGGAGAATGGTGGATGGAATGCGATTGATGAGGTAGTAGGCAAGGAGAACAGCATAGCCCCAATAAGAGCGAGGGACATGCATCTGGGTCATCAATGTGCGAGCCACATCGAGGAGGTGACGGTTTTTGCGTTCCGCCACCCCATTTTGTTGGGAGGTGTAAACACAGCTAGTCTGATGAATAATGCCATGTTGCACACAGAAAGATGTAAAAGCATGACTCAGATACTCTTTAGCATTGTCGGAGCGAAAGGTTTTAATACAAACATTAAACTGAGTTTTAATTAACTGATAAAAAGAGATCCATACATCTAAAAGTTCAGAGCGATCTCGGAGGAGATACACCAAAGTAAATCGAGAAAAATCATCTATAAAAGTTACAAAATAAGAACTACCCGACCAATGGTGAGGGTAGGAGCAGGTTCCCAGATATCAGAGTGGACAAGATCAAAAGGACGAGTAGAGCCCCGACCTTGCTTTGGTGGGAAGGAGGAACGGTGATGCTTGCCGAGCTGACAGGCGTCGCATTGGAGAGGAGTACGAGACAGAGGGAGGTGGGGCAGAAGCTGATGTAGAAGTCGTGGTGGAGGATGACTGAGGCGGAGATGCCACTGGAGAAGATCCGGACAAGAAGAGGAGAAGGCGGACAAGGCAGAAACGTTGTCGAGGAAGTAGAGCCGCCGCTCTCAGTCCTAGTAGCAATCGTTCGGTGGGAGCTCGGATCCTGAAAAGAACAAGAAGTCGGTGTAAATGTCACAGAACACTGAAGCTGCTTGCATAAAGAGGTAACAGACAATATATTACACGGAAACTTGGGCACATAGAGAGTGTCCGCTAGTCGTAGTGACGGAGTAACATGAACCACTCCCGTCCCATGAACCGGGGAGGGAGAACCATCCGCAACTAGGACCCGGGGCAACCGATCATGTTGTTCGAGTAAAGAGAAGCACTGAGGATTGCCCGTCATGTGATTAGTGGCACCAGAGTCGATGAGCCATTTCCCTTGAGTCACCATGTGGGCACTACCTGAGGATGTTACAATAGAGGCAGATGGCTTGGAAGAGTCACCAGAGGGGCGAAGATGGGGATGCTTCGTCCAGCAGCGTTCGGAAGTATGTCCGGTTCGGCCACAATGAGAACAGAGGTATCGGGAAGAAGCACGGCCGCCGGACTGGTGCCTGCGGCTACCAGAGCCACTCCGCTGAGTGTGATGCGAATAGTTGTCCGGTGGTGGAGGAGGAGCGGGCAAAAGTGGGCGCTGAAGGAGAGAGGTGACAACAGCGATGCGGGCAGCGGTGACATCTAAGGTAGGAGATTCTGCCTCACCCAGAATTTGCTGGCGGATCATGTCATAAGTATCAAGAAGCCGGAGCAGATAACACATAACCAGAAGCTCCTGGAAGTGCTTGTGTTGTTGAGCCAAATCCACAGAAAAGGGGCGATTCTGAAGAATCTCAGCCCCAAGAGCCTGAACCTGTTGGTAGGCAGCAACAGGAGACAAGGTAGGACGGGCAAAGAGGTCCGCATACAACGTATAGATGCGGGACGTCTGAGCCCCCTTGGAGTACAGAGCGGCAAGATGAAGCCAAGCGTCCTTGACCGTCTCATCATGACATATGACGGGGAGGCACTCATCGGAAAGACTGTTCGCGAGCCAAGTACACACAAGCGCGTCACTTGCATCCCAGTCATCAAAGAGAGGTGAAGTGATAGGAGGTGGGTCATCAACGAGATGGTGGCGTTTGCGTTGTGAGCGAAGTAGAAAGGTGAAAGAGACGCTCCAATCCGGGTAGTTGGAGCCAACAAGCTTGGAAACGGTCCCAAGGTTCCCGGAAGGAGTAGGTGGAAGAGGCGGAGCCGGATTGGTGACAGGGGTGGTGGCAGTAGAGGCATCAGAAAGAGCCATAGGAGCAGGAAAAAGGGAAGCCGGGCGGTTAGGAAACAACCGGCACGGATAGGAAAAAGAAAAGCTGCAGCGGTCATGAGGGTAGAAACCAGCGGCCAGAAAAGCCACGACCAAGATGCAGACCCAAGCAGAGGGGAAGAAGTCGAACGGCTAGAGGACAGGCCGCACAAACAGAAGCAGGACAAAACAGGTCGCTGCGACATGAGGCGGCGACTTAGAACAGAAAACAAAAAGTCGCGCACACAGAGGGCAACAACAAGGAGAGGAAGAGGCCGCGCGGACAGGGTGCAAACCGGCGAGACAAGCCGCGCGGACAGAGAAGGCACATAATCAGGAGGAGTAGATCGAGCCCTCTGATATCATGTAAGAACCGAACAAAACAAACCGAAATGGTTTTAACTGAAACTTTATTATCCGAAAAAGGTATCTATTACAAAGGTATGCCCTCCCTTATATAGAATGGAGGAGAGATGAGAGAATACAAATAAGAGATGTGGGACTAAAAATTTATAGGACTAAGCGGACTATACAAAACTAACCGCACAAGCCGCGCGGTTAGACAGAAGGGCTAACCGCACGGCTACCACCAGAGAGAAAGAGAGATTGCCAGGGTAGACCGCTAGACCTCCCGGTCTCTAAGCCGGCTGAGACAAACCGCCAGACCGCGCGGTCTTCAACCCGCCAAGACAGACCACCAGACCGCCCGGTCACCAACTTCAACACTGGTGAAGACGCTGAACGCGGTCGCGCGCGTCCTCTCTACGCGGTCGCAGGCCCCGTTCATGCGCCCAGACTGGGCACAGCTAGGCTACGCACGACCAGCTTGTGCGCATGCCAGCGTGCCACGCGCGCGCCTAGGCTGTGTACGCCAGGCCTCGCGCGAGGCGGGCCGCGCATGACCAGGCCGCGCGCGCGGCGGGCCGCTCGTGCAGCGGGCCGTGCATGTCCCGACCGCCCGTGCCCAGGCTACGCGCGCAGCTGGCCACGCGTGGCAGGACGCGCGTGCGCCAGCTGCACGCTCCCCGGTCGGGCGCGCACTTGGCTGCGTGCGCACAGATCCTGTTTGGCGCGTCTTCCTTGCCCTGTGCGTCGTTCGGGCTGCGTGCGCTCGGATGCATGCCTCCAAGTCTTCACTCTTTGGGCAAACCTGACCTTTTTATTTTTGTGTTGTGCAGGTTTTGAAGCGTTCTTCTGGTCCGATGCGCCTGCGCTCCTCTTTAACCGAAGATAGTATGGATATTTGGAGGAAGAAATATGGGCTTCCTGCCAATTTGGAGGTGAGGATCCCACGTGCCGAGGAGCGAGTCCAGAATCCTCCTTGTGGTTGGCTGACGATTTGCGAGGTTTCTCTGAGGTCCGGCTTCCGTTTTCCGCCGTGTGAGGATGTGGTTGAGATATTGAAGTTCTGTGGGGTGCTAATTTCACAATTTGTCCCTGTTGGAATTGCCCGAAGTATGGGCTTAACATCATTCTTCCGCGAGCATGGAGGACATCTTTCCTTGGACCAATTCCGAGATTGGTGTGACGTTCGCTCTGATTACGACGAACGGGTGGAGGTTCGTAGCAACAAAAGTTGGTTGAAGTTTGAGGCTCAAAAAGATCGTCGGCACTAGAACACTCTGTTTGGGTTTGTTAGGAATTCCTGGGGAATTCCCGAGGCGTGGGACACGCTACCAAACCGCTGCCGTCGAGTGAGGGGGAAGGAACGAGAATTCTCTCTGGTGCTTGGGTTTTTAGAGCCTTGTGAACTAGCCAACCGACTCTTTAATATTTTGTCTATGTGGAGGAGAAGCGTCTGCTGCGGTGTGGTATCACATCGGACGCAACTCAGATTTTTTGGGACTTCTCAGGAAGGGGGACGAAAGAGGAAAGCTGTGGCGGCCCCTCCTGGTGACTTTGATACGGCGGCGGCGGCAGCCCCTTCTGATGCATGGCCCGAGTCGACTCCCGAGGTGCAGATACTTACGTCCCCAGATCCACAGGTGTCTTCAGAGGAGGTGGCCCCTCAGATGTCCTCTTCCTTGAGGGCAATGAGTGATGCGGTTAGTGGCTTGGCTTGTTGTGGAAATTTTTTTTTGTTATCTTCATTATTCGGTGCTAACTTCCGCCCTTTTCTTTATGCAGATAGAGACTCAAGCCCAGATTGCGGTAACCTGGAATGACCACTATGTGAGTTTGAAGGATGGGTACCTTGACCTTCAGGAGAAGCTTCGGTTGACGTCGAGCTCGCTTGCCTCCTTGAAGGAGGAGCATGATTTGGACGTTGCGCGGTTTCGCCGAACCGGATCAGTGCTGAAGTCTGAGCTAGAGGACGCACGTGCGGCTTTGGAGGTTGAGAAAACTCTGGTGGAGAGGACCACCCAGATGTTGAAGCACTCGAAGGAGAAGACCTTGGGCTTGGAGACCCAGTTGCAGGCGGCACAGGAGGAGGTCACCGGCCTCGACACTCAGCTACGGGCGGCGAAGACCCAAGTAGAGATGCTGTCCTCTGACAGCCATACGTCGGAGCTGAAGGCCGCAGGACTTGCAGAATACCTGGACTCGCTGGACTACATGCGAGACCGTAGTTTGATTGCAGAGGAGGTTCGCGACGAGATTTGGTCCAAGGAGGTGGAGCCCTAGATGGACGATGTTCGTGAGCTGGCGCTTCGGTGCAGTGTCTCGAAGGCCTTTCGCCTAGTTTGCAAGAGTCTGGGATGTGACACATCCGGCCTCAGCTTTGCAGACATTTCTGAAGACGAGCATTCTGGATCGGTCGACGAGTAGTAGTATTTTGTTTTCGCAGCTGTGTATTTGTACTTTGTTCTTTAGCTAGTCGTATTGCTTTTTGTTCGACATTCGTTGTTATCGCCCTTAGACGCTGTTTTCCCTTTGCTGGATCATTTCAGTTATTTTATTTGACGTTATAACAGGGGTCTCTGACCTCGGCGCTGATCACGAGAGGATCTTGGTGAGGTGTTCGGAGCCCGACGAGGTCTTCTTCTCTGAAGGTTATGGTGGTGTCCTGTATGCATTTCTTTTCTTCATGGGAGCCTCCTTGCATGCCTATTGAGAAGATTTGAGCTGAAAGAATGGGTGATCCGACAATGGTTTCAATATTTCCGACCGTTTGCCCACCACCTTCTCCTCCCGGGGGAGTGTTCTGTTGATCTCTGGGCAGCCTAGGCGGGTCTTGCTGGTCTGACATACGTCCCTGCAAAAATCTTCCGAGGAGCGCTAGGCGGATAAGGCGCTCGATTTCCTCCTTCAGGCAGGCACAGTCCTCGGTGGTGTGCCCCATTGCTCGATGGAATTCACAGTACTTGTACTGATCATTTCTGGGATTATGGGCTGGCTGCTTGGGCCGATGTAGCGCTGTCTCATTCTGGATGGCATAGAGTGTATTTGTGTGTGTGGTGCTGAGGGGAGTATAATCCCTGGGTGGTTGATCCCTTTGGTGGTCCCGCTAGTGCTGCCCATTCCAATGCCCTACTTGGAATCTTCCTTCTTAGTGCTGGGGGGCCGGTTCCTTCGCCCTTCTACGTTTCTAGGCCCCCTCAAACTGCTGGTGATGGGCTTAAATGTCTTCGTCGGCGGCGATCTGAGCCTCCACCCGATGCACGAGGTTAGGATAACTAGGGACAGTCTCTCTCATCAGCACTGAGTAGAAGTCGCTAGGCCGGAGGACTCCAAGGAATACCCCTCGCAACAACTCAAGGTCAACTCCTAGAATCTGGCGGGCCTCTGCAGTAAAACGGCGGAAGAAGTCCTTCAGTGTTTCTCCTTCGTTCTGGCGGATCCCAGAGAGGTGGGAGGGGTCCCGAACGATCCTGCGATTGGCGATAAACTGACCGACAAACTGTCTTGTTAGTTCCGTAAAGTTGGCAATGGTCCCTGCCCTTAATGAATGGAACCACGTTCGGGTCTGACCTTTTAGAGTGGCCGGAAACACTTGGCAGAGCAACTGGTCTGGGGCATTGTAGATCCTCATAATGGTGATGAAGTGATTAACATGCTCTAGTGGATCGTCGGTCCCGTCAAACATCTCAATGTTCGGGAGCTTGAACCCATACGAGATTGGATGGTCAAGAATTTGTAGCGCCAAAGGGGACCCTTGGCAAAGCGGTCGGTGAACGTGAACATTTCTTCTTCATGCCTGACGGTATTCTTCAGCGATGTTGGGTACATTGGTCAAATGTACCTGATTTGAAGAAGCCTCACCCAACTCAATGATATACATCATAATATATTTGATGTATGTTGAGTTTACTTGTGCAGGTTAAGAAATCACTGGACTGAAGCAAAAAGTTTCTAAGTCCATGTGTCGACACCCAGAGGGAAAGTGTCGACACTTAAGAAGACTTGTGTCGACACCCAGACAAGCAGTGTCGACACTTGGAGTCATTGTGTCGACACCTGGGATGCAGAGTCGACACCAGACAGAAAGTGTCGACACTTGGAGCTGTGTCGACACTCAGTGAAGAAAAGTGCAGACAGAAAGTGTCGACACTTGGAGCTGTGTCGACACTCAGTGAAGAAAAGTGCAGACAGAATGTGTCGACACAAGGAGCTGTGTCGACACCCAGTGAAGCTGTGTCTACACCAGAAAGTGTCGACACTTGGAGTTGTGTCGACACTCAGCAAAAGTCTGCAGAGAATAAGTTAAAGTGTCGACACTCAGAACAATGTGTCGACACTCAACAGAAGAGTCAGCACTTGAAGAATGTGTCGACACCCAGCACAATGTGTCGACACACAACCAGAAGAGTCAACACATGAAGTAAGTGTCGACACCCAGCACAATGTGTCGACACTCAGCTAAAGACTCTACACTTGAAGAAAGTGTCGACACAAGGAGCTGTGTCGACACTTAGCAAAGATCAGAAAGATCAACAAAATTATTCTAAGTATAAGTGTCGACACTAAAGGAATGTGTCGACACTCAGCTGAAGTCTCAAGAAGAAGAAGGTGTGTCGACACAAGGAGCTGTGTCGACACTCAGCAAGAATCAACATAGAAGACTATGTGTCGACACCAAGAAGTAGTGTCGACACTTAATAGATTCAACACAAGAAGTTGTGTCGACACAAAGGAGATGTGTCGACACTTAGAAGAATTCAGCAAAAGCTAGAAGAACAAGTACTTGTGTCGACACTCAATTTCAGTGTCGACACATGCAGAAGAATCTGTGTCGAGACATACAAGGAAATGTGTCGACACCTTGTAGACTTGTGTCGACACTTACACAACATGTGTCGACACTTGGACTATAAGTGTCGACACTTAAAGACAGAAAGTCTCGACACTTACAGACAGTTAGAGATTTCCAAGAAATGACTGGATGACTTGACAGCTGCCGTTCTAGCCAGTCTACAGCACCTGTCAGAGATATCAGAAGTCAGTTATGGACCGGACCAGCCGGTTACCATGAAGAAGGCCTATAAATAGGCATCTACAGTTTACAGAAATTGTGGATCAGATTATTGTTCAAAAGTTCAGTTTGTTGAAAAACAAATTATTGAAGTGGTACCAAGAGTATCAACACAAGAAGATCTTGTAGTCCAAGTGCAGATCTAAGAAGTTGGAGAGAGAGGGCTCCTTCCAAGAAATCAGCCTCTGGAACTAGGCTGAAAAGAAGGATTCAGATACAATTCTGGATCTTAAGTAGCAGAGGTCAAGGAACTACTGCAGGAGGATTCAGTCTTATTCAGTTCTACTCAAGAAGCTTTGAAGAAAGCTAAGTCAGGGTGAATCCAGCTGAGTTCTTCCAAGAACTCATCAAGAAACTCTCAACTCCCCTCTTTCATTTCTGAGTTGTTGAGTTAATTTTTTTGTAATACATTTTAACTTGTAGGATCCTTTGGATCTGAGTGATTTGTAAGCCTATAACTATAAAGGCTGAGGGTAGGGCTTGTTAGCCTGAGTGTAGGAGATTGAGATCTCTGAGTGTAGGCCTTATTGGCTGAGTGTAGGCCTTGATTGGCTGAGTGTAGGCCTTGATTGGCTGAGTGTAGGCTTTGGGATAAAGATGAGTTGTAAGGCTTTGGGCCTGAGGTGTAGGAACCAATTTGGGTTCTGAGACAGTGGAGGAGTTTGGCCGAATCTAGTACACTACTAGATATGCGAAGGGGGAAGTGGATGTACCCATATCTTGGGGAACCACTATAAACCACTGTGTTGTGCTGTGATTGTGCTGTGTATGCTGTGAATACTTTGAGATTGCTGTGCAAAAGGTAAAAATCTGTGATAATAAACTGTTTGCTGCCAGTAAAGTTAGAAAAGGATTAGGTCACCTATTCACCCCCCCTCTAGGTGTTTAGGTACAATATCTTTCAAGTGGTATCAGAGGGAGGTTCCTCAAAAAGGACTAACAGTCTGAGGAGATCCTGTTTGGCAGATTCAGTGTAAGACAAAACACAGTTTCAAGAAATTCAAGAAAATCAAGAAACATGGGTTCTTCTGAGAATCATAAGGAATTGGGTTCCATAAAATTACCCATATGCAGGAAAGAGATCTTTGGGATCTGGAAAGAAAGGGTAAGGCTATTTATGGAAGCCTCTGACCCTAGAATCTACATCACAGTAAAGGAAGGGCCTTATGTGCCAATGAAGATTTCTGTTTTGGATGCAAATCAGAGAACTCCAAAGGATTTTTCTGAGATGACTAAGGATGAGATTGTCCTAGCTACAATGGACAAGAGGGCACAAAATATTATTATAAGTGCCATAGATGATGCAACATTTCAGAATCTTATACACTGTAAGACAGCTAAAGAGATGTGGGACACTCTTATAGTGTATATGGAAGGATCTGAAGAAGTCAGGCAAGATAGAAAATCCTTGCTAAATCAGGAGTATGAGAGCTTTAGACAAGGTAAAGGTGATAGCATAACTGAGTGCTACAAGAAGTTCTACAGAATAGTTAATGAACTCATGTCTTATGTAAGAGAGTTCAGTAACTATGAACTAAATGATAAGTTCTTAAGGTCCCTAACCAAAGATTGGGACACAAAGATCTGTGCCATAAGAGAAATGGCTAAGTTGGGGGAAATTCCTCCTCCTACACTGTTTGGCAAGTTATTGTCATATGAGATGCAATTGACAGTGAGGAAAGAGGAGGAGAAATCAACAAGGACTGAACATAAGGAAAGATCAGTTGCTTTCAAGACAGAAGTTCCCCAAAAGTGCAGGAATAAGTCATCAACTCCACCTCTAGAGGTAGTTGATTCATAGTCTGATGAGTCAGTTAGCACAAAGAGTGAGAGCAGTGAAAGTGATGAAGACTTTGCTGCCTTCACTAGACACTTTCAGAAATTCTTGAAGAAGAAACAATGGAGGTCAAGACCTTCTTCTTCAAAGGGAAAGGAAGTCTTTTATCAGGAGAAAAAGCCTTCAAAGAAAGACAGGAAGAGGACAAAGTCAAGCAAGGCAACTGGATCTAAGATAGTATGCTACTGCTGCAATAGACAGGGCCATGTTATTGCAGATTGTCCAGAGAAGAGAAAGAATCTGGTGACAGGAAAAAGACTCACTTCATAGGAAAGAAAGAGAAGTCTTTTGTTGCCAAGAAGGAGAAGACTCTATCAGATATTTCTTCTTCAGAAACTGAGTCTGAGGCTGAAGCCTACATAGGGCTGTTTGCTGAAGAAGAAGAGGATGAATTCATGCAGTTAATGGAGTCTATTTATGAACAAGAAGACAGTCAATGCCAAGGACTAATGGCTTTGACAGAGAGTGCCAAAATCCTGGAGCAGCCAGGACCCAGTCAGGTACAAAGTTCAAGTTTAAATTCAGTTTCTTGTTCTAGTTCAGATTCAGATTCTTCTTCATCAAGTGATGAGAATGTATCTGAGTCTGAGGATGATATTCATCAGCTTATAGATGAATATAAGGTGCTGTTGCAGGCTTACAAGAAAACAAGACCCTAGCCAAAAGTCAGGCAAAGGAAATTGCTATTCTTAAAGCTGCAGTAACAGATTTTGAGAAGTCTTTTGATCAAAAACTGAATGAGATAGCCAGGTTGAAGCACATAACAGTGATTCAAATGGGTACTATATCATTTAAAAATGATCAAATCAAGAGTCTGGAGAGCAATCTTCAGAAAGAGAGAGAGCTTGTTGCTAGGTTTTCTAAACCTAAGTCAGTGCTACCTTTAATTGATGAATTTGTTCATCATAAAGACAAGGCTGGACTGGGCTTTATTAGACCTGCAAGGACTGAGCAGTCCACGTTTAAGTCCAAGGGCAAAGCCCCAACATTCAACAAGCCTGCTGTAGACAAGACAGCCAAGGCAGTACCTAAGCAAAGGTACAACAAGTTTGAATGTTGGTGTTGTGGCAAGATTGACCATTTTGCAGTGGACTGTTGGCACAATGTCAGTGCCAAGGTGAGTAGCAAGCTACCTGGTGGAAAACCAGTAGGTAGTTATGTCAGATTGCAGACTAACTTGCACCAAGGACCCAAGACTTCTTTGGGTTCTAAGGTTCATTAATCTGTTTTGCAGGTAAGTCCAAGTGGCCATAACCCAACATGGTACTTGGACAGTGGATGTTCCAGACATATGACTGGAACAAGAAGATTACTAAAGGACTACATTCCAGTAAAAGATGGTCCAAAAGTAACCTTTGGTGGTTCTGAAAAAGGAATCATCAAAGGATTTGGTAACATTTCTACAAACTTAGTTACCATTACTCAAGTGGCTTATGTTAAAGGGTTGAAACACAACCTAATAAGTATAAGTCAATTAAGTGATGTAGGGTATGACATCTCATTTGTTAAAAATGGTTGTCATATCAAGAGGTCAAGTGATCAAGAGATCATTTTGACAGGTTATAGGAAGAGGAATGTCTACTGCCTAGACATTATGATTGAGAACAATGGCTCTCCAGTTTGTCTTGTAGCTGATGAGACAGTCTCTCATTGTGTCAAATGGCACAAGAGGCTAGCCCATCTTAACTACAAGACTATTAGCAAACTCTTTAGCAAAGAGTTAGTGAGGAATGGTCCTCAAGTTAAGTGTGTCAAAGATGGTATTTGCTCAGCTTGTCAAAAGGGCAAGCAGACTAAATCCACCTTTAAAAGCATAGAAAACAAAGATGCTGTGAGGTGTTTGTACCTCTTGCATTTGGATCTCTTTGGTCCAATGCCAGTTCACAGCTTAGGTAGGAAGGTCTATACCCTTGTAGTTGTAGATGACTACTCAAGGTTTTCCTGGGTGTTCTTTTAAGACAGAAATCTGAAACACCTAGTGTCTTCTACAGCTTTGTCAAGCAAATTCAGAATGAACTAAATAGTACTGTGGTCAAAATTAGAAGTGACCATGGTACTGAGTTTCAGTCTGAAAGCATGACAAAACTATGTGAAGACTTTGGGATATTTCAAGAAGATTCTCTTCACCTAGAACACCTCAGCAAAATGGACATTGCTGAGAGGAAGAATAGGACCTTGATAGAGGCTGGTAGAACCCTACTAAGTGATACATCACTGCCTGAGTATTTCTGGGCTGAAGCAGTTAACACTGCATGCCATGTTATGTTAAATAGGGCTACCATCACTAAAGGGCTAAACAAGACCCCCTATGAAGTTGTGAAAGGCAGGAAACCAAACCTATCCTACTTCAGGATCTTTGGTTGCAAATGCTTCATACTTAACAATGGGAAGTCTTACTTAACTAAGTTTGCTGCCAAGTCCCAAGAGGGAATTTTTGTTGGGTACAGCAATAATAGTAAGGCTTATAGAGTCTACAACTTGACTACACAAGTTGTAGAAGAATCAGTGCATGTAGTTTTTGATGAGACTAAACTTATTAATAATGAGTTGTCTAGCAATGTATGCAGCCCCACAGGTTTGACAAAGAAAATGGACAAGCTTACTATAGAAGAAGTGCCTGCTGTACAAGACAGCAAGGAGAGGAGAGTAGCTGTTGTCCAGGGGGAGAACTACATGTGCCAATTGCTGAAGAAATCCAAGGATACAGCATGATGCAGATGCTGAAGTGGTTCAACCAGAAGTTAGGATGCCTCCAGCCACAGGCATCTTAGAGATCATCCAGTAGAGCTGATTATTGGAGATCCAAGACAAGGAGTTCAAAACTAGGAGCAGAAATCAGAATGCTGCAATCTATTCCAGCTTTCTGTCACAAGTTGAACCTAAAAAGTTTGAAGAAGCAATACAAGATCCACAATGGACTGAAGCAATGCAAGAAGAGCTTAATCAGTTCAAGAGGTGCAAGATTTGGGAACTTGTTCCTAAACCTAAAGACCACAATGTAATAGGAACTAAGTGGATCTACAGGAATAAGATGGATGAACAAGGGGTCATCATTAAGAATAAAGCTAGACTGGTTGCTAAAGGATATAGGCAAGAAGAAGGTATTGATTTTGATCAAACCTTTGCTCCAGTAGCCAGACTGGAAGCCATAAGAATGTTCTTGGCCTATGCAACCTATCAAGGATTCAAGGTGTACCAAATGGATGTCAAGTCAGCATTCCTAAATGGTAATCTTAAAGAAGAAGTTTATGTGGAACAGCCTGCAGATTTTGTTGATCCAACTCTACCTCATTATGTCTATAGACTTAAGAAAGCTTTATATGGGTTAAAGCAAGCCCCTAGGGCTTGGTATGAAACCCTATCTAGTGTCCTTATTGAGAACAAGTTCTCAAGGGGGAAAGTAGATAAGACTCTATTTCTTAGGGAATCTAGAGGCAAAGTCATACTAGTCCAATATATGTAGATGACATTATATTTGGGTCTACTGAAAGCTGTCTTTGCAAAAAGTTTGCAAAACTTATGCAAGGTCAGTTTGAGATGAGTAGTATGAGAGAGCTGAAGTTTTTCTTGGGTCTCCAAGTTAAACAGACTGAAAGTGGTTTGTCCATTTGTCAGTCCAAGTTCACCCTAGAACTCATAAGGAAGTATGATATGGATTCATCCAGTACCATGAACACTCCTATGGGGTCAAGTATGTCTCTTAGCAAGGATGATGCAGGGAAACCTGTAGATGAAACCTTGTATAGAGGGATAGTTGGCTCCCTATTATACTTGACTGCTAGTAGACCAGACATCATGTATGCTACATGTGTTTGTGCAAGGTATCAAGCCTGCCCTAAAGAGTCTCATTTGACTGCAGTCAAAAGAATATTGAGATATCTAAAGGGCACTCCTTATCTAGGCCTCTGGTACCCTAGGAATGAAGATTTTGATCTAACAGGTTATTCAGATGCAGACTTTGTAGGATGCAAAGAGGATAGAAAGAGCACTACTGGAACCTGTCAATTCCTAGGTGGGAGACTAATTTCATGGAGTAGCAAGAAGCAAACCAGTGTGGCTATCTCCACAGCTGAGTCAGAGTATATGGCTGCAGGAAGTTGCTGTGCTCAACTTCTGTGGATTCAACATCAGCTAGAGGACTATGGATTTCAGGTAAGTAGAACTCCACTTTTCTGTGATTGTACAAGTGCTATTTCAATAGCTAATAACCCTGTATCCCATAGTAGGACAAAACATATTGAGATTAAATATCATTTTCTTAGGGAGCATGTAGAAAGAGAAGATATTTTATTAGAATATGTTAAAACAGATGAACAAGTAGCTGATATGTTTACTAAGCCACTAGAAGAAGCTAAGTTCAATAGATTCAAAATTGAACTAGGAATGATAAACTTAGAGTAAGTTTACAGATTTGAAAATGACTAAGTAAAAAGGTGTCGACACATAGACAAGTCTATGTCGACACAGAATAGTGGTGTCGACACTTCAGGAAAAAGGTGTCGACACATTTAAGAATGTGGTGTCGACACTTCAGAATGTTAGTGTCGACACATGACAAGTAGGTGTCGACACATCCAATATGGTGTCGACACTTATGTTTTACTCAGAATTTTCTAAGTAAAGTCTCGACAATGTGTCGAGTTATGTTGTGTCAACACATAATCAAGTGTCGACACATAAAATTTGTTGACTAAACTTGTGTCGACATATGAGTGTCGAGACATTATAAGTCAGTGTCGACACTTATAGCCAGTGTCGACACATTTTAAGTTAGCTGTCCCGCCTGTTCATCTTCAAACTTAGACAGGTATAAATAGGGTTCTGTCTTTGTTTGTCGACACGCTTTCAAAGTTTCGAGACCAAAACTACTGTGTCGACACCTCTCTTTTCTACAGACAAATTCTACAAACCCTAATGGATCCTAAGCTTGAGGAGAACGTTAACGAGGGTTATGAGCTTGTGCGCGGCGCATTCGACGATGCAGATCAAGAAATTCAGGCAGTGGTAACCCTAGTCGCCGATTCTGGACTAGAATATCTCTTGTCTGAACCTACAAAGATTTGGAAGAAGAAAGTACTTGAATTTCTTAATGGAGCTGCCGTAGATGAATCTGGATTCAGAATCAAATCCAGAGTTCATGGAACTAAGATTAAGGTTTCACCTAAGAGTCTGAGGAAGGTACTTCAGCTACCAAAAATTCCAGATGAAGAAGAGGTTACTACTTCAAAGACCAGGGAAGCTTTAACCTGGTGTGGTCTTGATCCAAAGATGAAGATATGGTTCTGTCTTTAACAAGAAAGGCATGAATAATCAAGGGAAGTTCATGTCTGAGATAGTGGGAAAAGTCTTGCTCAGCAAACCTGGAGGGCATGACAGAGTGCCTGCCTATATGTTTGGAATCATGACAAGGATCATATTCACTCTGAAAACAGACTGGTCAATAGTGGTTTTTGACAAGATCAAGGAGAGCTTGAAGAAGCCCAATCTGGGCAGAATCATCAGTCTCTACCTAGCTGGTACCATACCAGAGGTAATGAATACTGCTGCAGGCAGCAAGATAAATCACATGAGGAAGATGGATCTAAGGATCTTTTCAAGATGGGACAGGGTGTTGTCCAAGGAAATGCCAACACCAGAGAAGACAGTTACTGAGAAAGTCACTCCTCCTAAGAAGAAAAGGAAGATAGCTCCTGTGGCACAAGAGTCCTACAACAGTTCTGGGAGTGAAGAACATGTTGTTTTCACTCCTGATGATCATGAGGAAGTGCCAGCAGTGAAGTCTCCTGCTCCTCCAGCTGATGCTGAGATCCAGGGGGAGCTGCCTCCAGCTAGCCCCATCCACAGGATCAAAGCCAGGGGAGCCTCCAGTTGTAGAAGCAGCATCTACACTGGACAGTGAGCAAACCACAACCATCATTCAAGAGGTACTCACTGATCTAAAAACTTTAGAATATCTTATATAAGATGCTGATTTGTCTGATGTTCCTCAGCAAACACAGCTGCCTAGTCAAGTTCCAGATGTTGTTAGAGAGGACACATCTGCTGTACAAGAAGAGATTCTTGCTCCAGTAGTTGAAGAACAAAGAATGTCTCCAGCTTCTTCACCCCCTGAATACACAATGGAAGACTTGTTCCTAAATTTGGATCAAGCAGATTTTGACAAGGAAATTGATACTGCTGAAGGAGAGAATGCTGCTGCTGAGGGGGAGCAAATGCAAGTTCTGGAGGAGCCTATAAGGCAAGAAACTGAGAAGGCACAAGATGTACAAGCTGACAAGCCTCAAAGCCCTAAGGAGAGGGTTGATATTGCCAGCACTTCTGCCTATGAAGATGAGGAGACTGCAAGGGCAAGGAAAAAGAAACTCTATGTATTCAAGAGAAGGATCCAGAGTTACAAGAAGCTCTGCAAACTATAGCCCCACAGCCTATAGTTCAATAAGCTCCAACTGTTGACTATAGTGCTTTACTGATTGCACTGCAGATTAAAATGGATGAACAAAGGAAAGCCATAGAGGCTTATGTTGATGCAGGGCACAGATCATTACAGTTTGATCTTGCCCAAGATATAAAATCTATAAGGTTTGAGATGAATCTCAACAAGAAGGAGATGACAGACTGCTTCCACAAGGGTGGAAATGCAGTGGTGTATTTGACAACACACCAAGAGAAGATCAAGGCACAGGTGGATGATATAGCATTGAAACAAGGATATGTTCTTGAAAATCAATTAAGAATGAATGACAATTTGACTGAATCCCACAATGCTATTGTCACTGAATTAAAGAATAAAGCTGCTGAACCTTCTCCATCTACTGATGCTGCTAAAGCTAAATTTGATATAGTCTTTCAAGAGGAAATTACTGCTGTAAAGACTGCTATCCAAGCCTCCCAGAAGGTCATATCTGAACAACTTACAAAGCTTAAACCTTACTTTAAAGAAGGAATCAGATACTTGGATGCACAGATCAGATTTCAAAAGGATGATGCCAGAGATCACATGGCCAGAGAAGTCATAAAGGGGGAGAGAGTGTTAGTCAAGGCAAGTTCTGAGCATGCCAAATGGATATCAAATTCAATCAGGGCTACACTTGGATACCCTCCTCTGTGTGATGACCAAGAAGTTGCTGAATCAGGCATTAACCCTGCCTATTTTGGAGGTAAGCAACCAGAAGTAGCTCAGGTCATTTATCCACCTCCAGACTTTGAAATGATTCAAGCAGATGTGAGCACAATGTATAGCCCACTTGAGGGCAAGGACAATGTCCACATTGAAAAGGCTTTTCAACCTATTACTGAAGCCATGCAAGAGGCTCTACAGAAAGAGGAAGAGACAAGGTTGTCCAAGAAGAGGTTTAGGGACCAAGCAGAACAAAAGCCAGATTTTGAACAGTGGAGCCCTACCTCTAGGAATATAATTTTAACTGCCTGGAAAGCTCCCAAGGACAATACACATGACAGGAACAAATGGTTCTCTGAAGCTGAATGGAGAAAACATGAAATAAGGCAAGAGGCCATTGTTCAATTCAGAAGGAAGGCTAAGATGGGAAAGCTACCTCCTACTGCAGTGGAGCCTAGCAAGTACTTCCCCAAGCCATATCACTACTTTGAGAGGCAGAAGATCAAGGCAGAAGCACTCAAACAGAAAGATCTAAAAGACAAGAAGCCTGCTGTTGCTGAAACTGCTGAAGCCACTGTCAAAGTTCAAGTCCAACCTAGCAAAGGCATAGTTATCAAAGAACCAGACCAGAAATAGATTAAGAAATTACTTGAAGATTATTTTGTAATCTTTTAAATGTAAAACATTTTTGTAAACCATTGAAGGTGTATTAGAAAAATGTTAGAACAATATATGATAAATATATTTCATGATTGTTCTGTGAATGTGTCTATTTCTTGTTCTGAAATGATGAATGTGTATACATGTGTGAATTATTACATGTTTATGTTTACCCTGCTGTAAATAATCTGCTTTACATCATTTTGTAATCTTTAATTATGAATGGTGTATATCATTGACTAAGGGTTATGACTTCTCCAAATATGGGGAGATTGTTGGGTACATTGGTCAAATGTACCTGATTTGAAGAAGCCTCACCCAACTCAATGATATACATCATAATGTATTTGATGTATGTTGAGTTTACTTGTGCAGGTTAAGAAATCACTGGACTGAAGCAAAAAGTTTCTAAGTCCATGTGTAGACACCCAGAGGGAAAGTGTCGACACTTAAGAAGACTTGTGTCGACACCCAGACAAGCAGTGTCGACACTTGGAGTCATTGTGTCGACACCTGGGATACAGAGTCGACACCAGACAGAAAGTGTCGACACTTGGAGCTGTGTCGACACTCAGTGAAGAAAAGTGCAGACAGAAAGTGTCGACACTTGGAGCTGTGTCGACAGTCAGTGAAGAAAGTGCAGACAGAATGTGTCGACACAAGGAGCTGTGTCGACACCCAGTGAAGCTGTGTCTACACCAGAAAGTGTCGACACTTGGAGTTGTGTCGACACTCAGCAAAAGTCTGCAGAGACTAAGTTAAAGTGTCGACACTCAGAACAATGTGTCGACACTCAACAGAAGAGTCAGCACTTGAAGAATGTGTCGACACCCAGCACAATGTGTCGACACACAACCAGAAGAGTCAACACATAAAGTAAGTGTCGACACCCAGCACAATGTGTCGACACTCAGCTAAAGACTCTACACTTGAAGAAAGTGTCGACACAAGGAGCTGTGTCGACACTTAGCAAAGATCAGAAAGATCAACAAAATTATTCTAAGTACAAGTGTCGACACTAAAGGAATGTGTCGACACTCAGCTGAAGTCTCAACAAGAAGAAGGTGTGTCGACACAAGGAGCTGTGTCGACACTCAGCAAGAATCAACATAGAAGACTATGTGTCGACACCAAGAAGTAGTGTCGACACTTAACAGATTCAACACAAGAAGTTGTGTCGACACAAAGGAGATGTGTCGACACTTAGAAGAATTCAGCAAAAGCTAGAAGACCAAGTACTTGTGTCGACACTCAATTTCAGTGTCGACACATGCAGAAGAATCTGTGTCGAGACATACAAGGAAATGTGTCGACACCTTGTAGACTTGTGTCGACACTTACACAACATGTGTCGACACTTGGACTATAAGTGTCGACACTTAAAGACAGAAAGTCTCGACACTTACAGACAGTTAGAGATTTCCAAGAAATGACTGGATGACTTGACAGCTGCCGTTCTAGCCAGTCTACAGCACCTGTCAGAGATATCAGAAGTCAGTTATGGACCGGACCAGCCGGTTACCATGAAGAAGGCCTATAAATAGGCATCTATAGTTTACAGAAATTGTGGATCAGATTATTGTTCAAAAGTTCAGTTTGTTGAAAAACAAATTATTGAAGTGGTACCAAGAGTATCAACACAAGAAGATCTTGCAGTCCAAGTGCAGATCTAAGAAGTTGGAGAGAGAGTGCTCCTTCCAAGAAATCAGCCTCTGGAACTAGGCTGAAAAGAAGGATTCAGATATAATTCTGGATCTTAAGTAGCAGAGGTCAAGGAACTACTGCAGGAGGATTCAGTCTTATTCAGTTCTACTCAAGAAGCTTTGAAGAAAGCTAAGTTAGGGTGAATCCAGCTGAGTTCTTCCAAGAACTCATCAAGAAACTCTCAACTCCCCTCTTTCATTTCTGAGTTGTTGAGTTAATTTTTTTGTAATACATTTTAACTTGTAGGATCCTTTGGATCTGAGTGATTTGTAAGCCTATAACTATAAAGGCTGAGGGTAGGGCTTGTTAGTCTGAGTGTAGGAGATTGAGATCTCTGAGTGTAGTCCTTGTTGGCTGAGTGTAGGCCTTGGTTGGCTGAGTGTAGGCCTTGATTGGCTGAGTGTAGGATTTGGGATAAAGCTGAGTTGTAAGGCTTTGGGCCTGAGGTGTAGGAACCAATTTGGGTTCTGAGACAGTGGAGGAGTTTGGCCGAATCTAGTACACTGCTAGATAGGCGAAGGGGGAAAGTGGATGTACCCATATCTTGGGGAACCACTATAAACCACTGTGTTGTGCTGTGATTGTGCTGTGTATGCTGTGAATACTTTGAGATTGCTGTGCAAAAGGTAAAAATCTGTGATAATAAACTGTTTGCTGCCAGTAAAGTTAGAAAAGGATTAGGTCACCTATTCACCCCCTCTAGGTATTTAGGTACCATATCTTTCAAGCGATGACCTCTCGAATCTCTTCTCGAGTAAATCTTTCAAGCGGTGGAAGGTGGGCGTCATTGACCAGGTTGTGTCGATGGTGGTCTGTTCTGACCCCTCTCTGGATTGGGGGAGCAGAACTGGCGGCTTCAGAGTATTCCTCAGGTCCTTCTTGCATTGAAGAAACTTCCTGTGTTCTATGCTGATTCAGCTACGGCGGAAGATTTGCCGGTGCTGGTGGCACCGCCGGTGCGGGAGGTGCTCCCAGGTTTCGGAGCAAGGTGAGCATTTCAGTTTGCTGTTCTTCCATTTGGCGAACACGCCCCTCCAGGGCGGTGATGGGGGCAAAATCTGCTTCAGCCGTTAGCGGCACGTCTACCAAAGAATGGGAGCGTGCGAGCTCGACATGTCCGCCTAGGGCGGATCCTTCAGCGGTGCAAGTGCTTCTCTTTGCCATTGGAATAGGACTTGGAATCGGCAGGGCTGGTGATCTAGTTCTTTTGAAGGATGCTGGGAATCATGTTCCCACAGACGACGCCAAACTGTTGCAGGCAAACTCGATGCCCTGGTCGGACCGAATACAACTGGACCGCCTTAGCTTGCAGGGAAGTCGAGCGCGCACACAGTCAGAGAAAAGGAAAGATCGACTCAAGATGTGATGACGTGGAAAACCCCCTCAATTGGGTAAAAACCACGTGACCGGATCTGTACCGTTCAAAATCCACTAGTTGCTTGCGATTACAGTGAGTTTGGAGAATCGGGGCGACAGGACGCTCCTATTACAACTTGAGGTGAGAGAAGAGGACTACAGCTCCCCGCTGGCAACAGGCTGCGTCGCGGGAGTGCTTTGGGTACTAGAATTCAAGTGGTGGCACTTGTGATCTGTAGCTTGGAGGGCGGGTCTGTCGCGCGCCTACTTACAAGGATTGCTTTCTTCCTTTTGCTCGCTCTGGGACTTAGGCGTCTTTTCGGCTGGTGGTGCACTGGTGGCTCGTGGTGGCTCGCGGTGGCTCGCGGTGGCTCGAGGTGCCTGGAGGATGATCCGAGGGATCAGTCCGATAGAGCTCTGACCTGAGAAAGAAGATGACCAAGAGGTAAAAGATGACGAATGAGGAGGCTCTAGGGCTCCTTTTAAAGCCTCCATGAGAGGATCATGGCGGGCCCCACCACCAATGTAGTGGGCTAGTGGGTGGTTACCCACCAGATCGGATGGTGAGGAGAGCCCACCCCAATCAGATGGTGGGTAAGCCGCCAATGACGGTGGGACGCCCATGCGTCAGCAGCGGCCGGCCAATGGGGTGGCCTGGACCGCGGCCAGGCCAGCGATTGAGGCCAGGCCGGCAGCGACCTGGCTTGCGGCCGTGGTCAGGCCGGCCATGGCCTGGCTTGCGGCCGCGGCCTGGCATGCGGCCGCGGCCTGGCATGCGGCCGCGGCCAGGCCAGCCGCAACCTGGCTTGCGGCAGCGGCCAGGCCGGCCGCGGCTTGGCTTGCGGCCGTGACCTGGCTTGCGGCCGCGGTCAGGCCGGTGGCGGCCTAGAGGGAGCTCGCGGCCAGGTCGGGCGGCGGCCTGGTCGGAGCCTGCGGCCAGGCCGGCGCCGGCCAGCCCGCCGCCGGTGGCGGCGGCCAGGCCGGCGCCCGCGGCCAGGCCGGCGGCGGCCAGGCCGGCGCCCGCGGCCAGGCCAGCGCCCGCGGCCAGGCCGGCGCGCCCGCGGCCAGGCCAGCGCCCGCGGCCAGGCCGGCGCCCGCGGCCAGGCCGGCGCCCGCGGACAGGCCGGCGGCAGCCAGGCGGCCAGGCCGACGACGGCCAGGAAGCGGCCTCGGCCAGGCCGGTGGCGGCCTGGCCGGAGCCTGCGGTCCGGCAAGCGGCAACCTGGCCGGCGCCCGCGGCCAGGCTGGTGGCCACGAGCTGGCCGGCCACGGCCCGGCCAGCGACGGGTGGCCGGTGGGAGCGGCCTGGCCGACCGCGGCCTGGCCGGTGTTGGCTGGCCGGCGGGAGAGGCCTGGCCGGCCGCGGGCTGGCCGACGGCAGGTTGGCCGACTGGAGCGACCTGGCCCGCTGTGGCCTGGCCGGCGGCAGGTTGGTCGGCGGGAGTAGCCAGGCCCGCCGCGACCTGGCTGGCGGCGCCCTGGCCGCGGTCTAGCCGGCTGCAGCCCTCCTGGCGGTCGCGACGGTGACCTAGCCGGCGACGAACTGCGGCCTGTCCGGCGGTTGCTGCCCGGCCGGCGGCGACCACTCCGTCGGCGGTGGCCAGCCGCCGGCGGCGGAGGCCGGTGGTGGCGGCCGGTGGTGGAGGCCGGTCGGTGGTTACCTCCTAATGGGGGTGGTTTTTTTAAGTGGGGAAAGGGAGTGCGCCCCACCCCCCCATGTTCTCCTCATCATTGGAGGTGGGGTTGACTAGTCAACCCCATGATCTCCCATTTTGGGTGGAGATAATGAGGGAGCCTTCCTTATAAATGATGGTGTAACCCATCAATTTTTAATAAAAAGAGAGTACAAGTTTGCATGACTAGAAAATGAAGTGCAAAAATTAAGTACAGTTTTACAAGAAGAACAACAAAGACACCAAATTACCGAAATTCAGTAATCTAACCATGACTCCACCCAGCCTTATATAAGAAAAGAGGAGGATGAACATGGGTGAGTAGAAGAAGGGTTGAAATGCCACATGATGAGAGGAAATTAATGTGTAACCAAGGGAGAAGAATGGATCTCATGGTTTTGTGATGGAGAAAATTGTTTTGTTCTGTGCGGAGAAGAGAAGCGTTTGAGAAAAGAGTTGGAAATGAGATTGATAATCTTCTCTGATTCTATATCCGATAAAGACAAGTGCACCTTATCGTTTACAGTATAGGATATTTAAGTTCAATATCAAAGCCGTATTACCCAGGGCGGATTGATTACTTCTACTTTGAGGATGTTACTATTATCTTATCAAATAATTTCTTCGGATTGTTTTACTTAACTAAAAGAGCGCTAAATTGTACGTTATAAAAAAGTTAAAAATATGGATAAAGGAATTAGTACTCGATCTTAATCACTTCGGCATAAGCTAATCAAAATGTAATAACAAACTAAATCTTAATAAAGTAAAAGACACCTTGATCGTGGGGGTTCCCGAAGCTTGAACATGCTTCTCTCGAAGGAGTGCCCAACTGAGTTTAGGAAGATCCGACCGAACTCTCGTCCCGTATTTGAATGCCTAAAGCTCGCCTTAAGTGGTGAACCCCCGCTATTGGATTTGACTCCAATCCGAGAAATTTACGTCATTCTCTCTCGAGAGGTGTGTGCAACTCTCTTTACTCTTGGATGATCAATTCAAACTATGTGCCTCTCGGCTAGCTAAGTTTGAAAGCCTAAGTGGAGACTATATATCGATAACATAGTCCCACTAAATTTAAATCAAGAGTAAATATGTAACGCCCCCATCCGTCGTATAGCATATGACAGAAGGTCCGGTCGGGGGCCGACGCCATATACAACAGACAGGTAAGGAGATTACTTATTGTTTCCAAATCCAAATTTATTTATGAACACATCTTAACATTCTAGCAGAAGCATTTAGGTTAAGAACCCATAACATTATGAATATCCACTACAACAGATTGAACATGAATGATATATATATATATATATATATATATATATATATATATATATATATATATATATATATATATATATATATATATTTATATATATAATACACTATATATGTTTTGGCCTTTTAGCCTTACAACTGTTACATTTACATCAAGTGACTTCATACATCGGCACGCAGGCCGACCACACATAAAAACAATAAAAAGTTTACCTTTAGGCCTTCAAGGGCCCGCCAATTGCAGCACAAGGGTTTTAGCCCGCTATTTTTCACTTGACTCTCCAACACCTGCACAAACAGCCCACACAAATGTGGCAAACAAAGCAATAATCAACATTTTGCTGACCAATTTATAACGATCCCACCCCTTACTCGGGGCGGCGGTACTCCTTCCCTGCAAACAACAATATATATATATAGTGGTAACAACAAAGTGCATTTAAACACCATTGACCACAGACGTTGGCCCAACGGGCACACGCTACGTGAACTCGGGGCACATTTTTGGTGTACCGGACTTCCCGTGTATCACCACCATTCAAAGGTACTTAACTTTATGACTATATCGTTCAGATGTACATAACTTAACGATAATCCTTGTCATTCAGAGGTACTTAACTTGACGACTATGTCGTTCAGAGATACTTAGCTTAACGACTGACTACCCATTCAAAGGTACTTAACACGACGATCTAGTTGTTCAAAGGTACTTAACTTGATGACACAGTAGTTGGCCTCCACGGCTCAACTCAAGCATAAGCCATATGGCTATGTACCATTTTAGGCTGGCACCCACCAATGCTGGGCAACTTAAGCTCACAGCTTCACATACAATGGTCCCCGGATCTCTTAGAGACAAGCCTCACAAAATTTTAGCTCACTAGGAGCTATTGCCCGCGACATTCACTATCGCCTGATGACATCAACAGTTCACCGAACTGTGATCTTTCCTGAGTATTTTCCTGGAGTTGAACTCCAGTACTCCCTATTACTCTCCTTTCATAGGTACAACCCTCGAACTCCATACAACTTCATGTTTATACTCTGAGTCTTCTCCGACATGCAAAATAAACATCACCAATCCAGACCAACTCATCCGGATGGGCTTCACACACCATGCCTATTCTGTACTCTATATTTCCAAATCTATATGCAATATTAAATGGGGATCATACCGATCTACCCATCAGAAACCACCTTTTCTTCATCTTTTGGTGAGGGGTTACATGCAAGTATACATATTGAGGACTTCACTTGTCCAAATAGAAAATCGTTACCCTTGTAGTTTTCTTCGGAGCCATGACTGTGATCTTTGATCCGGATGGAATTGATCTGCACAACTTCCTCTCCGCGGATCTAGCGTCGACTCTCGATTCCGATCACAAGCACACCTTGGATCGACTCCTCTTGAGCTCTTGGAATTTTCTTCCTCTTCCCGCTCCAGAAGTATGCATGAGAGTTTGTGAGAGAAAATGAGAATAAAATCTCAAGTCCAGCTTTTATCTGAAAGCTACCGTCGCGCGGTAACTCCTACCGCCGTACGGTAACACAGGCGGTGGGGTCGTTATAAATTGTCAGCAAAATGCTGATCGTTTCTTTGTTTGCCACATTTGTGTGGGCCATTTGTGCAGGTGCTGGAGATGTAAGTGGAAAATAGCGGGCTAAAGCCCTTGTGTTGCAATTGGCGGGCACTTGAAGTCCTAAAGGCAAACTTTTTTCTGTTTTCATGTGTGGTCGGCCTGCGTGCCGATGTATGAAGTCACTTGATGTAAATAAAATAGTTGTAAGGCTGAAAGGCCAAAACATATGTTGTGTATTATATATATATCATTTCTGTTCAATCTGTTGTAGTGGACATTCTATCATATGATATACGATGGATGGGGGCGTTAAAAAATTGGTTTCAGAGGGAGGTTTCGATCTGCCGACCTGTGGGTTATGGGCACGAGCCCTGGGTCTTTTAATTCACTGAACTATCGCCGACGATAAGACTATCACCGCGCGATAACCTCCAATGACCACTTCTCATTTTTGGGGTGTTACAAAATCGAAGGACAATACTTTAAGATATAAAAAGCTAAAGCATCAAAACTTAATCAACTCATCCTCCGATCATCGAGTACTAATGAGAATTTAGTTACACATGGTTGAAGGGTAAGAGAGATAGGTAGTAGAAGTTCATAAAATTAAATAAAGAAAGGAAGAGAAAGGGAGAGAGAAACTTTATTACTAAAACAAAAGAGGTTACAAGTTGAAATATAAGATCAAATTGCATGAATAAAAAGACTAGTTATGCATTAATAACACTAGTAAAAGACATTACATGTTCATTACAAAAGTTGCATGAAAAGTAAAATAGGAGGAACTTGAAGTGAGAGAGAAGAAAGAGAAATTAATAGCTTAAAAACCAAGAAAACAAGCAGGAACGCCTCTCCTTTCACCCAAAACTGGTCTTAATCTCCTCAAATCTGCTCTAATCTGCCTCTAAACACTTGGAGCTTGCTGAAATTTATAGGAAATTTTCTGGGAAGTACACGCCCCCCTTACATGCACGTGTAGGGGGGCGTGTAAGAATTGTTGACTTTGGCTGTGGGAAATCTGGCGGGATAGTGACTAGCTTGGAAGTTGGGGGTACACACCCCATGTACACGCCCGTGAAGGGGGGCTTGCAAGCCATAATATGACGGCGGGTCGACGAAAGTCAAGCTGAGGCGGGAGTTGGGGGTACATGCCCCAGGTACACGTCCGTGTAGGGGGGCGTGTAAGCTACGACGTGAAGGTGGAGCGGCGAAAGTCGCGTTGCGGCGCCAAAAAAGTGGACTTGGCGGGACATGCCCAGAGATACATGCCCTTGTAGGTAGTACACAACCGTGACTTAAGGGCGTGTGAGGTGGTTTTTCCGACATCTGGCTCAGGAGCATATCTACATCAGGATTGGGTTACACGCCGCTGGTACAAGCCCGTGTAAGGGGTACATGGTCACGACCTAGTAGCGTGTGAGGTGGATTTTTCAGGTTCTAGAGTCTGAACCGTATCTCCATCGGGATTGGGCTACACGCGACAGGTACATGCTCGTGAAATGGGTACACGGCCGTGACCTAGGGGCGTTTAAAATGTAAAATGACCAAAAAGTTTCCAAACCTAAAAAACATAAAATAAACTAAGTTAGAATAATTTTTATAAAAGAAACTAATTATAGGCTCAAAATTCATAAAGTATATAATTTTAAACAAGAAAATATATGAATTTATCCAAATAATTTAGGTTAAAATAAGTATCATCAAATTCTCTCAAACTTATGTTTTGCTTGTCCCAAGCAAAGATATAAAAACTAGCCAACATAAAAGTAACTAATCAAAAGACTTAATTATGTTACACACGAGTACCCTGCGAAATTCTAAGTAGTAAGAAAATGAAAAATAAACCTAAAGTTTTTACTTAATTATGAAATAACACTTTAAATTTTTTACTAACAAAAATTAATCATCCAAAATTTGTAACCAAAAGTCTTTAAACAAATCAAAGCAATGTAACGAAGTTATGTCGCACTGAGTTGTTACTATACCCTAAGAGACAAATTATAATCATATCAATCTCAAATCAAGAATTTAAATTTGTACCCAAAACTTAGCTAATTTAATCTTCTTCTCTACTTAACTAAAAACAAACCTAGGAGCATGAGTCAAAAAGACTTTGTTAGGACCGAGACATGGCTAAAGTATATGATTTGGAATGGAATTAAAAGATAAAACCAGTGTCTAACAATCACACTAAATCAAATCATGAGTTTTATAAAATTTCAACCATGAAGTAAAAAAATAAAGTATAAGCAATTTTTTTCCTTTCTTTTCCATTTATTATTTTTTTATATAGAATATATTTTTTCAGATAAAAGACCATAAATATTTTTCTTTTGAAATTGGTCATACACGACCTTTTTTTAATAAAACACATGTTTCTTGGATAATCTTCTTTTGAGCATACTCTATTTTTAAGTTCTCCAAATATCTCACAAACCAATCACAATCATGAAATTTAAATAAATCTCAAAAGATTAGTGTGATGAGATATGTTGAAAAAATTGGCTTTGGGGAGATGATAAGTGGAGGTAGCAAGTAAAACATCGAAAAATGCCCAAAAGAGGTTAACTAAGGATTTATTTAAAAACTTGGCATGAAAGCTCAAACGAATTCAAAAATGGCCTAAATTCATCTAAAACATAGGTTTTGAAAATTTTCAAAAAGAATAAGTCCTATATAGCATATAAAGACAAATGAAATTATCATGAACATAACAATAATAAGCGCCTAGGATAATTCACATCTACTACATTAGTTCAAAGTTAACATTACAAAAATATTCTAAAAACCAAAAAGAAAATAGTGGATGAATAATTTTTTAAGAAAGTCAAGAGAATAAAAGAAGAAAATCATAAAATAGTGCAGGGTTTAGATAAAACTTTTCAAATTAATATGCTACCTAGAATTAGAACACCACATGAGTCAATAATTTACTCGTACAATATAATTAAGAAGTAGGGTTAGAAAAAAAATTAAAATTAACTAAGTTTATATAAAAGATTTTGAAAATAACAAAACATAAAGCAAGAAGTATTATTGATTCTATCATAATTAGTCTAAATTATAATTATATATATATTAATATATATTTATTGTTATTATTATTATTATTTTAAGATAAAATAAAAAAACTTAAGTAGAAAGCAAACTAAAACCTAAATAAATTTTTTTAAAGTTCTTTAAAAAAGATAAAATATTTTTGATCTTTTCAAAGTTTTATAGTTTTTTAAAAATTTTCTAAAATCTGGAAGGACTGAAATAAGGAAAGACTTCCTCATATTTAAAATTAAACATTGTCCGCAATTTTTAAAGCTAAGTATGAAGAGGAAGACAATAAAAGATTGGAGGGGAAAAAGATGTCTTCCCTGCTAGCGAAGGAGGGTAAGACCGCAACAAAAATCCTGCAAAAATTGTTAATACAATAAAACAAAACAAAGAAATAATAAGAATAACTATGAGGTGCCTCCCACAAGTGCTTTGTTTAAGGTCGCGAGCTTGACTTACATGGCGGCGACAAATGTTTATGGCGGAAGGTCATACGAATCACTCTTCTCCAACGATGTGTCGCCTGAGAGGTATAACTTAAGGCGGTGCCCGTTCACTTTAAAGGAGCATTTTTCCGGGTGAGAAATGAGAACCGTCTCATATGGCCAAGCCTCTTTAACGATAAAAGGGCCGAACCATCTCGATTTTAATTTTCTCGGAAAGAGGCGAAGACAAGAATTACAAAGAAGGACGAGATCGCCCAAAGCAAAAGTTTTAGAAAATTTTATATTTTTGTCGTGATAAAACTTTGTTCGCTCTTTATAAAGCTTATTGCTCTCGTATGCGTTCGCGCGCCACTCGTCGAGTTTGTTTAGCTGAAATTTTTGTTGTTCGTCAGCTAGGGTAGTATCTAAATTTAATAATTTGAGTGCCCAGAATGCACAGTGCTCTAACTCGACCGGAAGGTGGCAAGCTCTTCCATAAACCAATCGATACGACGTGCAACCGTCGACTGATGACTGTCTGATATGCTCACTACAAGATATGCACTTTACAATGACGTTTTTTTTGCGACGTTTTGAAAAGCGTCACTGTTTGTTTTCTTTCTAGCGACGTTTTTTTTAAAAAACGTCGCTACTGCAAAAAATAGTATTAGCAACATTTTCATGAAAAAACGTCAATATAAATGTTCAGTTTTGATGACGATTATTTTCAAGACGTCATCAAAATATAGGATTTTTGTAACAAAAATTGTTATCAAGAAGTTCAAAATAATTTCCTTACAATCATGTCATTTACTAACCAAGTTAATTTTTTTTTCTGTAGCGAGAATACAAATACATCAATGAGCTGAGACACTAGGCGATCAAATGCTTCATTATGGTAGGAGGCCAGTTGTGATAGTGACAGTTGACTACGTACATATCGATGAACAAATTAGTCGACAAAGTCTAATATGCGATATCTCAACCTCGTATCAAATCAAATGCCCCTATTAAGAGTGCGTTGTGAGGTTTTTGAGAACTTAATATCGTATGAAATAACCATGCACATATTTTTTGAGGTTTCGCTGCAACCTTGTGTCAAATATTCCCTACGAAGAGGTTTTAATTGGGGCTTCTGTTGGAGTTGTGGAACAGTACTTACGGTCTTCTTGTTTCTCACATCGGGTAATTCGCCCACGTTAGCTTAGAGGAATCGAAGTGTGAATCCCTACTCTATTTTAAGTTCACGTGTTTTGGGTTACAGTTCTTCGGTTTTCGGCTGGGATCTTTTGGAGGCGCATACGAGGCTATTCATGGAGGTGCGTTTCCGGCAGTGGTTCCTCCGGTTCTTGTCCAAAGGAGATTGAGAGAAGACAGGATCAGTGAAATTCTTGTAACCTTTGTAATCGTTTACTTTTTTTGGTGAATACAAGAATGAAGAGGAGGAAGGGAGAGAGGACTAGCCCGGGCTTTGGGTGAACCTCTGTAAATTTTATTGTTTGTGGTTGCTTGGTTTTATTTGTATTTCGTTCGAATCGATCTTCTCGGCGCTCCGGTTTTCCAACAGGTTCCACTGATTTTTGGACAGAGATCAAGTGAGCAACACCCCCGATTCTGTTCGAGGTCAGTGCCTGGACCCAAATTTTTTTAATATATTAATATTGCATTTTAGAAGACTTCTTTTTTAATCTTTACTCATCATTGAAATATAAAAAATTATATATATGATAATAGTAAAATTTTGGAGGGAAATTAAAATATTTTCCCCCAAAATTCATTAGGGTTTAATATAGGAAATGGTGGTTTAATTATTTACTTGATCCTATACTTTCTGTCCTCCGCGCTGCACCCTCCCTCACGCCTACAGCAACTTATGCCGACGGTGATGGTGAAACAGTTTCTCCTGCTCGGCAACGAAGGTGAAGGCGTTTCTCTTGCTCGCCAACAACAATGAAGGAGTTTCGACCTACATGTTCTTCCTCCAAACTCGTTGTGGCAAGGGCATCACAGCCTCTCTTCTTCGCGCCCTAGCCATCGCGACCTCTCTTCTCCTTCGAATCCGACCGGTTTTGCTCCACTTTGAAAAAAGAGGTATTTTTTTATTTCTACATCTGTTGATCCAACTAGGGAAGGTTTCACTTACTCCTTGCAGCAAAATTTTCGCCCTCGATTTGGGCGTAGAAATCTTATTCGATTTGGCCATTCAGAAAAGATCCTCCCGAGTTTCCAGTCATCTTCTTTCTTTCTTCTGCTTCGAAGATCTTGTTTCTGAGATTGATTTCTGTATTTAGCTTCGAATCTACGGGATTTTCTTTTCCAGATCTGCAGATGTTTAATGGTTTATCTTTTCTTTGGAGTAAGGCTAAAATATACTTCTGCATTTTAGTTTTCTAGTGTTTTCCCCTTGAGCTGTCAGTTCTGCTTATTTCTGATACAAACATAGTTATTTGAACATGACTCATGAGTTGCAAAGAACTCCTTATGAAGCAATTATTATACCAACACGCTTAATTCAATTTAATTGTTGCATCTGTAAGACCCCCCTCCCGGAACACAAAACACGGCGCGAAGGGGGTCTTATGCTCAGAACAGCCGCCTTGCGGTAGCATTAACACACGGGCTAACCTGTACCACAAGGCGCCTATTCCATCGGCTACATCCAATATCAATCAATGTCAACCCGACCAAAATATAATTTAGAAGTCAATCCACACATAAGCATAATAAGTCCAAAAGTACATCAAGAACAAGAAGCTACAACAAGCTTCTAAAGTATCAGAGTACAGCTAAAACATGCCCATAGGGTACATCAAAACCTCTCACAACTCACATCGGTAACTGATGGTAGCAAAGGCACCGTCCCTTCAGGCCCTGTCGTCCTGGCCTGACTGTCCTGCTGCATAGTCTGCGACTGCTCTACCTGCGGGGTTTGCTCCTAAAAAGGAAGACGTAGCAACCGTTAGTCAAAAGACTAAGTGGCTTTCACATCCGCTCCCCCGACGACTCCTCGCCATCGGGCAGAGAAAGGAACAAGGGTATAATATATAAATAGTGATAAGCAGGTATAAGTAGATGGATTAAGTACACATATCGTGAGCAGTAATAGAAAAAGTGTACAACATGATTAATAACAGTCTACTCTAGCAATTCTACACAAGCTATATCAATCCATCAAGTATATAAATCTAAAACAGGAAAGTAACTTAACTTATAAGAATGCACATACAGACTTATAAGTTAAGGATCAGTTTAACAGTAAAGGAACTCATCATATAGGAGTGCCCATACAAACTTATACAATGAGGATCTTGTTTATGTAATGTATTGTAATGGTATGTATGTAATGTAATGACTCACCCATGATTAAGCACATGTAATTGCTATGTCGACACAGACTTATAGTTCCCATATTTCGAGCAGGTAGCTAACCTCTCAGGCATCAATCGCCGTGGCCAGGCGGTGACAGTAGAGCGGGCTTCTCTACTACTAAGTGGGTATCCACACTACTTCGTATAGGCCTCCGTACGCCTCAACGCTAAGAACACAAAGGCGGAGTCCCATGCGTACTACGGCCCAACGAGAGTCTCGGGTAGATGTACACCGAGAACCAAGCCCCGAACTGGCCTTGTGTAACCCGGAATGAGCCTCGAAAAAAGCACGAGGACCAAGCCCAACCGTTCACTTGGCACGGAAGGAGCCCCGAGAAATGAACACCGAGGACCAAGCCCAACCGCCCAAAGTCTATCTGTCAACTCCCGTCGGTGTGATGACTGGTGAGCTCGTAGACCTGCCACACTATCCTTAACCTAGGATTACGACATTGCGTGTCGACTCACACCGCATGCAATTCCACATCACCATGGCACAGAAGGAGCCTCAGAGAAAGCACGAGGACCAAGCCCAACCGTCCACTCGGCACGGAAGGAGCCCCGGATAATGAACACCGGGGACAAAGTCTAACCGTCCGTCTATGTTGCTTCCCAACATTACCCGAACCAGTACGGTCAATAAGATTATATACACAATCTACGGTCACATAACTCTAGCATAACCAATTACAATTCTTTAATCAAGTTCAAATCATTTGTGCGCACATGAATCAATAATCTAAATAACAACGATCATTTGTTCATAACAATCACCACCGAACAGGTACACAAATTCGAGTCAATCTCACCATTAATCGACATATTACCGTTATCATTACGTCCTCAATATTACTCATATTGAAATCATTCCAATCTTAACAATACGTCAAACCATTCAATTCACTAATTGCTACCAAATAGATTCTTTCAAGCACGTTTCTCTTCTCCAATTGTCTACGTGGGATCCATCCAACAATTTCATCACTCGTTAAATTATGACGTTTAGACATAAAGGAATTCTCCAGCCCCTACGTTAATTTGCTACAATGTCTCTACCGAATCCAGACCCGATTCTATACCAAACTCAGAATTTTAAGTACGGAACACCATCAGGACATCACCTTCGACCGAAGATTTCCGAGGCTACAAAAATTCGATGAAGGCGCGTAACCCCTCGTTGGAAAGGTATTTATAGTGGCTACAACTTTCGTGTTTAGTCAAAAGCCCAGATCTGGCCGTATCATACTTGAAAACAACCACGAAGATCGCTGCATGTAGAACACAGATTTCTTCACGCATCTTAAGGCAGAATGAACGACATCGGTTCATCTTCCTCCTCAAGCCGATTTACAAAAATCACATCCAGACTTCCTTGTCCCTTATTCACCCTCACAAGGCCACTTCTCTTCAGGAAACCATCCTCCATCATCATATAGAAGGAAGGAGAGGTTGAAGACATCTAAAACCTAGGACACATGTCCTAGCATGGCCATTCCTAGAAAAGTCCTTCTCCCAAATCAAGACTCTCTTGAGTCGATGTCTCTCCTAAGAATAACTAAAAATCTAGCACCAAAGGAGAGGGGAGGAAGCTCACCTCGTTTCCGACATTTCCATCATTTTCGGCCATAGATCTTGTCACTCTTCTAGGCGACATCTTCTTCTCCTCGGCGGTGGTGGTTCTTCACGGGATGAAGACTTGCTCCAGCACCTTCTTCCTCCTCTCCAGCAGTTTTTCCAGAGAAAAGGGCTTGGAATGAGAATGAAAAACGGCTAGGGTTTCACTTCACCTTTTTATGTGAAAATGACACGGGTAGGGACACGCTCGTGTCCTTACCCGCGTCCTGCTCGGGTGGAACATCACCGATGGTTCGATTGTCATTTCAATACACAAACACGGGTAGGGACACGCCCGTGTCTCTACCCATGTCCAAGTGATACGACCGTGTTGCTGACCGTGTTCTGCTCGGGACACGCTTCGTCGAGTTTTACTGGGCACACACGGGCAGGGACACGCCCGTATCTCTACCCGTGTACTCCTTGGGACACACTTCGTCGAGCTCTACTCAACACACACAGGTAGGGATACGCCATGTCCCTATTGTGTCCTCATACACACGGGTAGTGACACGCCCGTGTTGTTGGGTACATTGGAATATATGTACCAGATTTGAAGAAGCCTCACCCTACTCAATGATATACATCAAGGTGTATTTGATGTGCTTTGAGTTTATTTGTGCAGGTTAAGTAACTGCAGGATTGCAGGAAAAGTTTCTAAGTCCATGTGTCGACACCTAGAAGAAAAGTGTCGACACTTAAGAAGGCTTGTGTCGACACCCAGAGAAGCAGTGTCGACACTTGGAGTAATTGTGTCGACACCAGGAAGGCAGAGTCGACACCAGAAGAAAAGTGTCGACACATACAGGCAATGTCGACACACAGTGAAGAATTGTCTACATAATCAGTGTCGACACTTAGAAGTAGTGTCGGCACCCAGAGAAACTTTGTCGACATCAAAAGTGTCGACACCAGGAGGCTATGTCGACACGCAGCGAACTTCAACAAAGTTTAAGTACAAGTGTCGACACAAAGGAGATGTGTCGACACTCAGCAAAGTTTTAACACATGAATGTGTCGACACAAGTAGATGTGTCAACACTCAGCAAAGTTTCAACACATGAAGAATGTGTCGACACAAAGGAGATGTGTCGACACTCAGCAAAGTTTCAACACATGAACAATGTGTCGACACAAAGGAGATATGCCGACACTTAGCAAAGTCTCAACACAAGAAGATATGTCGACACAAAGGAGTTGTGTCGACACACAGCAGAAATCAACTAAGTATTGAAGAAGTATTTGTGTCGACACACTCAACCAGTGTCGACACATTCAACAGAAGGCTTGTGTCGACACACTGGATCAGTGTCGACACATTCTGAAGAAGCAGTGTCGAGAAGCTGTTACAACAACACAAGGAGTTGTGTTGACACCATGAAGGCTAGTGTCGACACTTAGTCTACTTGTGTCGACACTTAGTCTATTTGTGTCGACACATAAAGACTATCTGTCTCGACACTTTCAGATAGTGACAGAGATTTCAAGAAGTGACTGGATGACTTGACAGCTGCCATTTCAACCGGTCAACTGCAACTGTCAGAGCTGTCAGAAGGTTGTTAGAAACTGGATCAGCCGCTTACCTTGGAGGAAGACTATTTAAAGACCTTTCTCCTTCGACAAAACTAGAGAGGGAATATAGATTGACCACAATCAATCGAAGAAGTGATCAATGAATTGACAAAAAACACAACAAGAAGAAGACCTTCAAGAGAAGATCTAAGAAGTTGGAGAGAGAGAGCTCCTTCTAAGAAGAACAACTGTTGAACCAGGCTGATAAGTAAGTTTCATATTGAGATCTGATTCTCAAGACAACAGTTGATTGAAGATCATCTGCACAGAAGATTCAACCCTACTGTGTTCTAATTCAAGAAGCTTTGAAGAAAGCCAAGGGTGGTTGATCTCTGCCTAGTTCTTCCAAGAACTCATCAAGAAGCCAGTCAACTCATCTCTCTCTTTTAGAGTTGTGGTTATATACTTTGTAAACTTTATTTTCTGTAGGATCCTAAGTGATCTGAGCTTTAAGCCTATTTTATAAAGGCTGAGGTAGGGCTTTAGTGCCTGAGTGTAGGAGATTCTATTCTATGAGTGTAGGCCTTTATTGAAGGCTGAGGTAGGGCTGTTTAGCCTGAGTGTAAGTCTTGGTGAAGACTGAGTGGTAAGGCTTTGTGCCTGAGTTGTAGGAGTGGGGTCACTCTGAGTTGTAGGAACCTGTTTGGGGTTCTGAGTTGTAAGATCTGAGGATTTGAGGAGAAGTGGAGAAGTTAGGCCGAATCTAGTACACTACTAGATAGGCGAAGGGGGAAAGTGGATGTACCCAGACCTTGGGGAACCACTATAAAAATCTGTGTGTACTCTGTGTGTGATTAATTCTGTGATTGCTGTGTTATCTGTGCTGAATTGCTATAGAAAATTACAAATATAGGTCTTATAATTCAGTGTTTCTGCCTTTAAACTTAAAAAGATTAAGTTCACCTATTCACCCCCCTCTAGGTGATTAGGCACTATTTCTTTCAAGTGGTATCAAAGCGAGGTTACTCAAAAAGGGACATAACAGTCTGAGTAAGATCCTGTAGGCAGAATCAGATTAATCAAGATTCAAGAAAATGGGTTCAACTGAGAATCACAAAGAGCTGGGGTCCATGAAATTATCAATCTGTAGAAAAGAGATATTTGGCATTTGGAAAGAGAGGGTTAGACTTTTTATGGAAGCCTCTGACCCAAGAATATACATTACAGTCAAAGAAGGGTCATATGTGCCAATGAAAGTATCTGTTCTGGATGCAAATCAGAGAACTCCCAAAGACTATTCAGAAATGACTAAAGATGAGATTATTTTGGCCACTATGGACAAGAGGGCCCAGAATATTATTGTTAGTGCAATTGATGATGCCACATTTCAGAATTTAATTCACTGTAAAACTTCTAAAGAAATGTGGGACACTTTAATGGTTTACATGGAATGGTCTGAAGAAGTAAGATAGGACATGAAGTCCTTGTTAAATCAGTGGTGTAGGGATGTTTGTGAGATGGACGTGCTTACGCTAACGGCGGATTATCCATCACAGAACATAGAAAAAATAAGAGAGTGCTCCGACCAAAAGCGAACGAAAAGGGGTCGGTTGGCTCTCAAAAATACGGGACTCGATACAACGTCCTTAGGACCTACTCTCCAACAAGCACACAACTCGCGCCTAGCCGGACTCGATACCACGACCTTAGGACCTACCTCTCCAACAAGCACACGTCTCACCGCACCTACACAAGCATCTATTCTTTTCACAATAAGCCGTCAATCGCAGCAAAAATATATTTAGGAGCGGCGGTAAACGATAAGGAGGGATCAAGAACAAGTTGAGATTAACTCCCTTGTTAGCACCAAAGCGTGCCCCATCTTGGAGAACAAGTCAAGGCTAGACCTAGTTTGTACTCCAGCGGATCTTCCAATCCGAAAAACAAGAGGGTCAATAACAACGTTCGATTCAGATTTGCAAGCGAAAAACACTTTAAAATCGCGGAAAAGACGATTGAATAACCTCCACAAAAATCTCACAGCAAGAAGCACAAAGATAGGGAAGAGATTACCCAACCAAGAAGAAGATCACACAATATTTGTGGGAGAATCACTCTCTCCACGGTTCCACTGGTTTCACACCGAAGGGGCTGCTTCCTTCTTCCACGGAGTCGCACCGAGAGAAGCCACGCCGGAGTCGCACCGAACGGGGATGGAGGAGGCAAGGCTAGGCTTCACACCAAGGGGGGGGGGGCGGCTATTGGAATCTCTCCATGGCCGAAATTTCTCTTAGGGGAGTTTAGGTTTTCTTCATCCAATGCATAACTCATCATAATATCCTCCTTTAAATAAGAGTTACAAAAGAGATCCAACCATCCAAGATGGAGATGAAATCTCATCCATCCGGGCGGTTACATACACACCAAGGGTTAATAGCACACCAACATAAAAAATAAAAATAATACAAGCCAAATGTTTTAAGCAATTAAAATAAAACTAAGTAAAAGTATTAAGCAAGCTTTGCGCGCCGCGGACGGAGGTTGTATCGCAGCTTTCCGTTAGCGTCCGTGGCGTTGTCATGACGCCGCAAATCTTTAACTTGTTGCGCCGCAGCAACCGGGTCATCATCAGGAAGTGTTGGAGGGGCCGCAGCAACCGGGTCATCATCAGGAAGTGTTGGAGGGGCCGCGCCATCAATCCTCCCCCACTCAAAATCTCGCATCTCCGATGCGTGGGCTGATAGAAAGCGGCGGAGAAGCTCGACATCCAAACGTTGAAGCTCTGTCGTGAGTACCCATGAGTCGTCCGACGGTGGGCGGTCACGCCAACGGATGAGGAAGCGGTAGGTAGCACCGTCAGGAGTAGTAAGTGGCTCAGCAGCGAGTATCATATCTGGATGGAGAAACGTCTTGGGAAACCTGAGAAACATGTCAGCAGTAGGAATAAAAGAAGGCAACGTACCATCCGATGTTATACCTGCGGGGACCGGAGGAGAGAGATCATCCAAACTACCACTCCCCAACCCATTAGAAATTTCAATGGAGGGAGAAGACGACAAAGAAACCAACTCTTGTGGAGGCGCAACAAACAATGTCAAATCCGAGACATTAAAAATAGGGGAGATACCCAATTCAGCAGGCAAATCCAATACGAAAGCGTTGTCACCTAGCTTCTTGATAATCCGAAAAGGACCGGCGCGTTTTGGAGCTAACTTTTTAACGGTGCCAGTTGGCATTCGTTCGGGAACTAACCGTACTAAAACCAGATCGCCGACCTTAAAGTGTGACACCTTCCTATGTAGATTAGCGTGCGCTTGATAAGACTCATATTGAGCAGTCAAGGTAGCTCGTATACGTGCATGTAAGTCGTGAATATGTTGGGCGAAGGATTGTGCAAATTGACTTGTTTTGTATGTGGGAGGTAAGGGGACCAAGTCAAGTGGCACAGGGGCCTTATACCCGTGGACAATTTCATTCGGAGACATACCCGTGGACCGATTTTTAGAATTATTGTAAGCCAGTTGTGCATGTGGAAGCAGTAAATCCCAAGTGCCTTTATGGTCGCTCACGAAACATCGAAGAAGATTTCCTAGGCTCCGATTGACTACTTCCGTCTGGCCATTAGTTTGTGGGTGATAAGCCGCGGAGAATAATAATTTTGTGCCCATAAGAACCCACAAGGTTTTCCAAAAGTAGCTAGTGAACTTGACGTCCCTATCTGAGACAATAGTCTTCGGAACGCCACGGTGACTAACGACGTCTTTAAAATACAGTTTCGCAATGTGAGAGGCGTCGTTGGTCTTACTACAGGGGAGGAAGTACGCCATCTTGGAGAACCTATCCACAACAACGAGTATAGAATCATGACGTCGCAGGGTGGGGGGAAGGCCTAATACAAAGTCCATGCTCACGTCTTCCCACGGGACGGACGGAATAGGTAGCGGAGTGTATAAACCTACATTGGACTTAGTACCTTTAGAAACTTGGCACGTACGGCAACTGCTCACAACTTTCCCAACCATCGCCTTTAGTTTAGGCCAAAAGAATTTCTCCTCTACGAGCGTTATCGTTTTATCTCTGCCAAAGTGGCCACTCAAGCCACCACTATGTAACTCCCAAATGATGTGGAGTCGCAAAGAGGAGTGGGGGATACACAATTTTCCGTGTTTGAATAAGTATCCGTCTCTAAGTGAATAGGTCGTGATGGTCGTGGGAGAGCTATCCTGGGCAGATAAGTATGGCTCCTGAAAATCAGGGCATGTGGCGTATTCATCCTTTATGCGCTCAAAACCTACCACGTGGACTTGCATGGAGGAAAGTAAGAGGGTGAGGCGGCTGAGTGCATCGGCAACTCGATTGTCGGTCCCCTTAAGGTGCTTGAGAGTAAATGTGTATTCTTGCAAGAAGGATACCCATTTAGCGTGGCGCGGGCTGATTTTGTGCTGACCATTGATGAATCGCAACGCTTCATGATCAGAGAGGATCACGAACTCCTTATGAAGGAGGTAGTGCCTCCAATGATGCAAACATCTAATGACCGCATAAAACTCCCTATCGTAATTGGAATAATTTAATTTAGCACCCGCTAACTTCTCACTAAAATAACTAACCGGGTGACCCTCTTGACTCAAGACACCTCCAATCCCTACGCCAGATGCATCACAAGTAAGCTCGAAGACCTTGGTGAAGTCTGGGAGACGTAACACCGGTGCTTCAGTCATAAGCTCCTTAATACGATGGAATGCAAACGTGGCGGATTTGGACCATGTGAATTCTCCTTTCTTCATGCAGTCCGTAATGGGTGCCATAATGCTACTAAAATCACGTATGAAACGACGATAAAAGGTAGCTAACCCGTGGAAACTACGCACCTCACGGAGGCTAGTGGGCTCGGGCCAGTCTCTAATCACCTGAACCTTTCCTGGGTCAACACGAATTCCTTCAGAGCCAACTATATAACCTAAGAATTCAACCTCCGAAACATAAAATGTGCATTTCTTTAGATTTAGATATAAGGTTTCAGTCCTTAAGGTGGAGAGGACTACTTTGATGTGAGAGAGGTGTTCGGCGGGGGAGGTACTAAACACTAGGATGTCATCAAAATACACTACAACAAACTTCCCCATATATGGCCTAAAGATGTGCGTCATCATCCGGGAGAAGGTGCTGGGGGCATTGGATAGCCCAAAGGGCATCACAAGCCATTCATACAACCCGTCCTTAGACTTGAACGCCGTCTTCCACTCATCCCCCTCTCGGATCCTGATTTGGTGGTAACCACTCCGTAAGTCCAGTTTAGAGAAGATAGTGGCACCCGATAGGACATCCAAGAGATCATCTAGTCGCGGAATTGGAAACCTATATTTTATAGTAATTTTGTTGAGAGCTCGGCTATCAACACACATGCGCCAGGTGCCATCCTTCTTAGGGGCAAGAAGAGCGGGGACAGCACATGGGCTCATACTCGTCCTAATAAATCCCTTATTTAACAACTCCTCTATCTGGGTTTGTAACTCTATGTGGGCAGTTGGATTAAGCCTATAGTGTGGTTGGTTGGGTAAGGACGATCCGGGGATAAGGTCTATTGCGTGTTGTATATCTCTAAGCGGTGGTAACGACGAAGGCAACTCCTCCGGGTATACATCCCTAAACTCATCCAACAATACCCGTAGCTCTCGGGGTAAATCTTCCAACACGCCACCATCAGTTTTTTCACTCAGAAGTACAAGAGCGTACATTATTCCCCCAATGAAGGGATCCTTCACAAATTCCTTCCTACCAACTAAACTCAAGGCTTTCCTCTCAACTGGGATGGTGGTATCCTTAGCCAACACTACCGGCTCTTTTGGCACAGTCGGTCTCAAGGTGACGATCTTGCCATTGAATTTAAACTCATAAGTGTTGGCACGGCCATAGTGCGTCACATCGCAGTCGTATAGCCAAGGGCGGCCTAATAACACATGACAAACGTCCATTGGTAGGACGTCGCACCAAACCTCATCCGTGTAGGATTTGAAAGACAGGGGGACTAGGCATCGTTGGGTAACCTTAATAGTAATCTTACTAATCCAAGCGACCTGGTAGGGGGTCGGGTGCGGCTCGATGGTCAAGGACATACGCTTAACGGCATTCTCAGAAACGGCGTTTACGCAACTACCACCATCAATAACTAATTTGCAAAGTTTTTCTCCACTCTTAAAGATCAGGGAAAAGATACTCGTCCTCTTCCAGTCGTCTACAGGACGAGGAGTGGTCAAAATGCAACGCATCACCATAAGGCGGTGATCGTCCTCCAAGTCACTAGGGACTCCGTCAGGGTCGCTCTCCTCTTCGGCCTCATGGACATAGTCGTCAGGGTCGGTAGTGGACTCTAGTAAGGCTATGGCCTTCGTCTTGGTGGGGCATTCATAGGCATAGTGGCCTTGAACACCGCATGAGTAACAAGTGGTGTTAGCCTTGCTAACCTTTCCAACGGGGATACGCTCACTAGCGGGGTTCTTGGTATTTCTCGCGGTAATCACAACGGATTTCGACTCGGAGGATCTAAATCTTCCTTTATCAGGAAAAGTGGAAGAAGAGGCCCCAGCGGTGGACTTATTCTTCGCATTAGAATAACGGGAGTGAGCTTTAGATGCTAGGTTCTTTTCAATGTCCAAGGCGGCATTGAAAGTCGTATTCAAGTCCGTGTGACCATAACGCAAGAGTTTCCGCTGAATGTCGGGGTGAAGTCCCTTTCGAAATCTAGATAAAGTTACTTCGGGGATCTCTCGAAGGTCACATCGTACCATACGGTCCTTAAGTTCTCCCATATATTCAGCAACAGACATTGAGCCTTGCCGAAGGGTGGCAAGCTCATCGAACATTTGCGTCCGATGGTACGCGGAACGTACTGATCGGTTAGCAGGTTCTTCATAACAGCCCATCCAATAAGTGGGACCCCGTGCCCAGCTCCTAACCTACGTTCTTCATTCAGCCAATAGGTTTTGGCACGTCCCATTAATTTCATCCTGGCAACTTGAACCTTTTGGGGGTCCGTGAGGTTGTGCCATTCGAAATAGCACTCCATGTCTATAGCCCAATGGAGGAAGATCTGGGGATCTCCCATGCCATCATAGGTGGGGGCATTTATCTTGATAGCCCTCGTGATATCAAAACCTCGCTCGGGGCGGGGTTCTCGAGGGGCATACGGGGAGAGTTTCCCTCAGAATCCGAATCAAAGTTCGGTTGGTGCCGGTTGGGCTGCCCAGCATTAACGGGAGGTGGGGGTGGCCTTGCTTGATTTTGTAGGATCTGGGCTAAGGCGTTCCTAAGCTCTGTCATTTCGGCACGAAGACCTGCTATAGCCTCGGTGTTGGGATCACCATGCTCATTCGCAGCCATCCTAGACGTAGACGGGGTTGCGTACTCCGTTCCTAGCCTAGTGCGCATTCAGGTTTGGGAGGCCCCGGGCAAGATGAATTTTCCTAGGACTGAAGCTATATAGAAAATAAGATATTTTTATATACTCCCGATGTGAATACCACGCAGATCGTTAAAATTTTTTTTTTTTGAAATTTTACTGAAAAATAAAGATTTCAGCCCGCTATTTGCAGACCACAAAAAATAATTTTTTTGAGTTCTAACGATCGGATCTCTAACAAGGAACGCAGAGAGGATGTTTGCAACGTGAAAGTTGAAACAACCTCCCTCTGATACCAAATTGGTGTAGGGATGTTTGTGAGATGGACGTGCTTACGCTAACGGCGGATTATCCATCACAGAACATAGAAAAAATAAGAGAGTGCTCCGACCAAAAGCGAACGAAAAGGGGTCGGTTGGCTCTCAAAAATACGGGACTCGATACAACGTCCTTAGGACCTACTCTCCAACAAGCACACAACTCGCGCCTAGCCGGACTCGATACCACGACCTTAGGACCTACCTCTCCAACAAGCACACGTCTCACCGCACCTACACAAGCATCTATTCTTTTCACAATAAGCCGTCAATCACAGCAAAAATATATTTAGGAGCGGCGGTAAACGATAAGGAGGGATCAAGAACAAGTTGAGATTAACTCCCTTGTTAGCACCAAAGCGTGCCCCATCTTGGAGAACAAGTCAAGGCTAGGCCTAGTTTGTACTCCAGCGGATCTTCCAATCCGAAAAACAAGAGGGTCAATAACAACGTTCGATTCAGATTTGCAAGCGAAAAACACTTTAAAATCGCGGAAAAGACGGTTGAATAACCTCCACAAAAATCTCACAGCAAGAAGCACAAAGATAGGGAAGAGATTACCCAACCAAGAAGAAGATCACACAATATTTGTGGGAGAATCACTCTCTCCACGGTTCCACCGGTTTCACACCGAAGGGGCTGCTTCCTTCTTCCACGTAGTCGCACCGAGAGAAGCCACGCCGGAGTCGCACCGAACGGGGATGGAGGAGGCAAGGCTAGGCTTCACACCAAGGGGGGGCGGCTATTGGAATCTCTCCATGGCCGAAATTTCTCTTAGGGGAGTTTAGGTTTTCTTCATCCAATGCATAACTCATCATAATATCCTCCTTTAAATAGGAGTTACAAAAGAGATCCAACCATCCAAGATGGAGATGAAATCTCATCCATCCGGGCGGTTACATACACACCAAGGGTTAATAGCACACCAACATAAAAAATAAAAATAATACAAGCCAAATGTTTTAAGCAATTAAAATAAAACTAAGTAAAAGTATTAAGCAAGCTTTGCGCGCCGCGGACGGAGGTTGTATCGCAGCTTTCCGTTAGCGTCCGTGGCGTTGTCATGACGCCGCAAATCTTTAACTTGTTGCGCCGCAGCAACCGGGTCATCATCAGGAAGTGTTGGAGGGGCCGCAGCAACCGGGTCATCATCAGGAAGTGTTGGAGGGGCCGCGCCATCAATCAGGAGTATGAAAGATTCAGACAAGGAAAGTCTGATATCATTACTGAATGCTACAAGAAATTCTATAGGATTGTTAATGAGTTGCTGTCCTATGGAAAAGAATTCTGCAACTATGAGCTGAATGACAAGTTTTTAAGATCCCTGACTACGGACTGGGATACCAAGATTTGTGCCATTAGGGAAATGGTCAAATTAGCTGATATACCTCCTCCAACTTTGTTTGGAAAACTGTTATCTTATGAGATGCAGTTAATGGTTAGAAAGGAGTAAGAGAAGACTACAAGAGTGGAGCACAAGGAAAGAGCTGTGGCCTTCAAGACTGAAGCCACTAGGAAATATAAAAGTAAGTCTCTATCTCCACCTCAAAAAGTTGCTGAGGCTGAGACAAATGAGTCAGAAAGCAAGAATTCAGATAGCAGTGAAAGTGATGAAGACTTTGCTGCTTTTACAAGACATTTTCAAAAGTTTCTGAAGAAGAAGCAGTGGAGGTCTAAGCCATCCACTTCACAGACAAAAGATGATTACTATCAGAATAGGAAGTCATCAAGGAATGACAGAAGAAAGTCCAAGCCAAGTAAAACTACATCCTCAAAGATTGTATGCTATTGTTGCAATAGACAGAGACATGTAGTGGCTGACTGTCCTGAAAAGAGGAAGGGGTCAACTGATAGAAAGAAGACACATTTTAAGGGCAAAAAGGAAAAGTCCTTTGTTGCCAAGAAAGACAAAAGTTTGACTGATCAGTCATCTTCAGAAACAGATTCAGAAGTTGAAGCCTATATTGGTTTATTTGCTGAAGAAGAAAAAGATGAGTTCATGCAGCTAATGAACTCAATTTATGAGCATGAGGACATTCAGTGCAAAGGGCTGATGACCTTATCTGAAGGAGACAAAATCCAGGATCAGCCTGGAACAAGTAAGGTACAAAGTTGTTCTTCAAGTTCAATTTCTTGTATTGAGTCAGAATCAGATACATCTGCATCAAGTGATGTGGGTGAGTCTGAATCTGAAGGTGATATTCATCAGTTAATTGATGAATATAGGGACTTGTTGCAGGCCTTAAAGAAAAGCAAAACCTTGGCCAAAAATCAGGCAAAGGAGATTGCTAGTCTTAAATTGGCTGCTGCTGATTCAGACAAGTTGTTTGATCAGAAACTGAATGAAATAGCCAGACTGAAGAACATTACAGTTATTCAGATGGGAACTATTACATTTAAGAATGATCAAATTAGGAATCTGGAGGTTAGACTTCAGAAGGAGAAGGATATTGTGGCTAGCTTTTCTAAACCCAAATCTATTTTACCCTTGATAGATGAGTTTGTACCTCATAAGGGTAAGGCTGGATTAGGATTTACAAAATCTGTCTGGACTGCTAGGTCCAAGTCTAAGGGCAAAGTCCCAGCACTAAACAAAAAGCCTGCTGTAGATACTTCAGCCAGGGTTGTACCAAAACAAAGGTACAACAGGTTTGAGTGCTGGTGTTGTGGAAGATAGGCCACTTTGCCATAGACTGTTGACACAATTCAAGTGTCAAGGAGAGTAGCAAACTACCTGCTAGAAGAGCTACAGGTAGTTTTGTTAAAAGTCAAACTAACCTGCACCAAGGACCCAAGAATTATTTGGGTTCTAAGGTTAAGTAATCTGTTTTGCAGGTGAGTCCAAGTGGCCATGCCCCTATATGGTACTTGGACAGTGGATGTTCCAGGCACATGACTGGAACTAGGGGGTTGCTGAAGGATTATACATCTATCAAAGATGGGCCTAAAGTTACCTTTGGTGGTTCAGAAAAAGGGATCATCAAAGGCTTTGGTAACATTTCTAGTAAGCTGATTACAATTACTCAAGTGGTTTATGTAAAGGGTTTGAAACATAACCTCATTAGCATAACTCAGTTGAGTGATTTAGGATATGACATCTCATTTATCAAGGATGGTTGTCATATCAGAAGGTCAAGTGATCAAAAGATCATTCTGACAGGATATAGGAAGAGAAATGTCTATTGTCTAGACATTATGTGTGAGAACATTATTTCTCCTATTTATCTTGTAGCTGATGAGAAAGTCTCACATTGTGTTAAATGACACAAGAGGCTGGCTCATCTTAACTATAAGACAATTGGTCAACTCTTTAGCAAAGAGTTAGTGAGGAATGGTCCTCAGGTTAAGTGTATAAAGGATGGGATATGCTCAGCTTGTCAAAAAGGCAAGCAGACCAAATCCACCTTTCATGGCCTTGAGAACAAAGATACTGTGAGGTGTCTATACCTCTTGCATATGGATCTTTTTGGTCCTATGCCAGTTCACAGCCTAGGTATGAAGGTCTACACATTTGTGATAGTTGATGACTACTCAAGGTATTCCTGGGTGTTCTTCCTAAGGCAAAAATCTGAAACTCCAACTATCTTGTATAGTTTTGTTAAACAAATTCAGAATGAATTGGACAGTACAGTGGTCAAAATCAGAAGTGACCATGGTACTGAATTTCAGTCTGAAAGTATGACAAAACTGTGTGAAGAGTTTGGAATTTTTCAGGAATTTTCCTCACCAAGAACACCTCAGCAAAATGGTATTGCTGAAAGGAAAAATAGAACCTTGATAGAGACTGGTAGAACCCTATTGAGTGACACTTCTCTCCCAGAATATTTCTGGGCTGAGGCAGTTAATACTGCATGTCATGTAATCAATAGGGCTACTATCACCAAGAGCCACAAGAAGACCCCCTATGAGATTGTGAAGGGCATAAAACCAAATCTATCCTATTTTAGGATCTTTGGTTGCAAATGCTATATCCTTAACAATGGTAAGTCTTATCTAACCAAGTTTGCTGCCAAATCCCAAGAGGGAATCTTTGTTGGGTACAACAACAATAGTAAGGCTTATAGGGTCTACAACTTGATTACTCAAGTTGTAGAAGAGTCAGTACATGTAGTTTTTGATGATGCAAAGCTCATTAACAATGATTTACCAAGTAGTGTTTGCAGCTCCATAGGTGTAACTGAAAGAATGGACAAACTTACCTTAACAGAAGGTTCTACTGCAAGTCAGTAAGTGGAAGATGGTGGCTGATGTCCAGGGGGAGTACAAGATACTCCTGATGCTGATGAAGACCAAGAGGTGCAGTTGAATGAAGAAGCTGAAGGTGTACAACCTGAAGACAGGCTGCCTCCAGCAAATAGGCATTTAAAGGATCATCCAGCCAATCAAATAATTAGAGAACCCAGACAAGGGGTGCAAACAAGGTGCATGAATCTAAGTACAGTTCTTTACTCAAGTTTCCTATCCCAAGTTGAGCCAAAGAAGTTTGAAGAAGCATTCCTAGACCCTCATTGGATTGAGGCCATGCAAGAGGAGCTGAATCAATTCAAAAGATGCAAGGTCTGGGAGCTAGTTCCTAAACCCAAGGACCACAATATTATTGGATCTAAGTGGATCTTTAGGAACAAGTTGGATGAAAATGGAATAATCATAAAGAATAAAGCTAGACTTGTTGCAAAGGAATATAGGCAAGAAGAAGGTATTGATTTTGATCAAACCTTTGCTCTAGTAGCAAGACTGGATGCAATAAGGATGTTCCTTGCCTATCCAACATTCCAAGAATTTAAGGTCTATCAAATGGATGTTAAGTCAGCTTTTTTGAATGGAAATCTGAAGGAAGAAGTCTATGTAGAGCAGCCATCAGGTTTTGTAGATTCTCTTAAATCTGACTATGTATATAGACTTAGAAAGGCTTTGTACGGGTTAAAACAAGCCCCTAGGGCTTGGTATGAAACCCTGTCTAGTTTCCTCATTGAGAACAAATTCTCAAGGGGGAAAATAGACAAGACTCTATTCCTTAGGGAATCCAGAGGCAAGATTATCTTAGTCCAAATATATGTAGATAACATAATATTTGGGTCTACAGAAAGTAGTCTTTGCAGAAAGTTTGCAAACTTATGCAAGGACAATTTGAAATGAGCAGTATGGGGGGAGCTTAAGTTCTTCTTGGGTCTCCAAGTTAGACAGACTGAAGATGGATTATCCATATGCTAGTCTAAGTTCACCCTAGAGTTGATAAGGAAGTATGGTATGGAATCATCCACTACCATGAAAACTCATATGGGGTCAAGCATGTCTCTAAGCAAAGATGATGCAGGGAAACCTGTAAATGAAACTTTGTATAGAGGGATAGTTGGCTCCCTACTGTATTTGACTGCTAGTAGACCAGATATCATGTATGCTACATGTGTCTGTGCTAGGTACCAAGCTTGCCCTAAAGAATCTCATTTGACAGCAGTCAAAAGAATTTTGAGATATCTTAAGGGCACACCTTATCTAGGCCTTTGGTACCCTAGGAATGGAGATTTTGAACTGACAGGTTATTCAGATGCAGATTTTGCAGGCTGCGAGGAAGATAGGAAAAGTACCACAGGAACCTGTCAATTTCTAGGTGGAAGGCTGGTGTCATGGAGTAGCAAAAAACAAACAAGTGTGGCCATCTCCATAGCAGAATCAGAGTATGTGGCTGCAGGAAGTTGCTGTGCTCAACTTCTATGGATTCAACATCAGCTAGAAGATTATGGTATTCAAGTAAGTAGAACACCTTTATTTTGTGATTCTACTAGTGCCATTTCTATTGCAAATAATCCCGTCTCTCATAGTAGGACTAATCACATAGAAATAAAGTACCATTTTCTAAGAGAACATGTGGAAAAAGAAGACATTTCCCTAGAGTATGTTAAGACAGATAATCAGTTAGCTGATATGTTTACTAAGCCCTTAGATGAAACCAAATTCAATAAGTTTAAAATTGAATTAGGAATGATAAACTTAGAATAGTTTACAAAAAAAAAATTGGCTAAGTAAAATAGTGTCGACACACAGAGTTGTCTGTGTCGACACATAGATTTGGTGTCGACATTTCAGAGAAATGGTGTCGACACATCTAGGAAGTCTGTGTCGACACTTCAGAGAATTAGTGTCGACACATGCAGTGAAGGTGTCAACACATCCAGGGTGGTGTCGACACTTAGGATTTACACAGAATTAGTCTAGTAGGTCTCGACTAAGTGTCGAGCTGAGATATATAAGTGTCGACACATATATTCTGTCGACTATATTTGTGTTGACACATAGTTGTCGAGACATTAGCAGTAAGTGTCGACACTTTTCAATAGTGTCGACACAATTCAAGTATGTTAACGCGCCTTTTCACCTTCAATTCTAGAAAGGTATAAATAGGTTTTCCCCATTATTTGTCGACACGCTCACCTTAGTTTCGAGACCAAACTTGTGTGTCGACATCTCTCTTCTCTAAATTCAAAATTTCTTCAAATCATAATGGCGCCCAAGCTAGAAGAGAACATTAATAAAGGATATGAGCTCGTGCGACACGCTTTTGATGACGCAGAACCCGAAATCCAAGGTGTGGTAACCCTAATTGTAGAGACTGGCCTAGAGTATCTTGTTTCAGAACCTATCAAGATCTGGAAGAAGGATGTCCTCGAATTCTTGAGTGCAGCAACTCTTGATGCATCTGGACTCAAGATTAAGTCCAAAGTTCATGGGGCAAAGGTGAAGGTCACTCATAAGAGTCTCAGGAAGATTCTACATCTCCCAAGAACTACAGAAGAGGAAGATGTTTCTGCTTCCAAAATAAGGGAGGCACTGACATGGTGTGGACTGGATTCAAGCTTGAAGATTGGTCCAGTCTTTAATAGGAAAGGAATGAATATCCAAGGAAAGTTCTAATCTGAGATAGTTGGGAAGGTGATACTGAGCAAGCCTGGTGGGCATGATAGAATATCTGCTCACATGTTCAGTTTGATGATAATGATAATATTCAAACTTGACACTGATTGGTCAGCAGTGATGTTTGATAAGATAAAAGAAAGTCTGAAGAAGCCCAATCTGGGTAGAATTCTGAGTTTATACTTAGCTGGCAGTATTCCTGAAGTGATGAACCAAGCTGCAGGTTCAAAGATAAACCACATGAGGAGAATGGATGTAAGAATTTTCTCAAGGTGGGATAGAGTGCTGACAAAGGAACTGCCAACTCCAGAAAAGGAAACACCTCAGAAGAAGAAGAAGACAGCCATTGTGGCTCAAGAATCCTCAAGTAGCTCAGAGGAGCAAGTGGTTTTCAGTTCTGATGATGAAGGAGATGACAATGCTGGACAGTCACCAGCAAGACAAGAAGATGCTCAGAGGCAGGGGGAGCTACCATCAGCTAGCCCAATTCACCTGGATCCACTCCAGGGGGAGCCTCTACATGTGGATGAGACAACTCAACTAGAGAGTGAAAGGGCTACCCAAACCATTCTAGAGGTAATTACTGAAGTTAATAAATTAAATTTCCCAATTGAGGATGAAGTTTTGACTGAATCATTACTTGATATTGATCAGCAAACACAGTTACATAGTGAACCACAAGATGTTGTCATGGAGGACACATTAGTTGCTGATAGAGTAGACTCAGTTGCTCCAGAAATAAGAGATTATCCTGTACAACCTCAGCATGAGTTTACCTTAGAAGAGCTGTTCCCTGATCTTGTACAAACAGACCTTGAGAGAGAGATAGCAGCTGTTGAGGGGGAGAAGGTCAATATTGAGGGGGAGCATGTAGAGGAAACTGCTAGACAAGAGACTGAGGAGCAAAGAATTGTTGAGGAGCTACCAAGGACTGAGAAGGATTTACATCATAGTCCTCAGGATAGAATAGATATTGCTAGTACTTCTGCTTCAGAGGATGAAGAGGCTGCTAGAGCCAAGAGAAGGAAGTTTCAGGTTTTCAAGAGAAGAAGCCAGAACTACAAGAAAGCATTGCAGACAATTGCTCCACAGCCTGCCACAACTACTGATTATAGTTCTCTGATGGTGGCATTGCAAATCAAGATGGATGAGCAAAGAAAAGCTTTAGAAAAGTATATGGATGAAGGGCATAAATCCCTGCAATTTGATTTGGCACAAGACATCAAATCTATCAGATTTGAAGTGAATCAACATAAGAAGGAAATGACTGATTGTTTCCATAAAGGAGGCAATGCAGTGGTATATCTGGCTACACATCAAGAGAATCTCAAGAAATAGATTGATGATCTGGCAGTCAAACAAGACTATGTCCTGGAAAACCAGATAAGAATGAATGACAATTTAACTGAATCACACAATGTGATAGTCAATGAAATGCAGAATCTAGCTGCTGCTCAAACTACAGCAAGGACTGCAGCCAAAGCTGAGTTTGATAAGCAACTCCAAGAAAGCCTACTTGCCATTCACACTGCTATTGCAGATTCTCAAAAGATTATTACTGACAGGCTCCAAAGGTTAAAACATTTTTATAAAGATGGAGTTAACTATTTGAATGCTCAAATCAGATTCCAGAAAGATGATCTTAGGGATCACATAAAGAGAGAAGTCATAAAGGAGGAGAGGGTACTAGTTAAAGCCAGCTCTGATCATGCAAAATAGATTTCAAACTCCATCAGAGCCACCCTTGGATATCCACCTTTATGTGATGATGATAATGTTGCAGAGTCTGGCATCAATCCTGCATACTTTGGAGGAGAGCAAGCTGAAGTGGCTCAAGTGATATACCCTCCTGCAGATTTTGACATGATACATTAGGAGGTACAGTCTATGTATAGTCCTCCTGAGGGTAATCAAAATTTTATTCTTGAAAAAGTTGTACAGCCTGTGCCAGAGGCAGTTCTAAAAGAATAAGAGGCCCAATTATCTAAGAAAAGGTTCAAAGAGCAAGCTGAATTAAGGCCAGATTTTGAGCAATGGAGCCCAACTTTTAGAAATATTATTCTGACTGCTTGGAAGGCTGCTAAGGATAATTTCATACAGAGTGGCAAATGGTATTCTGACCAAGAGTGGAAGAAACATGAGGCTAGGCAACAGACAATAGTACAATACAGAAGGAAGGCTAAATTAAGGAAGCTACCTCCTAATGTACAGGAGCCTAGCAAGTATTTCCCTAAGCCTTATCACTATTTTGAAAGACAGAAGATAAGGGCTGAAGAATAGAAAAAGAAAGATCTTAAAGGAAAGAAGTCTGTTGATGACAATGAAGCTCCTGTTCAAGCAAATATTCAATCTAGAAAGGGCATTGTTATCAAGGAACCTGAGCAGCCATAGGATAGAAATTTTCTTAAGTTTACAATTTGTAATCATTTGCATTTAACTCTATGTAAACTTTTGATTAATGAAAATGTTTGAAGTTGTAAGAATAATGTTATATGTTAATTCTATTACATTATTGTTCTGAGATAATTTTTTATACATGTTCTGTTTATACATGTTTAGTTCTTACCCTGTCATTTAATATTGTTATACATCATATTGAGAATTTGTTATGTATAGTGTATATCATTGACTAAGGGTTATGACTTCTCCAAATAGGGGGAGATTGTTGGGTACATTGGAATATATGTACCAGATTTGAAGAAGCCTCACCCTACTCAATGATATACATCAAGGTGTATTTGATGTGCTTTGAGTTTATTTGTGCAGGTTAAGTAACTGCAGGATTGCAGGAAAAGTTTCTAAGTCCATGTGTCGACACCTAGAAGAAAAGTGTCGACACTTAAGAAGGCTTGTGTCGACACCCAGAGAAGCAGTGTCGACACTTGGAGTAATTGTGTCGACACCAGGAAGGCAGAGTCGACACCAGAAGAAAAGTGTCGACACATACAGGCAGTGTCGACACACAGTGAAGAATTGTCTATATAATCAGTGTCGACACACAGTGAAGAATTGTCTATATAATCAGTGTCGACACTTAGAAGCAGTGTCGACACCCAGAGAAACTTTGTCGACATCAAAAGTGTCGACACCAGGAGGCTATGTCGACATGCCGCGAACTTCAACAAAGTTTAAGTACAAGTGTCGACACAAAGGAGATGTGTCGACACTCAGCAAAGTTTCAACACATGAATGTGTCGACACAAGGAGATGTGTCGACACTCAGCAAAGTTTCAACACATGAAGAATGTGTCGACACAAAGGAGATGTGTCGACACTCAGCAAAGTTTCAACACATGAAGAATGTGTCGACACAAAGGAGATATGTCAACACTTAGCAAAGTCTCAACACAAGAAGATGTGTCGACACAAAGGAGTTGTGTCGACAAACAGCAGAAATCAACTAAGTATTGAAGAAGTATTTGTGTCGACACACTCAACCAGTGTCGACACATTCAACAGAAGGCTTGTGTCGACACACAGGATCAGTGTCGACACATTCTGAAGAAGCAGTGTCGAGAAGCTGTTACAACAACACAAGGAGTTGTGTCGACACCATGAAGGCTAGTGTCGACACTTAGTCTACTTGTGTCGACACTTAGTCTATTTGTGTCGACACATAAAGACTATCTGTCTCGACACTTTCAGACAGTGACAGAGATTTCAAGAAGTGACTGGATGACTTGACAGCTGCCATTTCAACCGGTCAACTGCAACTATCAGAGCTGTCAGAAGGTTGTTAGAAACCGGATCAGCCGGTTACCTTGGAGGAAGACTATTTAAAGATCTTTCTCCTTCGACAAAACTGGAGAGGGAATATAGATTGACCACAATCAATCGAAGAAGTGATCAATGAATTGACAAATAACACAACAAGAAGAAGACCTTCAAGAGAAGATCTAAGAAGTTGGAGAGAGAGAGCTCCTTCTAAGAAGAACAGCTGTTGAACCAGGCTGATAAGTAAGTTTCAGATTGAGATCTGATTCTCAAGACAGCAGTTGATTGAAGATCATCGGCACAGAATATTCAACCCTACTGTGTTCTAATTCAAGAAGCTTTGAAGAAAGCCAAGGGTGGTTGATCTCTGCCTAGTTCTTCCAAAACTCATCAAGAAGCCAGTCAACTCATCTCTCTCTTTTAGAGTTGTGGTTATATACTTTGTAAACTTTATTTTCTGTAGGATCCTAAGTGATCTGAGCTGTAAGCCTATTTTATAAAGGTTGAGGTAGGGTTTTAGTGCCTGAGTGTAGGAGATTCTATTCTCTGAGTGTAGGCCTTGATTGAAGGCTGAGGTAGGGCTGTTTAGCCTGTGTGTAGGTCTTGGTGAAGACTGAGTGGTAAGGCTTTGTGCCTGAGTTGTAGGAGTGGGGTCACTCTGAGTTGTAGGAACCTGTTTGGGGTTTTGAGTTATAAGATCTGAGGATCTGAGAAGAAGTGAGAAGTTAGGCCGAATCTAGTACACTACTAGATAGGCGAAGGGGGAAAGTGGATGTACCCAGACCTTGGGGAACCACTATAAAAATCTATGTGTACTCTGTGTGTGATTAATTCTGTGATTGCTGTATTATCTGTGCTGAATTGCTGTAGAGAATTGCAAATACAGGTCTTATAATTCAGTGTTTCTGCCTTTAAACTTAAAAAGATTAAGTTCACCTATTCACCCCCCCTCTAGGTGATTAGGCACTATTTCTTTCACGTGTCACTACCTGTGTCCTTCTTTGGGACAACTCGAGTCATCGACTCGAGTGTTGGTTGGACACACAGGTAGGGAGATGCCCATGTCTCTACCCGTGTTCTTCTCGGGAACAACTGGTTGGACATACACGGGTAGGGACATACTGTGTCTCTACCGTGTCTTCATACACATGGGTAGTGACACGCCCGTGTCACTAACCGTGTCCTTCTCTAGACCTACTCGAGCCGTCGACTCGAGAGCTGGCCTCACACACACGGGTAGAGACACGTCCGTATCTCTACCCGTGTCCCACTCTGGACTGACTTCTCCTCCCTGTTATAAGTGCAGTCTAGCTGCCAGCACTTCCCTGAGCCCAAGTCAGCTCTCCTGACTCAAAAATGCGAATGAGGCGCCTAGCGTGAATCGGGACGTTACAAATCCTATAAACAAAATAAAAGATTTCGTCCCCGAAATCAGGGCCCAAAGCCTTACACTCAGCCACCAAGGCCTACACTCAGCCACCCAGGCCTAAGACTATGGGGATCCAATGAGAAAATATAAATACAATAGAAAAGAAAATAAGAGAGAAGTTGAGAGTTTCATAAAATAATATAAGCTTCCTTCAATATGCTTTTAATCTTCTGCAATCCTTGATTGCTTCTTGACCTTGAATCCTTCTTCTCAGAAAATAATTCTTGATTGGAGCTCTCTCTCTCCAACTTCTTAGGGTAGCATTTTTGCATCAAGTCCACCGGCTCCCATGTATACTCCTCCTTCCCATGATTAGACCACAGGACCTTCACCAAAGGAACACTCTTACGGCGCAAAATTCTTGTCTCGTTATCTACGATCCGCACTGGCTCTAGTTGCACAGACCTATCAGTCACCAATGCACCATCAGTGGTGGGGATATATTGATCGGGCCGTAACAACGCCTTTCGAAGTGACGACACATGGAATACGTCGTGAAGATTCTCTAGCTCTGGCGGTAACTCCAACCGATAGGACAAAGGGCCTATCCTTTCCAATATAGTGTAAGGCCCAACGTACCTTGGGCTGAGCTTTTTCACACCACGCACCCGTGACACTCCATGCATCGACCGGATCTTCAGAAACGCTTTATCACCCACTTGAAATTCCACCATCTGGTGCTTTGCATTATAATATTTCGCCTGCCGACTTTGAGCCTCAAGCATGCGGTCCCGTATCAGTCTAACAACCGCATCAGTATTGTCGATGTACTCAACTCCCAATACCTTCGGGTCCTCATCCTGCACCCAAGACAAGGGGGTTCTACACCTTCCGTAAAGGGCTTCATGGGGTGTCATACCAATGCTAGCTTGATGGCTGTTGTTGTAGGAGAATTCTACCAGTGGTAAGAGCCTTTCCCACGGCTCTCCTCTATCCAACACACACAACCTCAATAGGTCCTCCAATGTTCTGATGGTCCTCTCAGACTGCCCGTCCGTCTGAGGATGAAACGTTGTGCTAAAGGTAAAGCGCGAACTCAAATATGCCTGTATAGCTTTCCACTCCTTAGAGGTAAAACGACCATCCTGGTCAGAAACGATTGTCTTTGGCACACCATGGTACCGTACAAACTGCTCCACAAAGAGGTGTACCAAGACATCCATGTGAGCCTCTTTATTCATAGGGATGAACCTAGCTACCTTTGTCAGGCGATCAACGATCAACCACACCAAATCATGCCCTGAGCGTGAGCGAGGTAACCCGTGAACGAAGTCCATGGAGATATCCTCAAATTTCCACTCGGGGATGGGCAACGACTGTAACAAACCACCGGGGCTCTTGCACTCTGCCTTCACCCTTTGACAAGCCTCGCAGTGCGTAACAAAATATCTGACATCCCTCTTCATTCCCGGCCAACACATGGTCTTTCGCAGGTCAGCGTACATCTTAGCAATACCGGGATGCACTGAATACTGAGAGCAATGTGCCTCTCTCAAGATATCTTCTCGAATCCTACTGCCCTCGGGAATGTAGAGCCGACCATGAAAATGAACGAGGCTATCTTTTAAGGAGTACTCATCAGTAGTCCCATCCTCAATTGACTTTAATGCCGTGGCCAGAGCCGCATCTTTTCCTTCCTCTGCCCGAATTCGGTCTCGAATATCACAGAATATACTTATCGCATTCAAGTATCCTATATACTCTTCCGAATGGTCTTTATACACCAAGGTAATCTCCATATCCTCGAGCATCCGAGCTAATTTTATATTCACCGTTTGGGACTCAGGACTTGCTTCTGGTACCTTTCTGCTCAGAGCATCAGCTACAGAATTTGCTTTTCTGGGGTGGTAGTTCAAAGTAAATTCATAGTCACACAAAAACTCCAACCATTGCCATTGTCTCAAATTTAGTTCCTTCTGAGTGTGAACATACTTTAAATTTTTGTGGTCTGAAAATATCTCGCAATGAACTCCATATAGATAGTATCTCCAAACTTTGAGGGCAAACATCACTGCCACCAATTCTAAATCGTGAATCGGATAATTGAGTTCATACTTCTTTAGTTGCCTTGAGACATAGACAATTATATGGCCGTGCTGCATCAGTACCGCTCCCATCCCTTGATAAGATGTATCCGTGTAAACTTGAAATCCTCCCTTCCCAGATGAAAGTGCTAGGATGGGGGCTGTGGTAAGTCTATCTTTCAGCTCTTGGAACACAGCTTCACACCGGGGTGTCCACTCATATGACACACCTTTCTTTGTCAAAAAGTTAGAGGAAGGACAATCTTTGAGAATCCTTTTACGAACTTGCAATAGTACCCGACAAGTCCAAGGAAGCTCCGCACATCAGCCGCTGACTTCAAGGTTGACCACTCCTTCACGGCACGCACCTTGGCCGGATCCACTGCTAGTCCAACCCCACTGATCACATGGCCCAAGAAAGCAACCTCTTTAAGCCAGAATTTGCACTTGTTGAACTTGGCAAACAAGGCGTGCTCTTTTAGCTTCTTCAGTACCAAGGTCAAATGTTCGATATGTAACATCCAATTTCCAACTAGACCCCTAAGTGTGGTTATTGGCCATGACTAGGTCATGACCAAACCCTAGGAAGCCCAAGAAGACCAAGGAAACCTAAGAATGTGGGTGAGACCACTATGGTCTGCAAATAGTAAATTCCTGAACCTTTGTTTAAGATAACCATAGGGCTTCACCAAGACTTCAAGACCCCACCATGTTCTCATCAAACCATGGTAAGATCCATTAGATCAATAAGGACCCATGGAGGGCAGTCAAAAGGGTTAAGTTGACCCAAGTCAACCTTAACCCTAAATGGGTCAAACTAACCTACTTAGGGTCAATTGACCATCCCCAAGCCAAGTGGACCCCACACAAGCCCACCTAACCCTAGAGTGAGGTCAATGGGTCACCTAGGACCCATTGGGGTCCACCCAAGAGGCTAAGTTGATCAAAGTCAACTCTAACCCTAAATGGGTCAACCTAGCCTACATTGGGTCAAACTAGCCTACACAAGGGCCAATTGAAGTTCCCTTAGCCAAGTGGACCCCACACATACCTTCATAACCATAGTGAGAGGACAACGGGTCACCAAGGACCCATTGGGGCCAACCAAAAAGGCTAAGTTGACCAAAGTCAACTCTAGCCCTAAAGTAGTCAAGGTACCCTACTTAAGGGTCAAGTGACCTCTAAAGGGCCAATACAACCCTACCTAGGCCTCAGGGGAGGCCAATGGGTCACCAAGGACCCATTTGGGCCAACCTCAAAGACCAAATTGACTTAAGTCAACCCTAGCCTAGGTTTGGGTCAAGCTAGCCCAAATGGGCTAACTCAAGCTCAAGCCCAACTCACTTGGGCTAACAATATTTTGGTGGATGAAATAAACATATGGGCTGCCAATATGAGATTTACCAGCCAACTTAGTGACTAGGAGAGAGAGAGAGAGATCTCAAAATTAAAGAATAATTTAGGAGAGAGAAAGGGGTATATTTAAGGGTATTTAGTGGAATAAGCCACTTGGACCCATGCCATCAGCCCCCACATGGGCTGGCCGACCCATGGAGTCATGGAGGAGGTGGTGGATGGAGTGGGGCCCACCCATGCATGCATGGTGACAATAACAAAGAAATCCCTCCACCTTGCACTTAGGAATTATCACCCTCCCCTCCATACTTCATCTTCTCACTCTCTCCCTCTCCCCTTTCAGTCTCACCACTCTCAGAACAAGGAGAGCAGCAGCAGAGAGAGAGAGAAACCGAGATTTGGCCGTGAAAACCAAGGGAGAAGCGCCGCCGCCGCCGCAATGGTTCCCCGCCGCTCCTCACGTCGCAAGGCCGCCGGGAAGGTCCTCCCTCACCTCTCTCTCTTCATGTATAGATCTTAGGGATGTTTAGGTTAGGGTTCGGGCTCGAATGAGCACGAACCCAGATCTTCATTTTCAGCCATTAATGGCATTTTGCAAGCTTCGGGTGAGGTGGCGCCGCCACCTCCGACCGCCCTAGCCGCCGGAAAATGCTTGCCCCCACCACCGTGAGAGGGGAACTGATGATATCCGGTGGAGGCACCGCCGGAGGCGGCCGGGAAAAGCCCCGTGAAAAGCTCGGGCTGGATTCATGCAATCGGAGAAGATGAGTAGTTGCCGTCGGATTGCGTCAAGATCCGTGCCATGCAAATATTAAATCCTGAAATTATTTCAATCACATGAATAGTGTTATTTTCTGCCCCTTTTTAACCGACCTTTGCATGCAAAATATGGGGCCCTTACAGCCTTTTACATAAACTGTTCTCAACATGAAAATTGTAGGCCTTGGAGTCACCTGTAATTTGACATGTTACACATAATTTTTGGTTAAGTGTACTGCCCTATAGAGCCATTTTCCTAGGACTGGTCCGAGGATAGGGCAGAAACTAAAATGGGTTCCCTGCTCAAACCCTAAGTCCAAATGGGCTGAACCTTTGGGAATGTGGCCTAATTAGGTATATCTAGGCCCTACCCAAAAATGGGAATTTTTGGGGAAAATAAGTATATAGTTTTAGTCCAAATATTATAAATTAAATGTTGTTGATATTTGGAGCATATCAACTCCAAAATGCACCAAATTTTGGTGGCCTGCCCTTAGGAGTGAATTAGACCTATGGTAGAAAAATTAGACAATTTAACCCTCTGCATGTTGAGATATCTCACATGCAAGATCTAAAAATTAAATGGCCTTGGGCTACAAATAGCAAAATGCAGAAATTTGAAAGTGATGCCCAAGCCCATCCAGAGGCACAAATGACCTGAGATTTTGGGGAGTAACTGGTTTATGGCATATGTAGGTCCTGCCCAAAAATGGGATTAATTGGAATTAAAATTAGGGTGTAATTACCAAATTACCCCTAGGCTTGTGTAGGTGATTCTTGGAGTAGTTCAACTACAAAAGGCCCCAATTTTTGGTGGCATGTCCATGCGGACATTATTAGGGCATGGTTAAATGTTTAGCCCACATGGATCACAGCAAGTTAGGGAAACCCCTTGCATGTGTTGGCTTGTAAAGGACTTGGTGTGCTTATAGCCAAAAGAAGAAAAAATAAAATATTGAAGGCACAACCCTTTTTAGACCACTGACTTAGTATTACTTTAAGTACCCTCCCCTCTTTGGGGAAAATAGATGAATTAGGGTTGACTTACCCTTGGACCCAAGTTCACACCCTAAGGATGTACCTTTAGGGGTTGTGAAGGACATAGGGGCAAATGCCATTTTATGGCCTTGTAAATCAGTAGAGAGTTAGTTTAGATATATTTAAGACTCTGGTTGAAATATTAGGGAATTTTGAAGTAGTTAAGTAACTCCAAAGTCAAACCCTAGTTTTAGGGTAGAAGCACTAATAGGTCAAAATGGTAACTTAACCTCATCTAAAAACTGTGAAAATGGGGTAGAATTAATATTAGGGTGAGTTGAACCCCTCGATATTTTTAGTGGAATTTTATGGATTATATTCATGGTAGTTCCTTTGTTAATTATCAAAGTGTCCAATTCAGTATTTGATTTAATTTGATCATTTAGTTTAATTGGAATCTAGTAGAACTTGGCCAGTAGAGATTTTTGACCTAAATAGAGGTCTCTGAATTCTATTATAATTTTTAAAGGATTTTATATATTGCTTCCTTCATAAATTTTGTAAAGGCCATATTTGATAAATAAATCATTTAAAGAATAAATTAATATTTAAAAATGTGAAGTTGGGCCACTGATGATTTTAGGATGATATATACTATTAGGAATTTAATTAGAAATTTTGAAGTATATTTATAGTGCTTGATTCACAATTATGCTCTTTGTTGATTTTGGTATTGAATTTATTTAGAATTAAATATTTTGTGAAAAATCATGAAAGTTTGGCTAGTGATAATTTTAGGACTGTAGTAGTGTAATATAGTTTTCTCAAATTATTTGGATGATAATTTCAAGTAGTTGCTTTACAAATCTTGGAATATGGGAATTTAGTGCAAAAATAATTTTAGGCCCCATAAATGTTTGTATAAAATGTCAAATTTGGAAATTGTCACTTTTGGATATATGGAATTTTATCATGAATTTATGGAACATTAATGATGTCTAAAATGTATACTTCATGATCAACTCGACTACAATTGGCCCTTGTAATAAATTATTTAGATAGAAGATTAATTGAGGAAAATACAATATTTGGGAATTAAATCATTTATGTCATGATAGGACTCCAGTAATAATCCTAGGTCATTCGGATGATAACTCGAAGGACATCCTATCATGAACATCACTTAGTATAGGTCGATCTGCAAATAGTAATTTGGGGAAAAGTTGTATTAGGATAAGAGTTGGAATAGGGTGGAGTTAGTCGTGTTGAATTGTTTGAATAAAAAGTGGATGAGTCACCTAGAAAGTTCTAAGGAGTGGTGGGAATCGTGTGGATGTGTGTTAGAAGGTAAGCGAGTTCGACGAAAGATCGTCGTGCCCGCGAGAGTGAAAGGTCTAAACTACCTTAGGATTAGCCTATCGCAATATGAGAAGGTAATGGGTAAAAGAAATCAACCAATAGTATTAATAAGTGCCTTGCGAAAGGGAACGTTGGGCGTAATCCCAACACAGTTCCTAGTGCCCCTTGAGAGCCCTTCACAGGGAATACCAGGGGCAGTCTTGGGTTAACGTAAACCTTAAAGAACAAATCAAAAGAGTAATTTAGTAAATAGGGTTTCACACTGCACTCACTAGTTGGACAAGTATTGGAAATGGTTAAGTCGTCCCGAGGTGTTCAAAGGGGCGCCATCCCGCGGTGTTCAAAGGGATGAGGTTTGGAATAAGAGACAGACGTTTCGGTCCGGGGAGCTTTGGCTCGGTTCTGGTACGATAAACTTGCATGTATATAAATCTAGTGGCGGGGCATGCGGTACTGGGCGTTCGTCACACCGATGGTAGTACGGTGCACCAGGCGGTTGTGAGAGTTAGAGGGGCCAGTGGGTTGTTTTACACTGCAATTTGGAGGACGACCCCCGATAACGCACATCCGACCCAACAAGACTGACGGGTTGTCAGCAAAGTACGTACGCGAGACTCTAGAGTGCACCTTGGACGTGTACAGAGGCGTATGAGAGGGGTCTAAGGCTTGGTAGTGTGCATACCGGCCTAGAAGCGGAGACGCCCGCTCCGCTGCTGCCGTAGCCACAGCGGTGGTACCCGAGAGTGATGCTAGCTCTCAAAAAGTGGGAACTAAAGGTCTGTATGCACAGAGTCGGATGTGTGCGTTGCACTTGCATGTCCATCATACCCACTTGCATGTCATAGCATAATCGATTCATTTAACCTTGACACCTAAAGTATAAGTGGTATGAGACGCTTATACATTAGGCCCTGCAAAATGACCCCTTGGTCTATAAGCTTGTGTGGGCAAGTTTATAAATTAAGGTTATTTTAATATTTATATGCTGCTTGTGATAACCGACACCCCAACGTATAAAGTGGTATGGGACATTTTATACGATGGGAGCCTTGTAGAAGATCCCTTGGCTTATGTGTATTCACATAAGTGAAGGTTATATTCCTTTCTTACTTTACTCATTATAACCTGATTATAAATTGCTAGCTAGGTCCCCCTGTCACCTGTTTTTATTTCTCTCCTCTTTCACGTCCTTTCCTTTCTTCCTCCCCGCTCGGTGTCTAGGAGCATGGGGGAAGGGGTGGGGGACGATAGGGTTTAGTCTTTTTAGACTAATGGTTTTCGAACCACATCATATTAGGGGATCGTGGAGCCGAGTATGGAGGAGAAGCCCAGGAGACCGGTGCAGTTGGAGATAGGGCAGTCTAGCTCAGGAGTACAGCCAGCTGGGACCGTGAGTTTTGACTTCTAGTAGTTGTTTTGTTTTGCTTCCGCATGAGAGATCTGTAGTGAGGATATTGATGTACCGGGCTTCAGCCCTTTTTATTTCTGTACACTTTACTATTCTGTGGACACTCCCTTCGTGGAGATTTATATATATATGTGATATGCTGTGGACTTGTCTTCTCTTGTACTGCTACTTTTGCGTCAGCTGCGATCGATTTGGCCGGCAGGATCGGCGTCTTGTAGTGTCGACCTTCCCGGGTGCGAAGGTGTCACCGCAATGCGGCGGTTCTGGGCCTAAGACCCCGGGGTTTTAAAGGAAAAAAAGAGGGGGTCTTACAAGTGGTATCAAAGCTTTCAGAGTGGAAATCGAGTGCTGGATCATGGAGAATGGTGGAGAATCAAGCTTTCGGGGTGGAGCTCGCCGGCGCACCACCACCACGGCCGAAGACCGCATCTGACATTCGCAGTTTCTTGGGACTAGCAGGGTATTATCGCAAGTTCGTGGAGGGGTTCTCGAGGATAGCACTCCCCCTCACGTCCTTGACGAAGGACACAGATTTTGTTTGGTCAGAGCGGTGTGAGACGGCTTTTCAGGAGCTGAAGGACCGACTCATCTCATCCCCCATCCTTGCGCTTCCATCCGGGAGCGAAGGATTCCAGATCTACACGTACGCCTCTTATCAGGGGATGGGTGCAGTCCTGATGCAGCATGGACATGTTATTGCTTATGCTTCGAGACAGTTGAAGAAGCATGAGCATAACTATCCAGTACATGACCTAGAGCTCGGGGCTGTGGTTTTCGCCCTAAAGATATGGAGGCATTACTTATACGGGATTCATTGTGACATCTTTTCAGATCACAAGAATCTCAAGTATATCGATACACAGAAGGACCTAAACCTGAGACAGAGGAGGTGGCTAGAGTTCCTCTGTGATTATGACTACAAAATCCACTATCATCCGGGAAAAGCGAATACGGTAGCGGATGCTTTGAGCAGGAGGGCCGGCACTTCTAGACCGGAGCCCCGATTGATGTCTATAGAGCTGCTACAGATGATGGAGGACATGCACATTACCATGGTGTCCGAGACCGAGCTAGTAGTATATAGAGAGTATTTGAGCTCAGTGATCAGTGACGATGATATACAGGAGCGCATCCGAGCACATCAGAGGCTGGATGCTGTGTTACAGCCGATTTTCAGTGCCCTAGAGAGGGGCGAGGTCGAGGACTACACGCTACAGGATGATCTTCTTCGGTTCCGTGGGCGCATCTACATACCAGCAGGGGGCGGTATCCGGGATGACATACTCAGAGAGGCACATTGCTCGAGATATTCAGTGCACCCCGGCATCACCAAGATGTGGGCAGACTTGCGGAGGTCTATGTATTGGCCCGGGATGAAGAGGGAGATCACGAATTTTGTGACCCATTGCGAGACCTGCCAGTATGTGAAGGCAGAATGCAAGAGCCCGGGAGGTTTACTACAGCCACTGCCAATTCCAGAATGGAAGTTCGAGGACATTGCTATGGACTTTGTACACGGATTGCCTCGCTCCCACTTTGGGCATGATTCTATATGGGTTATAGTGGATAGATTGACCAAGGTAGCGCGGTTTATTCCAGTCCGAAAGGATGCCCCAGTTGCAGTTCTGGTGAGATTATTTGTGGAGCAGTACGTCAGATATCATGGCATCCCCAGGACGATTGTTTCGGACCGTGATGGTCGGTTCACTTCGAGCGAGTGGAGGGCCGTGCATGCTTACTTGGGATCTCGACTTACTTTTAGTACCGCCTTCGATCCGCAGACCGACGGACAGACCGAGCGGACCATCCGGACCATGGAGGACCTGCTCAGACTATGCATATTGGATACAGGGAAGCCTTGGGAGAGGCTGCTGCCATTGATTGAGTTCTCGTATAGTAACAACCAACAGGCTAGCATCAGGATGGCTCCATACGAGGCACTTTATGGGAGGAGATACCGTACACCGCTATCATGGGTTCAGGATGTGGATACCAGGGCTCTTGGATCTGATTATATAGAGGATACTGAGGCTCAGATTCGATTGATCAGAGATCGGCTACTAGAGGCCCAGAGCAGGCAGGCAAAGTATTATGATGCTCGGCACCGGAAGGTGGAGTTCCAGGTTAGAGACAAGGTATTCTTGAAGATACGTCCAGTACACGGAGTCTCTCGGGTGCGGAGGCACAAGAAGCTCAGTCCACGATACATGGGGCCATACCTGATCCTGGAGCGGATCGGCCCCTTGGCTTACCGACTGTAGCTGCCACCAGAGTTGGGTGCATTACATGACATCTTCCATATCTCTTACTTGCGAAGAGCTCTCCTTCGGCCGGAGCAACACATTACTACTACAGCCGGACCGGTAGAGCCTGACAGATCAGTGAGATTGGAGCCGATCCGGATTGACGATACAGCCATCCGAGTGTTGCGGAAGAAGAAGGTCCCTCTTGTGAAGGTGCTGTGGTCCAACCACGGATGAGAGGAGCATACTTGGGAGCCACAGGGCCTGATGCATGAAAGATATCCGGAGCTATTTAGTCAGGTATACCTCACAACCTCTCAACATGTTCATTTTACTTTCCTGTTTTTTTTAAACTAGTAAGGCTACTCTAGGAAGAGTAGAGGCTAATCTTTTGTTTATTGGGGTCTTGGCTTTGCCAATTGGGCGAATTAGTCATATATCTAGGTCTTTCCTTTAAACCCCACTTAGCAAACATGGCGTCGAAATGTAATCTTCCACTTCTTATGGGATGTTACAAGTTTCTTTTCTTCGGTAGAAATCCCCGTAGGCCTAACCTGGATTTCGGGGACGAAATCTTTGTTTTGTTTATCGGTGAGTTAGTGCCACCGTAAGACGGCGGTTCTGGGCATAAGACCCGGTAGCCCTCCTTGGTAAGGGGGAGGGGGGGGGGGGGTCTTACAAACTGGTATCAAAACGAGGTTTCGATCCTCGGACCTGTGGGTTATGGGCCCACCAGTTCGATATGCTCCTCCTCTGTCTTTGAGTAGACTAGGATGTCATCGATGAATACGATGACGAAGATGTCTAAATAAGGCTCAAACACCTTGTTCATCAGACTCATGAAAGATGAAGGGGCATTTGTGAGTCCAAACGACATTACAGTGAATTCATACATACCATACCTTGAGCTGAAAGCCGTTTTCTGGATGTCCTCCTCTTGTATCCTCAGTTGTTAATACCCCGAGAGTAAATCCAACTTGTAAAAACAATGTGCACCTACCAATTGGTCGAACAACTAATCGATCCGGGGTAGCAGATAGGTGTTCCGTACCGTCAACCAGTTGAGCTCCTTATTGTCTATGCATAGTCGTAAGGTACCATCCTTCTTCTTAACAAATAGAACAGGGGCTCCCCAAGGTGAAGAGCTGGGACGAACAAACCCTGATTCCACCAGTTCCTGCAACTGAACTCTAAACTCTACGAGTTCCTTCGGGGCCATCTGGTAAGGGGTCCTGGAGACGGGCTTGGCACCCGGTACTAGCTTAATTTGAAAGTCTACCTCTCTATGCGGGGGTAATCCTGGCAATTTCTCAGGAAATAACTCAGGGAAATCTCGCACCACCCGCACATCCTTGATATCCGATGTCAACTCCTTCAACTCTAAACAAATCATGAAGACTTCTTCCCTCTTCATATGAGCTTTTACAGTCTGAATCGAAGATAATAATAGACGAGATGCAGATTTTGTACCTTGGAAGATGACATCAGTGTCCCCATATCTTAAGTAAATTCACTTCTCTGCGCAGTCAATCCTTGCGAAGTGTCAGTCTAACCACGCCATGCCCATAATGAGATCGAATTCTGGCATCCTCAAGACTGTGGCATGGGTATCAAAGGCTTTTCCCCCAATGAATATCTCTAACTCACACTTAGCAGTTGCGGTCATCTCAGAGCCGTCTGGGAGGCGTACTCGTCGAGCAATACTAGTGAAGTATTACACTTCTTCCACGTCTTTAATGAAATCCTTAAACACAAAAGAGTGTGAGGCACCGATATCGAATAACGTGTAGGCCGGTTTCCTGTCGACCTCCACGGTGCCTAAGTACCAATAACAATACTCAATGCTAGATATCTAGTACATCTTAAGAAACTTAATGTTTAACAATGAAAATGTGATAACTAACTATAACATACCTGCAATCACCTCCTAAGGGTTCCGCTCATGTGTCATGTCTAGAACGAACACTTGATCTCGAGTCAGTCCGGGGTTTCCTCCTTGTGGTCCTCGTCCTCGAACACACATGTGTCCCCTCCCTCGATGAGCTGCCGGAGGGAGAGCAAGAGGGGCATTCTCAAACAACTGTGGGCAGTAACGTCGGATGTGGCCCAGTTGATTGCATTCAAAGCACACCCGCCGGTAACGTCCCTCGGGTTGCCGAAACTGTTGAGGCTATAGAGGTGGAGGCAATGCTGGCGGCTGTGGAACCGGGTGCTCCACTCTATAATTCCTGTGGACGCGTCTGCCACCTCTCTGATGTCCTCTTCCTCCTCTATAGTCATGTATCCTTCTATTGCTAGGGCCAACTTCCATCAAGCCCTCAGCAGGCCTCTTACCACTTCCTAGGTGGTCCGCTTCTAGCCTCTTTGCCATGTCAATTATTTTCGCCATGCTGGAGTCCGCTATAAACAAAAGGGCCTGCCTCAGGGGGCCACACAGCCCTTTGTAGAAGCGTTTAGCATATCCTCTGTAATCCAAATCATATGAGTCCGCAAATCTCGCGAGATGTTGGAACTCTCGCTGGTACTCTGTAATCGACTTCGATCCTTGCTTCAACAGTAGAAATCTCTCTTCGAGTTCATGTAGAGCGGTCGAGGGAATGAAATGCTCTAAGAAGACTCCTGAGAACTCGCTCCAGCTAATCTCTGTATAAACTCACCCTTGAAAGGTGGAGCTCATAAGGGACTTCCATCACCTCTTGGCGAGCAGTTCTAGGATGGACACTGCCAATGTTACAGCCATATTGGCTGGGCAACGGATTCCTGCCAATAGCTCCTGCACCATATCGAGCCATTCTTCTATGGGCACGACCGACTCTATCCCGAGGTAGGCGAGAGGGGAGAGAGCTCGAAAAGTGCTCAACCAATTTGAGCCCGGAGCCTATTGCTGGGCTGGGGTCTGCTGCGACATAAAGGCATCCAGGATGGCCGCGAGCGTCTGTCCCAACTCTGATTGTTGGAACTGAGTAGGTACAGAAGGGGCAGGAGTGCCCCCCACTGGCTCAGCATGCACTAAAATCTACACGTAAAGCACAAACCTATTGTCAGGTTTGCTAATCTTAAGGTCAACGTTGGACGTACTTAGTATGAATTACATATGGGCTGTAACGCCCCGAAACTCAAAGGAGCAAAAGGGGGACGTTTTGGGCCAGTTTGGGTTCTGGCAGCAGGCACACGGCCTGGGACACGGGCGTGTCCCAGGGCGTGTCGACCCGTGTCGACACTTAGCCGCGAAGTCGTCAAGATTTGCTCGACGATTCGTTGAGACATGGCACACGGCCTGCGACACGGGCGTGTCGCAGGGCGTGTCGACCCGTGTCGACACTCGTCCCGGGAGTCGACGAGATTCGCTCGACGATGCGTCGAGACTGGGCACACGGCCTGCGACACGGGCGTGTTGTAGGGCGTGTCGACCCGTGTCGACGATCGTCCCGGGGAGTCGACGAGATTGGCTCGACGATTCGTCGAGACAAGGCATACGGCCTAGGACACGGGCGTGTCCAAGGCCGTGTCATCAGATCGACGATTTTCGCTCGATGAAATGTCGAGACCGTGCACACGGCCTGGGCTCCAGGCATGTCAAGTTTACACGGGTAAGGACACGGGTGTGTCCTAGAACCCGTGCAGTGCTCGGGTTGATTTTGGGGAAAAATCATGGGGTACACGGCCGTGTGAGGTGGAACACGGGCGTGTCAGCTCGAACACGGGCGTGTTCGATACCCGTGTGAGGTTCCAGGAGATTCGATTTTGACGGCGAATGCGGCACACGGCCCTGGACACGGGCGTGTGCCAGGCCGTGTTCGGTCCAGATTGGGCATTTCAGCCCCGAATCAAAGCCGTTCGTTTCCTTATTTTGAGATCCAACGGCTGGGGGTTGTTCCTGAAGGGATATACCCGGGTTTGGGCTTTCAAAACCCTCACTTTTTCTTAAGTGTTCTCTTTCTAAAGCCTTAGAGAGAGAGGAGAGCCAAGGGAGGAAGAAGGAGCTAGATCCCGCCATTGGAGGAGCTTCGGAGCTCCGAATCGCGAGCCGACCCCGGATCCACGGAGGCAACGCTAGTGCGGTGGTTTTCATCCGATTACTTTTCCATGGCGCCAAAGAGGAACGCAAGGGTAACGATCCTCATCTTGAGCATGAGTAGCTCTCTTTCTTTGCATAGGAAGCCCGCTCTCGCGAGTTTGCGGAGAGTTGGAGGCGTTCCTTCAGGTAGATATGTGAAGTCCCCGTTGTTTAGAGTCCGTAAGCGAGAACAGACATAGGCATGATGTGTGAAGCCTATCCGGACATGTTGGTCTGGATCGGTGATGTTGCATTGCATAATGCCGGAGAAGACTCCGTGCTATTGGTTATTTTTCGGGTTTTCTACGCGGTAGATTGCAGCAGGGAGCCTTGGGGACTAACCCAAAGGTGCACCCGGAAAACTGGGCGGATACGAGATATTGCCAACTTGGTGGCTTGAAAGCCAACTTGAACATAACTGGGTTATGTGACTTGTGATGGAAATGGGACTCGGTGGAAGTTTGACCCGCGCAAATGGCTTAAATTGCCGTTGCGATATGAGCACGGGTTAGATGGAACCGTACCCGTTCTATGTCGTTCGGTTAAAGAGACCTAAAGGCACGTGACACTTACCGTTGGCATAGAGTAGGGTCTTCGGCGGTCAATGGCTTAAATTGTCGTGACCCAGGACAGGAAGATAAATTGCTCATAGGTTTGGCCGTCCAAGTGGCGGTGGTGAGTCCGGAATGTCTATGGATTTAATTGACGTGACATCGACCGGTTCACCGAGAATGTGCCCAGAGAGCATGGGGCGTGTGGCCGTGCGAGCCAACGTCTGTGATGTATTGGCTATTGATATAAATTGCTCGCTTATGCTAATGAAAAGCAGGGAAGGAGCATCGCCGCCCCGAGTTGGGGGCGGGATCGTTATAATTTGGTCAGCATTGCTGACCGTTGCCTTGTTTTCGCCACCGTGCGGTGGTTTGTTGCTTGCAGGTGCAGCTGGACCAAGCGGTCAATAGCGGGCTAAAGCCCTTTTTGCGAAGCCGGCCCTCGAAGGCCTAAATGGCAGTGTTTACTGTTTTATTCATGTATGACCGGCCTGCGTGCCGTGGTTTGTAAAACATGTAATATTCAAGTGAAACATTTTGTAAGGCCTTAAGGCTTGTTTTGGGTATTTTGTATAACATTCCTATTTTGTATTAGTGGACATTCGTGCTTTGATGCTGGGTTCTTTGTTTACAACTTTTATAAACTGCTTCCGCTAGAATGCTCTGTGTAGGACGTTGAGATTGGTTGGATGGTTTCCATAAGTAACCACCCGGTCTGTCTGTGGCATACGACGTCGGGCACTGGCCGGACCTACTGCTTTATGCTATGTGATAGATAGGGGGTGTTACAATTTGGTATCAGACTACTGGTTTTGGTTGGGCTTAAACTGAATTCGTGGGCGAATTCTTTTTACGGGGTGGTGAGCACATTGTGTGCGTCATCGTTATAATGGTAAAAGAACCCATGAATGTCCACTTAGGAATGAAAATACTCGTGTTTGAGGAACCTGCATGTTCCTATAATTGCTGCTTGTAATTTTATGTGGTCGCTTAACGGTGTTTTGTACCACTATAGGTGACCAGAAGTGGTGTTGGGCCGTCAGAACGCCGAGTTTCTGAGGCTAGTAGTGCACCGGATGTTGCTCCTGCAACACCTCTGTCGGCTGAAAATATACGATTGGTGGCTGAAGCGGTGTTGGCCGTGATAAATGCGCAGCCTGGAAGGCAAACGCAGCAGCCCGCTCCTGTAATGGAGCAAGAACCTCTTCGAGAGGCTGAGCCGAGGAGAGTGGAGCAAGTGGTTTTGGAACCGGTGGTGCCGAGGAGGACAACCGAGAGGCAGCTTAAGCATGTAATGAGCTTTAACCCTCCGTTATTCTCGGGGTTGGGAACCCCATCTCAGGCTGAATACTGGCTCTCCAGGGTGAAGAGAGTCATGACAGCGACGGAGACGGAGGAGTGGAAAATGACCACCATCGCTACGTTCCTTTTGGACGGTGAAGCGAGGATGTGGTGGGAAGGATTGGAGCTGCACTTATTGAGAGGTAGGCAACTTGGTGATGTCTCGATGGAGGAGTTCTCGAGATTATTTTTGGATAGATACCTCCCTTCGACGCAGAAGATAATGTTGGAGAATGAGTTCCTGAAGTTGGTACAGGGTGAGAAGAGCGTGGATGAATATCTCCACGAGTTTACTCGTCTGATTCGTTATGCTAGCTCCACCATCGTGGATGAGGAGCGCAAGACTAATCGCTTCTATGAAGGCTTGAGGGATGAGTTGAGACTACTACTTTCGGGGCCGATGACGCAGGGTTTCTTAACCTTGGTCAATACTGCCCGGTCCTTGGAGAAGGACATGAAGAACGTACAAGCAAAGAAAAGCTTGGGTGAGAAGAAATCTGAATTCAAAGTGTCGACTACTTCAAAGTCCGGCTATCGGAGGTCTTTCAAGAAGCATAGGACTTCGGGTCCAGCTCCTTCTGGTGCTTCTGGGGCGACTACGAGTCGGACCCCGGGCGCGTGTTTTACATGTGGAAAGACGGGGCATTTCACCCGTGACTGTTGGAGCGGACGTCCTAAGTCCGAGAGAAAGCCGGGAGCTACTTATGAAGAGAAGGGTAAGGCGGTGGAGTCGACCGCATCCCATTATGCTCCGGCCCAACCAAGTGTCTACAATCTTGGCCAACAAGAGGCCATTAAACGAGCTGATGTGGTGACATGTACGGTTTACTTAATAACAAGTCAATTTCTTTAAATACTTGTTATGCACATGTTACCTTACCACTACTTGTTTAGGATTTGTATTGATTTGTGAAAATCCGGCACGAGCACTCTTCGATACGGGAGCTTCACACTCCTTCTTGTCCGAAGGATTTATATCACGCATCGGAGTCCCTTCTTCGATGGCGAAGGATAAGTTGGATGTGTTGTTGCCCAATGGGTGTTCGATGCGAGCGGATAGGATTTGCGATGTTAAGATTCGTATTGGAGAGCAGGTGTTCGACCTGCGGGCGTCTTTACTTCCGTTGGTGGAGTTCGACGTCATATTTGGCATGGACTGGCTCTCGGAGCAGCAGGCCCATATAGATTGCGGTAGCAAGGAAGTTAAGCTGGGAGTGAGTCGTGAGACGACTTTTACGGGCTTAAAGGGGTCGAGCAAGACGTTGATGTCTGCTCTTCAGGTGGTGAAGGCGGTTCGTGCTGGAGCAGAACTGTTTTTTACACTAGTGGAGGTTGCAAAGCCGAAGCCCGCGTTGGATTGTATTTCAGTGGTATCGGAATACCCTGATGTGTTCCCCGTAGATCTTCCTGGAGCCCCGCCTCAGCGGGAGATAGATTTTACGATCGAGCTAGTGCCAGGTGCAAAGCCTGTGTCACGATCTCCTTATCGGCTAGCGCCTAAGGAAATGGCGGAGCTGAAAGTTCAACTGCAAGAGTTGTTGGAGCAAGGGTATGTGCGCCCGAGTTCTTCGCCTTGGAACGCACCGGTCCTCTTTGTTAAGAAGAAGGACGGAAGCTTGAGGCTATGTATTGATTATCGGGAGCTCAACAAGCTGACCGAGAAGAATAAGTACCCGATCCCCCGGATTGATGATCTTTTTGATCAGTTAGTCGGGTCGACGGTGTACTCAAAGTTAGATCTCAAGGATGGGTACTATCAGCTGCGGATAAGGGAGAGTGATATCCCAAAGACAACGTTTAGTACGAGATACGGGCATTATGAGTTTACGGTCATGCCGTTTGGGCTGACTAATGCGCCATCAGTGTTCATGTATTTTATGAACAGGACTTTCAGGGAGTACTTGGACCATTTCGTGATCGTCTTCATCGACGATATTTTGGTGTACTCGCAAAGTGAGGAAGATCACTTTAAGCATCTTCATTTGGTGTTGGAGACGCTAAGGAGAAATCAGTTGGACACCAAGTTCTCGAAGTGCGAGTTTTGGCTATCCTCAGTGACGTTCCTCAGGCATATAGTGAGTGGAGAGGGTATTGCTGTGGATCCGGCGAAGATTGTTGCGATACGGGAGTGGCCTGAGCTTTCTACTGTAGCGAAAGTCCGGAGTTTTCTGGGGCTTGCCGGCTATTATAGGCGCTTCGTAGAGAACTTCTCGCAGATAGCGTTACCTCTCACTACATTGACGAGGAAGGAGCATAAGTTCGTTTGGACGCCGGAGTGCGCGCGAGCTTTTGAGGAGTTGAAGTGTCGGTTGACCACAGCGCCTGTGCTGAGTTCGCCATGTGGGACCGAAGGCTATGAGATTTATAGCGATGCTTCAGGCAGCGGTTTGGGTTGCGTGCTACTGCAACATGGAAGTGTAATAGCTTATGGCTCGAGACAGCTAAAAGTGCATGAGAGGAATTATCCGGTCCATGACTTGGAGTTAGCGGCCGTGATTTTTGCCTTGAAGCTGTGGAGACACTACGTGTACGGTGTGAAGATTGATATCTACACCGATCACAAGAGCCTGAAGTATCTCATTGATCAGAAAGATCTGAATATGCGGCAGCGTAAGTGGATGGAGTTCCTGGGGGACTATACCTTCAAGATCCACTACGTGCATGACAAAGGGAATGCGGTTGCGGACGCGTTGAGTCGCCGAGCCCCAGCTCAAGCCAATTGGCTATCGGTGCACGATGAGCGGTTGGTGCAAGAGTTGGAGGTGTTGGAGATTGTCTGTGTGGACAGGCAATCAAGTGCTGAAGCAGTTCTGAATTGGACTGAAGTCCAATATGACCTGGCTGATCGTATTCGGCAGGCTTTGGATATGGATGCTCATATGAAGCAGTTCATGGTTGAGGCTCTGGATGGGTCAAATTCCCAATTCGTCGTGGAGGACAGATTGCTTTGGAAAGACAGTCGTTTGTGCGTCCCAAGTGGGGGCAATTTGCGGGTGGAGTTGTTGTACGAGGCACACCATACCAAGTACTCGATTCACCCGGGGAGCACGAAGATGTACCGTGATGTGAAGAAACTGTTTTGGTGGCCGGGTTTGAAAAAGGATGTGGCGCTATACGTAGCGAAGTGCCAAACCTGCGCCTTGGTAAAGGCGGAGTGCCAAAAGCCGGGAGGATTTCTTAAGTCCTTGCCTATTCCGGAGTGGAAATTTGACGACATTTCTATGGACTTTGTGCACGGTTTGCCAAGGTCGCAAAAGGGGAACGACGCCATTTGGGTAGTTGTTGATCGATTAACGAAGGTGTCGCATTTTATTCCGCATAGGAAGGATGATCCGGTGGAGAAGTTGGCAAAACTTTATGTGGATAACATAGTACGGCTTCATGCTGTGCCCCGTAGCATCGTGAGTGACCGAGATGGGCGGTTCACGTCCAATGATTGGAGGCTGGTGCAACAAATGTTGGGAACAAAGTTGAAATTCAGCACAGCCTTCCACCCGCAAACGGATGGGCAGACCGAGAGGGTCAATAAAACCATGGAAGACATGCTCCGCATGTGTGTCTTGGATTTTGGAAAGCAATGGGAAGACCACCTTTATTTGGTGGAGTTCGCATACAACAACAGCTACCAAGCGAGTATTCAGATGACGCCTTTCGAGGCCCTATATGGTAGAAGATGTCGCACGCCGTTGTCTTGGTTAGAAACGGGTGAGTCAAAGTTGTATAAGCGATCGAAAGTGGATGATGCTACTTCTTTGGTGAGAACCATTCGGGAGAGGTTGCTTATCGCTCAGGACCGGCAAGCAAAGTACTATAATGCCATGCACAGGAACGTGGAGTTCGCTGTGGGCGATTATGTATACTTAAAGATCAAGCCGTTCAAGGGTGTCTCGCGGGTGCGGCGATTGAAAAAGCTAAGCCCGAGGTACCTTGGACCGTTTGAGGTTTTGGAGCGAGTTGGAGAAGCAGCCTATCAGTTGAAGCTTTCAGTGGAGCTTAGTGGTTTACACGATGTATTCCACATTTCGGTGCTTCGGAAGGCGGTGCAAGAGCCTACGTAAGGGATCGCGGTCGATCAAGTGCCTGTGGATAGTGGGCTAACGACAAAGGTCAAGCCCATGCGGATTGAGGACTCGGAGGTCAAGCGGCTACGCAATAAAGAGATCAGGATGGTCAAGGTCCGGTGGGACAATTGCGGTCGTGAGGAGCTCTCTTGGGAGCGAGAGAAGACTATGCTTGACGAGTATCCGGAGTTGTTCCGCTCAGGTACAAATTTTGGTTTTGTACATGTCTTTCCTTTATGTAATTTCGCGGACGAAATTTTTTTAAGAGGGGGAGAGTTGTAACGCCCCGAAACTCAAAGGAGCAAAAGGGGGACGTTTTGGGCCAGTTTGGGTTCTGGCAGCAGGCACACGGCCTGGGACACGGACGTGTCCCAGGGCGTGTCGACCCGTGTCGACACTTAGCCGCGAAGTCATCGAGATTTGCTCGACGATTCGTTGAGACATGGCACACGGCCTGCGACACGGGCGTGTCGCAGTGCGTGTCGACCCGTGTCGACACTCGTCCCGGGAGTCGACGAGATTCGCTCGACGATGCGTCGAGACTGGGCACACGGCCTGTGACACGGGCGTGTCGCAGGGCGTGTCGACCCGTGTCGACGATCATCCCGGGGAGTCGACGAGATTGGCTCGATGATTCGTCGAGACAAGGCACACGGCCTAGGACACGGGCGTGTCCAAGGCCGTATCATCAGATCGACGATTTTCGCTCGACGAAATGTCGAGACCATGTACACGGCCTGGGGTCCAGGCGTGTCAAGGTGACACGGGTAAGGACACGGGCGTGTCCTAGAACCCGTGCAGTGCTCGGGTTGATTTTGGGGAAAAATCATGGGGTACACGGCCGGCCACACGGCCGTGTGAGGTGGAACACGGGCGTGTCAGCTCGAACACGGGCGTGTTCGATACCCATGTGAGGTTCCAGGAGATTCGATTTTGACGGCGAATGCGGCACACGGCCCTGGACACGGGCGTGTGCCAGGCCGTGTTCGGTCCAGATTGGGCATTTCAGCCCCGAATCAAAGCCGTTCGTTTCCTTATTTTGAGATCCAACGGCTGGGGGTTGTTCCTGAAGGGATATACCCGGGTTTGGGCTTTCAAAACCCTCAATTTTTCTTAAGTGTTCTCTTTCTAAAGCCTTAGAGAGAGAGGAGAGCCAAGGGAGGAAGAAGGAGCTAGATCCCGCCATTGGAGGAGCTTCGGAGCTCGGAATCGCGAGCCGACCCCGGATCCACGGAGGCAACGCTAGTGCGGTGGTTTTCATCCGATTACTTTTCCATGGCGCCAAAGAGGAACGCAAGGGTAACGATCCTCATCTTGAGCATGAGTAGCTCTCTTTCTTTGCATAGGAAGCCCGCTCTCGCGAGTTTGCGGAGAGTTGGAGGCGTTCCTTCGGGTAGATATGTGAAGTCCCCATTGTTTAGAGTCCGTAAGCGAGAACGGACATAGGCATGATGTGTGAAGCCTATCCGGACATGTTGGTCTGGATCGGTGATGTTGCATTGCATAATGCCGGAGAAGACTCCGTGCTATTGGTTGTTTTTCGGGTTTTCTACGCGGTAGATTGCAGCAGGGAGCCTTGGGGACTAACCCAAAGGTGCACCCGAAAAACTGGGCGGATACGAGATGTTGCCAACTTGGTGGCTTGAAAGCCAACTTGAACATAACTGGGTTATGTGACTTGTGATGGAAATGGGACTCGGTGGAAGTTTAACCCGCGCAAATGGCTTAAATTGCCGTTGCGATGTGAGCACGGGTTAGATGGAACCGTACCTGTTCTATGTCGTTCGGTTAAAGAGACCTAAAGGCACGTGGCACTTACCATTGGCATAGAGTAGGGTCTTCGGCGGTCAATGGCTTAAATTGTCGTGACCCAGGCCAGGAAGACAAATTGCTCATAGGTTTGGCCGTCCAAGTGGCGGTGGTGAGTCCGGAATGTCTATGGCTTTAATTGACGTGACATCGACCGGTTCACCGAGAATGTGCCCTGAGAGCACGGGGCGTGTGGCCGTGCGAGCCAACGTCTGTGATGTATTGGCTATTGATATAAATTGCTCGCTTATGCTAATGAAAAGAAGGGAAGGAGCATCGCCGCCCCGAGTTGGGGGCGGGATCGTTATAATTTGGTCAGCATTGCTGACCGTTGCCTTGTTTTCGCCACCATACGGTGGTTTGTTGCTTGCAGGTGCAGCTGGACCAAGCGGTACTTAGCGGGCTAAAGCCCTTTTTGCGAAGCCGGCCCTCGAAGGCCTAAATGGCAGTGTTTACTGTTTTATTCATGTATGACCGGCCTGCGTGCCGTGGTTTGTAAAACATGTAATATTCAAGTGAAACATTTTGTAAGGCCTTAAGGCTTGTTTTGGGTATTTTGTATAACATTCCTATTTTGTATTAGTGGACATTCGTGCTTTGATGCTGGGTTCTTTGTTTACAACTTTTATAAACTGCTTCCGCTAGAATGCTCTGTGTAGGACGTTGAGATTGGTTGGATGGTTTCCATAAGTAACCACCCGGTCTATCTGTGGCATACGACGTCGGGCCCCGGCCGGACCTACTGCTTTATGCTATGTGACGGATAGGGGGTGTTACATGGGCACACCACTGCTTCCGCTAAGTCAGTTTGTCCCCAAACTAACTAATCGAATGGGGGTGGTACCATTGTTGAATGACTTCTTTAGTTCAGTATCGTAGCAAGCTGATACCATTTGTAAGACCCCCCTCCCGGAACACAAAACACGATGCGAAGGAGGTCTTATGCCCAGAACAGCCGCCTTGCGGTAGCATTAGCACACAGGTTAACCTGTACCACAAGACGCCTATTCCGCCGGCTACATCCAATATCAATCAATGCCAACCTGACCAAAATATAATTTAGAAGTCAATCCACACATAAGCATAATAAGTCCAAAAGTACATCAAGAATAAGAAGCTATAACAAGCTTCTAAAGTATCAGAGTACAGCTAAAACATGCCCATAGGGCTACATCAAAACCTCTCAAAACTCACATTGGTAACCGACGGTAGCGAAGACACCATCCCTTCAGGCCCTGTCGTCCTGGCATGGCTGTCCTGCTGCATAGTCTGTGACTGATCTAACTACGGGGTTTCCTCCTAAAAAGGAAGATGTAGCAACTGTTAGTCAAAAGACTAAGTGGCTTTCACATCCGCTCCCCCGACGACTCCTCTACACCGGGAGGAGAAAGGAATAAGGGTACAATATATAAATAGTGATAAGCAGGTACAAGCAGATGGATTAAGTACATATATCGTGAGCAATAATAGAAGAGGTTTATAACGTGACTAATAACAGTCTACTCTAGCAATTCTACACAAGCTATATCAATCCATCAAGTATATAAATCTAAAACAGGAAAGTAACTTAACTTATAAGAATGCCCATACAGACTTATAAGTTAAGGATCGATTTAACAGTAAAGTAACTCATTGTATAGGAGTGCACATACAAACTTATACGATGAGGATCTTGTTTATGCAATGTATTGTAATGGTATGTATGCAATGCAATAACTCACCCATGATTATGCACATGCAATTGCTATATCAACACAGACTTGTAGTTCCCACTTTTCGAGCAGGTAGCTAACCTCTCAGGCATAAACCGTCGTGGCCAGGCGGTGACAGTAGAGCGGGCTTCTCTACTACTAAGTTGGTATCCACACTACTTCTCTTAGACCTCTGTACGCCTCAACGCTAAGAACACAACAGCTGAGCCCCATGCGTACTACGGCCCAGCGGGAGTCTCGGGTAGATGTGCACCAAGAACCAAGCCCCGAACTGGACTTGTGTGACCCGGAAGGAGCCTCGAAAAAAGCACGAGGACCAAGCCCAACCGTTCACTTGGCACGGAAGGAGCCCCGGGAAATGAACACCGAGGACCAAGCCCAACCGCCCAAAGTCTATCTGTCAACTCCCGTCGGTGTGACGACTGGTGAGCCCGTAGACCTGCCACACTATCCTTAACCCAGGATTACGACACCACGTGTCGACTCACACTACATGCAATTCCACATCACCATGGCATGGAATGAGCCTCAGAGAAAGCACGAGGACCAAGCCCAACCGTCCACTCGGCACGGAAGGAGCCCCGGGTAATGAACACCGGGAACGAAGCCCAACCGTCCGTCTATGTTGCTTCCCAACATTACCCAAACCAGTGAGGTCAATAAGATTATATACACAATCTACGGTCACATAACTCTAGCATAACCGATTACAATTCTTTAATCAAGTTCAAATCATTTGTGCGCACATGAATCAATAATCTAAATAGTAACGATCATTTGTTCATAACAATCACCACCGAACAGGTACACAAATTCGAGTCAATCTCACCATTAATCGACATATTACCGTTATCATTACGTCCTCATATTACTCATATTGAAATCATTCCAATCTTACCAATACGTCAAACCATTCAATTCACTAATTTCTACCAAATAGATTCTTTCAAGCATGTTTCTCTTCTCCAATTGTCTACGTGGGATCCATCCAACAATTTCATCACTCGTTAAATTATGACGTTTAGACATAAAGGAATTCTCCAGCACCCACGTTAATTTGCTACAATGTCTCTACCGAATCCAGACCCGATTCTATACCAAACTCAGAATTTTAAGTACGGAACACCATCAGGACATCACCTTCGACCGAAGATTTTGGAGGCTATAGAAATCCGGTGAAGGCGCGTAACCACTCGTTGGAAAGGTATTTACAGTGGCTACAACTTTCGTGTTTAGTCGAAATCACAGATCTGGACGTATCATACTTGAAAACAGCCACGAAGATCGCTGCGTGTAGAACACTGATTTTTTCACGCATCTTAAGGCGGAATGAACGACATCAGTTCATCTTCCTCCTCAAGCCGATTTACAAAAATCACATCCAGAATTCCTCGTCCCTTATTCACCCTCACAAGGCCACTTCTCTTCACGAAACCATCCTCCATCATCATATAGAAGGAAGGAGAGGTTGAAGACATCTAAAACCTAGGACACATGTCCTAGCACGGCCATTCCTAGAAAACTCCTTCTCCCAAATCAAGACTCTCTTGAGTTGATGCCTCTCCTAAGAAATAACTAAAGATCTAGCACCAAGGGAGAGGGGAGGAAGCTCACCTCATTTCCGACATTTCCACCATTTCCGGCCATGGATCTTGTCACTCTTCTCGGCGGCATCTTCTTCTCCTCGGCGGCGGCGGTTCTTCACGGGATGAAGACTTGCTCCAGCACCTTCTTCCTCCTCTCCAGCAGTTTTTTCCAGAGAAAAGGGCTTGGAATGAGAATGAAAAATGGCTAGGGTTTCACTTCACCTTTTTATGTGAAATTGACACGGGTACGGGCACGCCTGTGTCCTTACCCGTGTCCTGCTCGGGTGGAATGTCGTCGACGGTTCGATTGCCGTTTTGATACATAAACATGGGTAGGGACACACCCGTGTCTCTACCCATGTCCAAGTGACACGACCGTGTTGCTGACCTTGTCCTGCTCGGGACACGCTTCGTCGAGTTTTACTGGGCACACACTGGTAGGGACACACCCGTGTCTCTACCCGTGTCCTCCTCGGGACACACTTCGTCGAGCTCTAATCGATGCTCATGGGTAGGGACACACCATGTCCCTACCGTATCCTCATACACACGGGTAGTGACACGCCCGTGTCACTAACCGTGTCCTTCTCTGGGATAACTCGAGTCGACTCGAGTGTTGGTTGGACACACGAGTAGGGATACGCCCGTGTCGCTACCCGTGTCTTTCTCGGGAACAACTGGTTGGACATACACGGGTAGGAACACGCCATGTTTCTACCGTGTCTTCATACACATGGGTAGTGATACGCCCGTGTCATTACCTGTGTCCTTCTGTGGACCTACTCGAGCCGTCGACTCGAGAGCTGGCCTCACACACACGGGTAGGGACATGCCCGTCTCTCTACCCGTGTCCCACTCTAGACTGACTTCTCCTCTCTGTTACAAGTGCAGCCTGTAACACCCCCTATCCGTCGCATAATATATAGCAGTATGTCCGGCCGGGCCCCGACGCCATATACCACAGACAGACCGGGTGGTTACTCAATGGAAACCATCCAACCAATCATAACGTCCTACACAGAGCATTCTAGCGGAAGCAGTTTATAAGTTGCAATAAAAAAAAAACCAGCACCAAGCATGAATGTCCACTAAACACCAAATAGGAATGTAGTACATACACCAGTACAAGCCTTAAGGCCTTACAAAAATGGTTTACTTAATATTACATGTTTTACAAACCACGGCACGCATGCCGGTCATACATGAATAAAAGCAGTAAACACTCAAATTAGGCCTTCGAGGGCCGACTTCGCAATTTGGGCTTTAGCCCGCTATTGACCGCTTGGTACAGCAGCACCTGCAAGCAACAAACCACCGCACAGTGGCAAACAAAAGCAACGGTCAGCAATGCTGACCAAATTATAATGATCTCGCCCCCAACTCGGGGCGGCGATGCTCCTTCCCTGCATTTTATTAGCATAAACATGCATTATAGTAATGTCACAACATCACAGGCATAGGCTCGCACAGCCACACACCCCGTGCACTCATGGCACATTCTCGGTGAACCGGCCAATGTCACGTCAATTTAAGCCATAAATATTTCAGACTCACCACCGCCACTTTGACGGCCAAACATATGAGCATTATGTCTTCTTGGCATGGGTCCCGTCAATTTAAGCCATAGACCGCCGAAGACCCTCATCTATGCCAACGGCTCTAACCGAATGACATAGAACGAGTACGGTTCCATCTAACTCGTGCTCACATCGCAACGACAATTTAAGCCATATGCGCGGCTCAAACTTCTCCCGAGTCCCGTTTCCATCACAAAATCACATAACCCGGTTATGTTCAAGTTGGCTCCGAGGCCACCAAGTTGGCAAGATCACGCATCTGCCCAGTTTTCTGGGTGCACCTTAGGGTTAATCCCCAAGGCTCCCTGTTGCAATCTACCACGTAGAAAACCCGAAAAACAACCAATCGCACAGAGTCTTCTCCGGCATTTATGCAATGCAACATCACCGATCCAGACCAACATGTCCGGATAGGCTTCACACATCATGCCTATGTCCGTTCTCGCTTACGGACTCTACACAACGGGGACTTTACATATCTACCCAAAGGAACGCCTCCAACTCACCGCAAACTCGCGAGAGCGGGCTTCCTATGCAAAAAAGGAGAGCTTCACATGCTCAAGAAGAGAATCGTTACCCTAGCGTTCTTCACTGGCGCCATGGAAATGTAAGCGGATGAAAAGCACCGCACTCTCTTTGCCTCCGTAGATCCGAAGTCGGCTCGCGATTTGGAGCTTCGAAGCTCCTCCAATGACCGGATCGAGCTTCTTCTTCCTCCTTTTATCTCACCTCTCTCTTGACTTATAAAGAGAACCACTCAAGTAAAAGTGAGGGTTTCAAAGGTCCAATCCCGGGTATATCCCATCAGGAATAACCCCCAGCCGTTCGATCCCAAATTAAAGAAACGAACGGCCTTGATTCGGGCCTGAAATACTAAAACTGGGCCGAACACGACCTGGCACACGCCCGTGTCCAGGGCCGTGTTCCACATTCTCCGTCAAAATCGACGCGCCTGGAATAACACACGGGCATCCAACATGCCCGTATTCGACCTGACACGCCCGTGTTCCAACGGACACGACCGTGTGGTCGGCCGTGTGCCTCCATTAACACAGCCACGAAAAAAACCCGAGACTCACACGGGTATTGGACACGCCCGTGTGCTAACCCATGTCTACTCGAACACGCCTGGGCACCAGTCCGTGTTCACGGTCTCGACACTTCGTCGAGTGAAGTTCGTCGACAACCCGACACGGCCTTGGACACGCCCGTGTCCTAGGACATGTGCCTTGTCTCGACACATCGTCGAGCGAAATTCGTCGACTATATGACACGGCCTTGGACACGCCCGTGTCCTTGGCCGTGTACCTTGTCTCGACACATCGTCTAGCGAAATTCGTCGACTCCCTGGGCCGATCGTCGACACGGGCTCGACACGCCCTGAGACACGCCCGTGTCTCAGGCCGTGTTCTCTGCTCGACGATCGTCGACTCCAAAATCGTCGACCTCTCGACCAAATCGTCGACTCCAGCCTGACACGCCCTGCGACACGCCCGTGTCCCCGGCTGTGTGCCTACTGCTAGATTCCAAATCTGGCCCAAAACGTCTCCCGTCTCTCTTTTGAGTTTCGGGGCGTTATAACTCTCCCCCTCTTAAAAGAATTTCGTCCACGAAATTATATAAAGGAAATACAAGTACCAAAATTAAATTGTACCTGAGCGGAACAACTCCGGATACTCATCAAGCATAGTCTGCTCTCGTTCCCAAGAGAGCTCCTCTCGACCGCAATTGTCCCATCGGACCTTGACCATCATGATCTCTTTATTGCGTAGCCACTTGACCTCTGAGTCCTCAATTCGCACGAGCTTGACTTTTGTCGTCAGCCCACTATCCACCGGCACTTGATCAACCGCGATCACTTGCGAAGGCTCTTGCACCGCCTTCCATAGCACCGAAATATGGAATACATCATGCAAACCACTTAGCTCCACTGAGAGCTTCAACCGATAGGCTGCTTCACCAACCCGCTCCAAAACCTCAATCGGCCCAAGGTACCTCGGGCTTAGCTTTTTCAATTGCCGCACCCACGAGACACCCTTGAACGGCTTGATCTTTAAGTACACATAGTCGCCCACAGCGAACTCCACGTTCCTGTGCTTGGCATTGTAGTACTTCGCTTGCCGGTCCTGAGCGATAAGCAACCTCTCCCGAATGGTACGCACCAACGAAGTAGCATCCTCCACTGCTAATTGCTTATACAACTTTGACTCACCCGTTTCTAGCCAAGACAACGGCGTGCGACATTTTCTACCATATAGGGCCTTGAAGGGCGCCATTTGAATACTTGCTTGGTAGCTATTGTTGTACGCAAACTCCACCAAATAAAGATGGTCTTCCCATTACTTTCCAAAGTCCAAGACACACATGCGAAGCATGTCTTCCATAGTTCTATTGACCCTCTCGGTCTGCCCATCCGTTTGCGGATGGAAGGCTTTGCTGAATTTTAACTTTGTTCCCAATATTTGCTGCACAAGCCTCCAATCATTGGACATGAACCGCCCATCTCGGTCACTCACGATGCTGCGGGGCACACCGTGAAGCCGTACAATATTATCCACATACAGTTTTGCCAACTACTCCACCGGATCATCCTTCCTATGCGGGATGAAATGCGACACCTTCGTTAACCGATCCACGACCAACCAAATAGCGTCGTTCCCCTTTTGCGACCTTGGCAAACCATGCACAAAGTCCATAGAGATGTCGTCGAATTTCCACTCCGGAATAGGCAAGGAATTAAGAAATACTCCCGGCTTTTGGTACTCCGCCTTCACCAAGGCGCAAGTTTGGCACCTCGCCACGTAGAGCGCCACATCCTTCTTCAAACCCGGCCACCAAAACAGTTTCTTTACATCGCGGTACATCTTCGTGCTCCCCGGGTGAATTGAGTACTTGGTATGGTGTGCCTCGTACAACAATTCCACCCGCAAATTGCCCACACTTGGGACGCACAGACGACCGTCTTTCCAAAGCAATCCGTCCTCCACAACGAATTAGGAATTTGACCCATCCAGAGCTTCTACCATGAACTGCTTCATATGGACATCCATATCCAAAGCCTGCCGAATCCGATCAGCCAGGTCATATTGAACTTCAGTCCAATTCAGTACTGCTTCAGCACTTGACTGCTTATCCACACAAACAATCTCCAGTGCCTCCAACTCCCACACCAACCGCTCATCATACACCGATAGCCAATTGGCGTGAGCTGGGGCTCGGCGACTCAATGCGTCCGCAATCGCATTACCTTTACCAGGCACGTAGTGGATCTTGAATGTATAGTCCCCTAGGAACTCCATCCATCTACGCTGCCGCATATTCAGATCTTTTTGATCAATCAGATACTTCAGGCTCTTGTGATCGGTGTAGATATCAATCTTCACACCGTACAAATAATGCCTCAACAACTTCAAGGCAAAAATCACGACCGCTAACTCCAAGTCATGGACCGGATAATTCCTCTCATGCACTTTCAGCTGTCTCCAGCCATAAGCTATCACACTTCCGTGTTGCAGTAGCACGCAACCCAAACCGCTGCCCGAAGCATCGCTATAAATCTCATATCCTTCGGTCCCAATCGGCGAACTCAGCACAGGCGTCGTGGTCAACCGACATTTCAACTCCTCAAAAGCTCGCGCGCACTCCAGCGTCCAAACGAACTTCTGCTCCTTCCTCGTCAAAGCAGTGAGAGGTAACGCTATCCGCGAGAAGTTCTCTACGAAGCGCCTATAATAGCCGGCAAGCCCCAGAAAGCTCCGGACTTCCGCTACCGTAGAAAGCTCAGGCCACTCCCGTATCGCAACAATCTTCGTCGGATCCACTGCAATACCCTCTCCACTCACTATATGACCGAGGAACGCCACTGAGGATAACCAAAACTCGCACTTCGAGAACTTGGCATACAACTGATTCCTCCTTAGTGTCTCCAAAACCAAATGAAGATGCTTGAAGTGATCTTCCTCACTCTGCGAGTACACCAAAATATCGTCGATGAAGACGATCACAAAATGGTCCAAGTACTCCCTGAAGGTCTTGTTCATCAGATCCATGAACACTGACGACGCATTAGTCAGCCCAAATGGCATGACCGTAAACTCGTAATGCCCGTATCTCGTACTGAACGCTGTCTTCGGGATATCACTCTCCCTTATTTGTCGCTGATAGTACCCAAACTTGAGGTCCATCTTTGAGTACACCGTCAACCCGACCAACTGATCAAAAAGATCATCGATCCGGGGGATCGGGTACTTGTTCTTTTCCGTCAATTTGTTGAGCTTCCGATAATCAATACATAACCTCAAGCTTCTGTCCTTCTTCTTAACAAAGAGGACCGGCGCGCTCCAAGGCGAAGAACTTGGGCGCACATACCCTTGCTCCAACAACTCTTGCAGTTGAACCTTCAGCTCCGCCATTTCCTTAGGCGCTAGCCGATATGGAGAGCGTGACACAGACTTTGCACCTGGTACGAGCTCTATCATAAAATCTATCTCCCGTTGAGGCGGGGCTCCAGGAAGATCTCTAGGGAACACATTAGGGTACTCTGATACCACTGAAATACTATCCAACGCGGGCTTCGGCTTTGCAACCTCCACTAGTGTAAAGAACAGTTCTTCACCGGCACGAACCGCCTTGACCACCTGAAGAGCCGACATCAACGTCTTGCTCGACCCCTTCATGCCCGTGAAAGTCGTCTCATGACCTGCTCCCAGCTTGACTTCCTTGCTACCGCAATCGATATAGGCTTGCTGCTCCGAGAGCCAGTCCATGCCAAAAATAACGTCGAACTCCACCAACGGTAGTAACGACGCTTACAGATCGAACACCTGATTCCCAATGCAAATCTTAACACCGCAGATTCTATCCGCGCGCATCGAACACCCATTAGGCAACAACACATCCAACTTATCCTTCGCCATCGAAGAAGGGACTCAGATGCGTGATATAAATCCTTCAGACAAGAAAGAGTGTGAAGCTCCCGTATCGAAAAGTGCTCTTGCCGGATTTTCACAAATCAAAACAAATCCTAATCAAGCAGTGGTAAGGTAACATGTGCATAACAAGTATTTAAAGGAATTAACTTGCTATAAATTAAATCGTACCTGTCACCACATCCGCCTGTTTGATGGCCTCCTGTTGGCCAAGATTATACACCCTTGGTTGGGCCGGAGCATAATGGGATGCGGTCGACTCCACCGCCTTGCCCTTCTCTTTGTAAGTTGCTCCCGACTTTCTTTCGGACTTGGGACGTCCGCTCCAACAGTCACGGGCAAAATGCCCCGGCTTCCCGCAAGTAAAGCATGCACCCGGGGTCCGACCCGTAGTCGCCCCAGAAGCACCAGAAGGAGCTGGACCCGAAGTCCTATGCTTCTTGTGGAATCTTCGATAGCCGGACTTTGAAGCAGTCGACACTTTGAATTCAGACTTCTTGTCACCCAAGCTTTTCTTTGCTTGTACATTCTTCATGTCCTTCTCCAAGGATCGGGCCATGTTGACCAAGGTCAAGAAACCCTGCGTCATCGGCCCCGAGAGTAGTAAACTCAACTCATCTCTCAACCCTTCGTGGAATCGATTCGTCTTGCGCTCCTCATCCGCAATAGTGGAGCTAGCATATCGACTCAAACGAGTAAACTCGTGGAGATATTCATCCACACTACTGTCCCCTTGAACCAACTTCAGGAACTCGTTCTCCAACGCTATCCTCTGCGTCGAAGGGAGGTATCTAGCCAAGAATAGTCTCGAGAACTCCTCCATCGAGACATCAAAAAGTTGCCCACCTCTCAGTAAATGCAGCTCCAATCCTTCCCACCACATTCTCGCTTCACCGTTCAGAAGGAACGTAGCAATGGTGGTCATTTGCCACTCCTCTAACTCCGTTGTTGTCATGACTCTCTTCACCCTGGAGAGCCAGTCTTCAGCTTGAGATGGGGTTCCCAACCCCGAGAATACCGGAGGATTAAAGCTCATGATATGTTTAAGCTGTCTCTCGGTTGCCCTCCTTGGCACCAACAGCTCCAGAACTACCTGTTCTACTCTCCTTGGCTCAGCCGCTTGCAGCGGTACCTGCTCCATCGTAGGAGCGGGCCGCTGCATTTGCCTTATAGGCTGCGTATTAATCATGGCCAACACTGCTTCGGCCACCAAACATATGGTCTCAGGCGACGGAGGTGTTGAAGGAGCTTCATTAAGTGCACTGCTAGCCTCAGAAACTCGACGTTCCGACGGCCCATCACCACTTCTGGTCACCTATAGTGGTACAAAACACCGTTAAGCGACCAAATAAAATTGCAAACATCAATTATAGGAATGCGCAGGTTCCCCAAACACGTGTATTTTCATTCCTAAGTGGACATTCATGGGTTCTTTTACTGTTATAACGATGACGCACACACATGTGCTCACCACCCCTTAAAAGAATTCGACCACGAATTCATCTTAAGCCCGACCAAAACCAGTAGTCTGATACCAAATTGTAACACCCCCTATCTGTCGCATAGCATATAGCAGTAGGTCCGGCCGGGGCCTGACGCCATATACCACAGACAGACCAGGTGGCTACTCAATGGAAACCATCCAACCAATCATAACGTCCAACACAGAGCATTCTAGCGAAAGCAGTTTATAAGTTGCAATAAAAAGTACCTAGCACCAAGCATGAATGTCCACTAAACACCAAATAGGAATGTAGTACATACACCAGTACAGGCCTTAAGGCCTTACAAAAATGGTTTACTTAATATTACATGTTTTACAAACCACGGCACGCAGGCCGGTCATACATGAATAAAAACAGTAAACACTCCAATTAGGCCTTCGAGGGCCGGCTTCGCAATTTGGGCTTTAGCCCGCTATTGACCGCTTGGTCCAGCAGCACCTGCAAGCAACAAACCACCGCACGGTGACAAACAAAAGCAACGGTCAGCAATGCTGACCAAATTATAATGATCCCGCCCCCAACTCGAGGCAGCGATGCTCCTTCCCTGCATTTTATTAGCATAAAAAGGAATTATAGTAATGTCACAACATCACAAGCGTAGGCTCGCACGGCCACACACCCCGTGCACTCTGGGCACATTCTCGGTGAACCGGCCAATGTCACGTCAATTTAATCCATAGACATTCCGGACTCACCACCGCCACTTTGACGGCCAAACATATGAGCATTATGTCTTCTTGGCATGAGTCACGTCAATTTAAGCCATAGACCGCCGAAGACCCTCATCTATGCCAACGGCTCTAACCGAACGACATAGAATGGGTACGGTTCCATCTAACCCGTGCTCACATCGCAACGACAATTTAAGCCATATGCGCGGGTCAAACTTCTCCCGAGTCCCGTTTCCATCACAAAATCACATAACCCGGTTATGTTCAAGTTGGCTCCGAGGCCACCAAGTTGGCAAGATCACACATCCGCCCAGTTTTTCGGGTGCACCCTAGGGTTAATCCCCAAGGCTCCCTGCTGCAATCTACCACGTAGAAAACCCGAAAAACAACCAATCGCACGGAGTCTTCTCCGGCATTTATGCAATGCAACATCACCGATCCAGACCAACATGTCCGGATAGGATTCACACATCATGCCTATGTCCGTTCTTGCTTATGGACTCTACATAACAGGGACTTTACATATCTACCCGAAGGAACGCCTCCAACTCACCGCAAACTCGCGAGAGAGGGCTTCCTATGCAAAGAAGGAGAACTTCACATGCTCAAGAAGAGAATCGTTACCCTAGCGTTCTTCCTTAGCGCCATGGAAATGTAAGCAGATGAAAAGCACCGCACTCTCTTTGCCTCCGTAGATCCGAAGTCGGCTCGCGATTTGGAGCTTCGAAGCTCCTCTAATGGCCGGTTCTAGCTTCTTCTTCCTCTTTTGCTCTCACCTCTCTCTTGACTTAGAAAGAGAACCACTCAAGTAAAAGTGAGGGTTTCAAAGGTCCAATCCCGGGTATATCCCATCAGGAATAACCCATAGCCGTTGGATCCAAAATTAAAGAAACAAACGGCCTTGATTCAGGCCTAAAATACTAAAACTGGGTCGAACACGGCCTAGCACACGCCCGTGTCCAGGGCCGTGTCCCCTAATCGCCATCAAAATTGACGCGCTACGAACAACACACGGGCATCCAACACGCCCGTGTTCGACCTGACACGCCCGTGTTCCAACGGACACGGCCATGTGGTCGGCCGTGTGCCTCCATCGACACAGCCCCAAAAACAACCCGAGACTCACACGGGTATTGGACACGCCCGTGTGCTAACCCGTGTCTACTCGAACACGCCTGGGCGCCAGTCCGTGTTCACGGTCTCGACACTTAATCGAGTGAAGTTCGTCGACCACCCGACACGGCCTTGGACACGCCCGTGTCCTAGGCCGTGTGCCTTGTCTCGACACATTATCGAGCGAAATTTGTCGACTACATGACACGACCTTGGACATGCCCGTGTACTTGGCCGTGTGCCTTGTCTCGACATATCGTCGAGCAAAATTCGTCGACTCCCCGGGCCGATCGTCGACACGGGCTCGACACGCCCCGAGACACGCCCGTGTCTCAGGCCGTGTTCTCTGCTCGACGATCGTCGACTCCAAAATCGTCGACCTCTCGACCAAATCGTCGACTCCAGCCTGACACGCCCTGGGACACGCCCGTGTCCCAGGCCGTGTGCCTACTGCCAGATTCCAAATCTGGCCCAAAACGTCTCCCGTCGCTCTTTTGAGTTTCGGGGCGTTACACAGCCTAGCTGCCAGCACTTCCCTGAGCCCAAGTCAGCTCTCCTGACTCAAAAACACACGCGAGGCGCCTAGCGCGAATCGGGACGTTACAACATCTATCCTAAACAATTGCCAAAAGAACAACATCCAAATATAGGGGTTGGCATGATTTGGTTTGATTCAAAAAACACATGGTTTGCAACCAAACCAAGCAGAGCCATTCAATTTGGATTAAAAATCCAAAAAAATCAAGCAGAACTCTTTATGAAACCAGTTATTTGTTTCTGATTAGTTTGGTTTGGCATATAATTGTGTTTGAGGATGGTTCTAATTGAGTTTATGTGAGATATTTTTCTGATAGATTTTTTTGGAGTAGGTTGTAAATGTAGTATCAGTTATAATTTTGTTTTGATGAATCATGATACTTTATCTAGAGCATGTTTCAGTTTGGCAATTTTTTTCAGTTAATCAAATTTAGGACTTTAATAAAACCAAATAAATTGTTTATTAGAAAACTACAAACCTAATCATTCACCTCTATTCAGTGTCTCCTCTTCCTGTAATGATAGTTGGGATGAAAGTGGTTTCTTATAATGCCTTCTAGTAGTTTCATATAATATTAATACCTTCTAGTAGTTTTATAAAATGCCTTCTAGTAGTTTCATATATTCCTGCAATTAGTTTTATATATGGTGTTGATGAAAGTGTTTGTGTATGTGTGTATGTGTTTGTGTTTGTGTATGTGTGTGTAAGTGTGTATGTGTGTGCAAGTGTGTTTGTGCATATTTGGGTAGTTGTTTTTATGTGCTTACTTATTGTTGCAATTTTTGCATATATTTGGATGGACAAAATAAAGAATCAAATAGACGTAGGAGAGCAATTGTGGCAGCGACTCTTGCTGCAGCCATTGTAGTTTTGATGAAACCCAAGGTTACAAGAGGTCTTGTAGAGGACGATGTTAAGACTATTTTAAGGAGGGTGTTATTTGTTTGATTAAATAGTGGGATGAATGTGAACTGTTTTAACCAACTTCATATGAATAGAAGCTCTTTTGAAACTTTATGCAACATTTTGATTAGACGAGGATTACTAAGAGATACAAAATGTTTCAATTAGAGAGTCGAACCACCATCAGAAGATTGTCGCTATATCCGAAGCACCATCAAATTTCAAACTTTTAGTATTTTTCTTTCTACCCTTGCCAAGAAGATTGTCGCTAGCAGTAGCTGAAATAACACATTTATTATCACCAACCAGTCCCTCAAGTGGCTTTTTTGTTTTATGTTGTATTTTTTATTTTCATTTTATATTCATTTTTCTATTAACATTTTTTAATTCAGGTGTGACCAACAATTTTCCTTTGTAAGTAGTAGAGTGAATCATTCAATTTTGTAAAGCACAATCTTCATGTCTGATTTATAATCTTTATTAATTGTGTTATTTTTTTATATAGGTGCCAATCCGATTTATTATTAACAATGGACAGAAGATGGATGAGAGAGTTACGACATTCGAAGACTTATTTAGATGGCGTAAAATATTTGCTAGATTCATACTATTCATATACACCAATTACTAAGAAGTGCCTGTGTCCTTGTAAAAAGTGTGTAAATTTAAAGAAGTGGGATATAGATGCGGTAGAGTGGCATCTTGTATGGAATGGTATTATGGAGAACTACACAAAATGGATATACCATGATGGACGTTTAATTAATAATGAAGTCTTACAAAATAATAATCATCCTTTAATTATAGGATCTTTGAACCATACTAACAACTCTAGTGATCCGATGAATGAACTTCTGCATGCTGTTATTCCTAATTTAGCAAACAATGAGAGTTTGTATGAACAAGAATTTTTTTATGATGATATCGGCATAAACACACATTTTGAGAATCCTCAAGCTCCCATTAATGAAGATGCGAATAATTTATACACCACTCTCTTAGAGGAAAATAAGTCATTATGGGAAGGATGTCAAGAGTACACAAAATTATCCTTCTTATTGAATCTCCTGCATATTAAGACACTTGGAAAATGGAGTAATGTATATTTTGATATGTTGTTGAAAGTTCTACAAGGAGCAGTGCCAAACGAATATAAATCAGTGCCGGCTAACTATCGTGAGGCCAATAAAGTCACATCTAAATTGGGCCGCAGATATATTAAGATTGATGCATGTGAAAATGATTGTTCATTATTTTGGGACTTACATAAAAATGACAATTTTGTCATATATGTGGACAATCACGATGGGTTGATGTACAAGACGATCAATTGACTCACTGATCGAGAAAACGTAAGTAACAAGATGTGATCATTGTGAGGAAGTCACCCAAAAAAGTTTTTCGGTATTTTCCATTGAAAGAACATTTGGAGCGACTATTTCTTTGCAAGAAAACTGCTGAGATGATGCAGTGGCATGCCAAAGATCTTAATCATGACAGTTTAATGCATCACCCTAGAGATTGCTTGGCATGGAAAGAATTTGATCAACACCACAAAAAGTTCTCAAATGATCCTCGAAATATTCGTTTAGGACTTGTTACTGATGGATTCAATCCATTTGGTGATCTTATCAACACACATAGTACGTGGCCAATTATACTAGTGATATACAATGTGCCACCTTGGGAGTGCATGAAGAAAAGATCTATTATCATGTCGGGTTTGATACCTGGGACAAAGATGTCAGGAAATAATATTGATGTGTATCTACAACCATTAATAAAAGAGTTGAATGAGTTATGGGAAGTGGGGTGGAAGTGCTTGATGTTTTAGATGGAAAAAAATTCACACTACACGCAGCACTATTATGGACTATTAGCTATTTTCCCGCGCTTGGTAATCTATCGGGATGGAACACACATTCGAAACTTGGATGTCCATCATGCGGGTTGGATACTCAATCATGTTGGCTAAAGAATAGTCAAAAAACTATTTATCAGGCTCATCGTTGATTCTTGCCAGTTGATCATCCATATCGGAAAGCAAGAAAGTTTGGTCGACGTGAAATGCATATTTGTAGTAAAAAACCTTCCAATGGACGAAGAGTATCAGAGGAAACCCAACATCTTCATGTTGTGTTTAGTAGAGAAAATAATTCAGCAGGACCTACCAAGTATTGGAAAAAAAGAAGTATATTTTTTGAACTTCCCTATTGGAAGACAAATTTACTACGTCATTGTCTTGATACGATGCATATAGAAAAAATGCGTGTGATAATATTTTGAACACTATATTGGGTGACCCGATCAAATCCAAGGATAATGTGCGTACTAGAAGGTATTGTAAGGATCTCGGGATTCTAAAACATCTATGGATCCAAGAAAGAGATGATGACACCAAGATTATTCCTCCAGCTTGCTTCACCATGAGTAACATGGAGAAAGATATCTTTTTAAGAATAATAAAGTCATTACGAGTTCCTGATGGATATGCCTCCAATATATCACGTTGTGTTAAACTGAAGCAATGCAAAATACAAGGCTTAAAGAGCCATGATAATCACATTATAATGCAACAATTGTTGTCGATTGGTTTACAATCAGTGTTACCAAGGCATATAGTGACACCATTGATGGAGGTTTCTATGTTCTTTAGAGAATCATGTTCCAAAAAACTAAATGTTTCAGATTTGTTGAAGATTTAAGATCGCATTATAGTGGCTTTATGTCAACTCGAAATAATTTTTCCCCCTTCATTCTTCACTGTAATGATTCATCTTTAACAAGAAGCTATTTTGGGTGGCCCAGTACAATTTAGATGGATGTATCTCATCGAGAGGGAACCTGGACATTATAAAAATATGTACGAAATAGAGTAAAACCAGAAGGATCTATAACAGAGGGTTATATAGCGGAAGAGATTTTGACATTTTGTTCTCGGTTCTTAGAAGGGATAGAGACTCGATTTAATCAATCAAGTCGTAATACTGCAAATTCTATGTCTCCAACTCCAGCATTTAGGATGCTTCCACAAGTTGGGAGTGCAACAAGGGGCGCTGTCTTGAAGGCACTAGATCCAATTAGCCTTATGCAAGCTCATCGATATATTTTGTTCAACTATGCAGAGCTTGAAATTTTTCGAAGGTAAGTTTTAATAAACTTTAAAACCATGATAAAGATTATTTATTCTTAAAATGTGCATTAATTAATATTATTTTAATAGCGAACTTCGAGAAGAATTGAAGAATCGCCACCAACCCCTATGTATTGATGTGGACCGCTTAGAGAATCTACTTCATAAATAATTCTCAGAATGGTTTAAACAAAGAGTAAGAATCATCATATGCATGTACATTAATTTGCGCATGTTTGTGCTCGTACCTAGATCTACAATGAATTATGTTTCCATTTTATCATAACAGGTTAATCGTGATGGTGCAATTTTTGATGACGCTCAATTATGACAATTAGCCCTCGAACCAAACTCTATTGTTCGTAGCTACAAAGGATATAATATAAATGAGTTTTCTTTTCGAATTGTAGGCAGTGAGATTCACAAGAGGACGCAAAATAGTGGAGTTGAAGTTATGTCTAATCATGTTGGGCTTCAAGAGGATATCAATTATTTTGGTAGAATAACTTAGATTATAGAGCTGGATTACTTTGACTTTGCTAAAGTGATGCTTTTTAAATGTGATTGGGTTAATCCTACAAATAATGTGGGTGTGAAGAAAGATTTATATGGGTTTACATTGGTTAATTTCACAAATTTGATACATACATGAACAACACTTGAACATGACCCATATATATTTCCTTCTCAAGAAAGAATGGTTTATTATATTCATGATCCTAAACAATCAAATTGGGAATTGTTCATGAGGATGTTACCACGCGATGAGTATAAAATAGGAGAATTTGAAGTTGGAAGTGTTGATGATCATGGAAACTTCATTCAATGTGTTAGTGATGACATACACAATATTCAAAATTTATATCAAGATGATGATGAAGACACCAAGATGGTTAGAACAGATGTTGAGCCTACAATTGTGAAAGAGAAGCCAATTTATAATCACTAAGTGGGTTGATTATGCCCATTCCATGACTACCAACATAATAAACCTCTTTTTGCATCCTCCTGTCATTGTTGGAGATTTATCATATCAAGGTAATTTCTTATTTTTCAATTATGTGGTGCTATTATGATTGATTTATGCATCTTTTGTCCATCTATTATTTTAATTTCAATCTTAAAAAATTTTGAGTGATTTTTCATTTTGATCTACCTGAGGAGTAATTTTTCTATATTAGCTGTATTACTAGTGTATAATAATAGACAGATCATGTTATCTTGTAAATATTTGATTTTGTTATCATGCAGATATTTGATGGCTCCTAAGAGAACATTTGCTCCAAGAAAATTATTTGTTTCAAGGGATAACTCTCTAGCTAAAGATCAACACAAAGGTGTTAGCGGTGGCCCTTATGTGAGCACTTTAAATGCCCACAAGGAACCACTACATGATCCAACAACTACACATTATTTTTCAACAGATGAAAGCTTTGATGAGAATCAACATAGTGATCAAGAAGCTGTCAATCTTAGTAATGAAGTCCTAGAGACCCCAGGTAAATAATACATGTTTTTCTTTATATGATTTTCAATAAATGCAAGTAGAATAATCAAAGTTTTTGTATATGTAGGTACAAATAGAAGTAAAAAGTTATGAGGAGTAACAACATGTAAGAATATTCATCTTATGCCATCTGATAAAGTTATCTTATTGGAGAGAAACAAACATGGGCAATTTGTTGGAAGTGGCGCACCTCAACTTTCATCATTCTTAGGGACACTTGCACGAAATACATCATTATTTCCAATGACCCCTCTATCTTGGACGCATGTGTCCCAGTATAGCAAGTAAACTGCATGGAGTATGGTTAAAGTAAGTGTGTGCACATAAGCAAAAAACATGATTTCATTAAATATAACAATAACTGTATAAGCTTAATGTTTTATTCATGTAGCAAAGATTTCTCGTATTTGAGACAGACAGAAAACTTATCATGAAAATTATAAGAGAAAGTTTTAGGAATTGGAAGTCAACTTTTAAAAAGCAATATTATGATCCATTGGGTACTCCGGAAGCACTTATTGCATGAGGTGGTTCTATAGATATGCCAGAGAGCCAATTTGTTGACATTGTGAAATATTGATATTCGACAAAAGTAAGGATATTATAACTTTATTTATTTATTTTTCCAACTTTTTGTATAAATTTCCAACATATTAAAAGTTCGAGAGTATAACTTTTCTGATGTCGTAGATTATAAGTGAAAAAATAATGTATGTTGCCAAAAAATACTGGTGCACATACTCTTGGACGGATGAGCCTTGCAAATCGAAAAAAGACTTGTTATGCATATATACATATATATAATATATATCTTTTTGTTTCCTACTTTATTACATAAAGCTAAATAGTTTATTTTTATAAGGAAATTGAATTGGGCAGAGAGCCAACTCGCATTGAATTATTCTTAGATAGTCGCACAAGCAAGAAAAATGGGAAAACTTTGGTGAATGATGATGCAATATCAAAAAAAGTAAGTGGTTCATTCTTTAGCTTAATTATTTAAATATTTAAATAACATCCAAATTGTTTACTGAAGATTTTATTTGTGTACTTTTTTCTAGGTTGCCTTGGACAAGGCTATAGAGGAACAAATATCGCAGCATCCTCCCGACACACTAATAAATGAAATTCATGAAGGTGCTTTTAAGTAAAAAAACATAACACTTTATTTCAATTTAGAGTATGGTGCAATAAATTTTTATTTCTCTTTTAGATCTACATTTGGACCAGAATATTATGGTCAATGTCGTGGTATGGGAATGGGTGTCACTGCGATTCAGGTATACCTTGATTTATCACGTTGCGCAAGAACAACTAGCTTGAAACATACAAATCCAGAAGAGTTGCGGGAGATTGAACAATTGAAATTACAAATGTCTATCATGCAAAAGACCATAGATCGTCTTATGGATGACAGGTCACACCAAAATTCTAGGGATGATTCATCTGGAACATCAGTGGGGCAAGGGATACATCTATCACCAGACCAAGTAATAATTGTGTTTAAATCAAGTTAATAATGCTTGGATTAATTAGAATTGTTTTATAAATATTTATTATGTGTGCAGTTCTTGAGAATGATGACTTCTATTTAAAGATCAAACATAAATGAGACTACCCCTAACAACACCCCAACACCATCTCCTACTAAAAATATCAATTCAAATCAAGGTTTGGTTTCTCTCTTCTTCTATTTTTTTGAGATTCAATTGAATGGAAAATGATTATGATATTCAATTTTACCCTTTGTAACGACTTTACATTGAAAGGGGTAACAATCATGAAATTTTTATTGGGTCTCTTAAATAAGCATGTGCATACCTAATCTCCTTAATAATTCACAATTGTCGTTATTTGCCATAAGTTATTTTATGCACACTTTGCATGTGGAACTATTTAAGTACGTTAAGATTCAAATATTTAGATTACATCAAACCATTCTTTATTAAGTAAATAAACATCTTGTAGGCAAACCTTACACTGAATTTTTGCAAGAGTCCGCTTCCAAGACTCGAACATGTGACCTCCACGTCACATGGCAACACCTCAACTGGTGTGCTAAGGCTCCCCTTCATAAAATAAAAACCTAAATTAGACTAAAAATCATAGATCCACACAAAATGATCGGCTCTGATCATTGTGTAGACCCATCTGTGTTGTGATCCCCATCAACTTGCTCTCTCATATATTAGACTTCTCTAATTCCAGATTTTTTTTGTTTGTTGGGGAGGGGGCCTTAATTAATTTCAATTTAGGATTCTGCGGTTATTTCCTAGCACGAGTTGTGTTGTCCTTTCTTCTAGTTTGTGCCTCTAATGTTGTGACATTTTAGTTCCACTTACTATTTTCTGTGCAGTTTTTTTTCATTCCTCACCTGAAACTCTTTCCTTCCTTGCCTCTCTCTCCTCCTTCCCGGGTGGTTGTCGCCCGCGCCCGTCAGATCGAGCAGCTCCCTAGCATATCAAACAGATCTTGCTTTTCTTCCCATTTGCTGCCTCCTGGCTGGAGTCTCCTCTGCCAATGTTTTCTCATACAATGATGATATATTTGAAAGCATACTTAATTTCTTCTCATGCAATGATCCATTACCATTTTTCCCCTTAAAATCATTTGGGGGTAGATTCATGAGAAGTTTTTTTTGCTCCAATTCAAAGATCACTGATCTTGCTCAAGTTCGTAGAGAAATGGTTCTATCGTTTATTTATATAGTCTTTAGTTTTGGACTGATTTTTTTTTAGATTTTCTGATTATAATTTTGACACAGATATTGATGATTTGTTGTTTGGATGGGTAATGAGATTTCTTTATCTGAAAATGATCTGCGTCTACCCTTCAAGGAAATGATTTGCGGCTAGATTTAAATTTGGATCATTATAGTTGTTGCTGGAAGTTGCTGGATCTTTAGTCTATGTTTTGATTAGTTTTATTATGATACTTTCATAATTGTTGTTAGAGTTTGATATTAATTTCAGTTATTCGTCTTTCTATTGATGTTTAATTTTGCTTGCAAACAATTATGTAGCAATGTCAATTTATAATATAAAATAGCTTTCAAACAGCCGTTCTGCCAAAGAGTTTAAACCAAAACACATTTCAAGCTGCACTTGATCGCAGGTTCACCAAATTTCCTGCAGGTTTTCATCAGAACTTTCCCAACAGCTCTAATCTCACCATTGCATTCAAATAGCAGCTTTATCATCAGCAACAAGTATCCATGACAAAGCCTTTATCTAAATCAGCCAACTTTTTTATTTTATTATTAACTTGCTGTAGTATAAGTGGCATGATCTCGTATATGATTTCCATAGCGCTTGTTATTATGTCATTAACTTATTAGTAACTTTCTTTATTTTCTACCTATTCTTTGTAGCGTTATTATCCCTCGCACACGGCAAATGTCTTGGTTTTTCATTATAATATCACTTCACAAAAGAAGCTCTTGTTCTTGAATCTTGGATGCTTCTATCAAATGGATAATTCTAGGCTCTCTTGATCCATACATACATGAGTTCTTATTGGTTCCATTTGTAGCTTTCTATTTCCCGGGTCCTAACCATAATATAAAGACATCTTCGTTGTAAAAGACAATGGTCAAAACCAATCCCCACAAAGTTGGTAAATTTTCAGAAGATTATTAAGTAAATTCCTAGCATCTTTTGGAATAATTCGAATTCCAGTTTCTAGTGAACATAAACTTAGCATTTGATGAAGCTAAACAATAAGGTTGCAATTTTATTAAACATTTGAAGATATATATTCATTCATAACTAGTCCGACACAGAAATTTAGTATAGATCAAGTTTCTACTTTTTAACTCACAAACATTGATACAACTTGATGCGCTTAGTAATGCCACAAGAACTAGCAACCTTACTAAATTCATTCACTGAACCACATGACCATGGTGAATGAAATCATCAAGAATTCATACAAACTTGGAAAAGATCTTGTCTGATAATAGATATTCAAACAACTTTAAAGTAATCTTAGTAGCTTGCTAGCAATCACAATTTCAAGTCCAATTTTACGTTGAAGTGGAGCATTTGGCTTGCTGGCACAAACTGCTGGACCAGCAGTTTGGGCAAACTGTTGCCAACAGTTTGCGCAAAAAAGTTTGCGCAAACTGCTGACAGCAGTTTGCGCAAACTGCTGGCAGCAGTTTGTGCCAAACCTGGTACAATATGCTGGCAGCAGTTTGGCTTGCTGACACAAACTGCTGGCAACAGTTTGCACAAACGGCTGGCAGCAGTTTGTGTCCAGTTTGGCACAAACTGCTAGCAACAGTCTGTGCCCAGTTTGGCACAAACTACTGCCAGCAGTTTGGCACAAACTGCGGGCGCTGTTGCCACCAATTTGATTAAAACTGCTGCTAGTATTTTATGGATACATATTGTGCGTTCTTTATATTTTCTTCTTCACATTATTATACTATTTTTCAAGTTATTTATGTTAATCTTACATGTAATTAGAATAAATATTTAATCGTGTGTTTCAATTTTGTTTGTTATGCAGGCAATTGATCAATTTTATTTGTTATGCTTAAAGTTTGAAAAGATGATGTGGGAGATGATGTACAAATGAAGTTGAATGCTCATCATTCTTGTTTCAATGTCAATGAAGCTAATGCTTAAAGAAGAAAATTTTGAAGGCTCATAGTGCTTATTTTGTTTCAGTTGTTTTTTTTGTATTGAAAACAATGTATATATTGAATGATTATGTTTTTTTGCAAGTTATGCTACTTGGAACAAGTTTGTTTATCATTAATATGATCTTTTGCATGTTTATACAATTCAATCTTAATGATGATTTAATATGTAGGTATTTAAATTATTTTATTTTGTACAAGTCAAGCTCTCATTATTTGGACAACATGTTGCAAATCTCTATCAATATATCTTAGTATTACTCTCAAAAATATTTAAAATATGAAAAATAATGTATTAAAAATAATATTTATAATTTTAATTAAGATTTTAGATGCTAAATTAATTTTTAGAGTTTAAATTATCATAAATTTCTATTTTTAAAAATTTCTTTCCTTAAAATGCAATGTTATGTTTTTTTAAAAAAATTTTATAATAGATTTTTAATTGCGTCGAAGTTTTGTAAAAAAAAAATCGTGGTAGAATTATTATTTTTTGACGTTTTTTGAAAGTGTCACGATAGAGCAATCATGATATTTTTTTTTGAAAAAGTGTCGCGATAGAACAACTATCAATTATGATGTTTTTTTTGGAAAACTGTCACCATAGAGCAATTGCCAAGCATGACGTTTTTTTGGAAAAAACGTCACGATATAGTACATTCCATTCACAACATTTTTTTTGAAAGCGTCACAATGAGCTACGGTGATGGCCACAATCATGACGGTTTGTGACGTTTTTATAAACGTCACGAAAACTATCGTGACGCTTTAAAATCATCACAAAAGTTATAAAAAAACGTTACCATATATCGACTTTGTTGTAGTGGCTGTTCGATAGGCCCATAGCGCATCATCGAGCTTTAGTGCCCAATCCGTCCTATTCATAGAAATAGTTTTTTCTAAAATGCATTTTAGCTCACGATTAACGACTTTGACTTGACCGCTCGTCTCGGGGTGATGGGCAGTGGAGAGTTTATGCGTGACACCATATTTGCCAAAATTTTGGCGAATTGGCTATTGCAAAAGTGAGTGCCCCTATCACTAACGATAGCGCGTGGTGTGCCAAATCGAAAAAATATTTTTTAAAAAAATTAATTACAACCCGCGCATCGTTGGTGGGGAGAGTTTGCGCTTCCACCCACCTTGGTACCCAGTCGACAACGACGAGAATATATTTATTTTGATAAGAGGGAAGGAGAGGTGCAACGAAATCAATGCCACAAAGATCAAAAAATTCGTACTCTAAAAAAAAGATTTAGTGACATCTCATCCCGGCAGGAGATATTACTCGACCGCTGGCATATGTCGCAAGTACTCATAAGGGTGTGAGCATCTTTAAAGAGCGTGGGTCGATAAAAGCCCGCCTCCAATGCCTTCCTTGTGGTACAGTTTGATTGATAATGACCACCTATTGGTCCCTCGTGGTAGTGGCACAATATCTGCAATCAACGTCTCACTATCTAGTCCACACAGACACGAAATAAGAAGGGGTCTTCCCAAAATTAATTATTTAAATTAGAAAAGAATTTCTTCTTTTGCTGACTCGAGAATTCTTTTGGAAAGACCCGGGCTACTAAATAATTTGCCAAATCGGCGAACCAGGGCGTGGAAAAAGTTTTTAGATTTTTGAGAGCGAGAAGACGCTCTTCATGAAATTTATCATTAATATCGGCCTCCACTAACGCTTCACTAGCGGGATTCTCTAAACAAGATAAATGGTCGGCCGCCAAATATTCAACACCCCTCTTGTCTCGGATCTCTAAGTCAAACTACTGCAAAAGGAGAATCCATCACAAAAGACGGGGCTTGACTTCCGTTTTACTTAATAAATACCTAAGTGCGGAGTGATCCGCAAAGACAACAATTTTTGAGAGAGTGATGTATGACATAAACTTATCGAATGCAAACACGATCGCTAGAAGCTCCTTTTCAGTGGTGGTGTTGTTGGTTTGTCCAGACGTGAGTGTCTTGCTCGCATAATAATCAGGTGAAAGAACTTATTCACATGTTTGCCTAAAACAACACCGACTATAATGTCACTCGCATCACATATAATTTCAAATGAGAGCGACCAATCTGGTGCAACTAGGATCAGAGAATTTACTAACTTTTCTTTAATGAGATTAAATGCTGAAAGAGATTCGTCATCAAAGACGAAAAAATACTCTTTTTCCAGAAGATGGGTTAACGACTTGGTGTTTTTGGAAAAATAATGAATAAAGCGCCGATAAAACCCCGCGTGGTCTAAGAAATTACAAATTGCTTTAAAGTTCGTTGGATAGGGAGTTTTTCAATAACCTCGATCTTGGCCTGGTCGGTCTCGATCCCTTTGCCCAAAATCTTATGGCCAAGGACCAATCCCTCTTGGACCATAAAGTGGCACTTCTCCCAATTGAGAGCTATGTTAGTCTCCCCACAATGGATAAGAACATGCTCAAAATTTTTTAAACAGTTTTAAACGAACTATCGAAGACCGAGAATTCATCCCTGAAGACTTCCATCACCTCTTCTACCAACTCGTCAAAGATTGTCAGCATACATCTCTGAAATGTAGCAGGAGCGTTGCATAAACCGAACGACATCCTTCTATAAATGAAGGTGCTAAAGGGACAAGTAAATGTAGTCTTCTCATGAGCCTAGGGTGAAATAGGGATTTGGAAATATCCTGAGAGTCCGTCGAAAAAATAATAGAAAGAGTGACCAGACAGGCGTTCTAAAATTTGATCGATAAGGTAACGAAAAATGTCTTTTCGGGTGGCATCATTAAGTTTTCGATAATTGATGCACATCCGCTAACCCGTAACTGTACGTGTTGGAATTAATTTGTTGTTTTCGTTTGTGACCACTATTATGCTGCATTTCTTTGGCACGACTTGTATTAGGCTAACCCAAGTACTGTCGGAGATGAGATAGATGATTCCCACATCTAGAAGTTTGATCACTTCATCCTTCACGACTTCCTTCATATTCGGATTTAGTCATCTTTGGGGCTGGATAGTATTGCGGGAATTATCTTCCAAAAAGATCTTGTGTGTTGAAACCAAAAACCGGCTTCTTGTGGAGTCTGAACCCTTGGGGAAGGGGTGATCGCACACTTACTTTGCCTGGCAAACTTGACCGACCGAAGACTTAAAGCTTAGAACTAACTCAAGGATCCAGCACGGAGGTCCCACCACACACATGGAAGATCTTAGAGCGATTTCCCTCCTTAGCCTGTGTCGAGCTAAGGTCACCTCAGAATGCTCTATAAGACAAGATAGTAAGAGAACAGAAAAAAGATTGCCTTCTGAGGTACCCCATTGGTTCTATTTATATATTTCTGAGTCTGGCCTGCAAATAATGTAACTTCGCTGTTCTAAACGGTTATATGCAGCCAAAAGCGGCCTGCCAACATCCAAACTCCGCCGTTCAAAAGGCTATTTACAACCCTACAATGGCATCCCAGTAATTTTACCTTTGGATCCCACTAGGCGACTGGTCCATATGGGCGCCACTCGCCTAAAGGGGTGAGTGCTGGAGCAGCCAGGCACTCGACTCCGCGATATCCTACCATGGGTGAATGCGAGACCTAAAGAACAATCGCTGAACACTAACGAGACCTTTCATGCCTTTTCGGGCGAGAGCCCCCTGACCTTCATTGGGCGAGAGCCCTTTTGCCCCTTAGGCGAAAGCTATTCGGGAAGGGTCTCGCTCGCCTTCCTGAGCCAAGATTAAAAGGTGTCCATAGCACTCACCTCATTCAATTCCAAGGAATTGAAGGCGTTGACAGTGCAAGCTTTACTCAACGCCAAGGGCTGAAGGCGTCGAGAGTGCAAGCTTCACTCAACGCCAAGGGCGGAAGGTGTCGAGAGTGCAAGCTTCACTCAACGTCAAAGAACTGAAGGCATCGAGAGTGCAAGCTTCACTCAATGCCAAGGAACTGAAGGCGTCGAGAGCGCAAGCGTCACTCAATGCCAAGGAACTGAAGGCGTCGAGAGCGCAAGCTTCACTCAACGCCAAGGGCAAAAGGCATTGACAGTGCAATTTTCACTCAACTCCAAGGGCGGAAGGTGTTGACAGTGCAAGCTTCACTCAACGCCAAGGAAAGGAGTTGACAGCGCAAGCTTCACTCAATGCCAAGGGTGGAAGGCGTTGACAGTTCAAGCTTCACTCAACGCTAAGGACGGAAGGCATTGACAGCGCAAGCTTCACTCAACGCCAAGGAACTGAAGGTGTCGAGAGTGCAAACTTCACTCAATGCCAAGGAAAGGCGTTGACAGCGCAAGCTTTACTCAACGCCAAGGGCGGAAGGTGTTGACAGGGCAAGCTTCACTCTACGCCAAGGGCGGAAGGCGTTGACAGCGCAAGCTTCACTTAATGCCAAGGAACTGAAGGCGTCGAGAGCGCAAGCTTCACTCAACGCCAAGGGAGGATGGGGTCTAGCTCGGTGTCTTGAGCCCTCTCCCCTCTAAAGATCCTGCCAAGTACTGATCTTAGAGGGGGGAACCCACTCATCGAATACCGGTTGTACATTGTGCGTACAGAATGAGGGGTTGATCCCCTTTATATTGGATAGCTGTCAGACAATTTCGTGGCGATGATTTCTTAAAACTAGAGCCAACTCAGAAATTTCTGAGTCGCTCAAATCAGAGGGGATGATGATGAATAGCTTAGAGTTGCTCTCTAAAAAGAGATATTTTAGATGGTGGGGGAGTTGATTCAACTCTAAGGTGGGTGGTTCCTCATAAGAGGTTTTGATTTTTAGGGTTCTGATGTGTAGTGGTTCGGTTGCTGTGTGGTGAAAGACTTCTTCTACACAGAAGAGATCGACGATAATGAGTTCATTATATGATGAAGATACTAACTCGGGTGTGAATAAAATTCATTTTCAAAACATTCCTCTAGGTAGAAGCATGAATCATCATTTGCTAAGGTATTACACATCGAGGGATTTATACTAAAACTGATTTCATCATCTCCGACCCGAAGGAGGAGCTTTCCATCACTTACGTCAATAATTGTGCGGGAGGCGGCAAGGAAGGGGCGACCGAGTATAAGGGGTACTTCGGCATCCTCTTCGATGCCTAAAATAACAAAATCCATTGGGAAAATGAATTTGTCTACTTTAACAAACACATCCTCCACTATCCCTACCGGATACTTAACAGATCGATCAATTAACTGAATACTCATGCGGGTGGGGTTCGAAAGTCCTAAACCTAGCTTTTTGAATAAAGAAAATGACATGAGATTTATACTTGCTCCCAAATCACCTAGTGCGTGTTTTACTAACAAATTACAAAAAAAGGCACGAGATGTAAAACCTTCCCGAGTCATTCACTTTCTAGGGTAATTTGTTAAGTACAACCATGGAGCATTCAACGTTAATGGAAATATGTGAAATATCCTTAAGTTTATTCTTATTGGAGAGCAACTCCTTGAGATATTTCACATACTTCGGCATTTGAGAGATAGCCTCGCAGAAAGGAACATTAATATGGATTTGTTTTAAAATATCTAAATTGTTTTTATAACTTTCCTCGGCGCGCTCATTTTTCAACTTAGATGGATAAGGTATATTCAAACTAGCGGCGTGCAGCGCAAACATAGCAGGTAAATTTGAAGCTAAAATAGGAGGAGGAGGAGGAGAAGGAAGTACCATGGGTTCATCATTTTGTAAAGCTACCTCCATTCTACTGTGGAGGGTGACTGTATTTGGGCTTTCTCTTGGGTTTTGTTCAGTGTTTCCTGGCAGAGTCCCTTATTGTCGCTCGGAGAACATCTTTACTAGCTGGCCCATTTAAATTTCCAAGCTTTTAATTGACCCGGTGATGTTCCTGCTATTAGATTCATTTGGGGTAACATACTTGGCGAAGACCTCTTCAAGCGCGGAGGGCTTTGGCGGTTACGATGGAAAACCAGGTGGATTTAAATTAACGGGGGAGATAGATTAAAAGAAGGATTTAGATTATGAGGGCGTTGAGCATTCCCTTGGTTGATCTATGAGAAATTCAAATTGTTCCTATAACCTGCATTATAAGTGTTATTATACGGAGCGTTATTCGGGTCATAGGTTGGCCGAGGTGCGCTTCCCATGAAGTCAACATGTTCTTCTAAAATAACGTTATTATTATTTGCGCAAGGAGGAGTGGCAAAGGAAGCAGTCATCTCCGCCACTTGCTTAGTTAGGCCCTCAACTTGTAGGGCTAGATTCGAAGTTGCGTCAATTTCAAAAATCCCCACTAGCTTAACCGGCTGCACACGGGGCACATTCCATTGGTATGCATTCATGGCCATTTCCTCAACAAGCTCTTTAGTAGCCTCGGGGGTTTTGTAATTTAACATCCCCCCAGCGGCTGTGTCGATCATTTGCCTTATTTGGAAATTCAAACCATTATAAAAGTTTTGCACTTGTTGCCAAGTGGTAAGTGCATGGTGCGGGTATCCACACAATAGTTCCTTGAAGCGCTCCCACATGTCGTAGCGAGTCTCTGAGTTTATTTGCATATAGTATGCGATGTCAGTGCATAATTTGGCAGTTTTTGCAGGCGAAAAGTACTTTGTAAGGAATTTTCTCGTCATCTCGGCCCATGTAGTGATGGACTCTCTAGGAAGAGAACCCAGCCACTGCTTGGCCTTTGACTGCAAGGAGAAAGGAAAAAGACATAATCGAATGACATCATCCGTGACTCCATTGATTTTGAAAGTATCGCAAATCTCAAGAAAATTCGAAAGGTGGCAATTAGGATCCTCGTCTGGGAGACCATCGAATGTCACCGACTGCTGCACCATTTGTATAATGCTGGAGTTGATCTCAAAGTTATTGTTTGCCACTGCAGGGCGGACAATACTTGATTGTGTACTCTCTATATTCGGCCGTGCATAAATAGGACATGGTCCTTTTCTGGGCTTCATTTTGGTTGGGCGGATTAGGATCCATAGTTTCTGTGACAGTGTCTCCGATCGACTCTTCGATGCCTAAGTGTGATTCCTGATCAGGAGAACGGAGGCGACGCAAAGTGGTGCGCTCTATCTCAGGATCAAAAGGAATATTAAAAGAGCTTTCTCGGGTTATACACAAAAAAGAAAGAGAAGAGAGGAGAGAAATAAAGGGAAAATAAAAATAGAGAAAAAAAGAAGCGATAAAATTAATAGTTATTCTCTTTCAAAATATCAAAATTAGATCCCCGACAACGGCGCCAAAAACTTGATGGAGAAATTTTTTTTGTTGTGTACGGAGAAGAGAAGTGGTTGAGAAGAGAGATGAAAATGAGGTTGATAATCTTCTCCGATTCTATATCCGATAAAGGCAAGTGAACCTTATTGTTTATAGTATAAGATATTTAAGTTCAATATCAAGGACGTATTACCCAGAGCGGATTGATTACTTCTACTTTGAGGAGGTTATTATTATCTTATCAAATGATTTCTTCGGTTTGTTTTACTTAACTAAAAGCACACTAAATTGCACGTTATAAAAAGGTTAAAAATATGGATAAAGGAATTAGTACTCGATTTGAATTACTTCGGCATAAGCTAATCAAAATGGAATAACAAACTAAATCTTAATAAATTAAAAGGCATCTTGACCGTGGGGGTTCCCGAAGCTTGAACACGCTTCTCTCGAAGATGTGCCCAACTGAGTTTAGGAAGATCCGACTGAACTCTCATCCCGTATTCGAATGTCTAAAGTCCGCCTTAAGTGGTGAACCCCGCTATTTGATTTGACTCCAATCCAGGAGATTTACGTCATTCTCTCTTGAGAGGTGCGTGAAACTCCCTTTACTTTTGGGTGATCAATTCAAACTATGAGCCTCTCGACTAGCTAAGTATGAAAACCTAAGTGGAGACTATATATCAATAATATAGTCCCAGTAAATTTAAATCAAGAGTAAATCGAAGACCAATACTTTAAGAAGATAAAGAAAGTTAAAGCATCATAACTTGATCAACTTATCCTCAGATCATCGCGATCGAGTACTAATGAGAATTTAATTACTTATGGTTAAAGGGTAAGAGAGAGATATGTAGTAGACGTTCATGAAAAATTAAATAAAGAAAGGAAGAGAAAGAGAGAGAGAAACTTTTATTAGTAAAACAAAAGAAGTTACAAATTGAAATAAAAGATCACAATTGCATGAATAAAAAGACTAGCTACACATTAATAGCAATAGTTAAAGACATTACAAGTTCATTACAAAGTTGCATGAAAAGTAGAATATGAAGAACTTGAAGTGAGAGAGAGAAAGAGGGAAAAATTAATAGCTTAAAAAACAAGAAAACAAGTAGGAACACCTCTCCTCTCACCAAAAACTGGTCTTAATCTCCTCAAATCTACTCTAATCTGCCTCTAAACACTTGGAGCTTGCTGGAATTTATAGGAAATTTTCTGGGAAGTATACGCCCGTGTAGGCCGGGGGGGGGGGGGGGGGCGTGTAAGCATTGTTGACTTTGGTTGAGGGAAATCTGGTGGGATAACAACTAGCTTGGAAGTTGGGGTACACGTCCCATGTACACACCCGTGATGGGGGGGGGGGTGTAAGCTACGACGTGACGGCGGCTCGACGAAAGTCAAGCTGAGGCGGGAGTTGGGGTACACTCCCATATAGGGGGGGGGGGGGGGGGCGTGTAAGCTACAGCGTGATGGTGGAGAGGCGAAAGTCGCACTACCACGCCAAAAATGTGGACTTGGTGGGATACACCCGGAGGTACACTCCCGTGTAGGTAGTACACGGCCGTGACCTAGGGGCGTGTATGGTGGCTTTTCCGAGATCTGGCTCAGGAGCCTATCTGCATTAGGATTGAGTTACACACCCCAGGTACATGCCCGTGTAAGGGGTACACGACCGTGACCTAGTGGCATGTAAGGTGAATTTTTCAGGATCTGGAGTCCAGACCGTATCTTCATCGGGATTGGGATATACGGCACAGGTACATGCTCGTGTAATGGGTACACTCCAGTGTAATGAGTACACGGTCGTGACCTAGGGGCTTGTAAAATGAAAAATGACAAAAAGTGTCCAAAACCTGAAACACAAAAAATAAACTAAGTTAGAATAATTTTTATAAAAGAAACTAATTATAAGCTCAAAATCCATAAATTATATAATTTTAAACAAGAAAATATATGAATTACCCAAGTAATTTAGGCTAAAATAAGTATCATCATTTTGCAAAGTGGGAATGAATTGAGGGGCACATGAAGAGTTGGCGTGAATTATGTGTTTGAAAGTGTGCTATATGGAATAGGAAATGAATGGAAGCACATGAAGAGTCTTCGTGAATGATGTGACATGCAAAAATGAAGAGTAGGTGGTGGCATTTACTTGCATAAAGTTAAGAATCAGTTTTCTTTTGATAAGGGTTAAAAACGAATCACTTATTTTGGCTTTTTGACCCCATTTTGTAGGGTGGATCTCAAAAGATATGAAAAATCTCCCTCCAAGCCGTACATACGACTTTCGTCGATATATATATGGATCGACATCCTCTAATGTCTCAAAAATCTGTTATGTAAACTCTTTCTTTATTTAATTCAGATTGAAGCCACAAAACAAATTTTGTTAAGAAATCTAGTCGACGTAACGTCGAGTTCTTGTCGAAGCAACATCGATTTCTGACTGTCTGTATGGAATTCTCTGTAGTCGACGTTCCATCGATATCATCTCGAAGTATGCGTCGATATAATCCTTAATTGCCGAAGACTTATCCAAATGATGTTTCTTTGACTTCAATTCAAAGTAACGTCGTATTCCAATCAAAGTTGCGCGGACTTCTAGTCGAAGTTGCGCGGACTTCTAGTCGAAGTTGCGCGGACTTCTAGTCGAAGTTGCGCGGACTTCTAGTCGAAGTTGCGCGGACTTCTAGTCGAAGTTGCGCGGACTTCTTGTCGAAGTTGCGCCGACTTCTAGTCGAAGTTGCGCCGACTTCTACTCGACGCATGTTGACAATTCATGATTTTTCTCTTCAATTCATTATACCTTTCTTATGTCTTTTATATCAATGACATCCCAGGACTTCTAATACTAAATTACCCTTACTATACATCATGGGTAGTAAACCTAGGATGTTGACTACTTAGATTATGTAAAATCACTAAACATACTGCAGAATAAAATCAAAACAAAATCAATACAAGACTATAAATATATTTGTTTTTAAAAAATACATAGAGAATACTAATAATTTAAACTAAAATTAAACTAAATTTAATACTAAAAATTCATATAAATTTTATTTATCATAGATCATTACCAAATGAGGGAGTTGTGTATGACCCCTCCACAACAGATAATTGATAGTTGCATTTTATAATGAATGCTTCTTTAATTAGTTTATGCTTTTTTCCCGAAATAGTTTTGTAATTCAATGGGGGTAACATAGTAATGTTTCGATTACATTTTGACGAGATTTTGTGGACTGTATGGATTAATAACATCCACCTAGATGCTCACAGTATTGTATTAAACACGAAAAAATAATAAATCTCAAGAAATTTAAGCATTTCCTATACATATCTCATAATCACATTGTTAATATTTGTTCTCATTTAGCTTTTATACCAACTTCCATGATCTATTTGCAAAATCATGTTCTAATTGAAAATATTATCCACAACTTGAAGAGAAGCTCAATGATTGCAAAGGCTCTTGTGAGCCACTTCACCACAATTTCGGTGAAGTATGCAGGCTTTATTTTTATTCCATTCCACCTGACTAATCATTGGGCATCCACCCGACTAATCATTGGACATTCCTTGCTGAAAACATCAAGCATGGGTGTTGGGAGTATTACAATTCACTATACAAGACCTCGAATTTCAATCAGCTTTCAAAAAATGGTATGAAATGTTTATTAAACATAGTAATGGATTATATATTCATACCATATGATTTTTTTATGCAGATTAATTACTTCGAAGACGATGCTAGTGAATACCTTCAAGCCAATATTTACAAGTGGCCAACTCTCTATGTCAAAGAGATCCCAACGTAGTTGGATGGAGTTGATTATGGTGTCTTCTTCATGATGTACATGAAGACTATAATTGGGATGAGCCAAATTTGTTGGGAAAGTATCATACTTGGCAAAACGATATGCTGAAGATTCATGCGGAAATTGCAATTGAGATACTTAAAATCTTTTCAGAAAAGATGTTAAGAAGACCATTAATTTAGTGTAAACTATTTGGTTTCCCTTAATTGGCATACAAAATAACTATTACATACAGTGGCGCCGCAAAAAAATTCAGTGTGGGTGATAAATAAAATTATTCAAAAAATAAATAGACAAATATAACTGAAAATAAGTTTATTATACTAATATCACGTAAGAATTATCTACAATAATTTTTTTTCTGCATAATTTTTGTATTAGTTATAATACTTTAACCAATTATTGTTCACACTAGTAGTGATATCGAGTCGATTTCGATCGAGTCAGGCTTGGCTCGAAATAGAAAATTTTGACTTGGAGTAGACACAAAATCAAAATCAATTTCGAGCGAGCTTGAACACAATTTCGAATCAACTCAAAATTAAATATTTTTTCTATAAAAAATTATTATTTTATTATTAATAAATAATGAATAATTGTTTAGCAAATGTTGATGCGCGAAAACGACACCGCCTAGTTAACGGGTTGTTCGATCTCACAAGCTAGGTGAAGAAAAGGATTGCGGGGTTGATGAGAAGGAAAGGAGAAATTAAGCTTCTGAGTGATCGAGAGTGGAGCAAACGCTTGTTCAAGGGTTGCGGGGATAGAGGAGAGAAGGAGGTTGATCCGAGTGCGGAGATGGTTGGGAAGGTTGATCAGGAGCTGTCGAGCAGACGATTACTTTGAAGGTTGTGCTTGCAGGTTGATGCCGAGAGAGTTGAGCTGAGAAGAAGAGAGGTGGCCGCTAGCAGTGGCAACAGCAGACTTCGTCCCGCCGCGGCTAATGTCACTCTTGCGACGAGCTTTCCTTTGATTAATATTGAGTATTACAGCTTGTATAATACCTTTACAAGAAAGCAAATAAAGGGTACACTGGGGAAGCTGGCGGCTAAGGAAAGGAGGTGCCAGAGAGGAGGCCGTGCGGACTGGGAACTGGGGCCGGCAGGCCGCGCGGTTACAAGAAGTGGGGGCGCGGACTGAGAGATGGAGTCCGCAGGAGGTGAAGAATTGAGCTTGTCGTCGGGAATCCTCGAGCGCGAGGGTGATGAGACTGTCCCCAAATGAGAGGCATGGGGGTCTATTCATAGGCCCGAGGAGGTAAAGACTTTCGGTGACGTTACCCCCGGTGAGATGGTCACAGATGCGAGTAGAGGATGGAGTCCGCCGAGTCCGCAACAGGCCGCGCAGACTAGAACTGCCTTTCGGAACTGGTTCTGCTGATGGCGGACATGGAGGAGTCCGCTCCTACTGCTGGCGATCTGAGAGGCGTTCGCCTGAACTGTGCTGATCGAGCCCGCGCCAAGACTGTGCAGGCTGAGGGGCCATGCCCACTGCTGGGAAGCGGGTGCTAGAGGCTGAGTGGCGGACTGCGCAATGAGACCGCCCCTACTGAGCTGAGCGAGCACGCGCTAAGGGTGCGAGCTGAGGGATATCCGCTCAGTCCGCAGTTGATAAACTGAGTCCGCCTCTGTTGTTGAACGAGGCGGCTGGCTGCTGAAGCTGGAGCTGGGGTTTATCAATGTAGGAAGACTGGAAGGTTTGATTGCACTTGGAGTTCGCCCAGTCCGCTGATCTTTGCGGGTAGCCGGAGAGCTGGAGCTTCTGCGCTCCGTAGGCGGACTGAAGAAGCAGGTTGACCGTGCTGCTGGAGTCCGCCACTCTGTTGAATGGAACTTGCCGCACCTGCTGGGCGGCCTGGGCTTGGCGACCTGGCAGGTCGCGCATTCTAGCGAGGTGGGCGGCCTGGAGGCAGGTCGCTTGAAAGTGTGGCGGTCTGGTCTACTTGATGAGTGACCTGTAGGAGCGGGCTGAAGGAGACTCCTGCAAAGTACGCGACTTGTTGCCGGCTTGGGCAGATTGGTATCTGAGTCCGACAAAGGGGCACCTGTTGGGACAAACTTGCGGCTTAGCTGACAAGGCGCGCGGCCTGCAGGGGCGGACTGAAGAAGCAGTCCGCGGCCCCATGCCGACCAAAGGAACAATGCGCGGCCTGGGCGGTCAGACCGCTGAGACCGCCCAAGTCATGCAGCCTGAGCGGACAGAAAAACCTGTCCGCCAATCCTAAGACGTCGTGAACTCCAATAGGAACCCAGAGCAGGCCGCGACTAGCGAGCTGGCTGCCTTGAGAAGGATCGCCGATTTCAGGGTTAACATAATCCCCGCACTTTTTTAAGTTCCGAAGGGAACTTCGAAAAAGTTGGAGACCCACGAAAATCGTGATCTACCCCAAAGGAAAATGAGATGGGGGCAAGGAGAGATAGAACCTGATGTCTCTCCTTAGGAGTTTGCTAATGCCTGTCTTTTTTCCTGCAAAGGAAAAGTTAGTGTAGGCATATATGGAAGTACATCCTGCACGTACCTAGGTTTGCCTTTGCAAAATGAAGAAGATGTGTTGTCTACTGAGTTCTACAAAATGAAGGTGAGAGAAAAACATAGAGACATAATAACTTGCAAGTGCCTGATGGAGGCTTGCAAACACCTGTTATCCTCTGCAAAAGGAAGAGTAAGCAGCATGTGTGAAGAGAAAAATAAGTTGCAAGTACCTGAAGGGGACTTGCAAGCGTTTGCTGGTTGCTGTAAAAGAGAAGTTAGCGGCAAATATGTAAGTAAAGTAAGCTGCAAGTACCTGAAGGTAACTTGCAGGAATCTGCTAGTCTCTGCAAAAAAGAGTTAGAAGCGGATGTAATATATGAAAGTAAGTTGCAAGTACCTGTGAAAAACCTTGCAAGCATCTGCTGATCTCTACAAGAAAATAGTTAGTAGTAGATATGATATATGAAAGTAGGTTGTAAGTACCTGTGAAGAGACTTGCAAACACCTGCTGATCACTGCAAAGAGAAGAGTGAGCATCATATATAGTATAATGAATTGAGCTGCAAGTACCTGAGCGGAACTTGCAAATACTAACTGTTGATGAGATAGGATAGATGTGATCATATAGCAGAGGAAATGCTTAATGAACTCTGTTGATAACTAAATAGAGACCAAACCACAATAGTGATTTTCTTGCTACATTAGAGATGACATCTTTAATATGAAGTCCAGATCAATAAGACGAAATCATCTTAATTAGACTCCAATAGCATGACTTGTTAATTAAGAGCCAGATTCATTGATCAATGATTGATGCCATTAATATTTGATAAGAGTAACAAAGAACTTTGTAGATCATCTGATAAAGCTTTGAGCAAGCAATGCATATAAGATGAGAGTCAGCAAAACGATTGTTATGAATCCTTTTGGTAGGTCGGATTTAACCTGTTCACCTGTAAAAGAGGCAGTTGATAACAAAGAGATCTATACTCGGAGATGACCAAGAAAGGTCATGACCAATATAGTCCTACTTAGAGCAGACTAACTATACTCCCTTGACATGGCACAAAAGGGAGATATGCAGAAAATCCTAAGAAGGAAACGATGGACTCAAATGCTTTTAGGCGACCACTAAGAAGTGGGTTTGATTGCCGCAAAAAGAGAACTCAGGCTACCACTAAGAAGTGGGTTTGATTGCCGCAAAAAGAGAACTCGGGCTACCCCTAAGAAGTGGGTTTGATTACCGCAAAAAGAGAACTCAGGCTACCACTAAGAAGTGGGTTTGATTGCCGTAGAGTTTCCAGAACAAATTTCATTGTGAGGATAATTGAAAAAGTATGACGGAAGGAGATCGGGTAAGATAAGCTTTACCACTAATAAGTTTTGGAAGCAGTCGTAACACTGAGTAAGTACTCGAAGCTGTTAGAGGCTTTTACAAGGATGCTTTTAAGTAATATATTCATACAACTTGCCTTGATTTAGTAATTTCTCCACGAGCCTATGGAGAGCCCGACATTTTTCTGTGTCATGACCCACACACATGTGGTATTGGCAAAATAAATCCTTATGACATCTTCGACCAGGTCGTACATGGAGATGCCATTCAAAACCTGACCCCTTTTTGATGATACGAAGAGCTTCCTCCATAGAGATAGTTAAGTTTGTATACTTTCTCTTTGATCCAGCTTCCTTGTATTGACGAGAAGCATGAGGCTCATTGTCATAAGTCTGAGTTGATATATCAGTGGTATCAAGATTTGATTCTGAATGTTTGATTGAGGTGCAGATGATTTCCCATGATCATGATACGTTTCATGTTGAAATAGCGGAAGACTAGGATCCTGATCGTTTTGTAAAAAGTTATTGTTACGATCTAGAGATAAATAGTATTGAGATCTATCCAACTAATGACATGAAACCTTTTCTTGTGCTTGAGCTTTCTGATTTAGATGAGCTATATAATTGGGGTTCATTGCTTCACCTCCAACAAACTGATTTGCATAAACAATAAGATCCTCATAGGTTTCGAACTCCTTTACAATAACTTCAAATTTTATAGGGCCTTCCCGAAGTCCTTTCATGAAAGCAACTTTATAGAAGTCTTGACCAACATCAGCAATGTCAAGAGTTTCCTTTTGGAATCGGTCGATGAAATGAGCATTAGACTCGTCATCTCCTTGCTTGATCTAAAAAAGAGCTCTTATGTCTCTCTTTCTCTTCCTGAAGGTTCCGAACCTTGAAAGAAATTGTGTACGAAAATCGTCAAAGCAAGTTATTGATAGAGGTGGTAAATGATAGAACCAGTCCAGCACATGAGCACCAAAAGAGATAATAAAGAGCTTGCATTTGATGCCGTCTGATAGAGCTTTCAATGAAACAATTGATTCAAAAATTTGTAAGTGGGAAACTAGATCACTCATTCCCGAGTAGACTGGTAGACGAGGTTCTTTGAAATCGTATGGAACAACTTCCCTTCGAATATGAGGTGTGAAGGGAGAAGAAACTTGTTATTCTTCTGCAAAAGATATTAGCCCATCAGGTATATGAGCATGAGTATTCATGTTTACCTTATGAAGCTTTGAATTCCAGAACTTGGACACCCGGATCAAAAGTTATGGCTATTTGAAATTAAGGTGTATTCTGAGCTCAATCCTTCTTCACTGCGACTGCAGGGTAATTTCCTGATATGTCAGCAAGAGGGCTTCCGGAAGTGAGTCCTTACCAATACTTAGAGAAAAGTTTTCGGTTGATTGATGATCTGGCATGACTAACTGTTGGTTTTCACCGTCTGTTCGGATCTGAAGGTCGCGTGTTAACTGTTAATGCGCAAAAACGACACCGCCTAGTTAACGGGTTATTCGATCTCACAAGCTAGGTGAAGAAGAGGATTGCAGGGTTGATGAGAAGGAAAGTAGAAAGCTTCTGAGTGCTCGAGAGTGGAGCAAACGCTTGTTCAAGGGTTGCGGGGATAGATGAGAGAAGGGGGTTGATCCGAGTGCGGAGATGGTTGGGAAGGTTGATCAGAAACTGTCGAGTAGACAGTTACTTTGACGGTTGTGCTTGCAGGTTGATGCCGAGAGAGTTGAGCTGAGAAGAAGAGAGGTGGCCGCTAGTAGCGACAACAACAGACTTCGCCCGCCGCGGTTTAAATGTCACTTTTGCGATGGGCTTTCCTTTGATTAATATTGAGTATTACAGCTTGTATAACACCTTTACAAGAAAGCAAATAAAGGGTACACTGGGGAAGCTGGCGGATAAGGAAAGGAGGTGCCAGAGAGGAGGCCGCGCAGACTGGGAACTGAGGCCGGCAGGCCGCGCGGTTACAAGAAGATGGGGTGCAGCGCTGACTGAGAGATGGAGTCCACAAGAGGTGAAGAATTGAGCTTGTCGTCGGGAGTCCTCGAGCGCGAGGGTGATGAGACTGTCCCCAAATGAGAGGCATGGGGGTCTATTTATAGGCCCGAGGAGGTAACAGCTTTCGGTGACGTTACCCCGTGCGAGATGGTCACTAGTGCGAGTAGAGGATGGAGTCCGCCGAGTCCGCAACAGGCCGCACGGACTGAAACTGCCTTCCGAAACTGGTTCTACTGATGGCGGACTTGGAGGAGTCCGCCCCTGCTGCTGGCGATCTGAGAGGCGTTCGCCCTAACTGTGCAGATCGAGCCCGCGCCAAGACTATGCGGGCTGAGGGGCCACACCCGCTGCTGGGAAGCGGGTGCTGGAGGCTGAGTGCGGACTGCGCAATGAGTTCTCCCCTTCTGAGCTGAGCGAGCACGTGCTAAGGGTGAGAGCTGAGGGATATCCGCTCAGTCCGCAGTTGATAAACTGAGTCCGCCTCTGTTGTTGAACGAGGTGGCTGGCTACTGAAGCTGGAGCTGGGGTTTATCAATGTAGGCGGAATGGAAGGTTTGACTGCACTTCGAGTCTGCCCAGTCCGCTGATCTTTGCGGGTAGCAGGAGTGCTGGAGCGTCCGCGCTCCGCAGGCGGACTGAAGAAGCAGGTTGACAGTGTTGCTAGAGTCCGCCACTCTGTTGAATGGAACTTGCCGCATCTGCTGGGCGGCCTGGGCTTGGCGACCTGGAAGGTCGCGCATTCTGGCGAGGTGGACGGCCTGGAGGCAGGCCGCTTGACAGTGTGGCGGCCTGGTCTACTTGATGGGTGACCTACAGGAGCGGGCTGAAGGAGACTCCTGCAAAGTACGCGGCTTGTTGCCGGCCTGGGTGGATAGGTATCCGAGTCCGGCAAAGGGGCACCTGTTGGGACAAACTTACGGCTTAGCTGACAAGGCGCGCGACCTGCATGGGCGGACTGGAGAAGCTGTCCGTGGCCCTTGCCGACCAAAGGAATAATGCGCGGCCTAAGCGGTCAGACCGCAGAGACCGCCCACGCCATGCGGCCTGAGCGGACAGAAAAACCTGTCCGCCCATCCTAAGACGTCGCGACTCCAAGAGGAACCCAGAGCATGCCGCGACTAGCGAGCTGGCTGCCTCGGGAAGGATCGCCGATTTCGGGGTTAACGATAAAATTAATTTTAAATGAAGATTATGGAATATGTAGAACTACTATTTTAAGGTAATTGTTATGGACAAACTTATTTTGAATTGGTGCAAACCAACTTTTAAAATAAAATTTTTAAATAATTATTTTAAATGTTACGGTAAAATTGATAGGGCCAAATCATTTCCCCATCATGTCGAAAGGAGCGAGCCATACGTGACGACACCGCCACCACCACTGACGCCTGTCTCTACGCCGCCGCCAACGCCGTTGTTGCCGTCGACACCGCCGCCCACGCCTATAGCAAGCCATACACGATGACACCTATCACATATCCTCGCTTCTGACCACTGCAGGAGCTCCAGATTTATTTGTGTCGGTCAATCTCGCTCATCTTCAGCTCCTTTGATCTGAAGGAACCCGTAGATTTAAACCTTACTTTTCATATTTTTTAATTTTCATCATTTGCTTTCGAATTTCTCCAGTGAACAAAAAGAACTTCGAAAAGTTGCATTTATCATTAAAAGAACATTTCTATGATGAATTTAAAACTTTTGTAATACGTTAAATGTTATAATATGTTGCTAAACTATTTGTTCATATTTTGCTAAAGAATTTTTTAAAACATTATATTGGTTTGCACGTAACAATTTGGTTTGCACATAAATTTTTGGTTTGCCCATAAAATTGATTTGCACCTATCCAAAATTAGTTTGCCCATAACAATCACCTATTTTAAATGAAAACTAATAATTTTAGCAAAATTATTTCCCAATTTCCCACTTCATAGCAGTTATTATCATTTGAAAAAATGTCATAAATATGAATTTAAAAAGTATTTGAGAACTAGGAAGTACAAAAAGACCGTATAAAAGATTTATAAAATGGTAATTAAGATGACTCTCTCTCTCTCGACCATCAGGAAAAACCAACCACCTTCTACCAAATGGGCTAGGTAGTTTTAACAATTATAATCCAATATTATTTATATATTAAATCACAAGAAAATATTTTGTGTTAATAAAAAATATATTTTAAATATTTAGTGTGGGAGGCCACCCACACTCGCCCCTATGTAGATCCATCCGTGATTATATATTTTCATTGAATGTTGTATGAGTAAACTGAATTGTTCATTGGACATTATATGCATAGTTCTTTTATATTTTTCCATGTTGTACACTATATTTTCTTTTAAATTTATTTTGAAGTAAATATTAAAATAAGGTCAAATTTAGAAAATACAGGCTTAATTTTCTGCAATACGATCAGATTTTTCCCAATACGCTAGTATTGTTAGAAATAAAAATACTTTAAATTAAATATTTGATTCATGCATACACCTAAGAACAGTGGCGGAACTAGGATTTTGAAGTCGCACGGGCACCATTTAAGTACCGGCAATTCGGGAGGTTCGGGGGGTAGCGCATCCTGAGTGGGGGTTGGGGGGCAGCGTCCCTGATTTTTTTTTTTTTTTGCAAAGATATTTTTGTAAGGAAAATATTGAACACAATATTACCATTTCAGTCCAGATTTCACAGTGACTGATTTCAGTGCAGATTTCAGATTTCTGTGAAAGAAGAAGAAGAAAGAGAAGAAGAAAAAGAAGCTCGACATTTCTTCTTCTTCGTCGAGCAGTCGAGCTCGACATTTTTCGTCGAGCTCGACTGCTCGACGAAGAATGTCGAGCTCGACGAAAAATGACGAGCTCGACATTTTTCGTCGAGCAGACGACTCGACATTTTTCGTCGAGCAGTCGAGCTCGACGAAGAATGTCGAGCTCGACGAAAAATGTCGAGCTCGACATTTTTCATCAAGCTCGACGAAGACAGTTGCGGCGGGATCGGGAGAAGTCGAGCTCGACGAAGACACCTGCGACGGGATCGGGAGGAGAAGAAGGAGAAGACGAAGAAGGAGAAGAAGAAACCTGCGACGGGATCAGGAGCCTGCCTTGCGACGGGATCGGGAGCCTGCCTTGCGACGGGATCGGGAGCCTGCCTGCGACGGAATCGGGAGGAAATGAAACCTAATACGTAATTTAGCGATAAAAAACGGATCGGGCACGTGCCCTACCGTGCCCAGACCTGGTTCCGCCCTTGCCTAAGAATAATAGTGATCATTGTACTGATTCAATTATTCGCTTGTAAATGTTTTAATTTATATTTATACTGGTTTAAATATTACTTTTGATGCATAATTCAATATATTGCAGGCTAACAATTTGGATCAATTAGAGGAGTACAACAAGCAGAAAGAATGATGGAGAAGTGCATGTGCATTTCCATGTTTTGGGGATCTTGTACATTTAGGTTGCTGGATAAATTAATTTAAATTTGGTAATGCAAATGATGGATACAATGTTGTTGGGTGATTAATTATTTTTAGTTACTGGACAATCTGTTGTTATTGAGTTTCTTAATTGTTACACGTAAATCTTCACATACTGCTGAATAATTACTTAAATAAAATCAATCATGTTATTTTCCAGATGCAATAGGAATATGTTTAATTTATTAAACTGTTTCTACTGATTCTTATGGATTTATTTGAAAAAATAATAGGTTCTGATACTGTTGTATCTAAGGAAAAGACAGGTTAATAAATTGTAGCGATCAGAACCATAATATATCGAAATTGTTAACAAATTAGTTTCATAATACTTCTATTTTCAATTACCTTGCATTCTAATTCACCACATTTATCAAATTTGTTGAGACTAGGCAAGGTTAAAGTACAATTACTTTACACTGACATATAATTTTACCATTTAAAGATATTAGGAATGCATGAAAAATTAAGAGGCACATTAATTGATAGGTCATCATTTATAGAGAATTCGTCGTTCGGATCAACTGATGATGGAGTAGGGTTAGAATTTGAATTAGCCTCGTGGGTGTTAGAGTGCTCGAAACATCCGCATGACCGTCAAGTTTGGAACAGCCTACTTGTTGCCCCTAGAATGAGTATTTATAGGCAAACCTTAAATACCCGACTACGGGTTGTTGGACTCCTATCGGATTCTAACCGCTACCCATTAAGCACCCGTCACACTTATTTCAATATACCTCAACAATCTCCTCATATATTGTAAATATGTGCTAGCACATTACATGTTACTTAAATAAGAGTTAATAACGACCAAAAATGAGTTTTCATAAAACATAAATATGAGTTTTAGACTACAGAATATCTAAACTCAAACACATTGTCCCAAACAAAACAGTAGAAAATCTGAAAGAAAACTCAAATTGAAAAAGTGATCTACGCAAACAGAAGATCATATTCATCTGGGTCGAAATCAACTTTCTCTCCCCCAATCTCTATATGATCTGCAAACAAAACATCATAAGAATATCATGAGACAAATATCTATGAATTCTAACATTTACTAATCAAAATTAAAGTTATTAGCTCTAGCAGTAAAAGAACGTAATACTCTAAGCAGGAAGAAAGAATCACATATCAGCATCTCTATCTAATTTACACAAAATTAGAAAATTGATTTCATAGAATCAAATCATGTTCCATCGATTATTATGATTATTATTCACCTTTCACAATTGTGTTATATCATCAAGTTTGGAATGATACAACAAGCTGTGACCATCATATCATCAAATTTGAAATGATATAATTAATAATCATAATATCATGACTCATATTAGCAACTTCAGTATTCCTTTTTGGAATGATACCCGATTCAACATTTGAATAAAATAATTGCGTAAGTCATCAAATTTGGAATGACTGACAACTAATCATCTCTAGCTTTCATCAGATAGCATCTGAAATACTTCAGTGTACTCAACTCTAGATGCTTGAATGTAAGCAGACTACGGTTCTAAAATTTAAAACATAAGCAAGGTATTAAGTCCTCCTAAATGGAATTTAATCCCATCTACCCGATGTTTTAGTTATTAGAACCTTACTTAAACCCTTGGTAAAGATATCTGCTACATTATCTTTTGATCTCACATCCAAAAGGGAGATTATCCCCTGACTGGTGAGATAGGTCAAGCAGGCCTATTTCATCCTAAGTTGCATTCGCTTTTCATTGAACAACGTATTTGTAGCAATGGTCTTTGTGGCTTGATTGTCACAATATAACGAAATAGAGTGCATTTTCAGACTCGTCATTAGAATGTTCATTATCAGATCTCTTATCCACTCTGCTTTTTCTCCAGCTGAAGCGAGAGCATAGAGTTTCGATTCCATAAAGGATAGTGTAATGCACGTCTGCCTCTTTGACTTCCAAGCTACTGCTGCTCCACCTAGGTAAATACAAAACCACTAGTGGATCTACTATCAACAATTTCTGAGTACCAGGAGACGTCAGAATACCCCTCAAGCACAGGAGGATGTCCACTATAACATAAAGCGTACTTCTCAGTATACTTTAAGTATCTCATTAGCCTGTCCAATGCGTCACAATGGTCCTTCCCAGGGTTACTTGTGAATATACTCAACATGCCGACCGTAATGGCTATATCGGGTCTAGTGCAGGTTGTAGTATAGATGAGACTGCCTATGAGTTTGGAGTAATCCAACTGTCTAATAGGTGAACCTTCATTCGGTTTCAGTCTATTGTTGTAGTCGTATGGAGTCCGGTGCTCGGAATTGCGAGCCAACATAGATTCGGAAAGCTCTCTCCGAGATCTACGCGATCTTGATGAGTATTTTTACTTTCATGGAATTTCTCCGTTAGGGTTTTCGGCCCAAACTTCTGTTTCAACCTTGTCGATGTAGATTTATATTTCTCGCCTTCGCTAGGGCCGATCTGCGTCGTGGTGCCTTCCAGAGTTCAGTTTCGGGTGGTTTGAGGCAAGTGGTGATCTTGCACTTTTCCTCTTTGCTACGCCTCTTCTCCTTTATGCTTCTAGCAGGTTTTATAATGCTAAGTTCCATTTTCGCTTAGTTCTTTTGCTCATTACAATATCATTAACTTGCTTCTTGAAATCCTAAATTATGATCTGGTGGGCCTTGTCCCTTGCCTTTGACTGATACAGTGCCCACAATTAGCATGTCATCAACGTACAAGCATATAATTGTGACTTCACAACAACAAATTCATTATACGGTGACATTTTTTATGCCTTTAGTGACGATTTTTAAGCGTCGCGATAGTTTTCGTGACGTTTATAAAAACTTTCGTGACGTTTATAAAAACATCACAAAATCGTCGTGATTGTGGCTGTCACCGTAGCTCATTGCGATGCTTTCATAAAAAAAACGTCACGATTTGCAATTGCTTTATTGTGACGTTTTTTAAAAAAACATCATGATAAATAATTGATCTATCGTGACGCATTCTAAAAAACGTCGAGGAAATATTAACTTTACCCCTACGTTTTTGCAAAATGTCACTGTATTAAAAACTCTACAATAACGTTTTTCAAAAAAAAACGTTGCAACCTTTTGCATTTTAAGAAAAAAAAATTTTAAACAAATAGAAGTTTATGATAATTAAAAGTAAATGTGCATCTAATATTTTAATTAAAAAATATAAATGTTATTATTTTATAAACTTACTTTTGATAAATATTTGAAGTATTTTTTGACATGGATATTAAGATATGTTAAAGAAATTTCTTGCAGCTTGTTCCAAATAGTATATCTCTAATTATAACAAAAAGTAATAAAAAAATAACTAACAAATAAAAGAAGATTAATGTACACAAATTGACACGAGTCCAAATTATATTAAGGAATTGTTCCAAAATTTCTTTTTTACTGATTATCATACATTACATGATTATCTACAATGATGTGATAAAGAAAAACAAGATTAAAGCTTCCTCTCTGGTGAAGATCTTCATCGAGGGCTTCATTCTCCACTGCTTTTGAGGATCTTGATGAAATTCCATGATGAACCTGATCAATTGCAAATCAACTATAAGATGATATACGATTAACATGTATACTGGTATACCCCTGCTTGGGCAACGTCTTGTTCTCAGAAAGTTGAATAGAGTCGATTTTGTTTTAGTTAACTATGAATCAAAAGTCAGTCAGTAAGGAAGCTTGACCACTTGTTTTGATTATTCCAAAGTTGCAGTAAAATCTTCTTAAGGCTCCGTTTGGTATGGCGACAGTGTTCATGAATGGGGTGGTTATGAACCATTGTTCGTGAACACCCAGTCTCACCTAAGGAGTTTTAAGCGTTGTCATGCCAAACAATCATGCAATGACGATGGTGTTTTTTTGCCCAATTCACCGGAGTAAAAACACATTTCCAAATGGAGCTTAAGTGTTAAAAAATTATCACAAGAAATTTTAAGTTGCTTATAGGTGTAGAGAATATGGAATAGTGGAATAACATCATATATTAATAATATAATTCAAAACAAATATAAGACAGTAAAATGGATACATTCAATAGCTCACCACTATGGGTTGACTTTCTCCAACTGCCAAATAACAAATTCATTGCTACTATGACTTGACTTGAACATCAACCTCTCATTTCTTTTCAAGTTCAGATAGACAACCTGAATCAATATATAAGCCTTTTATCAACATGGATGTTATTAATCACCTCAAAAGCATCCTCGAGCTCGTGAAGATGTGAGGTGTGGTACTTGGACTGGAATGTGTTGTCGTCCATCAGAGGTGGTTGTTTTACTGCCTCCTCTTGGTTCAGTTTGTTACTCTTGTTGTGCTTGAGAACTCCTGCATGAAAAATCATAATTAAGAGTACATATATGCCATAAATTCTGCATATGAGACACTAATTAACCCAACAACATACATTGAGATCACTCTACAAGACATGCACCATTTTAGTGTTATAAATAGGATGGTTATTGCATCTTTTCTTTATGTATAGAAGAAGTTTATCAAATCCTTTGGGGTACATGTTCACAATGATTTGCCTGCAAATATAATATTAAATCTTGTTCATTTGATCAAGGATTTAAGTGATGATTACAGTGAATTATTGTATTGTTGGAAGTGGAGAGCTAATCAACATTCACAATACACACAATGAAGAAGTGATTGAAAAATATTATCTTATTACTTGTCTACTCACATGCTATAATAAATATCCAACAGTTAAAAAAAACTTTAAAACAGTAACTTCATTCCTCAATCGTTTCTTATTGAAATACTCTTTGATGCGCTATTCAATCAAGTTTAATTAATAACAATAAAAAATCATGAGTTGTTTAGATAAATAGTGTTAACCCAGAAATCGGCGATCCTTCCCAAGATGGCCAGCTGGCTCATCGTGACCCTTAGATTATCCCTTTCGATCGCGATGGGTCCCAGCGTAGGCGGACAGCCTTCCCTATCCGCCTAGGTCTCCTAGCAACCGCGTGCCCTGCGGGACGGCGAGCTATTCCCATGGCTCACCCTCGCGGGACATGCGGTTAGGTCCGCTAATCGTGCAGTCTTTTCCTTGCAGGAGTCCGCCAACAGCAGTACCAGTAGCGGCCTCCTATTTCTCTCAAGGGGCGGTGGTCTCCTACCGCCGTCCGCCGAGGACGCCCGCCAGGGGCGACCTCCCTGCTGCCCGAGGGGCGGCGGCCTCCTGCCGCCGTCCGCCGAGGCCGCCCACCCCGGGCGGCCTCTGCCCGTCAGCCGGGCGGACTCCACCCGGAGTCCGCCCAGGCCGCCCGCAAGGGGGCGGCCAGGCCCCGCCGGGCGGACTCCTCCTGGAGTCCGCCCAGGCCGCCCGCTAGGGGGCGGCCCCGGCTCCTGCCGGGCGGACTCCTCCCGGAGTCCGCCCAGGCCGCCCGCTAGGGGGCGGCCCCGGCTCCTGCCGGGCGGACTCCTCCCGGAGTCCGCCCAGGCCGCCCGCTAGGGGGCGGCCCCGGCTCCTGCCGGGCGGACTCCCCCTGGAGTCCGCCCAGGCCGCCCGCTAGGGGGCGGCCCCGGCTCCTGCCGGGCGGACTCCCCCTGGAGTCCGCCCAGGCCGCCCGCTAGGGGGCGGCCCCGGCTCCAGCCGGGCGGACTCCCCCTGGAGTCCGCCCAGGCCGCCCGCTAGGGGGCGGCCCCGGCTCCAGCCGGGCGGACTCCTCCCGGAGTCCGCCCAGGCCGCCCGCTAGGGGGCGGCCCCGGCTCCTGCCGGGCGGACTCCTCCCGGAGTCCGCCCAGGCCGCCCGCTAGGGGGCGGCCCCGGCTCCTGCCGGGCGGACTCCTCCCGGAGTCCGCCCAGGCCGCCCGCTAGGGGGCGGCCCCGGCTCCTGCCGGGCGGACTCCCCCTGGAGTCCGCCCAGGCCGCCCGCTAGGGGGCGGCCCCGGCTCCTGCCGGGCGGACTCCCCCTGGAGTCCGCCCAGGCCGCCCGCTAGGGGGCGGCCCCGGCTCCAGCCGGGCGGACTCCCCCTGGAGTCCGCCCAGGCCGCCCGCTAGGGGGCGGCCCCGGCTCCAGCCGGGCGGACTCCTCCCGGAGTCCGCCCAGGCCGCCCGCTAGGGGGCGGCCCCGGCTCCTGCCGGGCGGACTCCTCCCGGAGTCCGCCCAGGCCGCCCGCTAGGGGGCGGCCCCGGCTCCTGCCGGGCGGACTCCTCCCGGAGTCCGCCCAGGCCGCCCGCTAGGGGGCGGCCCCGGCTCCTGCCGGGCGGACTCCTCCCGGAGTCCGCCCAGGCCGCCCGCTAGGGGGCGGCCCCGGCTCCTGCCGGGCGGACTCCCCCTGGAGTCCGCCCAGGCCGCCCGCTAGGGGGCGGCCTCCGGCCTGCGGGCGGACTCCTCCCGGAGTCCGCCCAGGTCGCCCGCTAGGGGGCGACCTCCAGTTTTCTGCAGGTGGGTCCTTCCGACTGCTTCATCGCTCGACAGTGGCGGACGCAAAATCTCTGTCCGCGGAGTCCGCGCAGGTCGTCATGCTGATGTCACTGGGCCCCGCTTCTAGAAGAACTCCCCTGGGCCTATAAATAGCCCATGGTGCCTCTCATTCTGAAACACGCCAGACGGTTGGAGGATCCTGCAAGTCCTTCCAGCAAGCCCTGCGGACTCCGTTTTCCAGTCCGCGCAGTCCGTCATCGCCTCCTCCAGCAAGCTCTGCGGACTCAGTTTCCTGTCCGCGCAGCTCTCCAGCAGCTCTTCAGCAGCTTGCCAGCAGACTCTGCAGACTCAGTTTCCCAGTCCTCCAGCAGCTAGCAGACTATTTTACTTAGTCTCTGGCAGCTTCTCCTCTGCTTTCTGGCACTTTCTTCTCTCTTAGCCGCCAGCTTCTCCTTGTACCCTTTAAGTGATTTTGTTGTAAAGGTGTACTTGTAAGCTTGTAATCTCTAGCTATTAATAAAAGGAAAGCCCGTCGCAGGAGTGGCATTTAGGCCGCGGCGGGCGAAGTGTGTTGTTGCCGCTGCTAGCGGCCCCCCCTTCTTCTTCTCTCTGCTCAGCAAGCCTTGCTCCTCTGCTCAGCAAGCCTTGCTCCTCTGCTCAGCAAGCCTTGCTCCTCTGCTCAGCAAGTCTTGCTCCTCTGCTCAGCAGACTTCTTCTCAGCTCAGCTCTCCTCGGCATCCAACCTGCAAGCACAACCGTCCATTAGCCGTCTGCTCGACAGCTCCTAGTCAACCTCCTTCTCCTCTCTTGATCAACCCGCTCTGTTGATCAAGCTTCTCTCCTCTATCCCCGCAACCCTCTTTGACAAGCCGTTTGCTCCACTCTCGAGCACTCAGAGGCTTCCTTCCTTTCCTCCTTTCCTCCTCTCCTAGCTTGTGAGATCGAACACCCCCTCCGTGTTAGCTGGCTGGTGCCCCGCGATGTTTTCGCGCATCAACAGTTAACACGCGACCTTCAGATCCGGTCAGACGGTGAACAGCGACAGTTAGCCATGTCAGATCAATCAGCCGAGAACTTTGCTCCAAGTCCCAGTGAAGATCCTCTCTGGGAAGCTTTTGAGCAGTCGCGCCGTGAGAATGCTCAACAGTTCCAAGCAATCAACCAAGTTCTTGCTGCGATCACGCAGCGGTTAGACTCTCGTCCAGCAGCTGCTCCAGCTGCTCCAGCTGCTCCAATCAACCCAACGCCAACATCAGAGCATAAGCAAGCTTATTCTCAAGCTTGTCCTCCGTTCTATCCGCCTTACACCCCGACCTTCCCGCAAGGTCCTGCTGCTCCTTTGCGAACTCAAGATGAAGAGTTTGCCGCTCGCCAAAACTTCTTCCGGCAAGCAGCCCGAGGAAGTCCTGCCAGATTTCTTTACTTTCAAGGAAGTCATCCTTGCCCCCCAGCTCCTGCCTCTGCTCCCCCTGCAGCAACTTTTCCTTTCTACCCCCCTGCTTCTTTTGCAGCTGCAGCCTATGCTCCCTTTGATCCCTATGCTGTGGGAGAGCAGGAAGAGCCGTCGCCCTTCATTGAGAGTGTTCGCCTTGAACCTACTCCAGCAAACTTCAGAGAGCCTCGACTGCCAATCTATACAGGAGAGACCGATCCGGTCAAGCATCTTCAAGCCTTTGAATCAGCCGTTGCTCTCAAGACTCTGTCAGATGCAACCAAGTGCAAGCTCCTTGTGACAACCTTTGATGGGCAAGTGAGGGATTGGTTCTATGGCCTCCGTCCTCACTCCATCTCTTCCTTCCTTGATCTTCGTAGAGAATTCCTTCTCAGATTCTCTACCTCCTCCAAGAGAAAGGGCGGTCCTGAAGCCCTCTTTGAGATCAGACAACGCAGTGATGAAACCTGGTCTCAATTTGTTGATCGATTCCAGAGAGAGATTCTGGACATCGAAATCGTTGATCAAGAAATGTACCGAGTGGCTCTTATCCATGGTCTTCGCGAAGGGCCTCTCAAGTTTGAAGCTAATGTCCGTGCTCCGAGGACATACCAAGAGCTGATCGCTCTAGCCAACTCTTACATCCGAGGCGAGAAGAGCAATCCAGGCTTCGTCTCCAAGCTCGTATCAGAGAAAGATCCGTTTCGCAAGCAACCTCCAAGGTCTCCTTACAATCGTTTCCCAGTTCACTCAAGGAAGGAGAGAAGGCTTCATCGCCAGCGATACTCCTTCCCGAGCCGTGATGCTCAAGATCCTTTGCTACCGCTAGCTCCTTCTCAAACAGCAACTGTTCAACAGCAGCAAGACGATGACTTGCATGAGTCGGATCTCGACGACGTCGTGCAAGAGGTAGTGCAGATCATGAAAGACAGGGCAAGCTACAAGAAGCCCTACCGGCCAGCAGATCAGAGGTCTAGAGACTCAGAGCCTTATTGTGAATTCCACAAAGAGCCAGGCCATCGAACAGAAAACTGCCGAGCATTCCGTCAGCTTGTGCAAAGGATGCTCCGGCAGGGCAAGATGCATGACTTGCTTCCTAAAGAAGATCGCCCTGATCCGTCAGCGTCAAAGGGCAAAGAAATTTCAGATGTTCCTTGCTCCTCAAGGGCAGTGAATCACGTCGAAGAGCCTCCTCTCCTCATTGTCAACCAAGAAGTCGAATGCTTCGACGCCGACGATGAGGGCGTGCTAGGAAGGCTATTCTAAACTAGCAAGGACTTCACAGTCCTCCAAAGCGATGGACTTCACAGTCCTCCAGAGCTCCTTACAACCTACAGGGGTTATCTCAACCCTTACTCCCTCTTTCAAACATTTTCATTACAACACTTCTCAGTGTTTTATTCTTGCTTTTCTGCAAAGCTTTTATTCAGAGATCCTGTACTGACACAGTTCCCTTTTTGTTGCCTCTCTCTCTCTCTCTGGGTCAATAACGCCAATGAGATTTCGCCGAGTCTGAAACGTTCCCTCCGTAGTTTGTTCTCGCACTACCGCTTCGACCACATATGGCGGGAGTATACCCATGTGTGTAGTGGGAGCAGTTCATCTACGATTATGGGCTTCAGGCTTAGGATCCTAGCCAGCATCTGACACAGAGTGTGTGCTAGGGGAGCCCCATGTGTTAGCTCTGCTGTGCGTCCTATAGGAAACACTACGGTTAGGATGATCTTCGCTGGACAAGCAATGGCAATCAAGCGTAGCCTTGTCTCTTGGATCATCCTTCAACTATGGTGGCCGAATAACTCTCTCCGGTATCCTCGATCCATGCCTCTCGGGTTCTCACAACTCCACTGATCAATACACAGACAATATAGGCCTCTTGGCGCAACCTGTCTCCTTGATCAGTGATGCTTGTGCCCAGGGCAAGAGAGCAGAGTCTCTAGCGATCCTTCTCAGGATCTCCCTTGCTTCTAGCGATCCTTCTCAGGATCTTCCTTGCTTCCAGCGGTCCTTCTCAGGACCTTCCCTTGCTTTGTGCCCTCCTTGAGGATGCGCGGCCAGCCCGCTTTGAGCAGGACCATACTCGAAATGACTTTCTCAGGCCAGTGATGCATAAGGCCCATGGGGAACACCTGTGGCAGCATTCAACCTTCTTTAGTCATTCCGAACATGGACCTCTTTTTCCTTTCCCGCTTCGAGCAGGACCATACTCGGGATGATTTTTTCGGGCAAGTGATGCATAAGGCCCACGGGGAACACCTGTGGCAGCATTCAACCCTCTGTAGTCATTCCGAACATGGACCTCTTGTTTTCTTTTCCCCCCTCCTTGAGGATGCGCGGCCAGCCCGCTTTGAGTAGGACTATACTTGGGATGATTTTTTCGGGCAAGTGATGCATAAGGCCCACGGGGAACACCTGTGGCAGCATTCAACCCACTTTAGTCATTCCGGGTGCAGCCCTCCTTTTTCTCTCTTGCCTTCTTTCACAGGTGAACAGGTTAATCCGACCTACCAAAAGGATTTTCAGCAATCACTTTGCTCGTGCTCATCCTATATGAATTGCTTATTGAAAGCTCTATCAGGATGATGACTCGCACTCTACTCATATAAGCTCTATTGCTCTCATCTCCTCTACATTATTTGCTCAAGTACTATCAGCCATGCTATTATTATCCAGTCATATCTGTCAGCAGTCAACACTCAGTTTATTGATCTGGGCTTCATAATAATATTCATCAGGCACTCTTCTTGCTAATTGGTCATATCGGCCTTATCTTGTCAACAGTTAACTTATCAACAGTTAACAGTCTACAGTTAACACTTGCAAGCCTTCTCTTCACAGGTACTTGCAAGTTATTTTCATATCTTATTGGTTCCTAACTTCTCTTCTTGCAGAGATTAGCAAACACCTGCAAGCCTCATCCAGGTACTTGCAGCTTGTTTTTATATACGATACCTGCTCTTAACTCTCTTCTTGCAGAGATCCTCAAACTCTTGCAAGTTTCTTCACAGGTACTTGCAAGTTACTCTCATATATTGTGCATGTTCCTAACTCTCTTTTTGCAGAGATCAGCAAAGACTTGCAGGTCCCTTTCAGGTACTTGCGAGTTATTGTGGCTTTCTGTTTTCCTCACTTCTGTTTTGCAGAACATTCACAGAAGACACGCCTTCTTCGTTTTGCAAAAGCGAATTCAGGAAGCACTAAGCTTCTAAGGAGAGTTTTCAGGTTCTGTCTCTCCTTACTCCCCTTCTTCCGTTGGGGTGGATCACGATTTTCGTGGGTCTCCAACTTTTTCGAAGTTCTTTTCGGAACTTAAAAAAGTGCGGGGATTATGTTAACCCAGAAATCGGCGATCCTTCCCAAGATGGCCAGCTGGCTCATCGTGACCCTTAGATTATCCCTTTCGATCGCGATGGGTCCCAGCGTAGGCGGACAGCCTTCCCTATCCGCCTAGGTCTCCTAGCAACCGCGTGCCCTGCGGGACGGCGAGCTATTCCCATGGCTCACCCTCGCGGGACATGCGGTTAGGTCCGCTAATCGTGCAGTCTTTTCCTTGCAGGAGTCCGCCAACAGCAGTACCAGTAGCGGCCTCCTATTTCTCTCAAGGGGCGGTGGTCTCCTACCGCCGTCCGCCGAGGACGCCCGCCAGGGGCGACCTCCCTGCTGCCCGAGGGGCGGCGGCCTCCTGCCGCCGTCCGCCGAGGCCGCCCACCCCGGGCGGCCTCTGCCCGTCAGCCGGGCGGACTCCACCCGGAGTCCGCCCAGGCCGCCCGCAAGGGGGCGGCCAGGCCCCGCCGGGCGGACTCCTCCCGGAGTCCGCCCAGGCCGCCCGCTAGGGGGCGGCCCCGGCTCCTGCCGGGCGGACTCCTCCCGGAGTCCGCCCAGGCCGCCCGCTAGGGGGCGGCCCCGGCTCCTGCCGGGCGGACTCCTCCCGGAGTCCGCCCAGGCCGCCCGCTAGGGGGCGGCCCCGGCTCCTGCCGGGCGGACTCCCCCTGGAGTCCGCCCAGGCCGCCCGCTAGGGGGCGGCCCCGGCTCCTGCCGGGCGGACTCCCCCTGGAGTCCGCCCAGGCCGCCCGCTAGGGGGCGGCCCCGGCTCCAGCCGGGCGGACTCCCCCTGGAGTCCGCCCAGGCCGCCCGCTAGGGGGCGGCCCCGGCTCCAGCCGGGCGGACTCCTCCCGGAGTCCGCCCGCTAGGGGGCGGCCCCGGCTCCTGCCGGGCGGACTCCTCCCGGAGTCCGCCCAGGCCGCCCGCTAGGGGGCGGCCCCGGCTCCTGCCGGGCGGACTCCTCCCGGAGTCCGCCCAGGCCGCCCGCTAGGGGGCGGCCCCGGCTCCTGCCGGGCGGACTCCCCCTGGAGTCCGCCCAGGCCGCCCGCTAGGGGGCGGCCCCGGCTCCTGCCGGGCGGACTCCCCCTGGAGTCCGCCCAGGCCGCCCGCTAGGGGGCGGCCCCGGCTCCAGCCGGGCGGACTCCCCCTGGAGTCCGCCCAGGCCGCCCGCTAGGGGGCGGCCCCGGCTCCAGCCGGGCGGACTCCTCCCGGAGTCCGCCCAGGCCGCCCGCTAGGGGGCGGCCCCGGCTCCTGCCGGGCGGACTCCTCCCGGAGTCCGCCCAGGCCGCCCGCTAGGGGGCGGCCCCGGCTCCTGCCGGGCGGACTCCTCCCGGAGTCCGCCCAGGCCGCCCGCTAGGGGGCGGCCCCGGCTCCTGCCGGGCGGACTCCTCCCGGAGTCCACCCAGGCCGCCCGCTAGGGGGCGGCCCCGGCTCCTGCCGGGCGGACTCCCCCTGGAGTCCGCCCAGGCCGCCCGCTAGGGGGCGGCCTCCGGCCTGCGGGCGGACTCCTCCCGGAGTCCGCCCAGGTCGCCCGCTAGGGGGCGACCTCCAGTTTTCTGCAGGTGGGTCCTTCCGACTGCTTCATCGCTCGACAGTGGCGGACGCAAAATCTCTGTCCGCGGAGTCCGCGCAGGTCGTCATGCTGATGTCACTGGGCCCCGCTTCTAGAAGAACTCCCCTGGGCCTATAAATAGCCCATGGTGCCTCTCATTCTGAAACACGCCAGACGGTTGGAGGATCCTGCAAGTCCTGCCAGCAAGCCCTGCGGACTCCGTTTTCCAGTCCGCGCAGTCCGTCATCGCCTCCTCCAGCAAGCTCTGCGGACTCAGTTTCCTGTCCGCGCAGCTCTCCAGCAGCTCTTCAGCAGCTTGCCAGCAGACTCTGCAGACTCAGTTTCCCAGTCCTCCAGCAGCTAGCAGACTATTTTACTTAGTCTCTGGCAGCTTCTCCTCTGCTTTCTGGCACTTTCTTCTCTCTTAGCCGCCAGCTTCTCCTTGTACCCTTTAAGTGATTTTGTTGTAAAGGTGTACTTGTAAGCTTGTAATCTCTAGCTATTAATAAAAGGAAAGCCCGTCGCAGGAGTGGCATTTAGGCCGCGGCGGGCGAAGTGTGTTGTTGCCGCTGCTAGCGGCCCCCCCTTCTTCTTCTCTCTGCTCAGCAAGCCTTGCTCCTCTGCTCAGCAAGTCTTGCTCCTCTGCTCAGCAAGCCTTGCTCCTCTGCTCAGCAAGTCTTGCTCCTCTGCTCAGCAGACTTCTTCTCAGCTCAGCTCTCCTCGGCATCCAACCTGCAAGCACAACCGTCCATTAGCCGTCTGCTCGACAGCTCCTGGTCAACCTCCTTCTCCTCTCTTGATCAACCCGCTCTGTTGATCAAGCTTCTCTCCTCTATCCCCGCAACCCTCTTTGACAAGCCGTTTGCTCCACTCTCGAGCACTCAGAGGCTTCCTTCCTTTCCTCCTTTCCTCCTCTCCTAGCTTGTGAGATCGAACACCCCCTCCGTGTTAGCTGGCTGGTGCCCCGCGACGTTTTCGCGCATCAACAAATAGGATTATATAATTATGCCACAAAATTAGAATTTCATTGAACTACACAATAAAAATTAAAATGGACAAACCTAAAATCGACACAAGCCAAACCATCATGCATGAACATTCTAAGGATTTATGCTTCCAAGCTAGCAGAAAAAATAAAACTTAGTTTTAATCTTCTAAGTGACATTTATCATACATCTTGAATATAGATATTTTAGTGTAAAACAAAGCACTGTATGCCAACCATGCTTGCATTTACAACAGCCTCCACATTTGTCACCCTGTAGTGTGAAGACACCATCAATTAACACACATGAATTCATAAGAGTTTGATTATGGAAAGAAAAGAAATGTTCTTAGTTTGCAGAATTCTGTTCGAATTTCAATGTCATTTACTTTTTCACAGAAACTATTTTGATAAAAAAAACAGCTTCCTCTTTCCTAAGTCACGCCATCAACAAAAAAATATGAACCATCAAGCCCAATGGCTAAGAATCAGATGTCAAATAGGCTTCAACTTTTCTTCAATCATCTTGTACCTGCATAAATTTTGAGTAGATAAGAGTGCAATTGACTTTAAAAAATGTACTTGACACTCCCATGCAATCAATTTTGAGTTTAATAAGAGTGTAATTGACTACAACTTGCAATCAATTTTAGAACCCAAATCCACCTAAACCCCAAAACAGTCACAATATGTGTAATGGCCAAGTGTTGTTATTCATACCTTCCAGTGAGAACACTGGAGTACTCGGGCTCGGAGGCGACACTAAACAGGAACTGGAGGCGATCTACAACAGCCAGGTAGAGAGATCAAGCAAAACCAGTCGGATTCGGAGGAGACGTCGCCAATTTGTGACATGAATAGAAATTCACAGCATAACCCTAAACCCATAACCGATCAAATTTTGATATTCAAAAATCAGAACAACAATCATGAAAGGGGATGAAGGATATGAGGAAATATAAATTTATGCTATTCTCAAGTTTTGATATTCGTACCTTTCAGCGAGAACACCGGAGTCGGGCTCGAAGGCAACCCGAAGCATGAAGTGGAGGAGATCTACAACAACCAAGCGGATAGATGGAGCAAAACCGGTAGGATTCAGAGGAGAAGAGAGGTCGCGATGGCTAGGGCACGAAGATGAGAGGTCGCGATGCCCTACCCGCGGCGAGTTTATCTGAACTTGTTCTTACGTACAGACATTTATCTGATAGACTAGAATTGAAGCCCAAGTATTTAACACAAGTGTCGAATTTCTCGTGCCACAATTTCGGTGCTTGCTTCAATCTGTATAGTGACTTAATCAACTTACAGACCTTATTCTTCTAGACCTTCTACGACAAACTCTTTAGGTTGGTGCATATAGATCTCCTCAGTCAGATCTCCATTAAGAAATGCAGTCTTGACATCCATCTGATGAACAACAAAATGTTCAATAGATGCTAACACGAGAAGTATCCTAATTGTCATAATGTGACAAACAGGTGAGTATATATCAAAGTAGTCTATACCACTCACTTGAGTGTAGCCCTTGGCAACTAGACGTGTTTTGTATTTAGCGATACTCCCATCAGAATTAAGCTTCTTCTTCAGAACCCACTTACTTCCAATGGTTCTAGCCCTTTGGGCAAGTCGACCAAAATCCAAACGTGGTTTTGCAGGAGAGAGTTCATCTCATCATCTATGACTTCTTTCCATAACAGAGAATCCTTGAATTGCATCGCCTCCTTATAAGTCGATGGATCAGCTTCAACTTGGTAAGTCACAAAGTCTGTACTGAAGCTTTTAGGCACTCGTTCTCATTAGATAACCTTTTAGATGCTAAACCACTAGTGTCTATAGGCTCAGTGTCAGGGTCTCTCATTTCTGGCTCAACAATAGGCTCAGTAGTAGTGGATGTCAGACCAGAAAGTGTCAAGTTTTTATCATTAAAGAACTTATTCTTAAATAAAACCGCATCTCTAGATTCTATGACAGTATTAGTTGAGAGATCTAGAAATATGACTGCAGTACTGTCCTCTGCACATGCTAGATAGACGCAAGTGTTCGTCCTAGGTCCAATCTTTGCTCTTCTAGAGTCTGGTATCCTAACATAAGCGATACAGCACCAGGTCTTAAGATTGTCAAATCTAGGAGGTATCTTAAACCAAAGCTCATAGGGTATTTTAGTCAACTTTGCATGTGGTACTTTATTAAGAATGTGATTTGACGTGAGGATGACTTCACCCCAGTAGGCCGCAGACATGCTAGCAGTCAACAACATGGAGTTCAACATTTCTGTTAAAGTCCTATTTTTCCACTCAGCGATACTGTTGGATTGTGGTGAATACAGAGCAATCATTTCAGGAATTATGCCATTTATACAACCCCGTATTCGCGAAAAGTGGGCCCCAAGCAAGGCGCAAGACTTAGGGCACATTTTTAAGCTTTTTGGGAGTTTTGCACTCCTGGAGGCCAATTTTGGTTGGACCTACGTAATATACTAGCAGGGGGAGGAAATATTTAACTACCCCCGGTGCATCTTCTTAAGCTTTTTGGGAGTTTTGCACTCCTGGAGGCCTATTTTGGTTGGACCTGCGTAATATACTAGTAGGAGGAGGAAATATTTGACTCCCCCCTGGTGCACGTTTTTAAGCTCTTTGGGATTTTTGCACTCCTAGAGGCCATATTTGGCTGGACCTGCGTAATATACTAATAGGGGAGAAAATATTTGACTCCCCCCCGGTGCACGTTTTTAAGCTTTTTGGGAGTTTTACACTCCTAGAGGCCAATTTTGGCTGTACCTGCGTAATATACTAGTAGGGGGAGGAAATATTTGATTCACTGTACTTGAGTGAACGTTTCACTGTACTTGAATGAACGTTTCACTTTACTTGAGTGACCGTTTCATCGTACTCCAGTGAACGTTTCACAGTACTTGAGTGATCGTTTCACCATACTCCAGTAAACGTTTCACTGTACTTGAGTGATCGTTTCACCGTACTCCAGTGAACGTTTCACTATACTTGAGTGAACGTTTCACTGTACTCCAGTGAACATTTCACTGTACTTGAGTGAATGTTTCACTATACTTGTGTGACCGCCCGCTAGGCCGTCGTTTCGCCATGCTCGTTGCCGCTCGCCAGACCGCTGTCTCGCCATGCTGGCTGCCGCTCGCCAGACCGCTATCTCGCCATGCTCGTTGTCGCTCGCCAGACCGCCGTCTCGCCATGCTGGCTGCCGTCTCGCCATGCTGGCGGCCGCTCGCCAGACTGCCGTATCACCATGCTTGCTGCCGCTCGCAAGACCGTCGTCTCGCCATGCTCGCTGCCACTCGCCAGACCACCGTCTCGCCATGCTCGTTGCCGCTCGCCAGACCGCTGTCTCGCCATGCTAGCTGCCGCTCGCCAGACCGCCGTCTCGTCATACTAGCGGCCGCTCGCTAGACCACCGTCTCACCATGCTCGCTGCCGCTCGCTAGACTGCCATCTCGCCATGCTCGCTGCCGCTCGCTAGACCGCCGTCTCGTCATGTTGGATGTCGCACGCCAGACCGCCGTCTCGCCATGCTGGCGGTCGCTCTCCAGAATGCCGTCTCGCCATGCTAGTTATCGCTCGCCATACCGCCGTCTCGCCATGCTCTCTGCCGCTCGCCAGACCGTCGTCTCTCCATGCTCGCTGCCGCTCGCCAGACCGCCGTATCGCCATGCTGGCTGCCGCTCTCCAGACCGCCGTCTCGTCATGCTGGCGGCCGCTCGACAGACCTCCGTCTCGCCATGCTCGTTGCCGCTCGCCAGACCGCCATCTCGTCATGCTCGCTGCCGCTCTCCAGACCGTCGTCTCGCCATGCAGGCTGCCGCTCGCCAGACCGCCGTCTCGCCGTGCTAGCTGCCGCTCGCCAGACCGTCGTCTCGCCATGCTTGCTGCCACTCGCCAGACCGACGTCTCGCCATGCTCGCTGCCGCTCGCCAGACCGCCGTCTCGCCATGCTCACTGCCGCTCGCCAGACCGCTGTCTTGCCATGCAGGCTGCTGCTCGCCAGATCGCCGTCTCGCCATGCTGGCTGCTGCTCGCCAGTCCACCGACTCGCCAAGCTGGCTGCCGCTCGCTAGACCGCTATCTCGTTAGGCTGTCGTCTCGCCTAGCCCCAGCTCGCAGGCCGCCAGCTCGCCCGGCCTCAAATCGCCTAACCGCCAACTCGCCCGACTTGAGGGACTACCCTTGGTGGACTACAATTAGCCGCTTAGAACAACGAGATTTGGCTATTGGCAGGCCAATCCGGGGGCATTTCAGTAATTTTCAGAGCAATTGAGGTTGGTTATTTGCAGGCCATTCCCAAAAAACTATAAATAGGCCCTTATGGGTGCCTTGGAGAGCATCACTTCTTCACTCTCTCTTCATCCTCCAAGGCACCCTAGCTTAGCATTGGCTAGGGAGGGGGAGATATCCAAGGTCTTCCGGGTGTGAGGTGGGGCCTCCGCGCTAGAGTCGAGGGTCTGTTTCTAGTTTCTTGAGCCTTTGGTCCGTGACATCCCCCTGAGTGTATTAAGTGTGAGGTCACCCCTTTCAAGGGACCCCGAACTCCACGAGAGACCAAGTTTTTAGTTTCAACATTTTGGTGCGGTGAGCGTGGAGAGTGACCAGCACAGAAGATCTCAGGAGAGTGTCATGATTGAAGATCAGGGAGGTAGCGATGACTCCCGCGAGACCACCAACCCAGGACCCTTTGTGGGAAGGAAAGAGTTTATGTCGTCCATCCAAGGAATCATGGAGATGCTGCGAAGTATTGCTCCTCGAGGTAACTGCTCAACTCCCACCCCTGAGGACTTAGCTCTCAGGGGTCTTGGCGAGACTGCTCCCAGGGCTCTCGACGAGCTGTCTCACAGGGACCAAGGCGAGATGACCCCAGTAGGGGGAGAAGGAAGTGCACCAGGAAGAAGGTCAGGGAAGGAGAGGATGGGAGATGGAATCGAGCGAGACCTTACCGATCGGGAGTTATTCTCCAGCCCGGCGAGTGTCATCCTTCCAGGCGAGCAGGTCGCACGAGTAGAGGCTGCGAGACCACCCCTCAGGGGGTCACCCTTCAGCGAGATGATCATCTCAGCTCCCGTTCCCGAGGGGTTCAGAGAGCCCGGCATGGTTTACTATACCGGGAAGGATGACCCCGTCCAGCACCTGTAGTGGTTCGAGGATGTCACAACCCGTATTTTCACCGCATATAAAAAGCTTATCAGAGTAAGGGAAAATGTGTGTCATGATGTCACGTCAGTAGGGGATAACTGCGGACGCTCATGCAAACACCCAATTAAACATGAAGAAAGGTTCCTTTTTTAGTTATTTTAAGGAAAATCAGTTAAATGCAGCAGTTAGCCGTATCCCTCGGCTTAGTGGCTCATCTAGTCCACGAATCAAAATATATTATACGCTGCGGAAAAATACTTGATTAGATTAACTCAAACATCTTACATGAGCAAAACATCCCAAAAGGGCAACTCATGCTATGCAAGACTCTAAATTTAGTATAGTAGGAAAAATAGCTTTTACGGTCACTAAAAATAACATGTTAGAGTTTCAAAATTATGCGATGCATGAAATATTAGTAGTAGATTTTATAGTTAAAATACCTAACGTGCATTCCTAACATAAATCCTCCCAGAGAACTAGTAATCCACATCCACATTTAAAGAAATGAGCAGCTAGCAAGTATTGAACAACTAACAAATCAGTGAGCGCCAACAAGCTCACACAAACCCACGAACAAAAGTATGTCTGAACTAGTAAAACTAAACCAACAACAAACTACCTCGCTATGACGAGGCAACAACCACGGCCAACACTGCCACCAGAAATCCAACAACAGCACTGCTAACTGCTACTGCTCTGAACCTGAGGCATTCCAAAAACAGAACACCTCAGCAAGAAGGTACAAGTAGTGGCAAGAAAAGTAATAAACCAAAATAATCAAAGGGTCAACCGGGGTACCAACCCAAGACCAAAAGTACTGAAGTAAAGTACAAAAGGAAACAGTGCATCAACAGGAAAAGAACTCCCACGTGACTTGTCACGTTCCACAAGGGCGCACCAGACGCACAAGGCTATAAGGTGACTACATAAATATTTCTCCAGAAAGAAAATACAAAACCTTCATTAAAGGAAAAAAACAAAACCTTCATTAGACACTTGTGGTCGACTCTACCCAAAAACACGGCGAGATGGTCACTCTTGGACACACCACCCAAAAACAACAACGGGCGAGGTGGTCACTGTTGGACACACCACCCAAAAACAAAACAGATATATAATCCGTCTAACTACGAGGGAGTCTCATACTCTCCACCATACACCGCAGACATTCAAAAACCAGGTAGACTTCCACATGACACTAATGAAGGTAACAAACACCGCGGAGGTGGAATCATCCACTAACTCCCGCATTCAAGAAACCCAAAGAAACCACAACACAAATATCTCGAGATTTGGCTTGACAGATTCTACTTGACATTACTAGATTCGAGACGCGGTTGATCAACGCTTACGGACGATTTACAATCTTAGATAAACTCTAATACGTTCGATAACGATAAATAAGCCAATTAACACCAACACTAAAAACATTCTATCAAACTAATATGAAGTTACCAGATTCAGTTAGCGAAACAAGATTTAGAAATTTTCAAGTGATCGAAAAAAATTAGACATATCTATAGCTTGGAAAGAAAATCAAGGAACAAAACTCATTCGTTACCATCAAATCAGATAAGGAGAAACGAGGGGAAACCACCACTTGTCTTGGTTTTACCGGAAAAGTCCACCAAATCACTCCACGTCGTAGATCGGGGCAAAATGATGCGGGAAGAGTTGAAATCTAGACAAAAAATGGCCAAAATAGAGGTTAGGGCCGAAAAACCATAACGAGAAAACTCATGAAACGGGGAAGATATTACCACGATGGCGTAGCTCTCGGCGAGAGCTTTCCAGATCTATGCTCGGATGAAGATTTCGAGCACCGGAGCACCGTCGGCGGCCACCGGAGGGTTCACGAAATATAATTTCTCTCTCACGCTCACGCCGCTCTGGTTCGGGAGGAAAGATCGAAGAAGATGAAAAAATTCTCTCTGATATAAATATGTATATAAATATATACATATATATATAAAAAGATATATAAATAGATATATATATATATAAAATAGATATATATAAATAGATATATATATATATATATATATATATATATATATATATATATATATATATATATATATATATATATATATATATATATATATATATATATATATATATATATATATATATATATATATATATATATATATATATATATTTACTATTATAATAGAAATAGTAAGGTGATGAGTTCAAAATTGTAATCGCCGTCGATCTCTGGTATGATAAATCGGCTGCCGTCCGATCCAACTCAATCATACTGCACCCTTTCTCCACATTTTAGTAGGTCTCCTAAACATACTAACTAGGTTGCCCTAGACCTATGTAAAATTACATTTTTGCCCCAATATAACTCTAAAAATACAGAAATGTTGATTTAAAACCGGGCGGGCTGATTATCAACGGACAGCTTCGTATAGCACACTCTGCAAAGAGAGCCTGGGCCGGCCCAACTCAGCATAAGAAAGGCCCAGTCTAGTCATTGAAAAGGATTTCAAACGACCAACCTGCATATTCCTTATAAACGCACATGTGTAATTTCAAACCGGCAATGTGGGACTAAAGAGACGTGTTTTTTACGTTTAACTCAATTAATTAAATATTAACTTAAAATATTTATTATTAACATTAAAAGCAGGCGGAGCGTGGCTACACTGGCCACGCTCGGCCCGCTTTTAAGTTTATTCAATTATTTTTTTGTTTTTAATTAGTTAACAGTTAATTAATAGATCTTCAATAATTAGTTTCTATAACAGAAATGCTAACCACTATACTTCTTCCGTCTTTAGTTTAGAGATAATTTTTCATATTAATGAATAGTGTCAAATCAAAATATTATTAATTATAAGTTAGAAAAGTATTTTGGCTCCCGCCTCATTTTGAGTACTCAAATATGTGTCGTCACGGGGCGGGCGAAGCCCGCCGTCGCCAGCCGGGTACTGTGGCGCGTGGCCATCGGGTCGGAGGCCCGTGCCTGTCACCCGTGTATATATATATATATATATATATATATATATATATATATATATATATATATATATATATATATATATATATATATATAGTTCTGTCCAAAAACGGAGTATTTACGCCCGGGTGCGCGGAAGACGAACATAAAGGTTTAGGATGGCTTCAAATCGAAAAGTAGCCAACATGAAAGTTGTAGATCTCGTCGAGACGCACAAATTTCATGTTAACCATTTTCCCATACGACATCGTTTTGACGCTCAAAAAGTCTCTCGAACATAAACTACAACGGACTACACGAGAACAAGCTTACGGGTACTCGAGAGATAGAAAACGACTACTCGAGTAGTTAGAAACAGACACTCGAGTATAAATAAAAAATTACTCGAGACAGAAATATAGTACTCGAGTAGGAGAAAAATCACTCGTGTAGGTATATAAATTCACTCGAGTAGTTAAGAAATCACTCGTGTAGGTATATAAATTCACTCGAGTAGTTAAGAAATCACTCGTGTAGGTATATAAATTCACTCGAGTAGTTAAGAAATCACTCGTGTAGGTATATAAATTCACTCGAGTAGTTAATAAATCACTCGTGTAGGTATATAAATTCACTCGAGTAGTTAAGAAATCAGGCACTCGAGAGGGAGGAAAAAAATACTAGAGAAGTACTCGAGTAGTCGAGTAATATACTCGAGAGGCACTCGAGCAGAAGAACAAACTTTTGCAGAAAGAACAATTTTTGTGCAAAAAAAAAAAAATCCTTTGATCAAACTATATAAATGAATAGTAAATCACATTTTTGAATAGTGCTATAAGATTAAAATATTCATATTTATAATTTTTTTGAATAAGGAAACTCCGAGATCAAAACGGAGGCTCAAACGCGTGCCAAATTAAATGAAATTCGCACCGTAGGCGAACACTGACGCTACGAACGCAACGCCGAAGTCAAAACCAAAATCCGACGAGCCATTCCCGAGATATTAATCTTCGAAGTATTCGGCGAACATAAACAAATCCAAAACTTCAATCGCGCGCCGAGACTCCAAAAATGCTCGGATTGCGACGAAACTTGACGAGCAAGTCCAAAATCACTTAACTTAAATTCCAAATGCAAAATTTTCCCATATAACAAGAATTCGGTCTACTGGACCGCACGGACGCGAAAATGCCTTAACGGCATTGCGCCGTCAACTCGACATTAAAAGTAACGGCACAACGTCATAATTTTGACGTTGCCCAAACAAATAAAATCATCGAAAAATCGGGGACGTTACAGTCACTCCCCATAAAAAGAAGTTTCGTCCCGAAACTTATCACAACTCCAAAACCAAACCAAAATCGATAAAACCATGCATAACTGAAAACTTAGCAACATACCCAAAACTAAGAGAAGAGGTGCGGATGAGATTCTCTCATGGATGATTCCAATTCCCACGTCGCGCTCTCGACGTATTTATTTCTTCAAAGAATCTTGACCATAGGGATGGTCTTTCTCCGCAACACACACTCTTGAGAATCCAGAACACGAATAGGTTCTTCCACATATGTAAGATTGGGCTGAATCTGGGGTATCGAGTCGAGCACTTGACGATCACTACGAACACACTTCCGCAACTGGCTCACATGGAACACATCATGGACACTAGGGAAGGTCGCATGCAAATCCAGCCTATAAGCTGACACTCCGATGCGCTCAAGAATCTTGAAAGGTCCCGCATACCGGGGGTCTAACTTGTGGTTCCTTCCAAACATTTTAACGGCAGACATCGGGGAAACTTTCAGAAAAACCAAGTCTCCAACGACAAACTTCAGATCGACCCTTCGTAGATTAGCATACTTCTCATAGCGCTCTTGAGCCACACGAAGCTTTTCCCGAATGTGAGTCACGACACAATTCATCTCTTCAAGAGCTTCCGGACCTAACAACGCCCTCTCACCAACTTCAGCCCAAAATAGTAGAGTTCTACAACGCCTCCCATACAAGGCCTCAAACGGAGCCATCTGCAGACTCTCTTGATAACTATTATTGTAAGCAAACTCCATGAGTCTGAGGCGCTCATCCCAAGCACCACCATGATCCAAAGTATAACACCTGATCATATCTTCTACGATTTGATTTACTCTTTCCGTCTGACCATTAGTCTGCGGATGATAGGCGGTGGAATACCTTAAATCGGTACCCAACCCCTCCTGGAAACTCTTCCAAAACTAAGACGTAAATCTAGAGTCCCAATCTGATACGATGCTAACAGGCACACCATGTAGCCTGATGACCTATTCAAGATATAACTCAGCTATCTTCTTTATCGAGTACCCAACCTTAAATGGAACGAAGTGAGCACACTTTGTCAATCTGTCGATCACCCAAACAAATTTGTGCCCACGGGGAGATTTTGGCAGACCGGTGATGAAATCCATTGAAATACTTTGCCATTTCCAACTTGGAATATCAAGCGTTGTCAATTTACCACCAGGTCTTCTGTGATCAGCCTTAACACGCTGACACGTATAACATTCCAATACAAACTTTGCGATGTCATTCTTCATCCCTGACCACCAAACAATTTGTTTTAGATCTCTATACATCTTAGTGGAACCAGGGTGGTAGGATACACTGGAACCATGGGCTTCAGCACAGATCTTAGCTCGAATATCGCCAAAGGCGGGGACACAAAATCTACCTCGATACTTCAAGGTGTCCAACTCGTCCACAGAGAAATCAGGTAGCTCTCCCTTCACAGTTCTATTCCGGAGGTGCAACAAATCAGGGTCATCCTTCTGATGTGCTTGAGTAAGGGAAATCCCAGAGGGATCTTCTGCTTCTAGACTAGCAGGCACGGTACTACTCTCAACCTCAATATCCATCAACAAAAATTCTTCTATCAAGGACTGCACCGACAGATTAAAAATCTTAGCGGTTTTTCTACTCAAGACATCGACTTCTACATTAGCCTTTCCTGGATGATAAAGATTTCCACTTCATAATCCGCCACATATTCTAACCACCGACACTGGCGCAGATTTAGTTCCTTCCGAGTGAAGACATACTTCAAACTCTTATGATCCGTATAGATCTTGCACAACGCGCCATATAATAAGTGTCTCCAAAGCTTCAGCGCATAAATTACGGCAACAAACTCCAAATCATGCGTATGATAGTTTCTCTCGTGGATATTTAGTTGCCTCGATCGATACGTGATCACCTTACTATCTTGCATTAAAACACAACCAAGTCCGACGTGTGACTCATCAACATACACAGCATACTCAACTCCTTCAGTAGGTAAGGTTAAAATCGGAGCAGTACATAATCTCTTCTTCAGCTCTTGGAAAGCCTCTTCACACTTATCACTCCAAATAAAAGCAATATTCTTCTCAGTAAGTCTAGTTAGAGGAGCAGACAACACTGAAAATCCTTCCACGAATCTTCTATAATAGCCGGCTAGTCCTAAGAAACTCCTAATCTCCTTGGGTGTAGAAGGTCTCTCCCATTCCATTACAGCAGAAATCTTGGTCGGGTCTACATAAATACCGTCCTTGCTTACCACATGACCCAGAAAGGACACCTGAGGTAGCCAGAACTCACACTTGCTCAGCTTTGCATATAACTTATGCTCCCTCAGGGTCGACAAAACCAAACGCAAATGCTGGGTATGCTCCTCAACATTACGGGAATACACCAAGACATCATCTATGAACACAATAACAAATCGGTCCAAGAAATCCTTAAACGCCCGATTCATCAAATCCATGAAAGCAGAGGGTGCATTGGTTAAACCGAAAGACATCACCAGAAACTCATAATGTCCATGTCGTGAACGGAAAGCGGTTCGAGGAATATCTACCTCACGAATCCTCAGCTGGTGGTAGCCTGAACGAAGGTCGATCTTTGAAAATATCGAGCTACCACGCAATTGGTCGAACAAATCATCAATCTTTGGCAGAGGATATCTATTCTTAATGGTTACCTTGTTCAATTCCCTATAATCGATGCAAAGTCTCATTGATCCATCTTTCTTCTTGACGAACAAAACAGGAGCACCCCATGGAGAAGTACTGAGTCTAATAAAACCAAACTTCAGCAACTCATCGAGCTGAGTACGCAACTCATCCAACTCACGCGGAGCCATACGGTACGGTGCTTTAGTAATAGGACGAGTAGCCGGTTCGAGGTCTATCTCAAACTCTATCTCCCTTTCAGGAGGAAGTCCTGGAAGACTATCAGGAAAGACATCTGGAAACTCTCGCACCACCGAGACATCCTCAAGACGTGGCGTAACAAAAGCTGTTTCCAGAGCAGAAATAGAAACCAAAAATGCCTCGCAACCAGACTCTATAGCACGATAAGCACGTACAGCAGAAATGACAGGAGAAACTCTGTCCTGAAATCCATAGACGCTCATAGGTTGTCTGTCATCCATTCTGAAATCCAATCGCTTAGCCTTGCACTAGATGACCGCATCATATTTGGACAGCCAGTCCATGTCCAGAATCACGTCAAAATCAGACAGATCCAAAATCATCAGATCCGCACAAGCCAGAAAATTCCCAAGATAAATAGGGCATCTCAGAACTCCTTGGTTAGATATCACCGAATCACCGGAAGGGAGCTTGACATTGAAGGAGCCTCCTAATTGGTCGACACTCAGACGGTGCTTATCGACAAATCTCCGGGCCACAAAGGAATGGGTGGCACCTGAATCGAAAAGAACGCGCGCCCACCTATTCCACACCTTAAACTCCCCTAAAACCGTAACATACAAAAAAACGAACGATAACTAGGGCAACAATGATAATAATAAGGATATTTCAAACTCGGGCTAACCTAATATCACTTGCGTAGAGGTTTGGGCTTTCTCGCTGGTCATCACATTCAACTTTCTTTTTCCTTTATCCACGTTCGGTAGCGGCGGCAGAGCTCGAAGTGGGGCAGGCTGCAGTGGGGGCTGAGCCTGGGGGCACGAAGACTTCTGGTGTCCCTTCTGCCCGCACTGGAAGCAAATCCTTTCTTTCATCCAGCACCGACTCACATCGTGACCCTTCCTTGCACAGAACGAGCACACAAGCTCTCCCTTGGGTGCACCTTGGATAGCGTGCACCTGCTGCTACTTCAGGGTGGCAGTCCTCTTGAAACACCTTTCGTAAGGGTGGCCAGGACGACCACAGAAGCTACACCCTTCCTTACTTTTCTTCTTCGAAGAAGGGCCAGATGCCCTGGAGCTACCATCCTCAACGCATTTTCTTTTCTCCTTCCTTGCCGCAGCACTGCGGTTCTTGGCGTTTTCAATTGCCTCCACTTTTAAAGCGACTTCCACTGCTTCAGCATAACTTTCAGCTTGGTAAGTGCATGCCAACTGCTGGACATCGCTTCTTAATCCTCCCAAGAAACGTTTCACTCTACCCACCTCAGAAACTACCAAATCCGGAGCAAACCTACTCAGTTTGCTAAACTCAATTTCATACTCGCTCACGGTGAGCTGTCTCTGCTTTAGATGTAGGAAGTTATTCATCAGGCGGTCTTGCTCGACCGAGGGTAGAAACTTTTTCAGCAACATCTTCTTAAAAGATTCCCAAGTACAGCCTTCCTTCAGGCTCTCTCTTTCCTGAATCCACCAACTCTTTGTCAGACCTTTCAACTGATAAGCTGCAATCATCACCATCTGGGCTTCTAGAATTCCGGAATATGAAAACATCTCCTCGATGGAGATGATCCAATCATCTATAACCACAAAGTCAGCACTCCCGTCGAAGGTGGGAGGCCCCAACCGCTGGAAGTGCGACATGAAATTCATTTCTGGTGGTATCGCCATCGGGGACACCAGAGGAGCAGGGGTATCAGGCACGGCTTGGCCCGAGGCGGGCTCTTGCGCTGAAGGTTTCTGCGCGGGAGCGACAGACAACAAAGACTCAATTTGCGATTGCATCGCAACTAATTGTCTTGACAGAGCCTCATTGCTCTGATGCAGACTCTCAATAATCGCGTCACTTTGCGCACCTGATGACTCACCCTCTGACTGGGGAGTCGAACTCGTCGTAGGACGCTTTGGCGGCATTTCTAAAAGCAACAAACAACCTATCAAAATCATAGCTTATAACAAAGTCACACGACTAGTTCAGACCATACTTAAAAGACACTTGCTTATGCTGCAACTTGCTCTGGGATTTTATAATGATGTTATATCCTACTTAGGATGATATCCTCTCATCCTATTGACTCTTGTGCCTATGACATATATGCATGTATTCTTTATCCTTTTTTTGATTTAAAACCATGTGTGTACATATGTCATCCCGCAAATCTTAAGTTTGGCACGTTGTGCTTATGCAATGTTACGTTATGCATAATTGCGCTATGCATTCTAAAAAGGCCCTAATGTATGTTATGAGCGGCGTACGTATGAAAATGTTATGCATCTCCATATTATATGACATTCTCATGCAACGAAAAAGAAACGTGCTAGTCGCATTCATGTGGTGAGGTTATGCATCTCATACTACATAACCCTCACATGTTGCCCCTATGGTGGATCCATATACAGACACATATTATGCATCTCATACTACATAATATGCCCCGTATACTTCATGTTATGTTATGAGTGTCGTGTTCGTGCTTCAGCCAAGACGTGCTGATGACATATCAGTGTTTGTATTATATGATGCTAAACACCTAATACCTACAAGGAAAGGTTGCCCGACAAATTGTCAAGCAACCTCCCTCTGATACCAACTGTCACAACCCGCATTTTCACCGCATATAAAAAGCTTATCAGAGTAAGGGAAAATGCGCGTCATGATGCCACGTCAGCATGAGATAACTGCGGACGCTCAGGCAGACACCCAACTAAACATGAAGAAAGGTTCTTTTTTTAGTTATTTTAAGGAAAATCAGTTAAGTGCAGTAGTTAGCTGTATCCCTCGGCTTAGTGACTCATCTAGTTCATGAATCAAAATATATTATGCGCTGCGAAAAAATACTTGATTAGATTAACTCAAATATCCTACATGAGCAAAACGTCTCAAAAGGGCAACTCATGCTATGCAAGACTCTAAATTTAGTATAGTAGGAAAAATAGCTTTTACGGTCGCTAAAAATAACATGTTAGAGTTTCAAAATTATGCGATGGATGAAGTATTAGTAGTAGATTTTATAGTTGAAAATACTTAACGTGCATTCCTAACATAAATCCTCCCAGAGAACTAGTAATCCACATCCACATTTAAAGAAATGAGCAGCTAGCAAGTATTGAACAACTAACAAATCAGTGGGTGGCAACAAGCTGACACGAACCCACGAACAAAAGTATGTCTGAACTAGTAAAACTAAACCAACAACAAATTACCTCGCTATGACGAGGCAACAACCACGGCGAACACTGCCGCCAGAAATCCAACACCATTACTGTTAACTGCTATTGCTCTGAACCTGTGGCATTCCAAAAACAGAACACTTCAGCAAGAAGGTACAAGTAGTGGCAGGAAAAGTAATAAACCAAAATAATCAAAGGGTCAACCGGGGTTCCAACCCAAGACCAAAAGTACTGAAGTAAAGTACAAAAGAAAACAGTGCATCAACAGGAAAAGAACTCCCACGTGACTTGTCACGTTCCACAAGGGCGCACTAGACGCACAAGGCTATAAAGTGACTACATAAATATTTCTCCATAAAGAAAATACAAAACCTTCATTGAAGGAAAAAAAACAAAACCTTCATTAGACACTTGTGGTCGACTCTACCCAAAAACACGGCGAGGTGGTTACTCTTAGACACACCACCCAAAAACAACAACGGGCGAGGTGGTCACTCTTGGACACACCACCCAAAAACAAAACGGATATATAATCTGTCTAACTATGAGAGAGTCTCATACTCTCCACCATACACCGCAGACATTCAAAAACTAGGTAGACTTCCACAGGGCACTAATGAAGGTAACAAACACTCCGGAGGTGAAATCGTCCACTAACTCCCGCATTCAAGAAACCCAAATAAACCACAACACAAATATCTCGAGATTTGGCTCGAAAGATTCTACTTGACATTACTAGGTTCGAGACGTGGTTGATCAACCCTTACGGACGATTTACAATCTTAGATAAACTCTAATACGTTCGATAACAATAAATAAGCCAATTAACACCAAAACTAAAAACATTTTATCAAACCAATATGAAGTTACCATATTCAGTTAGCGAAACAAGATTTAGAAATTTTCAAGTGATCGAAAAAAATTAGACATAGCTATAACTTGGAAAGAAAATCAAGGAACAAAACTCATTCGTTACCATCAAATCAGACAAGGAGAAACGAGAGGAAACCACCACTTGCCTTGATTTTACTGGAAAAGTCCACCAAATCACTCCACGTCGTAGATCGGGGCAAAAGGATGCGGGAGGAGTTGAAATCTAGACAAAAATTGATCAAAATAGAGGTTAGGGCCGAAAAACCCTAACGAGAAAACTCAAGAAACGGGGAAGATATTACCACGATGGCGTAGCTCTCGGCGAGAGCTTTTCAGATCTATGCTCGGATGAAGATTTCGAGCACCGGAGCACCGTCGGCGGCCACCGGAGGGTTCACGAAATATAATTTCTCTCTCACGCTCACGCCGCTCTGGTTCGGGAGGAAAGATCAAAGAAGATGAAGAAATTCTCTCTGATATAAATATGTATATAATTATATACATATGTATATGTATAAAAAGATATATATATATATATATATATATATATATATATATATATATATATATATATATATATATATATATATATATAAAGTTCTGTTCAAAAACGGAGTATTTATGTCCGTGTACGCGGAAGACGAAAATAAAGGTTTAGGATTGCTTCAAATTGAAAAGTAGCCAACATAAAAATTGTAGATCTCGTCGAGACGCACAAATTTCATGTTAACCATTTTCCCATACGACATTGTTTTGACGCTCAAAAAAGCTTCCGAACATAAACTGCAACGGACTACGCGAGAACAAGCTTACAGGTACTCGAGAGGTAGAAAACGGCTACTCGAGTAGGTAGAAACAGATACTCGAGTATAAATAAAAAATTACTCGAGATAGAAATATAGTACTCGAGTAGGAGAAAAATCACTCGTGTAGATATATAAATTCACTCGAGTAGTTAAGAAATCACTCGTGTAGGTATATAAATTCAGTCGAGTAGTTAAGAAATCACTCGTATATGTATATAAATTCACTCGAGTAGTTAAGAAATCACTCGTGTAGGTATATAAATTCACTCGAATAGTTAAGAAATCAGGCACTCGAGAGGCAGGAAAAGAATACTCGAGAAGTACTCGAGTAGTCGAGTAATATACTCGAGAGACACTCGAGCAGAAGAACAAACCTTTGCAGAAAGAACAATTTTTTTGCAAAAAAAAAAATCCTTCGATCAAATTATACAAATGAATAGTAAATCACATTTTTGAATAGTGCTATAAGATTAAAATATTCATATTTATAATTTTTTTTGAATAAGAAAACTCCGAGATCAAAACGGAGGGTCAAACGCGTGCCGAATTAAATGAAATTCGCACCGTAGGCGAACACTGACGCTACGAACGCAACGACGAAGTCAAAACCAAAATCCGACGAGTCATTCCCGTGATATTAATCTTCGAAGTATACGGCGAACATAAACAAATCCAAAACTTCAATCGCGCGCCGAGACTCCAAAATACTCGGATTGCGACGAAACTTGACGAGCAAGTCCAAAATCACTTAACTTAAATTCCAAATGCAAAATTTTCCCATACAACAAGAATTCGGTCTACTCGACCGCACGGATGTGTAAATGTCTTAATGACATTGCGCCGTCAACTCGACATTAAAAGTAACGTCACGACGTCATAATTATGACGTTGCCCAAACAAATAAAATCATCAAAAAAATCGGGGGCGTTACAGAGGATGCCGTCTCCATCAGGCCAATGACGGATGCCTTCAAGTGTCGCCACTATGCGATCACATTGAAGGAGAAGGCAAGGGACTGGTTTCAACAACTCCATCCGAGATCGATCTATGGGTTCGAGGACTTGAGCCGGAGCTTTCAGCCTCGCTTCTCCACCTCCAAGAAGAGGAAGAAGAGTCCTGAGTCCATCTTCCTGATAAGGTAGGGGGCCGAGGGATCGCTTGTCTGTTACATTGACATATTCCAAGAGGAGATCCTGGATATCCAGGAGATGCCGGGATATGCCCTCCAGATGACGTTCACGGTGGGGTTGTGCGAGGGGTTCTTCAATATGAGCCTGACTCGAAGGGCCCCCCTTTCTTTCGAGGAGTTGATGGAAAGGGCGGTTGAGGAGATAGCCATGGAGGCGGCCAACCCGACATTTGTCAAGAAATTGGCGAAGCTAAGAGAGATGGAGTCGAAGGAGCAAGGTGGCTCGAGACATCAAGAGGGAAGGCGGAGAGAGGAGCAGAGAGGTCAGGAGGGTCAAGAACCACATTGGAGGCAGCAGGGAGGACCCGTTCAGGGTCCAAGAAGAGGTCACGTCCAAGATGGGGGGAACTTCCATGAAGGCCAAGGGGGGTTCAACTTCCAGAGACAAGCCCTAGGCAGCTCCTCCCCCCCCCCCCCCCCCCCCCACCGCAGCAAGCCATGAAGATAGGAAGAAGGGGAAGAGGTAATGGGAGAAATCACCCAGCCCGTCGAAGGAGGGAAGGAAGAGTGTTGCCGCACTGTGACTTCCACCAGGTAGAGGGTTGTTGGGTACATTGGAAAATATGTACATGATTTAAAGAAGTCTCACCCTACTCAATGATATACATCAAGATGTATTTGATGTACTTTGAGTTACTTTATGCAGGGTAAGTAACTGCAGGTTTGCAGAAAAAGTTTCTAAGTCCATGTGTCGACACCCAGAAGAAAACTGTCGACACTTAAGAAGGCTTGTGTCGACACCCAGAGAAGCAGTGTCGACACTTGGAGTAATTGTGTCGACACCAGGAATGCAGAGTCGACACCAGAAGGAAAGTGTCGACACGTACAGGCAGTGTCGACACACAATGAAGAAATGTCTAAAGAATCAGTGTCGACACTTAGAAGCAGTGTCGACACCCAGAGGAACTTTGTCGACACTCAGCAAAACATCAACAAAGTTCAAGTACAAGTATCGACACTAGGAGGCTGTGTCGACACTCAGCAAAACATCAACAAAGTTCAAGTACAAGTGTTGACACTAGGAGGCTGTGTCGACACTCAGCAAACTTCAACAGAGTTTAAGTACAAGTGTCGACATAATGAAGAATGTGTCGACACACAGCAAAAGTCTCAACACATGAAGAATGTGTCGACACAAAGGAGATGTATCGACACTCAGCAAAAGTCTCAACACATGAAGAATGTGTCGACACAAAGGAGATGTGTCGACACTCAGCAAAAGGTTCAGCACAGAAGGCATGTGTCGACACAAAGAAGATGTGTCGACACTTGACAAGTCTCAACACAAGAAGATGTGTCGACACAAAGGAGTTGTGTCGACATTTTGCAGAAATCAACTAAGTATTGAAGAAGAAGGACTTGTGTCGACACACAGGATCAGTGTCGATACATTCTGAAGAAGCAATGTCGAGAAGTAATTTCTACAACACAAGGAGTTGTGTCGACACCTTGAAGGCTAGTGTCGACACTTAGTCTACTTGTGTCGACACTTGGTCTATTTGTGTCGACACATAAAGACTATCTGTCTCGACACTTTCAGACAGTGACAAAATTTTCAAGAAGTGACTGGATGAATTGACAGCTGCCATTTCAATCGGTCAACTGCTACTGTCAGAGCTGTCAGAAGTTTGTTAGAAACCGGATCAGCCGGTCACCATGAAAAAGTCTATATAAAGGCTTATTCCTTCAACAGAAGGATTGAGAATCGAATCAAATACAACAATCAATGAAGTGAGAAACAACAAACCAGAAGAAGACCTTCAAGTGAAGATCTAAGTAGTTGGAGAGAGAAAGCTCTTTCTAAGAAGACAACAATTGAACCAGGCTGATAAAGAAAGTTTCAGATTGAGATCTGATTCACAAGTCAGCAGTTGATTGAAGATCATCTGCCTTGAGATTCAACCCTACTGTGTTCTAATTCAAGAAGCTTTGAAGAAAAGCCAAGGGAGGTTGATCTCAGCAAAGTTCTTTCAAGAACTCATCAAGAAACCAGTCAACTCAACTTTCTCAATCAGAGTTGTGGTTTTTAATCCTTGTATTTTATATTTTCTGTAGGATCCTAAGGGATCTGAGTTGTAAGCCTAAATTATAAAGGCTGAGTGGTAGGGCCTTTGTGCCTGAGTGTAGGAGATACTTTTCTCTGAGTTTAGGCCTTGTTGAGGGCTGAGTGTAGGCCTTGTTGAAGGCTGAGTGTAGGTCTTTGTGAATACTGAGTGGTAGAGCTATGTGCCTGAGGTGTAGGAGTGGGATCACTCTGAGTTGTAGGAACCTATTTGGGGTTCTGAGCTGTAAGATCTGTGGATCTGAGAAGTAGTGGAGAAGTTAGGCCGAATCTAGTACACTACTAGATAGGCGAAGGGGGAAAGTGGATGTACCCAGACCTTGGGGAACCACTATAAAATCTGTGTGTTCTCTGTGTGTGCTTTATTTTGTGATTGCTGTGGTGTATGTGTTGTATTGCTATGAAGAATTGCATATAATTCTGTGTTTCTGCCTTTAAAGTTTAAAAAGATTAAGTGCACATATTCACCCCTGCTCTAGGTGTTTAGACACTAGTTCTTTCAAATGATATCAGAGCCAGGTTACTCAAAAAGGACATAACCGTCTGAGTACAAGATCTGTGCAGAATCAGCATAATCAAGAATCAAGAAAATGGGTTCAACAGAGAATCGCAAAGAGCTTGGATCCATGAAGTTGCCAATCTGCAGAAAGGAGATCTTTGGCTTTTGGAAAGAAAGGGTTAGACTTTTTATGGAAGCCTCTGACCCAAGAATTTATATTACTGTTAAAGAAGAGCCATATGTGCCAATAAAAGTATCAGTTCTGGATGCAAACCAGAGAATTCCAAAAGACTATTCAGAAATGACAAAGGATGAAATTATTCTGGCCACTATGGATAAAAGGGCTCAGAATATTATTGTGAGTTCAATTGATGATGCCACATTTCAGAATCTGATTCATTGTAAAACATCAAAAGAGATGTGGGACACAGTGATAGTCTATATGGAGGGATCAGAAGAGGTAAGACAAGACAGAAAGTCTTTATTGAATCGAGAATATGAAAGCTTCAGACAAGGAAGGTCTGATAGCATAACTGAGTGCTACAAGAAATTCTATAGGATAGTCAATGAATTGATGTCCTATGGAAGAGAGTTCAGCAATTATGAGTTGAATGATAAGTTCTTGAGATCCCTAACTAAGGATTGAGATACCAAGATTTGTGTCATAAGGGAAATGACCAAACTAGCAGACATTCCTCCTCCAATATTGTTTGGAAAGATGTTATCTTATGAGATGCAGCTAATGGTTAGGAAGGAGGAAGAGAAGACTACCAGAGTTGAGCACAAAGAAAGAGCTGTGGCTTTCAAGACAGAAGCCACTAGAAAATATAAAAGTAAGTCTCCATCTCCACCTCAAAAAGTTGCTAAGGCTGAGACAGATGAGTCAGAAAGCAAGAATTCTGAAAGCAATGAGAGTGATGAAGACTTTGCAGCTTTCACCAGACATTTTCAGAAGTTTCAAAAGAAGAAGCAGTGGAGGTCCAAGCCATCCACTTCACAGCCCAATGATGACTACTACCAGAAAAGGAAGTCATCAAAGAATGACAAGAGAAAGTCCAAGACTAGTAAATCTACATCCTCAAAGATAGTTTGCTATTGTTGCAATAAACAAGGACATGTAGTTGCTAATTGTCCAGAAAAGAGGAAAGAGTCAACAGACAAGAAGAAGACTCAGTTCAAGGGCAAAAATGAAAGATCCTTTGTTGCTAAGAAGGACAAAAGTCTGTCTGATATGTCATCTTCAGAAACTGATTCAGAAGCTGAAGCTTATATTGGACTGTTTGCTGAAGAAGAGGAAGATGAGTTCATACAATTAATGAACTCAATATATGAGCATTAGGACAATCAGTGTCAGGGACTGATGACCTTGTCAGAAGGAGACAAAATCCAGGATCAGCCTGGACCTAGTCAGGTACAAAATTGTTCTTCAAGTTCAATTTTTAGTGCTGGATCAGAATCAGATACATCAGCATCAAGTGATGTGAGTGGATCTGAATCTGAAAGAGACATTCATCAGTTGATTGATGAATATATAGTATTGTTGCAGGCTTTAAAGAAAAGCAATCTCTTGGCCAAGACTCAGGCTAAGGAGATTGCTAGTCTCAAAGTGGCTGCAACTGATTTTGACAAGTTATTAGATCAGAAATTAAATGAAATAGCCAGACTGAAGAATATTACTGTTATTCAGATGAGGACTATTACATCTAAAAATGATCAAATTAGAAATCTGGAGATTAGTCTTCAGAAGGAGAGAGATATTGTAGCAATGTTTTCTAAATCAAAATCTGTTCTACCTTTGATAGATGATTTTGTACCTCATAGGGGTAAAACTGGATTGAGGTTTACTAAACCTGCCAGGACAGTACAGTCCAAGTCTAAGGGCAAAGCCCCAGTACTCAACAAGAAGCCTTCTGTAGATAAAACAGCCAGGGTTGTACCTAAACAAAGGTACAACAGATTTGAGTGCTGGTGTTGTGGCAAGGTAGGCCACTTTGCCATAGATTGTTGGCATAATTCAAATGCCAAGGTGAGTAGCAAACTGTCTGCTAGAAAAGCTACAAGTAGTTTTGTTGGGTACATTGGTCTAATGTACCTGATTTGAAGAAGCCTCACCCTACTCAATGATATACATCAAAATGTATTTGATGTATGTTGAGTTTACTTGTGCAGGTTAAGTATTTGCAGGAAAGATGAAAAAGTTTCTAAGTTCATGTGTCGACACCCAGAGGGAAAGTGTCGACACTTAAGAAGACTTGTGTCGACACCCAGGCAAGCAGTGTCGACACTTGGAGTACTTGTGTCGACACCAGGGATGCAGAGTCGACACCAGACAGAAAGTGTCGACACAAGGAGCTGTGTCGACACTCAATGAAGAGAAGTCCAGTGAAGAAGTGTTGACACTTAGCAGTTGTGTCGACACCCAGTGAAACTGTGTCTACATCAGAAAGTGTCGACACTTGGAGGCTGTGTCAACACTCAGCAAACATCAGCAGAGTCTAAGTTTAAGTGTCGAAACAAGAAAGAATGTGTCGACACTCAGCAGAAGACTCAACACTTGAAGAAAGTGTCGACACAAGAAAGAATGTGTCGACACTCAGCAGAAGACTCAACATATGAAGAAAGTGTCGACACTAGGATGTTGTGTCGACACTTAGCAAAGTTCATCAAAATTCTAAGTACAAGTGTCGACACTAAGAAGATGTGTCGACACTCAGCCAGAGTCTCAACAGAAGAAGAATGTGTCGACACAAGGAGCAGTGTCGACACTCAGCAAGTATCAACACAGAAGGCTTGTGTCGACACCAAGAATATGTGTCGACACTTAACAGATTCAACACATGAAGATGTGTCGACACAAAGGTGTTGTGTAGATACTTACAAGAATTCAACTAAGTGCTGAAGAACAAGGAGTTGTGTCGACACTTAATATCAGTGTTGACACATGAAGAAGAAGCTGTGTCGAGAAGTGAATTCTACAACACAAGGAGTTGTGTCGACACCTTGTAGGCTAGTGTCGACACTTAGTCAACTTGTGTCAACACTTGGTCTATAAGTGTCGACACTTAAAGACAGACAGTCTCGACACTTTCAGACAGTTACAGAATTTTCAAGAACTGACTGGATGACTTGACAGCTGCCATTCCAGCCGGTCTACTGCACCTGTCAGAGTTGTCAGAAATCAGTTATGAACTGAACCAGCCGGTTACCATGAAGAAGGCCTATAAATAGGCTTATACTGTCTACAAAGACTGATGATTGATTGATGTTCAAGTAATTAAAAAAGGAGATCTAGCTATTCCTTGAAGAATCTAGTGAAGATCTAAGAAGTTGGAGAGAGAGAGCTCCATTCAAGAAGATAGCCGTTGGAACCAGGCTGAGAAGAAGGGTTCAGATTTTGTTCTGAATCTTAAGTAGCAGAGATCAAGGATCAACTGTAGAGGAGATCAATCTTATTATGTTTTACATTCAAGAAGCTTTGAAGAAAGCCAAGTCAGTTTGATCTCAGCTGAGTTCTTCCAAGAACTCATCAAGAAACTCACAACTCTTCTCTCTTTTCTCTGAGTTGTAGGGTTTACATATTGTATTCATATTATCTTGTAGGATCCTTAGGGATCTGAGTTTTGTAAGCCTGTAATTATAAAGGCTGAGTGTAGGGCTTGTGTTCCTGAGTGTAGGAGATTTGTATCTCTGAGTGTAGGCCTGTTGTGGCTGAGTGTAGGCCTTGGTGGCTGAGTGTAGGCTTTGTGAAAAAGCTGAGTGTAGGTCTTTGGAGAAGACTGAGTTGTAGGGCCTTGGGCCTGAGCTGTAGGAACCTGTTTTGGGGTTCTGAGTGTAAGACCTGAGGATCTGAGATAGTGGAGGAGTTTGGCTGAATCTAGTACACTGCTAGATAGGCGAAGGGGGAAAGTGGATGTACCCAAATCTTGGGGAACCACTATTAATTTGTGTGTTCACTGTGTGCTGGATTGATTGCTGTGATTGCTGGTTAATTGCTGTGTTAAAGTAATTATAAGTCTGTGATAAACTCTGAATTCTGCCTAAAAAGTGAAAAAGATTTAAGTCACCTATTCACCCCCCCCCCCCTCTAGGTGATTAGGTGCAATATCTTTCAAGTGGTATCAGAGGGAGGTTACTCAAAAAGGGACATAACTGTCTGAGTAGATCCTGTTGGAAGATTCAGTCTAAGTACATTACAAAATCAAGAAAATCAAGAACCATGGGTTCCACTGAGAATCATAAGGAATTGGGATTCATGAAGCTACCCATTTGCAGAAAAGAAATATTTGGCATCTGGAAGGAAAGGGTGAGACTATTTATGGAAGCCTCAGACCCTAGAATTTACATCACAGTTAAAGAAGGGTCATATGTGCCCATGAAGGTTTCAGTCCTGGATGCAAATCAGAGAACACCTAAGGATTTGTCTGAAATGACAAAGGATGAGATAGTTCTAGCCACAATGGACAAGAGGGCTCAGAATATCATTGTGAGTGCTATAGATGATGCTACCTTTCAGAATTTGATACACTGCAAGACATCTAAGGAGATGTGGGATACCTTGATAGTGTATATGGAGGGTTCTGAAGAAGTGGGGCAGGACAGAAAGTCCTTATTAAATCAAGAATATGAAAGCTTTAGGCAAGGTAGGGCTGATAACATAACTGAATGCTATAAGAAGTTCTATAGGATTGTGAATGAGCTAATGTCCTATGGCAGAGAGTTCAGTAATTATGAGCTTAATGATAAGTTTCTAAGGTCCCTAACAAAGGATTGGGACACCAAGATCTGTGCCATTAGGGAAATGGCAAAGTTAGCAGAAATTCCTCCTCCAACTTTGTTTGGAAAATTGCTATCCTATGAAATGCAGTTGATGGTGAGAAAAGAAGAGGAGAAATCTACAAGAAGTGAACATAAAGAAAGGATAGTGGCATTTAAAACAGAAGCCCCCAGAAAGTATAGAAGTAAGTCACCAACTCTACCACCAAAAGTAGCTGAAACTGAGTCAGATGAGTCAGCAAGCAGAAAGTCTGAAAGCAGTGAAAGTGATGAGGACTTTGCAGCCTTCACAAGACATTTTCAGAAGTTCTTAAAGAAGAAACAGTGGAGGACAAAGCCATCTACTTCACAGGGTAAAGAAGACTATTATCAGAATAAAAAGTCTTCAAAGAAAGACAGGAAAAAGACCAAGTCAAGCAAAGCAACTCTATCAAAAATAGTATGCTATTGTTGTAATAGACAAGGATATGTTATTGCAGATTGTCCAGAGAAAAGGAAGGAGTCTAATGATAAGAAAAAGACTCAATTCAAGGGCAAGAAGGAAAAGTCTTTTGTTGCCAAAAAGGATAAGAGCCTGTCAGACATTTCTTCATCAGAAACTGAGTCAGATGCTGAAGCATATATAGGATTGTTTGCTGAGGAAGAAGAAGAAGAGTTCATCTAGATCATGAACTCAATATATGAACAAGAGGACAGTCAGTGCCAAGGACTGATGGCATTGACAGAAACTGACAAAATCCAGGAGCAGTCTGAACCTAGTAAGGTACAAAAATGTTCTTTAAGTTCAATTTATTGTGCTAGTTCAGAATCAGATTCATCATCATCAAGTGATGAGAGTACATCTGAGTCTGAAGAGGATATTCATCAGCTGATAGATGAATATAAAGTTCTGTTGCAAGCATTTAAGAAATGCAAATCCTTGGCCAAGAGTCAAGCTAAGGAGATTGCAAGTCTCAAAATGGCTGCAACTGATTATGAGAAGATGTTTGATCAAAACCTAAATGAGATAGCCAGACTGAAGCACATAATTGTGATTCAGATGGGGACTATAACTTTTAAGAATGATCAAATCAGAAGTCTGGAGATTAGTCTTTCAGAAGGAGAGAGATTTAGTTACTAGGTTTTCTAAACCTAAGTCAGTTCTACCCTTAATTGATGAATTTGTTCATCAAAAAGGTAAAGCTGGACTGGGGTTTACTAAACCAGCTAGGACTGTTCAGTCCAAGTCCAAGGGCAAAGCCCCAGCTCTCAACAAGCCAGCTGTAGATAAAACAGCTAAGAATGTACCTAAGCAAAGGTACAATAGGTTTGAGTGTTGGTGCTGTGGCAAGGTAGGCCACTTTGCCATGGACTGTTGGCACAATGCAAGTGCCAAAGTGAGTAGCAAACTGCCTGTTGGAAAACCTGCAGGTAGCTTTGTTAGGAAGCAAACTAACCAGTACCAAGGACCTAAGAATTCTTTGGGTTCTAAGGTTCACTAATCTGTTTTGCAGGTGAGTCCAAGTGGCCATGCCCCAATATGGTACTTGGACAGTGGATGTTCCAGGCACATGACTGGATCAAGGGGATTGCTAAAGGACTTAACTCCAATCAAAGATGGTCCTAAAGTCACCTTTGGTGGTTCTGAAAAGGAATCATCAATGGTTTTGGTAACATTTCTAGCTCCCATATAACTATTACTCAAGTGGCTTATGTTAAAGGTTTGAAACATAACCTTATTAGTATAAGTCAATTGAGTGATGTAGGATATGACATCTCATTTGTCAAAGATGGTTGTCATATCAGGAGGTCAAATGATCAAGAGATCATTTTAACAGGTTATAGAAAAAGGAATGTCTATTGCCTAGACATTATGGTTGAGAACAATGGTTCTCCAGTGTGTCTTGTAGCTGATGAGAAAGTCTCTCATTATGTCAAATGGCACAAGAGGCTAGCCCATCTAAATTACAAGACAATTGGTCAACTCTTTAGCAAAGAGTTAGTGAGGAATGGTCCTCAAGTTAAGTGTATTAAAGATGGAATATGCTCAGCTTGTCAAAAGGGCAAGCAGACTAGATCCACCTTTAGTAGCATTGAAAACAAAGATGCTGTGAGGTGTTTATACCTCTTGCATATGGATCTCTTTGGTCCTATGCCAGTTCACAGCCTAGGTAGGAAGGTCTATACTTTTGTAGTTGTAGATGACTACTCAAGGTTTTCCTGGGTGTTCTTCCTTAGACAGAAATCTGAAACACCTAGTATCTTCCATAGCTTTGTCAAACAAATTCAGAATGAACTAGACAATACAGTGGTCAAGATAAGAAGTGACCATGGTACTGAATTTCAGTCTGATAGTATGGCAAAACTATGTGAAGAATTTGGGATATTTCAAGAGTTTTCTTCACCAAGAACACCTCAGCAAAATGGCATTGCTGAGAGGAAGAATAGAACCTTGATTGAGGCTGGTAGGACCCTATTAAGTGATACATCACTACCAGAATACTTCTGGGCTGAGGCAGTTAATACTGCATGCCATGTTATTAATATGGCTACCATTATTAAAAGCCACAACAAGACCCCCTATGAGGTTGTGAAAGGCAGAAAACCAAACCTATCCTACTTCAGGATCTTTGGTTGTAAGTGCTTTATACTTAACAATGGAAAGTCTTACTTGACTAAGTTTGTTGTCAAGTCCCAAGAGGTGATCTTTGTTGGGTACAACAACAATAGTAAAGCTTATATAGTGTACAACTTGTCTACTCAAGTTGTAGAAGAATCTGTACATGTAGTATTTGATGAAACTAGACTTATTAACAATGAGTTGTCTAGTAGTATATGCAGCTCCACAGGTATAACTAAGAAGATGGACAAGCTCACTATTGAAGAAGAACCTACTGCAAGACAGCAAGTAGAAGATAGTGGCTGTTGTCCAGGGGGAGTACTACATGTACCTAATGCAGATGAAGTTCAAGGAGTGCAGCAAGATGAAGAAACTGAAGAAGTTCAACCTGAAGCCAGGATGCCTCAAGCTAATAGGCATCTTAGAGATCATCCAGCAGATCAAATCATTGGTGATCTAAGACAAGGGGTACAAACAAGGAGCAGAAATCTGAATGCAGTACTCTTCTCCAGTTTTCTATCCCAAGTTGAACCAAAGAAGTTTGAAGAAGTCATCCTAGACCCTCATTGGATTGAGGCAATGCAAGAAGAGCTGAATCAGTTCAAGAGGTGTAAGGTCTGGGAACTTGTTCCTAAATCTAAAGACCACAACATAATTGGGACCAAGTGGATCTTTAGGAACAAGATGGATGAACATGGAGTCATCATTAAGAACAAAGCAAGATTGGTTACTAAAGGATATATGCAGGAAGAAGGTATTGACTTTGATCAAACCTTTGCTCCAGTAGCCAGACTGGAAGCCATAAGAATGTTCCTGGCCTATGCAACCTTTCAAGGATTTAAAGTTTACCAAATGGATGTAAAGTTAGCCTTTCTTAATGGTAATCTAAAGGAAGAAGTCTATGTGGAACAGCCATCAGGTTTTGTTGATTCAACTCAACCTAATCATGTCTATAGACTTAGGAAAGCTTTATATGGGTTAAAACAAGCCCCTAGGGCTTGGTATGAAACCCTGTCTAGTTTCCTCATTTAGAATAAGTTCACAAGGGGGAAAATAGACAAGACTCTATTCCTTAGGGAATCCAGAGGTAAGATCATACTAGTCCAAATATATGTAGATGACATCATATTTGGGTCTACTGAAAGTAGTCTTTGCAAAAAGTTTGCAAAACTAATGCAAGGACAATTTGAGATGAGTAGTATGTGGGAACTTAAGTTTTTCTTGGGTCTCCAAGTTAGACAGACTGAGAATAGTTTATCCATATGCTAGTCTAAGTTCACCCTAGAACTCATAAGGAAGTATGGTATGGATTCATCCAGTACCATGAAGACTCCTATGGGGTCAAGTATGTCTCTTAGCAAGGATGATGCAGGGAAACCTGTAGATGAGTCTTTGTATAGAGGGATAGTTGGCTCCCTATTATATTTGACTGCAAGTAGACCAGATATCATGTATGCTACATGTGTCTGTGCAAGGTATCAAGCATGCCCTAAAGAGTCTCATTTGACAGCAGTCAAAAGGATACTGAGATATCTAAAGGTCACTCCTTATCTAGGCCTCTGGTACCCTAGGAATGGGGATTTTGAACTAATAGGTTATTCAGATGCAGACTTTGCAGGATGCAAAGAAGACAGAAAAAGCACAACTGGAACCTGTCAATTCCTAGGTGGAAGACTGATTTCATGGAGTAGCAAGAAGCTAACAAGTGTGGCTATCTCCACTACAGAGTCAGAATATGTGGCTGCAGGAAGTTGCTGTGCTCAACTTCTATAGATACAACATCAGCTTGAGGAGTATGAAATTCAGGTAAGTAGAACTCCACTCTTTTGTGATTCTACTAGTGCTATATCAATTGCAAACAATCCTGTTTCCCATAGTAGAACTAAACATACTGAAATAAAATATCATTTTCTTAGAGAACATGTAGAAAAAGAAGATATTTTACTGGAATATGTTAGAACAGATAATCAACTAGCTGATATGTATACTAAGCCCTTAGAAGAAACTAAGTTCAATAGGTTTAAAATTGAACTAGGTATGATAAACTTAGAATAAGTTTATAGAAATGGCTAAGTAAAAAGGTGTCGACACACATAGATATCTGTGTCGACACAGAAAAGTGGTGTCGACACTTCAAAGAAAAGGTGTCGACACATCTAGGAAGTTGGTGTCGACACTTCAGAGAATTAGTGTCGACACATGATAAGTAGGTGTCGACACATCCAAGGTGGTGTCGACACTTAGGCTTTATTCAGTATTATCTAAGTAAAGTCTCGACTATGTGTCGAGTTGAGTGGTGTCGACACATAAACAAGTGTCGACACATATATATGTTGACTAAACTGGTGTCGACACATAAGTGTCGAGACATTATAAGTCTGTGTCGACACTTATCAACAGTGTCGACACATTTTGAGTTAGTTAACCCGCCCTTTCATCTTCAAACCTAGAAAGGTATAAATAGAATTTCTCCATTGTCTGTCGACACGCTCACCAAAGTTTCGAGACAAAACTTGTGTGTCGACACCTCTCTTCTCTCCATTCAAATTCTTCAAACCCTAATGGCGCCAAAGCTCGAGGAGAACGTCAATGAAGGCTACGAACTGGTGCGATATGCATTCGATGATGCAGCCCCGGAGATCAAGAGTGTGGTAACCCTAGTTGCAGACTCATGGTTAGAATTTCTTATTTCAGAGCCGACTAAAATCTGGAAGAAAGAAGTCTTAGAATTCCTGAATGGAGCTAAAGTAGATGAATCTGGACTCAAGATCAAGTCTAGGGTTCATGGTGAAAAGGTGAAGGTATCACCTAAAAGTTTGAGAAAAGTCCTAAATCTACCAAGGACAAAAGAAGAGTATGAGGTTACTGCTTCTAAAACCAGAGATGCATTAACATGGTGTGGCCTGGATTCAAAGATGAAAATTGGATCTGTGTTTAATAGGAAAGGCATGAACAACCAGTGAAAATTTCTATCTGAAATTGTTGGAAAAGTAATCTTGAGTAAGCCTGGAGGGCATGATAGGGTATCAGCCCATATGTTCAGCATTATGACAAGGATAATCTTCACATTGAAAACAGATTGCTCTGTTATTGTCTTTGATAAGATTAAAGAAAGTCTGAAGAAACCCAACTTGGGTAGGATCTTAAGTCTATACTTGGCTGGTAGTATACTAGAAGTTATGAGTCAAGCTGCTGACAGTAAGATCAACCATATGAGAAAGATGGACATGAGGATCTTCTCCAGATAGGATAGGGCTTTGTCTAAGGAGATGCCAACCCCTGAGAAAATAACTCCCGAGAAAGTAACAACCCAAAAGAAGAAGAAGAAAACTGCCCCAGTGGCTCAGGTTTCATCTAGCAGCTCTGGTAGTGAAGAGCAAGTTGTCTTTACTCCAGAAGAAGATGTAGAAGAAAATGCTGGGAAGTCTCCAGCTCAACAAGATGCTGCAGAGAGGCAGGGGGAGCTACCACCAGCTAGCCCCTTACACCAGGATTCAGTCCAGGGGGAGCCTCTAGTAGTGGAAGAGCCAACTCCACTGGAAAGTGAACAAGCTACAACCACTATTCTTGAGGTAATCACTGAGATTAATGCATTAGATTTTCCTATAGAGGATACTGATTTGTCCGATTCCTTAAATCATGTTAATCAGCAACCACAGATTGATAGTCTACCTCCAGGTGTTGTCATGAATGACACATCTATTACAGTTCAAGTTGTATCTGATCCAGTGGTAGATGAGCCAAGAGTTTCTCCAGCCCATTCTCCACAAGAATATACAATGGAAGATCTCTTCCTCAACCTAGATCAAACAGACTTTGACAAGGAAAATGTTGCTGCTGAGGGGGAGAATGCTCATGTTGAGGGGGAACAAGTAGTACTTGTTGAAGAACCTGCAAGGCAAGAACCTGAGAAGCCCAAAGAAGTTGAGGAGCTACCTAAGGAGAGGGTAGACATAGCCAGCACCTCAGCATCTGAAGATGAGGAGGCTGCAAGGGCAAAGAAAAGAAAATTCCAAGTATTAAAAAGAAGAAGCCAGAATTACAAAAAGGCCTTGCAAACCATAGCACCACAACCAGCACTCCAGCCAACACCAAATGTGGATTACAGTGCTTTGATGGTTGCTATGCAAATTAAACTGGATGAGCACAGGAAAGCCATAGAAACATATGTGGATGAGGGGCACAAGTCTTTACAGTTTGATCTGGCCCAGGATATTAAGTCTATAAGATTTGAAATGAATCTAAATAAGAAGGAAATGACTGACTGCTTCCACAAAGGAGGGAATGCAGTGGTATACTTGGCAACTCATCAAGAAAAGATAAAAGCTCAAGTAGATGAACTTGAAGTCAAGCAAGACTATGTTCTAGAGAACTAGATCAGAATGAATGACAACTTAACAGCTTCACACAATGCTATTGTCACTAAGATGAAGAACATAGCTACTGGACTAACTACTTCTAATGCTACTGCTAAGGTAGAGTTTGATAAAGCCTTGCAAAAGAGTTTATCTGATGTTACAACTGTAATTCAAGACTCTCAGAAGTTGATAACTGACAAACTCCAAAGGTTGAAACATTTCTTTAAAGATGGAGTCAATTATTTGGATAACCAAGTCAGATTTCAAAAGGATGATCTAAGAGATCACATGGAAAGAGAAGTCATAAAGGGGGAGAGGGTGTTAGTCAAAGCCAGCTCTGATCATGCTAAGTGGATTTCTAATTCTATCAGAGCTACTCTTGGATATCCTCTTTTATGTGATGATGACAATGTAGCAGAATCTGGGATACATCCTGCATATCTAGGAGGGGAGCAACCTGAAGTGGCTCAAGTCATCTACCCTCCTCCAGATTTTGATATGGTTCCAGCTGATATACAATCAATGTATAGCCCACCTGGGGGACAGCAAAATGTCATCATAGAGAAGGTGGTTCAACCAGTATCTGGGGCTATGCAAGAAGCTTTGCTGAAAGAACAGGAAGCTAGATTGTCTAAAAAGAGGTTCAGAGAGCAAGCTGAACAAAGACCAGACTTTGAGCAGTGGATCCCCACTTCAAGAAATATTATTTTGACTGCTTGGAAGGCTGCCAAAGATAATATACAAGACAGAAACACGTGATTTTCTGAATTGGAATGGAGGAAGCATGAGACAAGGCAAGAAGCCATAGTCCAATATATAAGAAAGGCAAAGATGGGAAAGCTACCTCCTACTGCTCAGGAGCCTAGCAAGTACTTTCCCAAGCCTTATCATTATTTTGGGAGGCAAAAGATTAAAGCTGAAGAGCAAAAGAAAAAGGATCTGAAAGGCAAGAAGCCTGTTGATACTAAAGTTACTGAAGCCCCTGTTCAAGCCAACGTACAATCAGGAAAAGGAATTGTGATTAAGGAGACTGATCAGAATTAGAATAGATTTATCTTAAGTTTACAGTTGTAATATGCTGATTTTTAAACACCTTGTAAACTTTTGAAAAATGAATATGACAAAGCTGTTAGAACAATGTGCTGTGTGATAAATTTATTTCATAATTATTCTGAGATAATGTCTATGTATACATGTTTGATTGATACATGTTTATGTTTGCCCTGATATATAATCCTGCTTTACATCATACTATGATTTTATTCTGTATGGTGTATATCATTGACTAAGGGTTATGACTTCTCCAAATAGGGGGAGATTGTTGGGTACATTGGTCTAATGTACCTAATTTGAAGAAGCCTCACCCTACTCAATGATATACATCAAAATGTATTTGATGTATGTTGAGTTTACTTGTGCAGGTTAAGTATTTGTAGGAAAGATGAAAAAGTTTCTAAGTACATGTGTCGACACCCAGAGGGAAAGTGTCGACACTTAAGAAGACTTGTGTCGACACCCAGGCAAGCAGTGTCGACACTTGGAGTACTTGTGTCGACACCAGGGATGCAGAGTCGACACCAGACAGAAAGTGTCGACACAAGGAGCTGTGTCGACACTCAATGAAGAGAAGTCCAGTGAAGAAGTGTCGACACTTAGCAGTTGTGTCGACACCCAGTGAAACTGTGTCTACATCAGAAAGTGTCGACACTTGGAGGCTGTGTCGACACTCAGCAAAAGTCAGCAGAGTCTAAGTTTAAGTGTCGACACAAGAAAGAATGTGTCGACACTCAGCAGAAGACTCAACACTTGAAGAAAGTGTCGACACAAGAAAGAATGTGTCGACACTCAGCAGAAGACTCAACATATGAAGAAAGTGTCGACACTAGGATGCTGTGTCGATACTTAGCAAAGTTCAGCAAAATTCTAAGTACAAGTGTCGACACTAAGGAAATGTGTCGTCACTCAGCCAGAGTCTCAACAGAAGAAGAATGTGTCGACACAAGGAGCAGTGTCGACACTCAGTAAGTATCAACACAGAAGGCTTGTGTCGACACTAAGAAGATGTGTCGACACTTAACAGATTCAACACATGAAGATGTGTCGACACAAAGGTGTTGTGTCGACACTTACAAGAATTCAACTAAGTGCTGAAGAACAAGGAGTTGTGTCGACATTCAATATCAGTGTCGACACATGAAGAAGAAGCTGTGTCGAGAAGTGAATTCTACAATACAAGGAGTTGTGTCGACACCTTGTAGGCTAGTGTCGACACTTAGTCAACTTGTGTCGACACTTGGTCTATAAGTGTCGACACTTAAAGACAGACAGTCTCGACACTTTCAGACAGTTACAGAATTTTCAAGAACTGACTGGATGACTTGACAGCTGCCATTCCAGCCGGTCTACTGCACCTGTCAGAGTTGTCAGAAATCAGTTATGAACCGGACCAGCAGGTTACCATGAAGAAGGCCTATAAATAGGCTTATACTGTCTACAGAGACTGATGATTGATTGATGTTCAAGTAATTAAAAAAGGAGATCTAGCTATTCCTTGAAGAATCTAGTGAAGATCTAAGAAGTTGGAGAGAGAGAGCTCCATCCAAGAAGACAGCCGTTGGAACCAGGCTGAGAAGAAGGGTTCAGATTTTGTTCTGAATCTTAAGTAGCAGAGATCAAGGATCAACTGCAGAGGAGATCAATCTTATTGTGTTCTACATTCAAGAAGCTTTGAAGAAAGCCAAGTCAGTTTGATCTCAGCTGAGTTCTTCCAAGAACTCATCAAGAAACTCACAACTCTTCTCTCTTTTCTCTGAGTTGTAGGGTTTACATATTGTATTCATATTATCTTGTAGGATCCTTAGGGATCTGAGTTTTGTAAGCCTGTAATTATAAAGGCTGAGTGTAGGGCATGTGTGCCTGAGTGTAGGAGATTTGTATCTCTGAGTGTAGGCCTGTTGTGGCTGAGTGTAGGCCTTGGTGGCTGAGTGTAGGCTTTGTGAAAAAGCTGAGTGTAGGTCTTTGGAGAAGACTGAGTTGTAGGGCCTTGGGCCTGAGCTGTAGGAACCTGTTTTGGGGTTCTGAGTGTAAGATCTGAGGATCTGAGATAGTGGAGGAGTTTGACTGAATCTAGTACACTGCTAGATAGGCGAAGGAGGAAAGTGGATGTACCCAAATCTTGGGGAACCATTATAAATTTGTGTGTTCACTGTGTGCTGGATTGATTGCTGTGATTGCTGGTTAATTGTTGTGTTAAAGTAATTATAAGTCTGTGATAAACTCTGAATTCTGCCTAAAAAGTGAAAAAGATTTAAGTCACCTATTCACCCCCCCTCTAGGTGATTAGGTGCAATATCTTTCAAGTTTTGTTAAGAATCAGACTAACTTTGCACCAAGGACCCAAGAATTATTTGGGTTCTAAGGTAAAGTAATCTGTTTTGCAGGTGAGTCCAAGTGGCCATGCCCCAATTTGGTACTTGGACAGTGGATGTTCCAGACACATGACTGGAACTAGGAGATTGCTGAAGGACTATACACCAATCAAGGATGGTCCTAAAGTCACCTTTGGTGGTTCTGAAAAAGGAATCATCAAAGGCTTTGGTAACATTTATAGCAACCTTATTACAATTACTCAAGTGGCTTATGTTAAAGGTTTGAAAGACAACCTAATTAGTATAAGTCAGCTGAGTGATGTAGGAAATGACATCTCATTTGTCAAGTATGGTTGTCATATCAAGTGGTCTAGTGATCAAAAGATCATTTTGACTGGATATAGGAAGAGAAATGTCTATTGTCTAGACATTATGTGTGAGAACATAGCTTCTCCTATTTGTCTTGTAGCTGATGAAAGAGTCTCACATTGTGTTAAATTGCATAAGAGGCTGGCTCATCTTAACTATAAGATAATTGGCCAACTCTTTAGCAAAGAGTTAGTAAGGAATGGTCCTCAGGTTAAGTGTATAAAGGATGGGATATGCTCAGCTTGTCAAAAGGGCAAGCAGACCAAATCCACCTTTAATAGCATTGAGAACAAAGATGTTGTGAGGTGCTTATACCTCTTGCATATGGATCTTTTTGGTCCTATGCCAGTTCACAGCCTAGGTAGGAAGGTCCACACATTTGTGGTTGTAGATGATTATTCAAGGTTTTCCTGGGTATTCTTCCTAAGGCAAAAATCTGAAACTCCTAGTATCTTTTATAGTTTTGTCAAACAAATTCAGAATGAGTTAGATAGTACAGTGATCAAAATAAGAAGTGACCATGGTACTGAATTCCAGTCTGATAGTATGACAAAGCTATGTGAAGAGTTTGGGATATTTCAGGAATTTTCCTCACCAAGAACACCTCAGCAAAATGGTATTGCTGAAAGGAAAAATAAAACCTTGATAGAGGCTGGTAGAACCCTATTGAGTGACACATCTCTCCCAGAATATTTCTGGGCTGAGGCAATCAATACTGCATGTCATGTAATCAATAAGACTACTATCACCAAGAGCCACAATAAGACCTCCTATGAGATTGTGAAGGGCAGAAAACCAAATCTATCCTATTTCAGGATCTTTGGTTGTAAATGCTATATACTTAACAATGGTAAGTCTTATTTAACCAAGTTTGCTGCCAAATCCCAAGAGGGGATCTTTGTTGGGTACAGCAACAACAGTAAGGCTTATAGGGTCTACAACTTGACTACTCAAGTTGTAGAAGAGTCAGTACATGTAGTGTTTGATGAAGCTAGACTCATTAACAATGAATTGTCTAGAAGTATTTGCAGCTCCACAGGTGTGACTGAGAAGATAGACAAGCTAACTATTGCAGAAGGTCCTACTGCAAGTTAGCAAGTAGAAGAAGGTGGCTGCTGTCCAGGGGGAGTACAAGATACTCCTGTTGCTGAAGAAGACCAAGAGGAGCAGCTGAATGAAGGAGCTGAAGGTGTACAACCAGAAGTCAGGCTGCCTCCAGCAAATAGGCATTTAAAAGATCATCCAGCAAATCAAATTATTGGAGATCTCAGACAAGGGGTACAAACAAGGAGCAGGAATCTAAGTTCAGTTCTCTACTCCAGCTTTCTATCCCAAGTTGAGCCAAAGAAATTTGAAGAAGCTATCCTAGACCCTCATTGGATTGAGGCAATGCAAGAGGAGCTGAACCAGTTCAAAAGATGCAAAGTCTGGGAGCTAGTTCCTAAATCAAAGGATCACAACATAATTGGAACTAAGTGGATCTTTAGGAACAAGCTGGATGAAAATGGAGTAATTATAAAGAACAAAGCTATACTAGTAGCTAAAGGATATAGGCAGGAAGAAGGTATTGATTTTGATCAAACCTTTGCTCCAGTAGCCAGACTGGAAGCAATAAGGATGTTCCTTGCCTATGCAACATTCCAAGGGTTCAAGGTATACCAAATGGATGTTAAGTCAGCTTTTTTGAATGGAAATCTGAAGGAAGAAGTCTATGTAGAACAGCCATCAGGTTTTGTTGATTCAACTAAACCTAATTATGTTTATAGACTTAGGAAGGCTTTGTATGGGTTAAAACAAGCCCCTAGGGCTTGGTATGAAACCCTGTCTAGTTTCCTCATTGAGAATAAATTCATAAGGGGGAAAATAGACAAGACTCTATTCCTTAGGGAATCTAGAGGCAAGATTATCTTAGTCCAAATATATGTACATGACATCATATTTGGGTCTACAGAAAGTAGTCTTTGCAGAAAGTTTGCAAAACTAATGCAAGGACAATTTGAAATGAGCAGTATGGGGGAACTTATGTTCTTCTTGGGTCTCCAAGTTAGACAGACTGAGGATGGTTTATCCATATGTCAGTCTAAGTTCACCCTAGAATTGATAAGGAAGTATGGTATGGAATCATCCACTACCATGAAAACTCCTATGGGGTCAACAATGTCTCTAAGCAAAGATGATGTAGGGAAAACTGTAGATGAAACTTTGTATAGAGGGATAGTTGGCTCCCTACTATATTTGACTGCAAGTAGAACAGATATCATGTATGCTACATGTGTCTGTGCTAGATACCAAGCTTGTCCTAAAGAATCTCACTTGACAGCAGTCAAAAGAATTTTGAGATATCTTAAGGGCACTCCTTATCTAGGCCTTTGGTACCCTAGGAATGGAGAGTTTGAACTGACAGGTTATTCAGATGCAGATTTTGCAGGCTGCAAGGAAGATAGGAAAAGTACAACTGAAACCTGTCAATTCCTAGGTGGAAGGCTGATATCATGGAGTAGCAAGAAACAAACAAGTGTGGCTATCTTCATAGCAGAATCAGAGTATGTTGCTGCAGGAAGTTGTTGTGCTCAACTTCTATGGATTCAACACCAGCTAGAAGATTATGGTATTCAAGTAAGTAGAACACCTTTATTTTGTGATTCTACAAGTGCTATTTCTATTGCAAATAATCCTGTCTCCCATAGTAGGACTAAGCACATAGAAATAAAATACCATTTTCTAAGAGAACATGTGGAAAAAGAGATATTTCACTAGAGTATATTAATACAGATAATCAGCTAACTGACATGTATACTAAGCCCTTAGATGAAACCAAATTCAATAAATTTAAAATTGAATTAGGGATGATAAACTTAGAATAGTTTACAAAAATTGGCTAAGTAAAAATGTGTCGACACACAGAGTTGTCTGTGTCGACACAGAGTAGTGGTGTCGACATTTCAGAGAAATGGTGTCGACACATCTAGAAAGTCTGTGTCGACACTTCAGAGAATTAGTGTCGACACATGCAGTGTAGGTGTCGACACATCCAAGGTGGTGTCGACACTTAGACTTTACACAGAATTAGTCTAGTAGAGTCTCGACTAAGTGTCGAGCTAAGTGGTGTCGACACTTAGCCAAGGCAAGCTCTGATCATGCCAAATGGATTTCAAATTCCATCAGAGCCACCCTTGGATATCCACCCTTATGTGATGATGACAATGTTACAGAGTCTGGTATTAATCCTGCCTATCTTGGAGGAGAGCAAGCTGAAGTAGCTCAGGTAATATACCCTCCAGCAGACTTTGACATGATACATCAAAAGATCCAGACTATGTACAGTCCTCCTGAGGGAAATCAGAATGTCATCATAGAGAAAGTGGTTCAGCCTGTGCCAGAGGCAATACTGAAAGAACAAGAGGATTTGCTAAAAGAATAAGAGACTCAATTGTCTAAGAAAAGATTCAGAGAGCAAGCTGAATTGAGACCTGATTTTGAACAATGGAGCCCCACTTCCAGGAATATCATTTTGACTGCATGGAAGGCTGCTAAGGACAATGTCCTGGATAGAGGCAAATGGTATTCTGACCTGGAGTGGAGGAAGCATGAGAATAGACAAGAGACCATTGTGTAATATAGAAGAAAAGCTAAACTGGGAAAGCTACCTCCTACTACACAGGAGCCTAGCAAGTATTTTCCCAAGCCTTATCACTATTTTGAAAGGCAGAAGATAAAGGCTGAAGAGCAGAAAAAGAAAGATATCAAAGGGAAGAAGCCTACTGCTGCTGATGACACCGAAGCTCAAGTTCAAGCAAAGATTCAATCTGGAAAAGGGATTGTAATCAAGGAGCCAGAGAAGCCTTAGGATAGCATTTTCTTTAGTTTACAAGTTGTAATCATTTGTATTGAAAATTCTATATAAACTTTTGACTAATGAAAATGTTGGAATTTGTAAGAACAATATCATATGTTCAATCTATATACATTAATTGTTCTGAAATAATTGTTATACATGTTTTGTTTATACATGTTTAAGTTCTTACCCTGTCATATTTTACTGTTTTACATCATACTGTGAATTTGTTATGTATGGTGTATATCATTGACTAAGGGTTATGACTTCTCCAAATATGGTGAGATTGTTGGGTACATTGGAAAATATGTACCTGATTTGAAGAAGTCTCACCCTACTCAATGATATACATCAAGATGTATTTGATGTACTTTGAGTTACTTTGTGCAGGGTAAGTAACTGCAGGTTTGCAGAAAACGTTTCTAAGTCCATGTGTCGACACCCAGAAGAAAAGTGTCGACACTTAAGAAGGCTTGTGTCGACACCCAGAGAAGCAGTGTCGACACTTGGAGTAATTGTGTCGACACCAGGAATGCAGAGTCAACACCAGAAGGAAAGTGTCGACACATACAGGCAGTGCCGACACACAATGAAGAAATGTCTAAAGAATCAGTGTCAACACTTAGAAGCAGTGTCGACACCCAGAGGAACTTTGTCGACACTCAGAAAAACATCAACAAAGTTCAAGTACAAGTGTCGACACTAGGAGGCTGTGTCGACACTCAGCAAAACATCAACAAAGTTCAAGTACAAGTGTCGACACTAGGAGGCTGTGTCGACACTCAGCAAACTTCAACAGAGTTTAAGTACAAGTGTCGACATAATGAAGAATGTGTGGACACACAACAAAAGTTTCAACACATGAAGAATGTGTCGACACAAAGGAGATGTGTTGACACTCAGCAAAAGTCTCAACACATGAAGAATGTGTCGACACAAAGGAGATGTGTCGACACTCAGCAAAAGGTTCAGCATAGAAGGCATGTGTCGATACAAAGAAGATGTGACGACACTTGGCAAGTCTCAACACAAGAAGATGTGTCGACACAAAGGAGTTGTGTCGACACTTTGCAGAAATCAACTAAGTATTGAAGAAGAAGGACTTATGTCGACACACAGGATCAGTGTCGACACATTCTGAAGAAGCAGTGTCGAGAAGTAATTTCTACAACACAAGGAGTTGTGTCAACACCTTGAAGGCTAGTGTCGACACTTAGTCTACTTGTGTCGACACTTGGTCTATTTGTGTCGACACATAAAGACTATCTGTCTCGACACTTTCAGACAGTGACAAAATTTTCAAGAAGTGACTGGATGACTTGACAGCTGCCATTTCAATCGGTCAACTGCTACTGTCAGAGCTGTCAGAAGTTTGTTAGAAACCGGATCAGCCGGTCACCATGAAAAAGTCTATATAAAGGCTTATTCCTTCAACAGAAGGATTAAGAATCGAATCAGATACATCAATCAATGAAGTGAGAAACAACAAACCAGAAGAAGACCTTCAAGTGAAGATCTAAGTAGTTGGAGAGAGAAAGCTCTTTCTAAGAAGACAGCAATTGAACCAGGCTGATAAAGAAAGTTTCAGATTGAGATCTGATTCACAAGTCAGCAGTTGATTGAAGATCATCTGCCTTGAGATTCAACCCTACTGTGTTCTAATTCAAGAAGCTTTGAAGAAAAGCCAAGGGAGGTTGATCTCAGCAAAGTTCTTTCAAGAACTCATCAAGAAACCAGTCAACTCAACTTTCTCAATCAGAGTTGTGGTTTTTAATCCTTGTATTTTATATTTTCTGTAGGATCCTAAGGGATCTGAGTTGTAAGCCTAAATTATAAAGGCTGAGTGGTAGGGCCTTTGTGCCTGAGTGTAGGAGATACTTTTCTCTGAGTTTAGGCTTGTTGAGGGCTGAGTGTAGGCCTTGTTGAAGGCTGAGTGTAGGTCTTTGTGAAGACTGAGTGGTAGGGCTGTGTGCCTGAGTTGTAGGAGTGAGATCACTCTAAGTTGTAGGAACCTATTTGGGGTTCTGAGCTGTAAGATCTGTGGATCTGAGAAGTAGTGGAGAAGTTAGGCCGAATCTAGTACACTACTAGATAGGCGAAGGGGGAAAGTGGATGTACCCAGACCTTGGGGAACCACTATAAAATCTGTGTGTTCTCTGTGTGTGCTTTATTATGTGATTGCTGTGGTGTATATGCTGTATTGCTGTGAAGAATTGCATATAATTCTGTGTTTCTGCCTTTAAAGTTTAAAAAGATTAAGTGCACCTATTCACCCCCCCCCCCCTCTAGTTGTTTAGGCACTAGTTCTTTCAAGGGTCATGCCACAGCTACCTGCCCTGAATTCCTGGAAGTGAGAGAGGCGAGAGCCCCAGCCCAGCAGTAGCTGCCGGTGCAGATTGAAGAAGTTCTACCCAGAGAAGTGGGGGATGACGTGTGTGAGGACCGGGTCGACGTAGGAGCCTGAGGAGGTATAGTAGTGATACACGGTGGAGTGAGGATTGAGGCTACTCGGAAGACAAGCCTCCATGTCATGTACCGACGGAGCGTCGCTTCTACATCCCAGACCCCGCCCCTAGAAAAGTTCACCTTCTCAATGAAGGACATGCCAGATCATGAGGATCCGTTTTGCGATGCACTGGTCATCCAGACAACCATCGAAGGCTAGACCATCTTCCGGATCTTGGTTGACAACGGAAGCTCCATCAACGTCATTTTCAAGAAGGCGTTTGAGGAGATGAAGGTAGAGCCAAGGAGGGTGTTGGCCTCGGACGGACCCCTGTTCGGATTTTTAGGGGAGAGGAAGGAGGTATAGGGTGGAGTAGGACTCCAAGTAAAATTGAGGGGACTTCAAGGAACTGTCGGTTCGTCATTGTTGACGCTCCAAGCAGCTACAACGCCATCTTTGGAAGGCCCCTCATCAGCGCCTTCCGTTGCGTGCCGTCATCGTTCCACCAGTGACTTAAGTTCAGCTCAGGGGGGATCTAGGTCATAGTCAAGAGAGACTCCAGGATGGCAAGACAGTGTTATGTCACGGCCGTCAACACCATCTCTTAGTTGGCCAGAGCAGAGGAGATGGAGAAGATCATGGAGAGCCTGAGCAGGATGGAAGTGTCCGATGAGAAGGAAGCGGATGACGGTCATCATGCACAGGCCCCTTGAAGAAGCCTTGCCTTAGTGTAGTCTTTCACTCTTTCTTATCTTATAACAAGCTCTACCCCCGACCAGCTGGGTCAGGGGATCATGTAACCCAAATTTTTCCCCGTTTGAGGATGTTGGATTTGGTAGAGTTCAAGTGACACACCTAGTTTCCCACCCCCGAGAGGATCTCCCCATCCAGGCTCCCACTAGCTGGTTGGTCGAATGTGCCTCGGGGAGAGCAAGTCCCACCCCCAAGAGGATCTCCTCATACAGGCTCCCACTAGATGGTTGGGTCGAATGTGCCTCAGGAAGAGCAAGTCCCACCCCCCGAGAGGATCTCCTCATTCAGGCTCCCACTAGCTGGTTTGGTCGAATGTGCCTCGGGGAGAGCAAGTCCCACCCCCCGAGAGGATCTCCTCATCCAGGCTCCCACTAGCTAGTTGGGTCGAATGTGCCTCGAGGAGAGCAAGTCCCACCCCCGAGAGGATCTCCTCACCCAGGCTCCCACTAGCTGGTTGGGTCGAATGTGTGTTGGGGAGAGCAAGTCCCACCCCCGAGAGGATCTTCTCATCCAGGATCCCACTAGCTGGTTGGGTCGAATATGCCTCGGGGAGAGCAAGTCCCACCCCCTGAGAGGATCTCCTCATCCAGGCTCCCACTAGCTGGTTGGGTCGAATGTGCTTCGGGGAGAGCAAGTACCACCCCCGAGAGGATCTCCTCATCCAGGCTCCCACTAGCTGATTGGGTCCAATGTGCCTCGGGGAGAGCAAGTACCACCCCCGACAGGATCTCCTTACCCAGGCTCCTACTAGCTGGTTGGGTCGAATGTGCCTCGGGGAGAGCAAGTCCCACCCCCGAGAGGATCTCCTCATCCAGGCTCCCACTAGCTGGTTGGGTCGAATATGCCTCGGGGAGAGCAAGTCCCACCCCCCAAGAGGATCTCCTCATCTACGCTCGCACTAGCTGGTTGGGTCGAATGTGTCTCGGGGAGAGCAAGTCCCACCCCTGAGAGTATCTCCTCACCCAGGCTCCCACTAGCAAGTTGGGTCGAATGTGTCTCGGGGAGAGCAGTCTACCCCCCGAGAGGATCTCCTCATCCAGGCTCCCACTAGCTGGTTGGGTCGAATGTGCCTCGGGGAGAGCAAGTCCCATCCCCCGAGAGGATCTCCTCATTTAGGCTCCCACTAGCTGGTTTGGTCGAATGTGCCTCGGGGAGAGCAATTCCCACCCCGAGATGATCTCCTCACTCAGGCTCCCACTAGCTGGTTGGGTCGAATGTGCCTCGGGGAGAGCAAGTCCCACCCCGAGAGGATCTCCTTACCCAGGCTCCCACTAGCTGGTTGGGTCGAATGTGCCTCGGGGAGAGCAAGTCCCACCCCTGAGAGGATCTCCTCACCCAGGCTCCCACTAGCTGGTTGGGTCGAATGTGCCTCGGGGAGAGCGAGTCCCACCCCCGAGAGGATCTACTCACCCACGCTCCCACTAGCTGGTTGGGTCGAATGTGCCTCGGGGAGAGCGAGTCCCACCCCCGAGAGGATCTCCTCACCCAGGCTCCCACTAGTTGGTTGGGTCGAATGTGCCTCGGGGAGAGCGAGTCCCACCCCCGAGAGGATATCCTCACCCACGCTCTCACTAGCTGGTTGGGTCGAATGTACCTCGGGGAGAGAGAGTCCCACCCCCGAGAGGATCTCCTCACCCAGGCTCCCACTAGCTGGTTGGGTCGAATGTGCCTCGGGGAGAGCAAGTCCCACCCCTGAGAGTATCTCCTCATCCAGGCTCCCACTAGCTGGTTGGGTCGAATGTGCCTCGGGGAGAGAAAGTTCCACCCCTGAGAGGATCTCCTCACCCAGACTCTCACTAGCTGGTTGGGTCGAATGTGCCTCGGCAGAGAGAAGGTTTCTATCCCGAGGACCGTCTCGTCACCCAAGCTCTCATTAGCTGGCATGACAGGTTGACCCCTCGGGGATGTCAAGTGTTTTCTACCCCGACACCGTCTCGTCACCCAAGCTCCCACTAGCTGGCTTGACAGGTTGACCCCTCAGGGAGGCCAACCCCGAGGACCGTCTCGTCACACAGGCTCCCATTAGCTGGCGTGACAGGTTGACCCCTCGGGGAGGCCATGTTTTTTCTACCCCGAGGCCGTCTCGTCATCCAGGCTCCCACTAGCTGACATGACAGGTTGACCCCTCGGGGAGGCCAAGTGTTTTCTACCCCGAGGTCGTCTCGTCACCCAGGCTTCCACTAGCTGGCTTGACAGGTTGACCCCTCGGGGAGGCCAAGAGTTTTACCCCGAGGCCGTCTCGTCATCCAGGCTCCCATTAGCTGGCTTGACAGGTTGACCCCTCGGGGAGGCCAAGTGTTTTCTACTACGAGGCCGTCTCGTCACTCAGGCTCCCACTACCTGTCTTGACAGGTTGACCCCTCGGGGAGCCCAAGAGTTTTACCCCGAGGCCGTCTCGTCATCCAGGCTCCAATTAGCTGGCTTGATAGGTTGACCCCTCGGGGAGGCCAAGTGTTTTCTACCCCAAGGCCGTCTCGTCACCCAGGCTCCCATTAGCTGGCGCGACAGGTTGACTCCTCTGGGAGGGGCCAAGTACTTTTTGGTTACAACCCCGTATTCGCAAAGAGTGGGCCCCAAGCAAGGAGCAAGACTTGGTGCACGTTTTTAAGCTTTTGGGGAGTTTTGCACTCCTGGAGGCCAATTTTGGCTGAACCTGCGTAATATACTAGTAGGGGGAGGAAATATTTGACTCCCCCCGGTGCACATTTTTAAGCTTTTTGGGAGTTTTGCACTCCTGGAGGCCAATTTTGGCTGGACCTGCATAATATACTAGTAGGGGGAGGAAATATTTGATTCACTGTACTTGAGTGAACGTTTCACTGTACTCCAGTGAACGTTTCATTGTACTTGAATGAACGTTTCACTGTACTTGAGTGATCGTTTCACCGTACTCCAGTGAACGTTTCACTGTACTTGAGTGATCGTTTCACCGTACTCCGGTGAACGTTTCACTGTACTTGAGTGAACGTTTCACTGTACTCCAGTGAACGTTTCACTGTACTTGAGTGAACATTTCACTGTAAAATGTTAGACCGTCGTTTCTCCATGCTCGATGTCTCGTCATGCTGGCTGCCGCTCGCCAGACCGCCGTCTCGTCATGCTCGTTGCCACTCGCCAGACCGCCATCTCTCCATGCTGGCTGTCGCTCACCAGACCGCTGTCTAGCCATGCTGACGGCCGCTCGCCAGACCGCCGTCTCGCCGTGCTTGCTGCCGCTCGCCAGACCGTCGTCTCGCCATGCTCCCTGCTGCTCGCCAGACTTCCGTCTCGTCATGCTGGCTGCCACTCACCAGACCGCCGTCTCGCCATGCTAGCTGCCGCTCGCCAGACCGCCGTCTTGCCATGCTGGCGACCGCTCGCCAGACCGCTGTCTCGCCATGCTGGCTGCCGCTCGCCAGACCGCTGTCTCGCCATGCTCGTTGTTGCTCCCCAGACCGCCGTCTCTCCATGCTGGCTGCCGCTCGCTAGACCGCCGTCTCTCCATGCTGGCGGCCGCTCGCCAGACTGTCGTCTTACCATGCTTGCTGCCGCTCGCAAGACCTTCGTCTCGCCATGCTCGCTACCGCTCGCCAGACCGCCGTCTCTCCATGCTCGCTGCCATCTCGCCATGCTGGCTGCCGCTCGCCAGACCGTCGTCTCGTCATGCTAGCGGCCCGCTCGCCAGACCACCGTCTCGTCATGCTCGTTGCCGCTCGCTAGACTGCCGTCTCGCCATGCTCGCTGCCGCTCGCCAGACCGCCGTCTCGTCATGCTGGATGTCGCTCGCCAGACCGCCGTCTCCCCATGCTGGCGGCCGCTCGCCAGACCGCCGTCTCGCCATGCTCGCTGTCGCTCGCCAGACCGCCCCCTCGCCATGCTCGCTGCTGCTCGCCAGATTGCCGTCTCGCCATGCTGGCTGCCGCTCGCCAGACCGCCGTCTCGCCATGCTGGCTGCCGCTCGCCAGACCGCCGTCTCGCCATGCTGGCGGCCGCTCGCCAGACCGCCGTCTCGCCATGCTAGCGGCCGCACGACAGACCGCCGTCTCGTCATGCTCGCTGTCGCTCGCCAGACCGCCATCTCGCCATGCTCGCTACCGCTCACCAGACCGCCGTCTCTCCATGCAAGCTGCTGCTCGCCAGACCGTCGTCTCGCCATGCTGGCTGCCGCTTGCCAGACCGTCGTCTCGCCATGCTCGCTGCCGCACGCCAGACCGCCATCTCGCCATGCTCGCTGCCACTCGCCAGACTGTCATCTCTCCATGCTCGCTGCCGCTCGCCAGACCGTCATCTCGTCATGCAGGCTGCCGCTCTCCAGATCGTCGTCTCGCCATGCTGGCTGCCGCTCGCCATTCCGCCGACTCGCCAAGTTGGCTGTCAATCGCTAGACCGCTGTCTCGCTAGGCTGCCATCTCGCCTAGCCCCAGCTCGCAGGCCTCCAGCTCGCCCGGCCTCAGCTCGCCTAACCGCCAGCTCGCCCGGCTTGAGGGACTACCCTTGGTGGACTGCAATTAGCCGCTTAGAACAGCGGGATTTGGCTATTGGCAGACCAATCCGGGGGCATTTCGGTAATTTTCAGAGCATTTGAGGTTGATTATTTGCAGGCCATTCCCAGAAAACTATAAATAGGCCCTTAGGGGTGCATTGGAGAGCATCACTTTTTCACTCTCTCTTCATCCCCCATGGCACCCTAGCTCAGCATTGGCTAGGGAGGGGGAGATATCAAAGGTCTTCCGGGTGTGAGGTGGGGCCTCCGCGCTAGAGTCGAGGGTCTGTTTCTAGTTTCTTGAGCCTTTGGTCCGTGACATCCCCCTGAGTGTATTAAGTGTGAGGTCACCCCTTTCAAGGGACCCTGAACTCCATGAGAGTCCAAGTTTTTGGTTTCAACATCATTGATGGCAAGAAAATCTCTGAACTCCCCCGACACGTATTCGCCTTCTCTATCACTCCCTAGACTTTTAATTTTAATGTCTAGTTGATTTTCAACCCTATTTTTGAAAATACGAAATTTTTCAAAGGCTTCATTTTTGGATTTAAGTAGGTAAATGTGACTGAATCTAGAGTAGTCATCGATAATGGTTATCAGATACTTCCGACCTCCTCCAGTGACAGAACTTTTGTAATCACAAATATCAGAATGTATTAACTCTAGCAATTGTGTGTCCTTGAAACCTGACCAAAAGGTGTTCTAGTGATTTTTGTCTGAGCACAAATTTCACATTTGTCAAACTTAATGGTTGTGTTTAAGGGAATGTTGTGAGTTCTAGCTAGTAGAAGTAGTTTATTAAAGTTCACGTGTCCTAGTCTTGCATGTAAAGTCTTAGGATCTATCAAATTTGAACTAACCTGATTGACTACCTCATTTGCTAGACTCATCATATACATCTCATTAAGTACATAAGCACAGCCAAAATAATGCGAGTGAACCATACGGGTTACTCGACCACCACTAATGTTAAACGACATACCTGCATCGCATAATAGACTAATAGAAATTAAATTAACAGCCAACGAGGGTATAAATTTAACATTCTTCAAAAGTAAACGTGTACCTGAAGAGAGTGTCAGAGTAGCATTCCCCACCCTCAAAACATCAGCTACAGCGTCATTTGCAACGGTTACACTCTCTTTAACATCTTTGGTATCCTCCAGAAACGCAGAGTTGTTGCAGACGTGGCAGGTAGCACTTGAATCGAGCCACCACTCTGAACTGGCCTTCCCCTTTCCGACCATGGCAACAAAGTTGGTAGACGCAGTCTGATAAACCATATTGGCTTTGTTATCAGTCCTGGGTGTGCTGGATTCGCCCCGTTTGGGCTGCTTGCACTCGAAAGCGCAGTGACCCCACTTATTGCAGTTGTAGCACTTGTCTTTGAACTTTTTGATCTTTTTGCTGGTGGCAGCAACTGCGGGTGCACTGGTCGGTGGTCTGGTCTTTCCAGGCTTAGGCTTGCGCTTAGGATACGTGAGCATGTTAGCAGCAGAGGTCTGTTTGCTAACCGTCTCTAAGGCGTGCCTAGTCCGGTTCTCATCCTCAATGCATATGAAGCGCTTGAGGTCTTTCAGGCTCACCTGCGTCTTCTTCCGATACATTTCAGTCATGAAATAATACCATGTTGAGGGTAATTTAAAGATTATCGCTCCTGCAATGAAAGTATCTGGCAAAGGTATGTTCTCACTGTTCAGCTTATCCACCAGATTTTCAAAATCAGCTACCTTTGGAAGGATTTCCCTTTTCTCAGTGAAGGTGAAAGCCATGAATTTGTCCACCAGGTGCATCTTGGACATATTCTCCTCTTCCTTGAACTGCTCCTCCAATGCGTTCCAGATCTCTTTTGTAGTTTTCAACTTGATGTACGTCTCTGCAAGTCTGTTTGAGAGGCAGTTGAGGATGTAATCACGACAGAAATCTTCATCGTTGATCCACCGGTCCTCATCTTCTCCTCCTTTAAAGGATTCAAAGTCAATCTGCACTGTGTAGAAGATGTTCAGGTACTTCATGCCGAACTACGTGTTCCGCTTCCAGGTGCTAAACTCAGAGTTGGAGAATTTCTTCAGCTTGATCATCGGCACGGGAGAATTCCCTTTCGATATTGCGTGTCTCTTTCCACACAGAATAATTCTACTAGCAACCTAAATTACAAGCAGAAAAAACATGAGAGAGATCACCTGAGTCGCGAAGACGATGAAACTTCGGATCCAATCCAATAAAACTTGATTTTGCTGCTCCTCTTCGGCTGAACAAGTTCAGCGATGACTAGATCCACGCAAACAGAGACACCACAAAATTATGTTTTGGTGGATGAGCCACTTGAATTCCACTTCTTCAGAATCAAATAAGCAAACAAAATGAAGAACCAATTTCCAATGAATATGATGGAAAACCCATGAAAATCTCCTTGGCAATTTCCTGGATAACTCCCTGGCGATCTGCTTTGATCTATAGTACTGTACCTTATACTGCAGTCCAGGAAGCTCTGGAATCCACAAAAAGGAAGAAGCTCGGGAAACCGAGTGGAAGATATACCTTTTGGATGAAGACGATTTCTCGCTTTGATTGCTGGTCCCTTTCCTATGGTTAGGGTTTGATGGAAGTGATGGCGAATCTCGGGAGGTTGTCAGAGAAAGCAGATCCAACGATCTCAGGTGCTTTTTTTACTGTTGAAACTCGCGAAATATTTCCCGATGATCTAACACAGGAGTGGCGCCGGAATCGTGAAAACGAAAGCTGCAGAAATCCCGATCGAAGAAATCGCACAGGAGCGGCGTTCACCTCCTTCGCAATCGGCTAGGGCGAAATCGGGGATGACAGCTTTCTCCCTTTTCGATCTCCTTCCCGATTGAGAAATGCAGCGGCACCTTCCGATCCGTGCGGAGATGACCTCCTTCAATCCGATCCCGATCGACGACTAGCGATCAAGTGGCGACGAAAGCAGAAAAATCGCGAGCGGGAGAGACGACGATGGGAGCGGGGGCTAGGGAAAAACAAAAAAACTTCGAGAATGTTAGAGTGCTCGAAGCATCCGCGTGACCGTTAAGTTTGGAACGGCCTACTCGTTGCCCCTAGCATGGGTATTTATAGGCAAACCCTAAATACCCGACTACGGGTTGTTGGTCTTTTATTGGATCCTAACCACAACCCATTAAGCACCCGTCACACCTATTTCAATATACCTCAACAGTAGGTAAGGTGTTAGAAGGGGCGTGCGGCCGTATCCCACCTCGCAAGGTATCCAGACTGCCTTCCTTAAAATCTCTTAGAGGGCTGCAACCCAACCGACCCAACCCATCTCCACGTGCCGTGTTCAGCCCAAGCCCAACACCGGTCGGCCTACCTTAAACTGGCCACGTGACGGGTTGTTGGAGGCCACATTGTTAGGGTGTGGTTCCCATACGAGTCGGTAAAAACCACCGGGCACGCTTGTAGCTGCTCGTGATGTTACAAGTTTATGTTTGGAGGCCGGAGCGATGTTGGAGCTGCCTGGGCTCAGGGTTCGTCGAGCAGCGCTCCATAAACGAGCTAAAATGAGCACAATTCGGAGTTAGGTGGCACCTACCACCAAATTAGGTAGCACCTACCACCAAATTAGGTGTTAGGTAACACCTACCACCAGTTTTGGAGTTAGGTAGCATTTCTTTGGGGCCTATAAATTGAAGCCAATTCCAAGGCCAAAGACATTCATTTCCAAGAGAGATTTGAGTGGAGGAAGATCAAGAGAAGATCTTGGAGAAGAGTATCGAAGATCGGATCGTCGGATTCTAAAGAAGAAGGGGCTTTGTGTAGCCTTTCTCCTTTGCGGCATTCGGAACGGATTTTTCAATCCGTTGGGTAATGGTTTCTTATTTTCTCGCTTATTTTTCCCTTGTCAATCCTTGTGTGGTTGTGGGAGAAGAGATTTATGCTTTTGCAGCAAGGTGAGATTTTTGTATTCCTTTGTGGAACTGGTACCTTGTGTAGGTGGTGGTGATCCGTTGTGGATCGGTGGTGGAAATTGTGCCTTGTGTATGTGGCGGTGGTGAAAGCCCTGTAATTTGTTGTGCGTGATTTTTTCATGCCTTATAGTGGAGGCTTTCAAGGGTGGACGCTGATAGTCCCGTGGTTTTCACCCTATTGGGTTTCCACGTTAAAAATTGTTGTGTCACTTTATTATTGCTGTGCTTGTATTTGTCTTGCTTGTAAATCCACTACAGGTGCCCTGGTCGGGATCGTGCTATTTTTCCCAACAAGTGGTATCAAAGGGAGGTTGCTGGTCAGTAGTCAGAACAGGGCCGATACTGGGCTGATCTTTTGTGATTTCGAGACGAGGCGATTGTATTCTCAGGTTTGGCATTGAGTGCGGTAGTTTACGACCATTGGTCCTCTGGCTATCCTCTTTAGTGACTTATCGTGAGAGAGTCGCGCTCAGAGAACTGTGGTCAGTCCGGCCAGTTGGTTTAGCAAGATGGAATTGACTTCAGAACAGATGGTCAAGTTGAATGGAGCAAATTATCATCAGTGGCACTTGCTTATGGAGGATCTCATCTACGTCAAGGGCTGGCATGCCCTTATCTTCGAAGAGATGCCGAAGGATATGGATCCGGCTAAATGGCAGGTGGAGCACTGAAAGCTCTGTGGTTTCATTAGACGGTTCGTGGAGGCGAACGTCTACAACCACGTGGCTAGCATCACGGATGCGAAGGAGCTGTGGAGAACTCTGGAAACGTTGTATGCCAAGAGCACTGGCATCAACAAGCTGGCTTTGCTGACGAAGCTTGGAGAGTTCCGCTACCGGGAAGGCTCACCGATCATGGATCATGTCAATGAGTTCCAAGGAATCATTGATCAGTTGACGGTGATGAAGGTGACATTTGAGGATGAGGTCAATACGCTGTGGCTGTTGAAGTCCCTTCCGGACTCTTGGGAGATGGTCAGGATTGCACTGATCAATTCTTCACCCCAGGGGATTATCACCATGGAGATCGCCAAAAGTGGGATCTTGAACGAAGAGGTGAGACGGAAGTCTCAAGGGACGTCAGGCTCTTCATCACGAGCTGATGTTCTGTTTACGGAATCCAGGGGGAGAGGCAGGAGCAAGAGTCGAGGACGGAAGGAGGAAAGAAGCCAGAGCAGAGGGAAGTCACGTTCACGATATCAGAACGTGGAGTGTCATTTCTGCCACAAGAAGGGACACAACAAGAAGTTCTGCTATGCCTGGAAGAATGAGCAGAAGAAGGGTGTGGAGACTGAGGCCAAGGAGGAGAGCCACACTTCTGCGGTTGTCTCCAGTGATGAGGACGATGTTGTCATTGTCGGTGATGAAATCACGGCAGCGCTCTCCTGTGACGACAGGAGATGGATTGTAGATTCAGGTGCTTCTGCGCACGTCTCCCACAATCGGGAGCTATTTGCCACGTACACCACCCATGGATGCGGGGTGTTACGAATGGGCAACGGGAATACATCCAAGGTGCTGGGACGTGGATACGTGCATCTGAAGACGAGCACTGGAGTGTTGCTGATTTTGCGGGACGTGCGACACATGCCCGATATTCGTTTCAACCTACTTTCTGTGGGGAAGCTTGGAGATGAAGGACATGTAAGTGTCTTTGGTGATGATTTCTGGAAGCTAGTTCGAGGATCGCTGGTTATGGCCAAGGGCTATAGGGAGTCCGACCTTTATTACATGGAGGGGAGGCCTGAAGATCCACAGGCGAACTCCGTGAGAGATGAGGGATCCATTTCCCTGTGGCACAGGAGACTGTCTCATATTAGCCAGAAGGGCTTGGACTGCCTATAGAAGAAGAAGCTACTCAGTGACCTATCGGCCGATCACTTGGAGAGGTGTGAGCACTGTATGGCGGGGAAGCAAAATCGGGTTTCATTCCGTCGTCATCAGTCCACCAGGAGATCTGAGCCATTGCAGCTCGTACACACAGACGTCTGCGGGCCTATGAAGGTCCCAACGCGAGGGGGAGCTCAGTATTTTGTGACCTTTATTGATGACTGGTCGAGGAAGGTTTGGGTCTATCCGTTGAAGACCAAAGACCGGGTACTTGAAACCTTCAGAAGGTTCCATGCTGAGATGGAACGCCAATCTGGAAAGAAGCTGCTGTGTATCTGTTCTGACAATGGGGGAGAGTACGTGGGTCCATTTCATGAGTATTGCAAGGATCACGGGATTCGTCATGAGAAGACCCCCCCAAAAACACCACAGCTGAATGGTGTTGCTAAAAGGATGAACCGGACATTGATGGAGAGGGTGCGATGCATGCTTTCTGAGTCCAAGCTGCCAGAGATGTTTTGGGGTGAGGCTCTTTTGACTATGGCGCATGTCATCAACCTCTCGCCGAGCTATCCTTTGGATGAGGATGTTCTGGATCGAGTCTGGTATGGGAAGGACCCGTCCTATAGTCATTTGCGGGTCTTTGGCTGCAGGGCCTTCGTCCACATTCCCAAGGACGAACGATCGAAGTTGGAATCGAAGACCCGGAAGTGCATTTTCTTGGGCTATGGTCATAATGGTGAGCTCGGATACAGATTCTTTGATCCGGTGGCGAAGAAGTTAGTGCGGAGTCGAGATGCAGTGTTCTGCGAGGAGCAAACTGGAGGTGATCTGGAGAAAAAAGGTGAGTCTGGGAGTGACTCACGTTCTGCTGAGTTGCCTATTGGTAGTGATGACCACGTTGAGGAGACTGTGGAGCCAGTTCCAGCACAGGGTGCTGAAGATGATGTTGAGGAGCTAGGAGCTGCTGAGGAGGTTGCAGAAGAGGAGCCTGCACCAGCTCTTGAGCCTGTGTTGAGGAGATCAGATCGAGCTAGGCATCCGCCCGCCAGATATTCTGCGTCAGAGTTTGTTCTACTAACTGATGCAGGGGAGCCGAAGAGCTATTCTAAAGCAGTAGAGAGCGCGGATAGGCACCACTGGATGGCAGCGATGCAAGAGGAGATGCAATCGCTGCGGACAAATCATACCTACGACCTGGTGCGGTTGCCAAAGGGCAAGAAGGCCTTGAAGAACAGGTGGATCTTCAGGTTGAAGGAGGGTGCTTCTCCTACACCTCCTCGTTACAAAGCCAGGTTGGTAGTAAAGGGATTTGCACAGAGACAGGGCATTGATTTTGATGAGATATTTTCGCCCGTAGTGAAAATGTCCTCCATTCGAGTTGTGCTAGGCCTCGCTGCGAGGCTAGACTTGGAGGTGGAGCAGATGGACGTGAAGACCGCTTTTCTACATAGAGATCTTGAAGAGGAGTTGTACATGGAGCAGTCTGATGGCTACTGTATCAGGGGTAAAGAAGGATATGTATGCCGCTTGCAGAAAAGTCTGTACGGGTTGAAACAGGCCCCGCGGCAATGGTATCGGAAGTTCGAGACTTTTATGGGGGAGATCGACTTCACGAAAACCACCCTGGACCACTGCGTATTTGTGAAGCAGTGTGCTCCTGAAGACTTCGTCATTCTGCTACTTTATGTCGACGACATGCTGATCATCGGGAAGAACACTGCGCGCATCACTGAATTGAAGCGACAGTTGAGTTCGAAGTTTGAGATGAAGGATCTGGGTCCCGCAAAGACTATTCTGGGGATGCATATTCGCAGGGACAGGGGCACCGGATTCATTTGGTTATCCCAGGAGCGGTATATCCGCAAAGTGTTGCAACGTTTTTCTATGGATCAAGCGAAGAAGGTGAGCACGCCACTTGCAGCTCACTTCAAGTTGACCGCTGATCAATGCCCCAGCACACCGGAGGAGAAAGAGGCTATGCAGAAGGTGCCTTATGCGTCTGTAGTGGGAAGCCTTATGTATGCTATGGTGTGCACGCGCCCAGACATTGCTCATGCTATTGGTATTGTGAGCAGGTTTCTCTCCAACCCTGGGAAAGAACAATGGAGCGCGGTGAAGTGGATTCTGAGGTACCTGCAGGGGACGACAGATCTGAGTTTGAGATTTGGAGGCAGTAAGCCCGAGCTTCTGGGCTATACTGATGCTGATATGGCCGGAGATCTGGACTCTAGAAAATCTACGTCCGGGTACCTGATATTATTTGCAGGGGGAGCAGTTTCATGGGCATCGAGATTGCAGAAGTGTGTGGCGCTATCAACGACAGAGGCTGAGTTCATTGCTGTAACTGAGGCAGGAAAGGAGTTGCTCTGGATGAAGAGGTTTGTCAGAGAACTTGATTTCACTCAGGATCGTTATATGTTGATGTGTGACAGCCAGAGTGCCATCCACTTGGGAAAGAACTCCATGTTCCATTTGAGGTCGAAACACATCGACACACGGTATCATTGGATACGTGATGTTGTGGAGAAGAAGGAGCTCGAGCTACTAAAGGTTCACACCGATGATAATGGGGCGGACATGCTGACCAAGGTAGTGACCCGAGGGAAGTTTGAGACATGTGTGAGAATCGCCGGGATGGCGGTTTCTCCCGACTCGATGTGAAGGGGGAGTTTGTTAGGGTGTGGTTCCCATACGAGTCGGTAAAAACCACCGGGCATGCTTGTAGCTGCTCGTGATGTTACAAGTTTATGTTTGGAGGCCGGAGCGATGTTGGAGCTGCCTGGGCTCAGGGTTCGTCGAGCAGCGCTCCATAAACGAGCTGAAATGAGCACAATTCGGAGTTAGGTGGCACCTACCACCAAATTAGGTAGCACCTACCACCAAATTAGGTGTTAGGTAACACCTACCACCAGTTTTGGAGTTAGGTAGCATTTCTTTGGGGCCTATAAATGGAAGCCAATTCCAAGGCCAAAGACATTCATTTCCAAGAGAGATTTGAGTGGAGGAAGATCAAGAGAAGATCTTGGAGAAGAGTATCGAAGATCGGATCGTCGGATTCTAAAGAAGAAGGGGCTTTGTGTAGCCTTTCTCCTTTGCGGCATTCGGAACGGATTTTTCAATCCGTTGGGTAATGGTTTCTTGTTTTCTCGCTTATTTTTCCCTTGTCAATCCTTGTGTGGTTGTGGGAGAAGAGATTTATGCTTTTGCAGCAAGGTGAGATTTTTGTATTCCTTTGTGGAACTGGTACCTTGTGTAGGTGGTGGTGATCCGTTGTGGATCGGTGGTGAAAATTGTGCCTTGTGTATATGGCGGTGGTGAAAGTCTTGTAATTTGTTGTGCGTGATTTTTTCACGCCTTATAGTGGAGGCTTTCAAGGGTGGACGCTGATAGTCCCGTGGTTTTTACCCTATTGGGTTTCCACGTTAAAAATTGTTGTGTCACTTTATTATTGTTGTGCTTGTATTTGTCTTGCTTGTAAATCCACTATAGGTGCCCTGGTCGGGATCGTGCTATTTTTCCCAACACACATCCCCCCTTAAATGAGCCAAACTCGATAGTCAAGCGCGCACCACGGGGACTTCCCAGGAGGTCACTCATCTCATGACTACTCCAGCCCGAGCACGCTTAACTATGGACGAACCCTAAATATTTTTCTATAACCCAAGAAATAGGAATCTAAGTGCAATTATGTAGGTGGACACTTACAGTTCAATTTTCACAAAACACAAGAAACTAACTATACATATATATAATTCAAATATGAACTCAATTTACATGTGCCAGCATCAAATTTACCAAGCAAAAATCATGGAATCGTCATCATAGCCATATAACAGACTATCATAATTCTCTTCCAACCTACAGCCCCCGCACTCGAACGTGTTGATCCGCGACGCCTTCTTCAGTATCTCGTGATCGGCCGCGAACCCCCTGCACTTGGACACATCGACCACCTCCAGTTCCGCGCACCCGTCCAGTATCTCGACAAGATCCCTCTTCCGAAGAAACGACGCGCTCATCACCAGAATCTTCAGTCTCGGGGTGCACCGGACGATGGCGAGAGCGTCCGAGATATCGAAGAAGCCGCACAGATGCAGCCCCATGAAGTTGGGGCAGTTCACCCTGATCTGTTCAATTATTTCCAGGAATGAGCTGAGCTTCCATGCTATTTCCAATACTTCCAGCTCTCTGCACCTGCTTATTAACAGCGGCAATTGCTTCTCATCCTTTTGAACTAGGCTTGGCAGCGCAAGTACCTTTAATTTTGGACACCTGTATGTATAAAATTGAACCCCAATCAGCCCTCAAATTTGATAACGACTCCATCAAGCGCAGCGATTTGGCAAAATTGGATGTTACGAGAAATTATTGAGTGCGGTGTCGGTGAGCCTAGCGGTTGTTCGTAAAATGACTAAAATATGGTCATATGATAACCAGATGTGCCCTGAAAATGATCATAAAACGATCAAAAGTGATTGAAGAACAAACACAAGTGGTCTGTTATAGAGCGAAAATAAGTACTCGCCTATCCAAAAGTAGTTGTAGGACGACAAAAATATATGTGGATGATTTAAAAAATGTTGTGGGAGTAACAGAAAAATCGCAAGACACCAGCAAAAAAATAGTTGTTGTATGAAATGAAAATAGTTGTATGATGTAGGTTATTAAGAAAAGGACGATGTTATTAGCAGTCTTACGATTGTTATTTGCATTCCTAAAAAATATCTAAAACAGCTACTTGTAGTCCTAAAAAATAATTAAATTTATTGGACTGCAAATATGAATGGACTGTGTTTAGCCATTATAGGATTACTTATAACAGCTACTTGTCGTACGTAGAACTAGGTCAAAGCCTCATACACAATAATTTCTCGTTACCTAGGCTTTGACATCAGGCGAGTTATATCAGACTTAGATTTGGTCAAAATGGTTCAAGGGGCTTCTTAGGCTTTGTTGACGCTACGTTTTTACTCAGTTTTAAAATTGAGGTTTTGTTTGGATAAACTCCGTTTCGATGACTGTTTAAATTATTTTCAAAATTATTTTTACATCAATTTTATTTATTTTGTGACAATTTTTTCTGAAATTTAAAAAGTAAAATTAAGTATTATATTTGTGAATTTTTTATATAAATTTAAGGATATAATTATTTTTATAGGAGTTAAATTGATTAAATATAATTAAATAATATTAAATAATATTTCAAACGGCTGTTTTAAAAGGGAGAATGGATGTCTGTCAGGCCTTTTCAAAAAACAGTGGAAAAAGAAGTTTTAAACCGGTCATTTTAAAAGACAACATTTTCGTTCTTCTCAAACACCCCTCCTCCGGTCTGTTTAGAACGGAATGAAGTCCAAACGGGCTCCCAAACAACAGAAAGTTTTTCCTCCAAAATCCGGAGGAAAAGAATGATCCGGATAAACCAATGAGGAGCCCGAAATGATGCGAACCACATGCAAAAATATATTTCACAAATATAAACGGCATGGACCCCACGTTTTTACAGGCTCCTCCCATACTATCTTCCGGGTTCGGGGAGGTAACAATGTTCCCCCCAAAGAGAGGCTTGACTTGATTGTAAGAAGTTTGTGGTGCTTTCTTATGCTCTGTTTGGCGCGGCGTTTTAAGGGTGGGGTGCAGCTGTTTTTCAAAACGCCGCACCAAATAATATTGGAGGGGGACTACAGTGGCATCAGCCACCGCTCAAAAGAGCGGTGGCCCGCGATTTCTGAGTCCCGGATCCTGTTCCGCAATTCAGAAATCGCAGCAGCGCTGCAGCCTAGTGTTGTTTTTTTAAAAAAATATTAAATTAATATTATCAAATATTAAATATATTAAATATTAAGTTATATATATTATTAATATTATTATTATTATAAATTATTATATTAAATATATTAAATATTAAGTTATATAATGTTGTTGCGGACTAACTCAATACTCCGGTCGGGCCGGATTTGTTCGAACCGTCTTAGCTCACGAGGCGGTCGAGCGCGCACACAGTCAGTGAAAGCAGAAAGTTGACACAAAATGTGATGACGTGGAAAAACCACTTAAACGGATAAAAATCATGTGACAGGGTCTGTGCCGATCAAATTCCACTAGATTTCGGTGTTTACAGTGTGTTGGAGAATCGGGACGACATGCCACTCTCGTTACAGCTTGGGGAGAGAGAAAGAAAAAATGACTCCCGGCGGGCAACAGGCTGCGCCACGGGAGTAGCTTGAACGTTGGAGCGCGTGAGGACGATCCTGGTGCTCTGGCGCTTCAGGTTGCATTCGCTGGCTGGTTCCGGTCTCCCTCCTCCTTTGACTTTAGTTAGGACTTGGGCGTTTTCTTGGCTGGTGGTGCTCTGGTGGCTCGTGGTGGCTCGCGGTGGCTCGAGGTTGCTGGAGGTGGCTGGAGATGGCTGGAGATGGCTGGAGATGGATGGAGAGCTCTCACCTGAAGAGATAGAAGGAAGCTCTGGGCCGGGAGAAGGTGAAGAATGAAGAGCCTCTGGGGTCCTTTTATAGCCTCCAGGGGAAGATCATGGCGGGCCCCACCACTAAAGTGGTGGGTTAGTGGGTGGTTGCCCTCTTGATCGAACGGTGAGGAGAGCCTCCCCCCAATCGGACGGCGGGGAGGTCGTCCACGGCGGGGGGCCGCCATGGTCGTCCACGGTGGCCGGCCGGGCGGCCGGCGACTGCGGCCCACTGGGGGTTGGCCGCGGCTTGGCCGGCGGTCTACCGCGGCTAGGACGGCGGCCAGCCGCAGCTTGGCCGGTCCGCCGGCGGCTAGGCGGCCGGCAGCGGGAGCGGTCGGCCTAGAGGCCGGCCGCGACAGCCTGCCGAGGGCTAGCCAGCCGGCCACCCGCCGTGGCTAGGCCGGCGGCGTGGCCGTCGGCTGGCCGCGGCCAGGCTGGCGGTGGCCCGGGGGCCGGCCGGGCGGCTGGCCGCGGGGGTCGGCCGGCGGCGGCTTGCCGAGGACTGGCTGCGGCCGGCCGGCGGACCGCCATGGCCAGGCCGGCGACCTGCCGTGGCCAGGCCGCCGGCTGCCAGGAGGCCGGCCGCGGCCGCCCTCCCGGCGAGGCCGGCAGGAGGCCGGTCGCCGGTGGCGGTTAGGCCGCCCGGTTGGCGGCCGGCGGCGGTTTTTCCCCATGGGGTGAGTGGCGGGCCCTACCCCCATGATTTCCTCCTCATGAGAGTTCATGGAGGGGGTGGGCCACCCATGACCCATTTTTGGGAGAGATCATGGGGGGATTTTCTCCTATAAATGAAGGTGGAACCCATCAATTGCCCCCCAAATCTCTGCTATCCGAGAGCGAAGTGAGCGAGAGAGGAGAGATTTCTTTCGGTTCTCGCTGTCATGACGGCTTCCGGTGAGAGGGTTGAGGCAGCGGTGGCCATCACTTCCAAGGTACTCGGAGGGGAATTTGACGAGTGATAATGACGTAATGGCGCGAAGGCGGGGGCATCCACGCTGCTTACATGCGTCGGCGGCGCGGGAAGGCTATGCGCGTCAGTGGAGTCCGGCCGCGTGAACCGGTCGTGCGCGCGTGCTGCGCGCGGTCCTAGCCGTGCGTGGCTCAGGCCGCGCGCGCGAGCGGGTTGCGTGGGCGCGCGCGAGCAGGCTGCGCTCGCAAGCCAGCCGCACGCGCGCGAGCAGGCCGCGCGCGCAGGCCGCTCGAGGGTGAGCATGTTGTGCGCGCGAGAGCAGGCCGCGCGCGCGCGAGCAGGCCGCTCCCGCGCGAGCAGGCCGCGTGCGCGGGCCGCATGCGCGGGCCGCTCCCGGGAGCAACCTGTGCGCACGCGGGCCGCGGGCAGGACGCGTGTGCGTGGGAAGGCCGCGCGCGCGCAGGCAGGCCGCGCGCGCGCAGGGCGCGCAGGCCGCGCGCGCGCAGGCAGGCCGAGCGCGCGCGCGCAGGGCGCACAGGCCGCGCGCGCGGGCATCCCGCGCGCGCAGACGTGCGCGCGGGCAGGCCGCGCGGGCTCGGGCAGGCTGCCTGCGCAGGCCGTTCGAGCGGAGTTTTACGCGTGTGTGGGCTGTGTGCGCGCGGTTTGCGTGCTCGGGTCGTGTGGCATGCAATGCCCCTGCTATGTGCGTGCTTGCGTGGGCGCCCTCTTTCGCGTGCCACTTGGGCTGCTTGGTCGCGCTTTTCTTGAACTTTTGATTTTTGTCCTGTGCAGGTCTCGAAGCGCTCCTCCGGCCCAATGCGTTTACGTTCCTCTTTGACTGAAGATGACGTGAATATTTGGAGGAAGAAGTATGGGCTGCCCGGTGATTTGGAAGTGAGGATCCCGCGCCCTGAGGAGCGGGTTCAAAATCCTCCTCGTGGCTGGCTGATGATTTGCGAAGTTTCTCTGAGGTCCGGCTTCCGTTTCCCGCCGTGCGAGGAGGTGGTCGAGATCTTGAGGTTTTGCGGTGTGCCTATTTCCCAGTTCGTCCCGGCCGGGATTGCTCGGATCATGGGCTTAGTTGCTTTCTTCCGCGAGCATGGAGGCCGGTTTTCTCTGAACCAATTTCGGGATTGGTGCGATGTTCGTTCTGATGGCGGCGAGTGGATGGAGGTACGCAGCAACAAGGCCTGGTTGGAGTTTGAGGCCCGCAAAGACCGTCGCCATGGCAACACCTTGTTCGGATATGTCAAGAATTCATGGAGTCTTCCTGAAGTGTGGGATATGCTTCCCGATCGTTGCCGCCGTGTGAGGGCGAAGGAGCGGGACGTTTCCCCGGTGCTTGGGTTTTCTGAGCCTCGTGAGTTGGCCAATCGTCTGTTCAGTATTCATGTTTATGTGGAGGAGAAGCGGTTGGTGCAGTGTGGTATTTCGGCAGACCCAGGCCGGTCAGCGGAGACTTCTCGAGGAGGGGATCACAAGAGGAAAGCCGTGACGGCGCCTCCAGGCGACCTTGATGTGGTGGCAGTGGTGACCTCTGATGCTTGTCATGATTTGACTCCTGAGGTGTAGATACTTACTTCCCCAGTCCCCCCGGCGTCTGTTGGTGTAGCTGCTTCGCGGATGTCCTCTTCCTTAAGGGTGATGAGCGATGCGGTATGGACTTGGTTTGTTTCCAAGGCTTTTTCCCTTATCATTTTTTGCTGATAGAGGCTAACTTTATTGTTTTCTTTTTTGTGCAGATAGAGACCCAGACGCAGATTGCATTGACCTGGAATGATCATTACGTGATCCTGAAGGATGGTTACCTTACTCTTCAGGAGAAGCTTCGATCGACGACGAGTTCGCTTCCCTCTTTAAGGGAGGAAAATGACAGGGACATTGCGCGGTTCCGCCGAGTTGGTTCGGAGTTGAAGTCCGAGCTAGAGGATGCTCGTGCGGCTTTGGAAGTGGAGAAGACTTTGGTGGAGCGGACCACTCAGATGTTGAAGCATTCGAAGGAGGAGACTTCAAGTTTTGGAGCCCAGTTACAGGCGGCGCAGGAGGAGGTCTCAGGCCTCGAGACTCAGCTTCGAGCGGCGAAGGCGCGGGTGGAGACGCTATCCTCTGATGACCATGCGTCAGAGCTGAAGGCTGCAGGGCTCGCGGAGTACTTGGAGTCGCTGGAATATATGCGAGACAGTAGCCTGATCGCGGAGGAGGTTCGTGACGATATTTGGTCCAAGGAGGTGGAGCCTCAGATGGATGATATAAGCGAGTTGGCGCTCCGACGCGGTGTCTCGAAGGCTTTTCGCTTTGTTAGCAAGAGCCTGGGGTGTGATACCTCTAGCTTCAGTTTTGCAGATGTTTCTGAGGATGAGCATTCTGATACTGAAGACGAGTAGTAGTACTTTTGTCATTGTATGCTTATATTTGATTGTACTTTGCTTTGCCCCTTATTTGGGATTGGTTGTTTTTGCTGATGGTATTTGTATCTTTCCAGCTTTGCCTTGTTATGACATCGTCTTCGTTTCTATGTCAGTCGGTAGTTTGTTCGTATTGGCTTGCTTTTTATCTTGCATAGCTTAGGTTTGTGTCTCATGGTGAGTGAGTGATGTTTGCTGTTGGGTTTGCGCGAGGGTTGATCGCGGCTTTGCTTGCGCAAGGGCCGCTTGCGACTTCTTCGTGAGGGGGGCAGGCCCCAATGGTGTCGCGCGAGGGTTGCTCGCGGCTTAGTTGCGCGAGGGATGCTCGCGGCTTCTTCGTGAGGTGGGTAGGCCCCCACGGTGCGGCGCGGGGGTTGCTCGCAGCTTAGTTGCGCGAGGGATGCTCGCGGCTTCTTCGTGAGGGGGCAAGCCCCCACGGTGTTGCGCGAGGGTTGCTCGCAGCTTAGTTGCGCGAGGGATGCTCGCGGCTTCTTCGTGAGGGGGGCAGACCCCCACGGTGTTGCACGAGGGTTGCTCGCGGCTTAGTTGCGCGAGGGATGCTCGTGACTTCTTCGTGAGGGGGGCGGGCCCCCACGGTCTTGCGCGAGGGTTGCTCGCGGCTTTGTTTGCGTGAGAGTTGCTCGCGGCTTCTTCGTGAGGGGGGCAGGCCCCCACGGTGTCACGCGAGGGTTGCTCGCGGCTTAATTGCGCGAGGGATGCTCGCGGCTTCTTCGTGAGGGGGGCATGCCCCCATGGTGTCGCGCGAGGGTTGCTCGCGGCTTAGTTGCGCGAGGGACGCTCGCGGCTTCTTCGTGAGGGGGGGGGGGGGGGGCAGACCCTCACGGTGGCATGCCAGAGAATGTAAGTACTCAATCCGACCATCAGAGAACGTAGGTGCTCAATCCGAGTGCCGGAGAACGTAAGTGCTCAATCCGGGTACCTGAGAACGTAAGTGCTCAATCCGAGTGTAGGTGCTCAATCTGATTGCATGACACCCAGTCTGGACAAACTGTTGTATTAATAAAACAATAAAAAGATTGTTCTCGCAAACCTGAGCTTGCGGCTTTTACAACTTCAAATAAGTAAATGAGCGAAAAAAGGAGATGACTCATGGATGAAAATGGCGGGAGCGGGATTGGAAGATGTCTATGAGCGATTGCTGGAGTATTGCGGTGTAGTCAGACTCAGCTTGGATGACTACGAACTACACGTCATAGTATGCCTGCCGAGATGCTTCTTCAAGAGTGACCGGGAGAGTGATGGTGCCCATGACTGGTACCGGGGCGTCCCCTGAAACACGTGCGCTGGCAGATGTTAGCTCAAGGTTACCCGTGGATAGTTTGAGTTGGAGTAATGTGGATAAAAACAACACATTAACACCCAGCTCTCTGTCCACTAGGACTTGCCTTAATTCGGTGGATGGCTCGCCAATTCTGACGGTTATACATCTCATGCCCTGACTAGGAGGCGATCTCTTTTTTGATAAGAATTGATCAACCACCCCCAGACTGGCTAATCGCTTGATTTCTTCCTTCAGCTGATTGCGCCCGTAGGTGTTGTGACCTGGTCCCTGGTGGTACTCGCAGTATTTTGACAAATCTCCTCGGCCGGGTGCGAGCGGTCTGGGCCTGTGCAAGGCTGGATGGTCGTGAATCACTTCAAAGATCTTGCTCTGAGGGGCGTTGAGTGCCGCAAGCTGGCGCAGCTTCTGCTGATCGCAGTTTCTCTTGTGATCAAGGTACCCATTGTTCTCTATCTTCCTTTTCTGGACCTTATTTGGACTTGGATTTTCTGGTGAGGGCTCTCTGATTGTGGCAAACCTTTTGATAAAGAGAGTTGCGAGCTCAATGTAGCCGCTTATCCTTTCCTCCTATAAAGAATGAACCCAGGCTCGAGCTTTCCCTTTTAATGTTGTCGGCAACGTCTGGACCATTAATTGATCTGAAGCGTTGCGCGCGTGCATGACAGCTTCGAAATATTCGACGTGTGTCCATGGGTTGCCAGCTCCGCTGAAGTTGTGAATTTCAATGTCGTCTTTCGGGTCTGGTTCTGTCCTGGAGCCAAATGAGCCGTAGTTAGGCAGGTGTTTGCTTGGCCCCAGGTTCGTGGTCGAGGCATCGAGTGTCACCCTGCTTCCGGGATCCCCCTCGTAATGAGGATTGTCGAGGTGACGATCATGCATTTCCTGTAATGGTGTCACGGGCGCGGGGGAGCTATTTGTGCTTGAGAACTCCTTCTCTATATCGCACTCCCTGTGTGGGCAGTGTCTGGTTGAGGCGGAGGGTTAGCCTGGTGGTTGTACGTCGGCTTGCTTGAATGGCTGATAAGCTCTTAGCAGGTGGGATGCTGGATCCTTCTGCATCGTGCCTGTGTGGGCGGTACTCAAAGGGGGATGTTCTTGAAGTGGACGTTGCCCCCCAGTCCCACGGGGGTCACGGCGACAGTTGTCACCACGACGCTTGACTTGACGCCGCTATTCTTGTCTCTCGATGGCTTGTTCCTCTTGTTGCGGAGCTTCTTGGGCCGAGCGATAATTTTGCTGTGGCAGGGGGATGACTGGTGCCGCTAATCTTCTGAGTCGAGTGAACATTTCGATCTGTTGTTCCTCCATTTGGCGGACGCGTCTCTCTAGGGCGTCAACAGTCGCGTACGCAGCTTTTGCCTCTTTTGGCACGCTCGCTAGCGAGTTGGTGCGTGCTGGTTTGGTGGGTCCTCCGAGGATGACTCTTTCAGCAGCGTGGGCGCCTCTTTTTGCCATTGGAGCAGGACTTTGAAGCAGCTAAGCTGGTGATCTAACTCCTTCGAAGGATGCTGAGAATCGTGTTCCCACAGACGGCGCCAAACTGTTGCGGACTAACTAGATGCCCCGGTCGGGCCGGATTTGTTCGAACCGTCTTAGCTCACGAGGCGGTCGAGAGCGCACACAGTCAGTGAAAGCAGAAAGTTGACACAAGATGTGATAACATGGAAAAACCCTTAAACAGGTAAAAAACCACGTGATCGGGTCTGTGCCGATCAAATTCCACTAGATTTCAATGTTTACAGTGTGTTGGAGAATCGGGGCGACAGGCCGCTCCAGTTACAGCTTGGGGAGAGAGAAATAAACTACGACTTCCGGCGGGAAACGGGCTGCCCACGGGAGTAGCTTGAACGTTGGAGCGCGTGGGGACGATCCTGGTGCTCTGGAGCTTCAGGTTGCGTTCACTGGCTGGTTCCGATCGCCCTCCTCCTTTGGCTTTAGCTGGTACTTGGGTGTTTTCCTGGCTGGTGGTGCTTTGGTGGCTCGTGGTGGCTCGCGGTGGCTGGAGGTGGCTGGAGATGGCTGGAGATGGCTGGAGAGCTCTCACCTGAAGAGAAAGAAGGAAGCTCTGGGCTGGGAGAAGGTGAAGAATGAAGAGCCCCTGGGGTCCTTTTATAGCCTCCAGGGGAAGATCATGGCGGGCCCCACCACTAAAGTGATGGGTTAGTGGGTGGTTGTCCTCTTGATCGAACGGTGAGGAGAGCCTCCCCCCAATCCGACGGCGGGGAGGTCGTCCACGGCGGTGGGCCGCCATGGCGGCAGCGGTGGCCGGCGACGGCGACCCACTAGGGGTTGGCCGCGGCTTGGCCGGCGGTCTGCCGCGGCTAGGTCGGCGGCCAGCCGCGGCTCGGCCGGCGGCCAGCCGCGGCTTGGCCGGTCCGCCGGCCGCTAGGCGGCCGGCAGCGGGAGCGGTCGGCCTAGAGGCCGACCGCGGCGGCCTGCTGAGGGCCGGCCGGCCACCCGCCGTGGCTAGGCCGGCGGCGGACCTGTGGCAGGCCGGGCGGCTGGCCGCGGGGGCCGGCCGGCGGCGGCTTGCCGAGGGCTGGTTGCGGCCGGCCGGCGGACCGCCATGGCCAGGCCGGCAGGAGGCCGGTCGTCGGCGGCGGTTTTCCCCCATGGGGTGAGTGGCGGGCCCCACCCCCCATGATTTCCTCCTCATGAGAGTTCATGGAGGGGGTGGGCCACCCATGACTCCTTTTTGGGGGAGATCATGGGGGGATTTTCTCATATAAATGAAGGTGGAACCCATCAAATGTATATAGACAGCACTGCAAACGCTGCTCTTCCAAACAAATTCACAGATTTTGTCATCACTTTGCAAAACAGCTGATTATTTCACCACTGCTTCCCACCACTGCTTCTCCAGCCGCTGCAGCTGCGCCAAACAAAGCCTTAGGCTTCATTTGGTTCGGCGGTGGCGGGTCGATCCGGTGGGTGGAAACGGAGTGTTCAAAATGGATGGGGGGGTCGCTTCTCCAAACGAAGCTTTTTGAGGCGTTTCTCAAGGCGGACAGGTGGAAACAGAACAAACGTCGCCGGAGGTTCATTTACTTATCCTCTTTCCGGCAACATTTGCCCAAAACGGAGCAGCCAAACACCCAAACAAATACAGTCTTACTCGACAGAAGCATAGATCAAGTCCGGGAGAAACGAAGCCCCAACAATATACGGGATGGAGAGCTCAATCGCTGCTCCATGGCTGCGGGCGACGCAGATCTTCATGAAATAAGAGAGACTGAATCTCTCCACGCAATACGCTTCCTGAAACGCCCGCGCGAATCTGCTTCCGGCCCCCAAATCAACTTCCCTGAAGTTCAGATTCTTCCAGCATTGTGGATCCACAGAGGCCTCGCGCCAGGATTTGCAGACGAAGGGAAGAGCGAGGACGAGATCCTCCATTCCCAGATCGAAGAAGATGCGAACCAAGCAATCGTAAGACAAATCTTCCCACCGCCTTTCTTCTTCCATGATCCGCCGCCTGTTGTTTAATTTCTTCCAGATCTCTTGTTAGCTAGCTGTCTTGGAGATGGGAAACAGGAAGGATAAGTCCCGTTCATTTGCAATGTTTTTATTTTCGGTTTTTCATTTTGATTCAAAATCAAAAAAGAAGTGTTTCCGTTTTGAGGCAAAACAAAAACTTATGTTCGTTGGCAATATGGTTTTCAAGTTAGTTTCGAAACAAAACGAAAACTTATGTTCGTTTGAATCGATTTTCAGGATTTAGGTTTTCTGAAGGCACCGCTGCGCTAACTTTGGCGTGCTAGATATCGAGGAATGGATAAGAGACACCCGTTTCCGCAAACCCAAAGACCCTCCGGAGACACCCGTTTTCGCTGGATTACGCGACGAATTCCCGACAACGATCCCCCGAAAGACCCTCGTGCGGTCGCCGGAGCGAGGCGGTTGCGGTGGAGGACTACGTGCGGGAGAAGCTGGAGCAGGTGTTCACCTCCATTAGAGAGCAGAATGCCGAGCTGCTTGTGGGGAAAGGAGAAGTGTTGAAGCGGAGAGTTCCGAAGGCGGAGGGGGAGGAGGAAGATGAGCCAGAGGCGGAGAAGAAGGTGCACATAGTGGAGGCAGAGGGGGACGAAGAAGTTTCTGCAACTGTTTTCTATTTACAAAACCGAGCAAAAAAGATCTCGGTAGGTCTGTTTTGGGGCTGGTCAAAGTTAGAAGGAATGAAAACTAGACGTTTTCAGTTCAAAACTAAAACCGTGCAAAACATGGACAAACGAATACCTGTTTTTGAACCGCGAAAACTGAAAATCAAAACCGATTATGAAAACATTGCAAACAAACGGACCCTAATAGAATGAGTGAAACGTCGCCTTCGTGAAAACGTTAGCCCGGGGTGGGTTTGTTCGAGAAATGCTTTAAAAAAATGGGGAGATCGCCCAAAGAAGTGTGGATAGAATGGAATCTGAAACTGCCGTGGAGGACGAAGGTGCTGAGAGGAACCTTCTTGGCAGTTGCTGTAGCTGTCAACGATCCCAATTGCTTGAATTTTAAAATTAATTTAAGTTAAAAGGAATTGTGGAGGTTGGGAGAAAGCCCAAAGAGTTTGGTATACAAGCAATCATTGTGGTGAGTATTAGAATCTTATGGTCTATTTGTTTCGGTGGTGAGAGTTGGAGGAAATGGAGGAGGTGGTAAAAATGATATTTTGGAGCGGTGACGATTAGAATTGGAGGGTTAGGCACAAACAAATAGCTTTAATTGAGGGTTCGTCCAGTTCGTCGGAATTGGCCGGTAAAAATTGGAATTGAGTTTAAATAATTCATTTTAGGGTGTTGGGATGATAGGAATTGGGGATGGAGTTGGAATGGACAATATCGACAGTTTTCTTTTTTTGCCTGCACCCAATTCTTATCAAATTAGTGTTAGTTTGTGGAGCTGAATCCCCAACTGTTCTTTGGATGTACTTAGACAGTCGTCACAGTCTTTTTCGGCCTAGGATTTATGGCTTTACTAAGGGAGAAATGAGAGGAGCTGATGAGGCTTTATGCAACTATACACAGGTTCATAATTTCTTATGAATTAGTACACGAATAAAAACTCTCTCTGTGTTTTTTTTTTGAAATTGAACTTGATATGTGGCCATATTCAATAAGAGATGATAATGATATTCTCCACAGATGGCATAGCAGTTCTGAACAGCAGCACACAGCTGCAATTCATCTATCTTGGTTTGCCAGAGTGGTGTATGCTTGGGAAAAAGAAATGGGAAACACTGTTAGAGTGCTCCAAGTATCCTGTGTGGTTGTCAAGTTTGAAACGACCTACATGTTGTCTTCATGAGGGGTATTTATAGGAGTAACACTAAATTCCCGACGGGTTATTGGATTCCCACCGGATCCTAACCAAACCCAATAAGGACTTGTTACAAATTATATAAATATACCTTAACAAACACGAGTAGTGTTTGGCTCGTTAGAAATAGGGTTTGTCCTGACATTGTTTGTGTTGTAATATTGAAAATTATTATGTAGGCTATAAATAGCCCTTGTGTATGCCCTAATGAAATATGCTTTTGTTCTTAACTTGGTAGCCAACAACCCGTCACGTGGACAGTTTAAGGTAGGCCACCCGATGTTGGGCTTAGGCCGAACGCGACACGTGGAGATGGGTTGGGTCGGTTGGGCTGCAGCCCTCTAATGGAGTTTAAGGAAGGCAGCCAAGTACCTTGCGAGGTGGGATACGACCGCACGCCCCTTCTAACAAAAACCGGTTTTTGTTGAAAGGGGGCCGGCGCACTCGCGTGAGTATCCCGGGCCGCCCCCAGCCAGGACTGTAGTCCAACGGGCCCAACCCCTCTCCACCACCATCCGCGGCCTAGCCCATTCCGGGCACCCAGGACCCGACTTAATATGGTGTGACGGGTTGTTGAGGTTGGCGAGGCGTTGCCTGACCTCGATCCCCCAACCTCCTTTATAAGAGGGATTTAAACCACCCTCTCATAACCTAAGAGGGATTTAAACCACCCTCTTATACCCTAAGAGGGATTCAAACCTCCTTTATAAGAGGGGTTTAGGGTTCCCGGAGTCCGTTGTGGCAGACTGTGTTTGGAGATCGCGAGATCAACATTGGTCCATGCGCTTGATCTCTGGTGATGTGGTTGGTGATAACCGCGTTCATGGTGGCGGACTGTCTTTGGAGCGGCGATCTGGCTTCGTGTCCGCCGAGCTTACGCCAAGTGTTTGGTGCAGTGTTTGCGAGCTGTGCGGGCTGGTGCTGTGTCCGCGTGTAGCGTGCAGATTGGTGCAGTATGTGGGTTGTTGTGTCTGCGTGCTGTGCAACATGCGGACTGGTGCAGTGTCCGCCAGGTAGCGGGTTGGCTTCCTGACTTGGTGCCTGGGGAATCGGCTGATGTTCGGCCTTGTCCTTGCGGACTCGGCGGACTGCATTGTGCTAGCTGCGACCTGAGGTGGTGATTCTATCCACTAGGGCCGTGACCACACTACTCACCCCGCCTATAAATAGGACCCCCCGACACTTCAACAGTAACTGAATGAACAGTAAGTTGAGCGCAGATTAATTGTTGCAGCCTCAGTTTTCTAGTCCGCGCGGATTGAAAAGGATTAACTGGTTGTTGTTTGCAGGTTGTGCGGCTAACACTGTGAAGCCAGGAGTCTGGTTCTGATTGCGGTCAGGAAGCAGTGGAGCTTGCGGTTACAATCGCCGGTTGCAGCAGGTCGCACTTTGTGGCCAGCCAGTCTTCTCTCCGGCAATTGAAGTTCAAGTTCAATAACCTGTTCGCCGGTCTCGGCGGACTAGGCGGTCTGTTCTTTCAGTTCGCCGGCGGCTTGCAGAGCAGCCGTCTCAGCAAAATAATGGGTAGTCCGCGGACTTCGCGGTCTCCGTAGATCAGTGGTGCAGCAATAACGGCTTGGCAGAGTCGGCGGACTCGGCGGTCTCTGGGGAAGTCCGTCCGGCCTGAAGTTTCTTGTTTGCTTGTATGCTTCTCTATTGTACTTGACGAAATCATATCTCGCCATGTATACCTAGTCTTGTAAAGTTGATAGTTGATAATACAAGATCTGTGGTTGCTCTCTGTTGTTTCTGATTACTTAGCTTAGTTTATGTTTGAAGTATTCCTACGCCTGGTTCTCGCTTTCCGCTTGATCAAGTGGTCAGCTTGATAGCTCTGGAAGTTTTTGCTTGGTACTAGAACTACCGGTTGATCAGCTTGTGACATTTTCAACATGGTATCAGAGGGAACAGTGACTTAAGCAGTGATCAACCTCAGTTGTGCTCGACGCTTCTGGAAGATAGTGATCAGTGGTTGGTGCAATGGAAGGAGCTTACGCAAGGAGTCTTGGTATTGAACTTCTTACAGAGATCAACTTCAAGAAGTGGAAATCGTGTATGAAGAGCTATCTTCTGGGCGTGAAGTTGCGGGAAGTCGTCGGTGGTGACAACAAGCAAGAAGTGACTACTGCAATTGGTTTTGTTGAGCAGGTGAGAGTTTGGAGGAAGACTAATGCAAAGACAGAGTTTGCTCTCAAACAGGCTGTCTTACCGGAGCTCTTTGATCACATTTTAGGATGTGAGTCTGCTGCTGAGATATGGACAACCATTGATGGTTTGTTCAACAGGAAGAACGTATCAAGGCTACAGTTCTTGAAGAATGAGTTGACTAAAGCAACTCAAGGAGATTTGTCCATCTCGAAGTTCTTCTTCAAGATAAAGAACCTATGCGCTGAAATATCAGCATTGGATCCTGATGAGCCCATTTCTGAAGCAAAGTTGAAGAGACACATAGTTCACGGATTGCGGAATGAGTATGTGACCTTTGTGATTTCCGTTTAGGATGGACAACTCAACCTTCTTTGTTGGAGCTGAAAAATCTACTGGCGTCACAGGAGAGCTTGGCTAGGCAGATGATCGTGTTGACTATCTCTGAAGGAGGTAGTGAGGCTCTCTTCACTGATAAGAAGAAGAAGAAGAGATGAGAGAAGAAGAAGAAGCCTGCTGCTGAGGATGAACCTTCAACTTCATATCAGCAAGAGAAGAACGCTGCTCCAAAGAAAAACTGGAAGGAGTTGAAGTACTACAGGTGCAATCAGCCAGGACACTTCAAGCGCGACTGCAACGTCAAGCTGCAGCCTGTGCATGTTGTAGACAAGGAGGGAGCTGGTTCCAGTGCTGAGGAAGCCGGGTGGGGAGGAGCCTTCTTGACAAGCACGTGTGTTCGTGCTCTTTCCACCGTCGACTACCAAAATGACTGGATAGTTGACTCGTGGTGTGGTCATCACCTCACTGGAGACGAGTCAAAGTTCTCATCACTGTCAGCATTCTCAGGTAATGAAACTATTATTACAGCTGATGATTCTGTTCATACTATAGAGAAGGAGGGCGTTGTTTATTTGGATAGTGCTCAGGGTCCACTTACATTAAGGAGTGTGTATCACGTACCTGACATGAAGAAGAACCTCTTCTCGTTGACCAACGCAGTTGACGCGGGCTATCATGTTCTGTTTGGCCCAACAGAAGTAAGGTTTCTCCGCAACGTATAAGCGGTAAAGACTGATGTTGCTCATATAGGGAGAAGAGTAAGAGAATTGTTTGTTTTATCAACAGGCTCTTATGTTGATCGGATGAGGGTCAACGATAACGCGTATATCTGGCATGAAAGACTAGGGTACATTGTGACGGACAAGCTGAAAGCTATGATGATGAAGAGCCTTGTGAAAGGTTTGTCGAAATTATCGTCCTACGGAGATGACCACGTTTGCGCGGGGTGTCAGTATGGTAAGGTTCATCGCCTTCCGTTTGATAAGTCACAAACGAGGAGCAAGACACAATTGGAATGCATCTATGGTGATCTGATGGGGCCAACTGTTACCGCTAGTCTTGGAGGCAACAGATACATGCTGGTGCTGATTGATGACTACTCAAGATACACTTGAGTGTATTTCATGAAGGAGAAGTCAACAACTTTCTAATTGTTTGTGGAGTTCAAGGAACTAGTGGAGGGCCGGCTTGGCCTGCGGATCAAGAAGTTTAGATTGGACAACTGTGGTGAGTTTGTTTCATCTGAGTTCTCTAACTTCTGCATGAAGCACAGGATCCAGAGAGAGCTTACTTGTGCTCATGCTCCACAACAAAATGGAGTAGCGGAGAGGAAGATCTGTCATTTGACGAAAACTTGCAAGTGCTGGATTCATGCAAAGGGCATTCCCAGGTCCTTTTGGGCGGAAGGAATGACCTGCGCAACCTACGTCATCAATCAGATGCCTCTGAGTCCGATCAACATGAAGTCTCCCGTTGAAATGATGTTCAAGGAGAAGCCGAGCGTGGAACACCTTTGGGTGTTTGGATCAACCTGCTATGTTCTCATCCCGGATGCTCAGAGGACCAAGCTTGATGCAAAGGCGAGGAAGCTCGTCTTTGTGGGCTATGATGAGCGGAAAAAGGGTTGGAAGTGCATGGATCCTGCGACAAGGAAGTTCTTTGTATCAAGAGACGTTGTCTTTGATGAGCTGACGTCGTATGGAGGTGACACTGTTGAGCTGCAGGAGAGCAGGGTTGATGAGGGCAGAAGGAAGCTGCTGAAGATCTTCAGGTGGAGTTGCCTGTGTCACCAGGAGCTCCACGTATTTCAAGCTCTCGGGCAGAAGCTTCTGGTTCGGGAAGCAGGGGCAGCGACACTCCAAGTGCGCCCGGAACAGAGCTGGTTCTGAAGAAGCAACAGAGGTGTTGAGTAAGGAGCAGCCTCTTCGGAGATCGAAGAGGACCATCAAGTCACCAACTCGGTATTGCGAAGGAAACACGGTGAGCTGTTTCTTGTTTCTTCGCAGGCCACCTGGATGAGCGGGAGCCTTCAAAGTTTTAAGAAGTCACTGGAGTCAAGAAGTGGGACGATGCCATGGATGAGGAGATGACTTCCCTCAAGAAGAACGAAACTTGGGACTTGGTGCCCAAGGTTGATGGCGTTACTCCTATAACTTGCAAATGGGTCTACAAGCTGAAGAAGAAGGCGGATGGAAGCATCGAGCGATACAAGGCTCGCCTTGTAGCTCGAGGGTTTTCGCAACAGTACGAAGAGGACTATGAGGAGACGTTCAGTCCTGTGGCGAAGATAACTTCAGTACGAATGGTGATAGATTTGGCGGCTTGCCAGGGCTGGAAGATGTGGCAGCTGGACGTAAAGAACGCCTTTCTTTACGTGGAGATCGACAAAGACATCTTCATGTATCAATCGCTTGGTTATGTATCTAAACAACATCCGGACTACGTTTGCAAGCTCCGGAAAGCCCTTTATGGTTTTAAGCAGTCTCCTCGATCCTGGTACGGGTAGATTGCAGAATACCTCCAGTTCTGCGGCTATCTTGCTTCAAATTCAGACTCGAGCCTGTTCGTCAAGAATAAGGGGGAGCTTCTGGTCCAGATGCTGTTGTACGTGGATGACATGATCATCACGGAGAACTCCAAGGAGGAGGTAGCTAGGCTCAGGGCGGAGCTAGCTATAAGATTCGAGATGAAGGACTTGGGCGAACTCCACCACTTTCTTGGACTTGCGGTGGAGAGGAAAAAGAGCGGCATACTCGTGTCCCAGAAGGGCTATGCGGAACGGATCGTTCAGCGATTCGGCATGCAGGAGGGGAAGAGTAGCTCTACTCCATTTGATTCAAACATCAAACTTTGGCGGGATGAGTGGAGGATTCTTCCGGATCCTTTGGCGTTTCGGGCTCTAGTGGTGAGTCTTATCTACTTGACGATTATAAGGCCAGACATTGCTTACGCGGTTGGCCGAGTAAGTCGGTATATTGCGGAACCCAGGAAGCCTCATCTGATGGCGACAAGGAACATCCTGAAGTATGTGAAGACCACTTCTGATATGGGTCTCCTTTATAGGAGAGGCACAGGTTTTACTCTTCAAGGATACTCGGATGCTGATTATGAGGGAGATTCAGATGACCGAAAGTCAACATCCGGTTATGTCTTTACTTGTGGATCAGGCAGTATCTCTTGGTGCAGCAAGAAGCAAGACTCGGTGTCCGTCTCTACTACTGAAGCATAATATAAGGCTTCGGCTTTGGCAGCTCTGGAAGCTATCTGGCTCAGGAGAGTAGTGGAGGACGTCTATGAAGAAGTGCGCGGTCCTACTCTGCTGTGCGGTGACAATGAAAGTGCCCTGAAATTGGTGAATAATCCAGTTTGTCACGCACGGACCAAGCACATAGAGATTGAAAACCACTTCATTCGGGAGAAGGTGTTGGAGGGATCTCTTATGATGGAGCATGTGCGGAGTGAGGACTACATTGCGGACATCTTCACGAAGCCGCTGCCGAATGTGTTATTTACACGGTTACGAGGACTGCTGGGCTTGATAACCACTTCTCACTTTAAGGGGAAGTGTTGAAAATTATAAAGTGAAAGTGGAGATTGATCGAGCAGACCGCGCGGCCTGGGTGGACTGATGGTGCGGTTTGGGTTATCTGATGGTGCGGCCTGGGTGGACTGGTGGTGTGGCTTGGGCGGCCTGTTATTGCGACCTAATGATGATGTTCTGTTAGTTCGGCCCGTGGCTCTGTCGTTGGCTTGTTCTCCTATAGTAACCTAGCGGATTGATGGTATATCCGTAGGAATGTGGCAGACTCTGTTCGAGTTCGCGGAGTCCGTTGTGGCGGACTGTGTTTGGATATCGCGAGATCGGCATTAGTCCATGCCCTTGATCTCTGGTGATGCGGTTGGTGATAACCGTGTTCATGGTGGCGGAATGTCTTTGGAGCTGGCGATCTGGCTTTGTGTCCGCCGAGCTCGCGCCAAGTGTTTGGTGGGTTGCTGGACTTGGTCACATTCTGTGACAAGTCCAGGGTATTCGTAGAGCCTGCGGTGTCTGCTGGTTGGTCGAACGATCTGTGCATGTTGGTCGTGGACTCGTGTGGCGGGCTAGTACGGTGTTCACGAGCTGTGCGGGCTGGTGCTGTGTCCGCGTGTAGCGTGCAGACTGGTGTAGTATGTGGGTTGTTGTGTCTGCGTGCTGTGCAGCATGCGGACTGGTGCGGTGTCCGCCAGGTAGCAGACTGGCTTCCTGACTTGGTGTCTGGCGAATCGGCTGATGTTCGGCCTTGTCCTTGCGGACTCGGCGGACTGCGTTGTGCTAGCTGCGATCTGGGGTGGTGATTCTATCCACCAGGGTGGTGACCACACTCATCACCCCGCCTATAAATAGGACCCCCCGACACTTCAAAAGTAACTGAATGAACAGTAAGTTGAGCGCGGATTAATTGCTGCAGCCTCGGTTTTCTAGTCCGCGCGGATTGAAAAAGATTAACTGGTTGCTGTTTGCAGGTTGTGCGGCTAGCACTGTGAAGTCAGGAGTCTGGTTCTGATTACAATCCGGAAGCAGTGGAGCTTGCGGTTACAATCGGCGGTTTGCAGCAAGTCGCACTTTGTGGCCAGCCAATCTTCTCTCCAGCAATTGAAGTTCAAGTTCAATAAACTGTTCGCCGGTCTCGGCGGACTAGGCGGTCTGTTCTTTCAGTTCGGCGGCGGCTTGCAGATCAATCGTCTCAGCAGAATAACGGGCAGTCCGCGGAATTCGCGGACTCCGTAGATCAGTGGTGCAGCAGTAGCGGCTTGGCGGTCTCAGCGGACTCGGTGGACTCGGCGGTCTCTGCGGAAGTCTGCCCGGCCTGAAGTTTCTTGTTTGTTTGTATGCTTCTCTGTTGTACTTGGCGAAATCATGTCTCGCCATGTATACCTAGCCTTGTAAAGTTGATAGTTGATAATACAAGATCTGTGGTTGCTCTCTGTTGTTTCTGATTATTTAGCTCAGTTTATGGTTGGAGTGTTCCTGCGCCTGATTCACGCTTTCCGCTTGATCAAGTGCTCAGCTTGATAACTCTGGAAGTTTTTGCTTGGTATCAGAACTATCGGTTGATCAGCTTGTGATATTTTCAACATAAGGTCCATAAAATTATGCTCATTTGGTTGCCCGACAACGTCAATAATAGACGAGTCATTCCCTTTGACAATGTGCATCCTCTCTGTTTGACATAATAAATAGATTAAATTTAAATCCATAACAATTCATTACAAATAAAAATAAACAATGTAACCATACTTATTTTTTGGCGGTGGTCTCCTAACAATTCTTCAAACGTGCATTTGATGCCCCTTTACGTTGTGTCGACAGTGGATCTTTTACAACACTTGCATTTGTGTATGTTGTCAAAAAATCCCTTTTTAATCTTCTCATTATTGTCAACCATATCTTCGAGACTTTTACCAACATTATTCATTACATTTACAAGGTAATCCTTTTGCTAGTTGACAATTTTTAATTCGGTGGCATACATCATATATGTACTGCATCATGTGATTTTTGTAAATTAAATTTGAGTCATAGTGATTTCAGGTTGTGGGCATTGAAAAATATATTAGCTTCTTATCCTACAATGTAAATCTCTTTAGGATGTAATTTGCTTGGATATGCTTCAAATATTGTATACTCACAAAACATGTTTGCACAATAAATCTTTTATTTGAAAATCCCTACAAGAGCATTCTATATCATTACTCTTTGTCTCTAGTGTCACAATCCATTGTTTATCAACATCGCCTCCATCACAAAAGTGTGTATTGAATACAATTATATCTTGGTTATATATTGTTTCCTCTATTACCATCAAAACTATTGTACCCTCTATAAAAGTTTGCTTAAATATTGAATATATTTTTCTTGTATTGATCTTTAACATTTACTTAATTATTAAGCAATTTTTGAATTTTAGAGTGATATTACCTTATTTATATTTGAAGTCTTCATCATATTCACTCTTTCGCCAACCAGAAATCAATTTTTTTATTCTAAGAAAGCATTCATCTAGTGAATTTTTAGCCTTTGAGCATGGTGTAGGACATTATTAGTTGATTAATTATATTAGGTAGTTAAAATAACGAGATTCAATACCTCTTTATTAAATGTAGTAGACCACCTCATTTTAATATTATAAAGATTATGTTACCATCAGTTCAATTGCAAGTTACCTTTAGTTATCATTTCTCTTCAATAGAGCTCAAACTCTTTCATTATCACATTTACTTATGTGACTATAAATAAGGACCTAATCAACTTATCATGGTTGAAAATTGTTACCTTCGACAATATTTTCTTTTTGGAAATATGTCATTGACATAAGCGATACAAAGTATTAGTGAAAACCCTCTCAATATCAACTGTCGTTGCCTGTTCTTGATTTGTATTATTGGTGGTTAGTTGTTTACCTCCAATGAACTTTAGGAATGTGTCAAAAACCAAGAAAAATGATTCTATCATCTCCTGTGCTACAAATGCACCAACAAATATGTTTTTCACATAGTGGTTCACTACTATGAATGGAGCAGATGCCAAATTATACTTGCTTAGCCTATAGGTTGTGTCAAAAATGATGATATCGCCAAAACAATTGTAATCCAATTTTCCAGGCTCGTCGATCTTTAAAAAATTGTACAACCGATTCATTTCGTCTGTCTACACATCAAAAGAGAACATATAATCATCTAGCTATCTCTACTAAAATATTTCCAACAACCGTGTTGATTCTCAATTTTTTATGATCACTCTTCTTTCTCAATGTATAGAGTTATATGCAACTGTCTTCGAGAACATTAAATTTTTCACTCCACTAACTTCTTCGGCTATGAAATTGAGCACTTCAATGGTTTGTATCCCCGCTCCTATTATATTCTTGATCAAGGCTGCTTAGCCTTCAGATATATGGAGATATCTGTTGGGAAAAATAGCACGATCCCGACCAGGGAACCTGTAGCAGATTTACAAGCAAGACAAATACAAGCACAGCAATAATAAAGTGATACACTAATTTTTAACGTGGAAACCCAATATGGTGAAAACTACGGGACTATCAACGTCCACCCTTGAAAGCCTCCACTATAAGGCGTGAAAATCACGCACAATAAATTACAGGGCTTTCACCACCGCCACATACACAAGACACAATTTCCACCACCGATCCACAACGGATCACCACCACCTACACAAGATACAGTTCCACAAAGGAATACAAAAAATCTCACCTTGCTGCAAAAGCAAAAATCTCTTCTCCCACAACCACACAAGGATTGACAAGGGAAAAACAAGCGAGAAAACAAAAAACCATTACCCAACGGATTGAAAAATCCATTCCGAATGCCGCAAAGGAGAAAGGCTACACAAAGCCCCTTCTTCTTTAGAATCCGACGATCCGATCTTCGATACTCTTCTCCAAGATCTTCTCTTGATCTTCCTCCACTCAAATCTCTCTTGGAATGAATGTTTTGGCCTTTCAATTGACTTTCATTTATAGGCCTAAAAAAATGCTACCTAACCCCAAAACTGGTGGTAGATGTTACCTAACACCTAATTTGGTGGTAGGTGCTACCTAATTTGGTGGTAGGTACCACCTAACTCCGAATTGTGCTCATTTCAGCTCGTTTATGGAGCGCTGCTTGACGAACCCTGAGCCCAGGCAGCTCCAACATCGCTCCGGCCTCCAAACATAAACTTATAACATCACGAGCAGCTACAAGCGTGCCCGGTGATTTTTACCGACTCGTATGGGAACCACACCCTAACAAACTCCCCCTTCATATCAAGTCAGGAGAAACCGCCATCTCGGCGATTCTCACACATGTCTCAAACTTTCCTCGGGTCACTACCTTGGTCAGCATGTCCGCCCCATTATCATCGGTGTGAACCTTCAGTAGCTCGAGCTCCTTCTTCTCCACAACATCACGTATCCAATGATACCGTGTGTCGATGTGTTTCGACCTCGAATGGAACATGGAGTTCTTTCCCAAGTGGATGGCACTCTGGCTGTCACACAGCAACATATAACGATCCTGAGTGAAACCAAGTTCTCTGACAAACCTCTTCATCCAGAGCAACTCCTTTCCTGCCTCAGTTACAGCAATGAACTCAGCCTCTGTCGTTGACAGTGCCACACACTTCTGCAGTCTCGATGCCCACGAAACTGCTCCCCCTGCAAATAGCATCAGGTACCCGGACGTAGATTTTCTAGAGTCCAGATCTCCGGCCATATCTGCATCAGTATAGCCCAGAAGCTCGGGCTCACTGCCTCCAAATCTCAAACTCAGATCTGTCGTCCCTTGCAGGTACCTTAGAATCCACTTCACCGTGCTCCAGTGTTCTTTCCCAGGGTTGGAGAGAAACCTGCTCACAATACCAATAGCATGAGCAATGTCTGAGCGCGTGCACACCATATCATACATAAGGCTTCCCACTGCAGACGCATAAGGCACCTTCTGCATAGCCTCTTTCTCCTCCGGTGTGCTGGGGCACTGATCAGCGGTCAACTTGAAGTGAGCTGCAAGTGGCGTGCTCACCTTCTTCGCCTGATCCATAGAAAAACGTTGCAACACTTTGCAGATATACCGCTCCGGGGATAACCAAAGGAATATGGTGCCCCTGTCCCTGCGAATATGCATTCCCAGAATAGTCTTCGCGGGACCCAAATCCTTCATCTCAAACTTCGAACTCAACTGCCGCTTCAATTCAGTAATGCACGCAGTGTTCTTCCCGATGATCAGCACGTCGTCGACATAAAATAGTAGAATGACGAAGTCTTCAGGAGCACATTGCTTCACAAACACGCAGTGGTCCAGGGTGGTCTTTGTGAAGTCGATCTCCCCCATAAAAGTTTCGAACTTCCGATACTATTGTCGCGGGGCCTGTTTCAACCCGTACAGACTTTTCTTCAAGCGGAATACATATCCTTCTTTACCCCTGATACAGTAGCCATCAGGCTGCTCCATGTACAACTCCTCTTCAAGATCGTCATGTAGAAAAGCGGTCTTCACGTCCATCTGCTCCACCTCCAAGTCTTGCCTCGCAGCGAGGCCTAGCACAACTCGAATGGAGGATATTTTCACTACGGGCGAAAATATCTCATCAAAATCAATGCCCTGTCTCTGTGCAAATCCCTTTACTACCAACCTGGCTTGGTAACGAGGAGGTGTAGGAGAAGCACCCTCCTTCAACCTGAAGATCCACCTGTTCTTCAAGGCCTTCTTGCCCTTCGGCAACCGCACCAGGTCGTAGGTATGATTTGTCCGCAGCGATTGCATCTCCTCTTGCATCGCTGCCATCCAGTGGTGCCTCTCCGCGCTCTCTACTGCTTCAGAATAGCTCTCCGGCTCCCCTGCATCAGTTAGTAGAACAAACTCTGACGCAAAATATCTGGCGGGCGGATGCCTAGCTCGATCTGATCTCCTCAACACAGGCTCAGGAGCTGGTGCAGGCTCCTCTTCTGCAACCTCCTCAGCAGCTCCTGGCTCCTCAACATCATCTTCAGCACCCTGTGCTGGAACTGACTCCACAGTCTCCTCAACGTGGTCATCACTACCAATAGGCAACTCAGCAGAACGTGAGTCACTCCCAGACTCACCTTTTTTCTCCAGATCACCTCCAGTTTGCTCCTCGCAGAACACTGCATCTCGACTCCGCACTAACTTCTTCGCCACCGGATCAAAGAATCTGTATCCGAGCTCACCATTATGACCATAACCCAAGAAAATGCACTTCCGGGTCTTCGATTCCAACTTCGATCGTTCGTCCTTGGGAATGTGGACGAAGGCTCTGTAGCCAAAGACCCGCAAATGACTATAAGATGGGTCCTTCCCATACCAGACTTGATCCGGAACATCCTCATCCAAAGGATAGCTCGGCGAGAGGTTGATGACATGCGCCGTAGTCAAAAGAGCCTCACCCCAAAACATCTCTGGCAGCTTGGACTCAGAAAGCATGCATCGCACCCTCTCCATCAATGTCCGGTTCATCCTTTCAGCAACACCATTCAGCTGTGGTGTTTTCGGGGGGGGGGGGGGGGGTCTTCTCATGACGAATCCCGTGGTCCTTGCAATACTCATCAAATGGACCCACGTACTCTCCCCCGTTGTCAGAACGGATACACAGCAGCTTCTTTCCAGATTGGCGTTCCATCTCGGCATGGAACCTTCTGAAGGTCTCAAGTACCTGGTCTTTGGTCTTCAACGGATAGACCCAAACCTTTCTCGACCAGTCATCAATAAAGGTCACAAAATACTGAGCTCTCCTTCGCGTTGGGACCTTCATAGGCCCGCAAACGTCTGTGTGTACGAGCTACAATGGCTCAGATCTCCTGGTGGACTGATGACGACGGAATGAAACCCGATTTTGCTTCCCCTCCATACAGTGCTCACACCTCTCCATGTGATCGGCCGATAGGTCACTGAGTAGCTTCTTCTTCTGTAGGCAGTCCAAGCCCTTCTGGCTAATATGAGCCAGTCTCATGTGCCACAGGGAAATGGATCCCTCATCTCTCACGGAGTTCGCCTGTGGATCTTCAGGCCTCCCCTCCATGTAATAAAGGCCGGACTCCCTATAACCCTTAGCCATAACCAGCGATTCTCGAACTAGCTTCCAGAAATCACCACCAAAGACACTTACATGTCCTTCATCTCCAAGCTTCCCCACGGAAAGTAGGTTGAAACGAATATCGGGCACGTGTCGCACGTCCCGCAAAATCAGCAACACTCCAGTGCTCGTCTTCAGATGCACGTCTCCACGTCCCAGCACCTTGGACGTATTCCCGTTGCCCATTCGTAACACCTCGCATTCATGGGTGGTGTACGTGGCAAATAGCTCCCGATTGTGGGAGACGTGCGCAGAAGCTCCTGAATCTACAATCCATCTCCTGTCGTCACAGGAGAGCGCTGCCGTGATTTCATCACCGACAATGACAACATCGTCCTCATCACTGGAGACAACCGCAGCAGTGTGGCTCTCCTCCTTGGCCTCAGTCGCCACACCCTTCTTCTGCTCATTCTTCCAGGCACAGCATAACTTCTTGATGTGTCCCTTCTTGTGGCAGAAATGACACTCCACGTTCTGATATCGTGAACGTGACTTCCCTCTGCTCTGGCTTCTTTCCTCCTTCCGTCCTCGACTCTTGCTCCTGCCACTCCCCCTGGATTCCGTAAACAGAACATCAGCTCGTGATGAAGAGCCTGACGTCCCTTGAGACTTATGTCTCACCTCTTCGTTCAAGATCCCACTCTTGGCGATCTCCATGGTGATAATCCCCTGGGGTGAAGAGTTGATCAGTGCAATCCTGACCATCTCCCAAGAGTCCGGAAGGGACTTCAACAGCCACAGCGTATTGACCTCATCCTCAAATGTCACTTTCATCGCCGTCAACTGATCAATGATTCCTTGGAACTCATTGACATGATCCATGATCGGTGAGCCTTACCGGTAGCGGAACTCTCCAAGCTTCGTCAGCAAAGCCAGCTTGTTGATGTCAGTGCTCTTGGCATACAACGTTTCCAGAGTTATCCACAGCTCCTTCGCATCCGTGATGTTAGTCACGTGGTTGTAGACGTTCGGCTCCACGAACCGTCTAATGAAACCACAGAGCTTCCGGTGCTCCACCTGCCATTTAGCTGGATCCATATCCTTCGGCATCTCTTCGAAGATAGGGGCATGCCAGCCCTTGACGTAGATGAGATCCTCCATAAGCAAGTGCCACTGATGATAATTTGCTCCATTCAACTTGACCATCTGTTCTGAAATCAATTCCATCTTGCTAAACCAACTGGCCGGACTGACCACAGTTCTCTGAGCGCGACTCTCTCACGATAAGTCACTGAAGAGGATAGCCAGAGGACCAATGGTCGTAAACTACCGCACTCAATGCCAAACCTGAGAATACAATCGCCTCGTCTCGAAATCACAAAAGGTCAGCCCAGTATCGGCCCTGTTCTGACTACTGACCAGCAACCTCGCTTTGATACCACTTGTTGGGAAAAATAGCACGATCCCGACCAGGGCATCTGTAGCAGATTTACAAGTAAGACAAATACAAGCACAACAATAATAAAGTGACACAATAATTTTTAACGTGGAAACTCAATAGGGTGAAAACCACGGGACTATCAGCGTCCACCCTTGAAAGCCTCCACTATAAGGCGTGAAAATCACGCACAACAAATTACAGGGCTTTCACCATTGCCACATACACAAGGCACAATTTCCACCACCGATCCACAACGGATCACCACCACCTACACAAGGTACAGTTCCACAAAGGAATACAAAAAATCTCACCTTGCTGCAAAAGCATAAATCTCTTCTCCCACAACCACACAAGAATTGACAAGGGAAAAACAAGCGAGAAAACAAAAAACCATTACTCAACGGATTGAAAAATCCGTTCCGAATGCCGCAAAGGAGAAAGGCTACACAAAACCCCGTCTTCTTTAGAATCCGACGATCCGATCTTCGATACTCTTCTCCAAGATCTTCTCTTGATCTTCCTCCACTCAGATCTCTCTTGGAATGAATGTTTTGGCCTTTGAATTGGCTTCCATTTATAGGCCTAAAAAATGCTACCTAACCCCAAAACTAGTGGTAGGTGTTACCTAACACCTAATTTGGTGGTAGGTGCTACCTAATTTGGTGGTAGGTATCACCTAACTCCGAATTGTGCTCATTTCAGCTCGTTTATGGAGCGCTGCTTGACGAACCCTGAGCCCATGCAGCTCCAACATCGCTCTGGCCTCCAAACACAAACTTGTAACATCACGAGCAGCTACAAGCGTGCCCGGTGATTTTTACCGACTCGTATGGGAACCACACCCTAACAAACTCCCCCTTCATATCAAGTCAGGAGAAACCGCCATCTCGGCGATTCTCACACATGTCTCAAACTTTCCTCGGGTCACTACCTTGGTCAGCATGTCCGCCCCATTATCATCGGTGTGAACCTTCAGTAGCTCGAGCTCCTTCTTCTCCACAACATCACGTATCCAATGATACCGTGTGTCGATGTGTTTCGACCTCGAATGGAACATGGAGTTCTTTCCCAAGTGGATGGCACTCTGGCTGTCACACAGCAACATATAACGATCCTGAGTGAAACCAAGTTCTCTGACAAACCTCTTCATCCAGAGCAACTCCTTTCCTGCCTCAGTTACAGCAATGAACTCAGCCTCTGTCGTTGACAGTGCCACACACTTCTGCAGTCTCGATGCCCACGAAACTGCTCCCCCTGCAAATAGCATCAGGTACCCGGACGTAGATTTTCTAGAGTCCAGATCTCCGGCCATATCTGCATCAGTATAGCCCAGAAGCTCGGGCTCACTGCCTCCAAATCTCAAACTCAGATCTGTCGTCCCTTGCAGGTACCTTAGAATCCACTTCACCGTGCTCCAGTGTTCTTTCCCAGGGTTGGAGAGAAACCTGCTCACAATACCAATAGCATGAGCAATGTCTGAGCGCGTGCACACCATATCATACATAAGGCTTCCCACTGCAGACGCATAAGGCACCTTCTGCATAGCCTCTTTCTCCTCCGGTGTGCTGGGGCACTGATCAGCGGTCAACTTGAAGTGAGCTGCAAGTGGCGTGCTCACCTTCTTCGCCTGATCCATAGAAAAACGTTGCAACACTTTGCAGATATACCGCTCCGGGGATAACCAAAGGAATATGGTGCCCCTGTCCCTGCGAATATGCATTCCCAGAATAGTCTTCGCGGACCCAAATCCTTCATCTCAAACTTCGAACTCAACTGCCGCTTCAATTCAGTAATGCACGCAGTGTTCTTCCCGATGATCAGCACGTCGTCGACATAAAATAGTAGAATGACGAAGTCTTCAGGAGCACATTGCTTCACAAACACGCAGTGGTCCAGGGTGGTCTTTGTGAAGTCGATCTCCCCCATAAAAGTTTCGAACTTCCGATACTATTGTCGCGGGGCCTGTTTCAACCCGTACAGACTTTTCTTCAAGCGGAATACATATCCTTCTTTACCCCTGATACAGTAGCCATCAGGCTGCTCCATGTACAACTCCTCTTCAAGATCGTCATGTAGAAAAGCGGTCTTCACGTCCATCTGCTCCACCTCCAAGTCTTGCCTCGCAGCGAGGCCTAGCACAACTCGAATGGAGGATATTTTCACTACGGGCGAAAATATCTCATCAAAATCAATGCCCTGTCTCTGTGCAAATCCCTTTACTACCAACCTGGCTTGGTAACGAGGAGGTGTAGGAGAAGCACCCTCCTTCAACCTGAAGATCCACCTGTTCTTCAAGGCCTTCTTGCCCTTCGGCAACCGCACCAGGTCGTAGGTATGATTTGTCCGCAGCGATTGCATCTCCTCTTGCATCGCTGCCATCCAGTGGTGCCTCTCCGCGCTCTCTACTGCTTCAGAATAGCTCTCCGGCTCCCCTGCATCAGTTAGTAGAACAAACTCTGACGCAAAATATCTGGCGGGCGGATGCCTAGCTCGATCTGATCTCCTCAACACAGGCTCAGGAGCTGGTGCAGGCTCCTCTTCTGCAACCTCCTCAGCAGCTCCTGGCTCCTCAACATCATCTTCAGCACCCTGTGCTGGAACTGACTCCACAGTCTCCTCAACGTGGTCATCACTACCAATAGGCAACTCAGCAGAACGTGAGTCACTCCCAGACTCACCTTTTTTCTCCAGATCACCTCCAGTTTGCTCCTCGCAGAACACTGCATCTCGACTCCGCACTAACTTCTTCGCCACCGGATCAAAGAATCTGTATCCGAGCTCACCATTATGACCATAACCCAAGAAAATGCACTTCCGGGTCTTCGATTCCAACTTCGATCGTTCGTCCTTGGGAATGTGGACGAAGGCTCTGTAGCCAAAGACCCGCAAATGACTATAAGATGGGTCCTTCCCATACCAGACTTGATCCGGAACATCCTCATCCAAAGGATAGCTCGGCGAGAGGTTGATGACATGCGCCGTAGTCAAAAGAGCCTCACCCCAAAACATCTCTGGCAGCTTGGACTCAGAAAGCATGCATCGCACCCTCTCCATCAATGTCCGGTTCATCCTTTCAGCAACACCATTCAGCTGTGGTGTTTTCGGGGGGGGGGGGGGGGGTCTTCTCATGACGAATCCCGTGGTCCTTGCAATACTCATCAAATGGACCCACGTACTCTCCCCCTTGTCAGAACGGATACACAGCAGCTTCTTTCCAGATTGGCGTTCCATCTCGGCATGGAACCTTCTGAAGGTCTCAAGTACCTGGTCTTTGGTCTTCAACGGATAGACCCAAACCTTTCTCGACCAGTCATCAATAAAGGTCACAAAATACTGAGCTCTCCTTCGCGTTGGGACCTTCATAGGCCCGCAAACGTCTGTGTGTACGAGCTACAATGGCTCAGATCTCCTGGTGGACTGATGACGACGGAATGAAACCCGATTTTGCTTCCCCTCCATACAGTGCTCACACCTCTCCATGTGATCGGCCGATAGGTCACTGAGTAGCTTCTTCTTCTGTAGGCAGTCCAAGCCCTTCTGGCTAATATGAGCCAGTCTCATGTGCCACAGGGAAATGGATCCCTCATCTCTCACGGAGTTCGCCTGTGGATCTTCAGGCCTCCCCTCCATGTAATAAAGGCCGGACTCCCTATAACCCTTAGCCATAACCAGCGATTCTCGAACTAGCTTCCAGAAATCACCACCAAAGACACTTACATGTCCTTCATCTCCAAGCTTCCCCACGGAAAGTAGGTTGAAACGAATATCGGGCACGTGTCGCACGTCCCGCAAAATCAGCAACACTCCAGTGCTCGTCTTCAGATGCACGTCTCCACGTCCCAGCACCTTGGACGTATTCCCGTTGCCCATTCGTAACACCTCGCATTCATGGGTGGTGTACGTGGCAAATAGCTCCCGATTGTGGGAGACGTGCGCAGAAGCTCCTGAATCTACAATCCATCTCCTGTCGTCACAGGAGAGCGCTGCCGTGATTTCATCACCGACAATGACAACATCGTCCTCATCACTGGAGACAACCGCAGCAGTGTGGCTCTCCTCCTTGGCCTCAGTCGCCACACCCTTCTTCTGCTCATTCTTCCAGGCACAGCATAACTTCTTGATGTGTCCCTTCTTGTGGCAGAAATGACACTCCACGTTCTGATATCGTGAACGTGACTTCCCTCTGCTCTGGCTTCTTTCCTCCTTCCGTCCTCGACTCTTGCTCCTGCCACTCCCCTGGATTCCGTAAACAGAACATCAGCTCGTGATGAAGAGCCTGACGTCCCTTGAGACTTATGTCTCACCTCTTCGTTCAAGATCCCACTCTTGGCGATCTCCATGGTGATAATCCCCTGGGGTGAAGAGTTGATCAGTGCAATCCTGACCATCTCCCAAGAGTCCGGAAGGGACTTCAACAGCCACAGCGTATTGACCTCATCCTCAAATGTCACTTTCATCGCCGTCAACTGATCAATGATTCCTTGGAACTCATTGACATGATCCATGATCGGTGAGCCTTACCGGTAGCGGAACTCTCCAAGCTTCGTCAGCAAAGCCAGCTTGTTGATGTCAGTGCTCTTGGCATACAACGTTTCCAGAGTTATCCACAGCTCCTTCGCATCCGTGATGTTAGTCACGTGGTTGTAGACGTTCGGCTCCACGAACCGTCTAATGAAACCACAGAGCTTCCGGTGCTCCACCTGCCATTTAGCTGGATCCATATCCTTCGGCATCTCTTCGAAGATAGGGGCATGCCAGCCCTTGACGTAGATGAGATCCTCCATAAGCAAGTGCCACTGATGATAATTTGCTCCATTCAACTTGACCATCTGTTCTGAAATCAATTCCATCTTGCTAAACCAACTGGCCGGACTGACCACAGTTCTCTGAGCGCGACTCTCTCACGATAAGTCACTGAAGAGGATAGCCAGAGGACCAATGGTCGTAAACTACCGCACTCAATGCCAAACCTGAGAATACAATCGCCTCGTCTCGAAATCACAAAAGGTCAGCCCAGTATCGGCCCTGTTCTGACTACTGACCAGCAACCTCGCTTTGATACCACTTGTTGGGAAAAATAGCACGATCCCGACCAGGGCATCTGTAGCAGATTTACAAGTAAGACAAATACAAGCACAACAATAATAAAGTGACACAATAATTTTTAACGTGGAAACTCAATAGGGTGAAAACCACGGACTATCAGCGTCCACCCTTGAAAGCCTCCACTATAAGGCGTGAAAATCACGCACAACAAATTACAGGGCTTTCACCATTGCCACATACACAAGGCACAATTTCCACCACCGATCCACAACGGATCACCACCACCTACACAAGGTACAGTTCCACAAAGGAATACAAAAATCTCACCTTGCTGCAAAAGCATAAATCTCTTCTCCCACAACCACACAAGAATTGACAAGGGAAAAACAAGCGAGAAAACAAAAACCATTACTCAACGGATTGAAAAATCCGTTCCGAATGCCGCAAAGGAGAAAGGCTACACAAAACCCCTTCTTCTTTAGAATCCGACGATCCGATCTTCGATACTCTTCTCCAAGATCTTCTCTTGATCTTCCTCCACTCAGATCTCTCTTGGAATGAATGTTTTGGCCTTTGAATTGGCTTCCATTTATAGGCCTAAAAAATGCTACCTAACCCCAAAACTAGTGGTAGGTGTTACCTAACACCTAATTTGGTGGTAGGTGCTACCTAATTTGGTGGTAGGTATCACCTAACTCCGAATTGTGCTCATTTCAGCTCGTTTATGGAGCGCTGCTTGACGAACCCTGAGCCCATGCAGCTCCAACATCGCTCTGGCCTCCAAACACAAACTTGTAACATCACGAGCAGCTACAAGCGTGCCCGGTGATTTTTACCGACTCGTATGGGAACCACACCCTAACAATATCATCTCAACAAATGTGTATCTTTATGTAATGTCAACGTGTGTTTGTGCTCTTCAATAAATTGTGAGACCTTCCAATTCCTACCCTCTTCATCAACAGTGAAGTGTAAGCAAGTCAGGCCTCCTGTGAGAATTTCGAGATAGTGAAATTTCTTTTGCATGTTACTACCCGGCTAGGTAAATCTTAAAACCAGCTTTGGAATAAGAATACCCGAGTCTCTTAATGATCCTTGTATGAGTCCAATAGTATAAATGTTATTTTCGAATGTTAAATCCACATTCACGAGTATAGTCAGAGTACATTATATATGCCTCCTCATAAGAATAAACTGTAGGCAAAACTACACCCTCCTTTTTCACATGCAAATATTTGTCTGAAGATACATGCAGTTATGTAGAAATGAGGTCGTATTAGTAAAAACAGTGCGAATGTGCGATCGTATCTTACATTATCAATCTCCTCCACATTCTCAACATCTATCTCCTACCCCTTTGCATTCCCAGATGACAGATCGTTGTTCGACATATCACATGATTAACTTCTTAACTGACAGATGATTAATTTCTTTATCAAGTGATAGGTTATTTGGTAACTCCCAGGATTTGGAAAATGGAGGAGCTGTGATTCATCGGTGATTTAAGTATGCCTGGGCGATGGGAAGGAGATGCGTGCCTGGAAGTAGGGAGCTGTGTTTTATCGTTGACTGAAGTTCATCGGAGCTAGGGAACTGTGATTTTCGGTGCCCTAGAACTAGGAAGCTCGCATCCGGACTAAAAGACCGAGAAATGTACCTTGTAGTCTTGTACACTATTGCAGAGGAGGTCAACCGTCGATTACTGCTAGATCGCGCATCGCCCTTTTGCTTTGGACAGGGGAGGAGGGGTATCACAAAATTAGAGATTTTGAAAAGACGGTCCTGCGATTTCCAAGCTATTTATTATGGCGATTGATATCCCACTATATTTTTGCATATTAGCACTATGTTTACTTCTAATTTTTCGTGCCTTTTGAAAATACTTCTTGTACGTGCATTTTTAACAAACATGTTCGACACGAAAGTTGTAGATCTCGACGAGATCTACAACTTTCGTTGTGAACACTTTTCCTAAAAATGTATGTATAAGGCGTATTTCTAATAGATGCGAAATCTGAGCGTATTTTCTAATGTTCGTCTTGTACATGCATTTTTAGGAAAAGTGTTCAACACGAAAGTTGTAGATCTCGTCATGATCTACAACTTTGGTGATGAACACGTTTCCTAAAAATACATGTACAAAGAGTACTTTCAAAAGCTGCGAAAAATTAGAAGTAAAAATAATACGAATATTCAAAAGTATAGTGCAGATATCAATCGTCTTTATTACTGCAGGAAAGTATGGGCACGTTGCACGCTCAAAAAAAATTTCCCATAGAGAATGGTGCGTGGAAATTTTTTTTGCTCAAAATTACAATTCTAAATTATAATAATAAAAAATTATAGTTCAATTTTTTTTTGCTTCCTTTTTATCATAAAATTACATTTCAAAATTACATTTGTAAATCCAACTGTGTTTTTATTGACAGGTTTGATGGAAACCCGAAGTGCCGAGAAGATCGATTCGAACGAAAAAAGCAAATAAAAACAAGCAAACAAACCACAAGATTTACAGAGGTTCACCCAAAACCAGTACTACGTCCTCTCTCCCTTGCTCCTCTTCTTTCTTGTATTCCCCAAAATAAAAACGATTACAAATATTACAAGGATCTCACCGATCCTACTTTCTCTCAATCTCCTTTGGACAAGTACTGGAGGAACCATCGCCGGAAACACACTTCCACGAATAGCCTCGTATGCACCTTCAAAGCACTCCCAGCCGAAAAACTAAGAACCTTATCATCCTAAACACGGGAAAAGATCTTAAATAGGGTGTGTGCGAAAACGGGCTGATATCCGCCCCCGGACCCCCGCTGTCGTCGGCGCCGAATATGTCGGAGGGATTCACACTTCGATTTCTCTAAGCTCACGTGGGCGAATCCGGTGTGAGAAACAAGAGGATCGGAAGTGTTCCACAACTCCAACAAGATTTTTATTCCAAAATATATACATATAAGTACTTAAAATGACCGTACAAATACCATAATTTATATTTTGTAATTTATTTTTAAAAAGTATCACTTTAACTAAATAAATGTAATTTTGAGCTCAAAAAATGTCCAATGTACAATGCTCAAGTGCGTTGGATACTTGGATGTATAGAAAATTCTCCTTAATTTAATCGGCTTTATTAGGGTGACGATTCTACCCAAATTAGTCGGTCCCGAACTCTACTAACAGAAGCTTCGATTCCAATATAACTGACTCATGATCGTGTTAACCGTTCTTAAAATTGAAATTGGAATTTTTTGTTTGGCTTGTTTTTGGATTCTAGCATAATTTTTTGAAATAATCTCTTCTATGATTCCGGTTCCGGCTCCGATTAAAAAAAGAATCAGAATTCAATTATTTAGTATCGATTCAGTCCAATTCAATGAGGTTCTAGTTTGATTCCTATTGGTGCGAGAAATGTATCTCCACAACAAAACACTAGGGGGGAGCTAGAGGGACAGAGAAGACTGCAAGTTGTCGATTATTGAGGGCTAGACGAGCATAGATAGCGAGGGAGTCGGCTGAGTGATAAGACCAGACTTACCCGTCGCGCTATTTATTGATTGAGAAAAAGGATTTCAGCAGGAAGAAGAGAAAAACTCTGGCAAATAAGAGATTGTGGAGGAACTAGATTCGAGACCACAGCCACAGGCGACTAGCTTGAGGATTTGAATCAGCGTGCCTAAGAGGTAATGTTCACCCTTATTTATAGGCTTGAGGGCTACCCAAATGGGCAGGGCTAAGATTATTAGCTGCCCGGGGTACATGAGAAGCGGGTAGTGGTGATGGGGTACATGATGTGCAAATAAAGAAAAACAACCTGACCACATGGCTAGGCAGTCAGTCTTGAGTCTGGATCAACTCTCCCTCGGTCTCTGCAACATAAGGACTTGGGCGTTAAAGCGGTTAGATTAAGTCTTAACCACCCAACAACCCTTAGAGAAGAACTGGCCGCGAGATTCTAGGTAAGTATGATCCCCGCACATTTTCAAATTTCTAGAAAATTCGGAAGTGTAGGCTTAACCACCCAACAACCCTTAGAGTTGAAGATCACAAGATTGGTGAGCATCAGTTTGACTAAAAAAACCCAAGACCACCTCGAAAGATATGAAAAGACCAACAATGGTCATATGATGACCTCTTCAACTCTTATTGACGTAGGCGCTGGGGATGAGTTCATCTACAGGTGCTGTAGAGGATGGCCGTTTTTGCTCCTAAAAAGAACCAAACAAACAATAACTTGGCGCTTGCCGCAGGGGGCTAGCGAGAAGAAGAAGACAAAGCGACCTGCTTTGTTGACTGTCAAGGAGAGTGGTAAAAAAGCTTAGAAAAAACCAGGGCAAGACTGTATCTATTAAGATGAGTGCAAGCAACCTTCAACATAGGCCGAGAGAGAAGGAAGAATTCCCATCTTCTGTCTTGGAGAACCCTACTACCAATCTTGGCAGTCAGGCTGTAGATTCTGCGGCCAGCTTATCAATTGGATTGATGACTGATGAGTTGTTTTGATTGGGCTAAAATTTATATTATAATTATTATATATATTTATGTATACCTATAAATATATAATTATAATGACAAATTTTAGTTTCACTAAAATTTTTTCTTATTTTTGTTTATGGTAAATAATAATTATAGGATATTCAATATTATTCTTGTTTTATAGGTCTCGAAAAGACGATTTTTTTGATATATTATATGTCAAATTTGAACAAAATATTAGCGGTTACGAAGATTATAACTTAATACTAAAGTTTTTAAATAAATAAATTAAGTAATAAATAAAATAAAATAATAATAAACAAAATGTTGGTCCGGCTGCATTTCCTCCCTCCCTCCTCTAAATTTAGAGAAAGAGAGAGGATCTCCATTTATGGAGCTCAATATAGCTATCGGTTGGAGCCGTTTTTTTTCGATAAAAATGGACCTTCTGTATTTATAGAGCCCGGTTGGAGATGCTCTTAAGCTTGCAGATACGCCTCTAGAAGAAGGCTTTCCAATGACTAGATGATGTCACAGCTAGGGAAGAGTTATCATGGAAGAAGATAGTGGAGGAGAAGGTCATGCTAACCGTCAAAAGTGAACTGAGTGATTAGCCGGCTATGCGGTCAACAGAAGACAAGGATGAAGAAGACCAAAATTGGGCTGCGGAGTTCTCCAGACAAGTAAAATCAAGTCTGCTCCCAAAGTTATAATCTTCTCTACGGATGACATCCTTTTATCCAATGAAGAGTTGAGGGCTAGAAAGAAGGAAGATTCATGCTCTTGGAAGGAGCATCTGTTAGGAGTGCTCGAAGCATCCGCGTGACCGTCAAGTTTGGAACGGACTACTCGTTGCCCCTATCATAGGTATTTATAGGCAAATTCTAAATACCCGACTACGAGTTGTTGGACTCCTATCGGATCCTAACCGCAACCCATTAAGCATCCGTTACACCTATTCCAATATACTTCAACAACATCTAAAGTGAATAGACTCAGATCAAGCTTAATGACCGCCTAACCGCTTCTGTAGTTAGGCGAGAAGGATTTTGTTACATGTCTTTGCTGCATCTTTTTGTTACATGTCTCGATCACTATAATTTTTTGTGTCTTGTGATTTTTTTGCAAGTTCACACTGAAGCCGTGCAGTCTCAGCGGCAAAATGATTTTGACCGCATGGTTGTGTTGCATTGCTTAAATCTCCTCCTGGTTTGTGCTGAGTTGAAGATCACAAGATTGGTGAGCATCAGTTTGACTAAAAAAACCCAAGACCACCTCGAAAGATATGAAAAGACCAACAATGGTCATATGATGACCTCTTCAACTCTTATTGACGTAGGCGCTGGGGATGAGTTCATCTACAGGTGCTGTAGAGGATGGCCGTTTTTGCTCCTAAAAAGAACCAAACAAACAATAACTTGGCGCTTGCCGCAGGGGGCTAGCGAGAAGAAGAAGACAAAGCGACCTGCTTTGTTGACTGTCAAGGAGAGTGGTAAAAAAGCTTAGAAAAAACCAGGGCAAGACTGTATCTATTAAGATGAGTGCAAGCAACCTTCAACATAGGCCGAGAGAGAAGGAAGAATTCCCATCTTCTGTCTTGGAGAACCCTACTACCAATCTTGGCAGTCAGGCTGTAGATTCTGCGGCCAGCTTATCAATTGGATTGATGACTGATGAGTTGTTTTGATTGGGCTAAAATTTATATTATAATTATTATATATATTTATGTATACCTATAAATATATAATTATAATGACAAATTTTAGTTTCACTAAAATTTTTTCTTATTTTTGTTTATGGTAAATAATAATTATAGGATATTCAATATTATTCTTGTTTTATAGGTCTCGAAAAGACGATTTTTTTGATATATTATATGTCAAATTTGAACAAAATATTAGCGGTTACGAAGATTATAACTTAATACTAAAGTTTTTAAATAAATAAATTAAGTAATAAATAAAATAAAATAATAATAAACAAAATGTTGGTCCGGCTGCATTTCCTCCCTCCCTCCTCTAAATTTAGAGAAAGAGAGAGGATCTCCATTTATGGAGCTCAATATAGCTATCGGTTGGAGCCGTTTTTTTCGATAAAAATGGACCTTCTGTATTTATAGAGCCCGGTTGGAGATGCTCTTAAGCTTGCAGATACGCCTCTAGAAGAAGGCTTTCCAATGACTAGATGATGTCACAGCTAGGGAAGAGTTATCATGGAAGAAGATAGTGGAGGAGAAGGTCATGCTAACCGTCAAAAGTGAACTGAGTGATTAGCCGGCTATGCGGTCAACAGAAGACAAGGATGAAGAAGACCAAAATTGGGCTGCGGAGTTCTCCAGACAAGTAAAATCAAGTCTGCTCCCAAAGTTATAATCTTCTCTACGGATGACATCCTTTTATCCAATGAAGAGTTGAGGGCTAGAAAGAAGGAAGATTCATGCTCTTGGAAGGAGCATCTGTTAGGAGTGCTCGAAGCATCCGCGTGACCGTCAAGTTTGGAACGGACTACTCGTTGCCCCTATCATAGGTATTTATAGGCAAATTCTAAATACCCGACTACGAGTTGTTGGACTCCTATCGGATCCTAACCGCAACCCATTAAGCATCCGTTACACCTATTCCAATATACTTCAACAACATCTAAAGTGAATAGACTCAGATCAAGCTTAATGACCGCCTAACCGCTTCTGTAGTTAGGCGAGAAGGATTTTGTTACATGTCTTTGCTGCATCTTTTTGTTACATGTCTCGATCACTATAATTTTTTGTGTCTTGTGATTTTTTTGCAAGTTCACACTGAAGCCGTGCAGTCTCAGCGGCAAAATGATTTTGACCGCATGGTTGTGTTGCATTGCTTAAATCTCCTCCTGGTTTGTGCTGAGTTGAAGATCACAAGATTGGTGAGCATCAGTTTGACTAAAAAAACCCAAGACCACCTCGAAAGATATGAAAAGACCAACAATGGTCATATGATGACCTCTTCAACTCTTATTGACGTAGGCGCTGGGGATGAGTTCATCTACAGGTGCTGTAGAGGATGGCCGTTTTTGCTCCTAAAAAGAACCAAACAAACAATAACTTGGCGCTTGCCGCAGGGGGCTAGCGAGAAGAAGAAGACAAAGCGACCTGCTTTGTTGACTGTCAAGGAGAGTGGTAAAAAAGCTTAGAAAAAACCAGGGCAAGACTGTATCTATTAAGATGAGTGCAAGCAACCTTCAACATAGGCCGAGAGAGAAGGAAGAATTCCCATCTTCTGTCTTGGAGAACCCTACTACCAATCTTGGCAGTCAGGCTGTAGATTCTGCGGCCAGCTTATCAATTGGATTGATGACTGATGAGTTGTTTTGATTGGGCTAAAATTTATATTATAATTATTATATATATTTATGTATACCTATAAATATATAATTATAATGATAAATTTTAGTTTCACTAAAATTTTTTCTTATTTTTGTTTATGGTAAATAATAATTATAGGATATTCAATATTATTCTTGTTTTATAGGTCTCGAAAAAACGATTTTTTTGATATATTATATGTCAAATTTGAACAAAATATTAGCGGTTACGAAGATTATAACTTAATACTAAAGTTTTTTAAATAAATAAATTAAGTAATAAATAAAATAAAATAATAATAAACAAAATGCTGGTCCGGCTGCATTTCCTCCCTCCCTCCTCTAAATTTAGAGAAAGAGAGAGAGGATCTCCATTTATGGAGCTCAATATAGCTATCGGTTGGAGCCGTTTTTTTCGATAAAAATGGACCTTCTGTATTTATAGAGCCCGGTTGGAGATGCTCTTAAGCTTGCAGATACGCCTCTAGAAGAAGGCTTTCCAATGACTAGATGATGTCACAGCTAGGGAAGAGTTATCATGGAAGAAGATAGTGGAGGAGAAGGTCATGCTAACCGTCAAAAGTGAACTGAGTGATTAGCCGGCTATGCGGTCAACAGAAGACAAGGATGAAGAAGACCAAAATTGGGCTGCGGAGTTCTCCAGACAAGTAAAATCAAGTCTGCTCCCAAAGTTATAATCTTCTCTACGGATGACATCCTTTTATCCAATGAAGAGTTGAGGGCTAGAAAGAAGGAAGATTCATGCTCTTGGAAGGAGCATCTGTTAGGAGTGCTCGAAGCATCCGCGTGACCGTCAAGTTTGGAACGGACTACTCGTTGCCCCTATCATAGGTATTTATAGGCAAATTCTAAATACCCGACTACGAGTTGTTGGACTCCTATCGGATCCTAACCGCAACCCATTAAGCATCCGTTACACCTATTCCAATATACTTCAACAACATCTAAAGTGAATAGACTCAGATCAAGCTTAATGACCGCCTAACCGCTTCTGTAGTTAGGCGAGAAGGATTTTGCTACATGTCTTTGCTGCATCTTTTTGTTACATGTCTCGATCACTATAATTTTTTGTGTCTTGTGATTTTTTTGCAAGTTCACACTGAAGCCGTGCAGTCTCAGCGGCAAAATGATTTTGACCGCATGGTTGTGTTGCATTGCTTAAATCTCCTCCTGGTTTGTGCTGAGACTGCACTGTCTGGCTAACAGATGAACGCTTAGCATTGTTGGAAACGTGTATGGGCTCCTGCCGCCTCGAAAATCTTCTAAGTGCTCGGCGAGACCAACTTGGCGAGACCGCCAAGTCGCGCGGCTACACCCCGGCACGGCCGCTACAAACCGCGCAGTGAGATCCCTACAAAGCGAGCACCCACTCGCGCGAGCGAGCTCCCACCTCCACGCGCGAGACCAATACAGCGAGGTCGCCGTCAACTCCTGGCGCCTAGACCACTAGGCGAGACAGCGCTACACTCGCGACTTGACCGCCCAAACCGCGCGGCGAGATCTGCCTATTCGCGACCTGCCCCTGCGCGAGTTCCTCCTGCGAGAGCTACAACAGCGCGAGCTCCTCCCGCGCGAGATCACCAAAGCGCGAGTCGCACAAGCCGCGAGTTCCCTCTCGCTGCGAGCTCGCCAAACCGCACGGCTTCAACTCTAACCGCCCGGACAAAACTCACCAGCGCTGCAGCGCTCCTCTCTCTAAAACGGAACAGGAATATGAGAACTTCTCTCTCTATTTCATCCAACCTTGAAATGAACTACAAATGGCCTATTTATAGGCAAAACAAAACACCCCAAACCTCTCTCCTAATAAATACAACTTTCTATCTACCCATTTATTACATTATCTCTTTCCCATTATTTAAATAATCTTAATTGAAATATTAACTCCAAAGTGGGGCCCGGTCAAACATGTCAACCCCAACAAACTCCCCCTCAAACTGGGCAGATCATGCCGAGTTTGCCTTTGAGCTTCAGAAACGTGTCTACCTTCAACGCCTTGGTGAAGATGTCCGCGACTTGCTCTCCGGTCGGGCAATACTTCACTTTCACTGTCTTCAACTCTACCTGCTCCCTTAGGAAATGATACCTTGTCTCGATATGTTTGCTACGTCCATGTAGCATGGGATTCTTCGCGAGCTGGATGGCCGACATGTTGTCCACCAACATAGTCGTTGGCCCATCCACTCCATGCTGCAAACTTTTCAACAGATTCCTTAGCCAAATGGCTTGGCAGGTGCCAGCTGCTGCTGCAATATACTCAGCCTCGCAGGACGATAGAGCTATTGTTGCCTGCTTCTTCGAGCTCCAAGAGAACACCCCCGTTCCCATGCGGAAGGCATATCCGGAAGTGCTCTTCCGATCATTCACATCCCCGCCGTAGTCACTATCCGAGTATCCTACCAGTGTCAGCTCTTCTCCAGTAGCATATTTCAGCCCATGGCCTCTGGTCCCGTTGATGTACCTCAGGATCCTCTTCGCTGCCGTGAAGTGGTCTTCCTTTGGCTCCTCCATATGCCTGCTCACCACTCCGACCTCATACATGATGTCCGGTCGGGTGAAGGTAAGGTAGCGTAGACTGCCCACCAAACTCTTGAATAGGGTAGGATCCACCGCTCCTTCCTTAGAATCTTTCTTCAGCTTCAACCCTGGGTCAGCAGGAGTGGAGATAGGCTTGCTATCCTCCATCCTGAACTTTTTCAAGATCTCCTCTGCATACTTCTTCTGGGATATGAAGATCCCATCTTCTCCCTGCTTCACTTCCACTCCCAGGAAGTAGCTCAACTCTCCCAAGTCTGTCATTTCAAATTCCTTCTTCATCATACCCCGGAACTCCTCATACATAGCAGCATTGTTTCCCGTGAAAATCATGTCGTCCACGTAGAGGCACACGATCATCATGTTGCCCCCCTGGTCCACCTTGGTGTAGAGGGCGTGCTCATGCGGGCTCTTCTGATAGCCATGCTTTTGCAAGTAAGCATCTATCCTTCCGTTCCACGCTCTTTCCCTTTGCTTCAGCCCGTAGAGTGCTTTGTCTAACTTGCAGACTTTCCTCTCCTGCCCCTTCACAACGTACCCTGGAGGCTGCTCGATGTACACATCTTCTTCCAGGTACCCGTTCAAATATGCTGAGACCACGTCCATCTGCATGATTCTCCAACCATGGTGAGCTGCTAGCGCTATGATCAACCGGATGGTGTCAATACGTGCTACGGGGGCAAACACTTCATCATAGTTCACGCCTTGGACTTGTCGATAGCCCTTCACCACTAGCCTGGCCTTGTGCTTCTCCACTCCGCCATCCTTGTTCTTCTTTACTTTGTACACCCACTTCACCCCGAGGGGTTTTTGGCCTGCAGGAGGGTCGACCAACTTCCAGGTCTCGTTCTTCTTTATGGAAGCGATCTCCACATCCATCGCCTTCCTCCAACTCTTCTCCTTGACAGCTTCATCATAGGAGCACGGCTCGACATCTGCTAACAGACAATACAAAGAAAAATTGTTAAGTGCCGGTGCCGTCTCCTCATATATCTCATCCAGCCTCCGCATCCTGGGCTGAGGACGGTAGTCCTTGCTCCCACTGGTGCTTGCTCCTCCAGGGCCGCTTCCACTCGTGCTTGCACCACTAGAGTAGGGGTTGAGAGCTCCCCCTGGACCTCCGCTTGGTGGTGATGGTGGATCCGCTCCACCCATCTCCGCTTCAGCCTCTCCTCCACCTTCTTCTTCATCATCCTCGAAAAACATCCCTTTGGTGTTCTTCACCGCCTCATCCCAGCTCCAGCAGCTTCCTTCTTCAAATACCACATCTCGTGAGATGATGGCTTTCTCCGTCTCAGGATTGTATAACTTGTAAGCCTTGCTCTCAGGAGCGTAGCCCACAAAAATACACTTTTCACTTCGGTCGTCCAGCTTCTTCCTCCTTTGGTCCGGGACGTGGGCATAGGCCACGCACCCGAAGACCCTCAAGTGCTTCACACTTGGCTTCCAGCCACTCCAAGCTTCAAACGGTGTCTTGAACTTCACACTCTTGGTAGGGCACCGATTCAGCACGTACACAGCCACCTGTACTGCTTCCGCCCAGAACCTCTTCGGTAGTCCCTTACCCTTCACCATGCTCCGTGCCATGTTCATGATTGTGAGGTTGTTCCTTTCTGCCACGCCATTCTACTGAGGCGAGTAGGCCGCCGTCAGCTGATGAGAGATCCCCCATTGCCTGCAGTACTCGTCGAACAGCCTAGAGGTGTACTCCCCACCTCTCTCCGTTCTAAGTACTTTCAGCGGTTGACTACTCTCCTTTTCAGCCATCGCCCGGAACTCCTTGAACTTCTCCAGCGCCTCAGCCTTCTCCTTCAGAAAATACACCCAACACTTTCTGCTGAAGTCGTCGGTGAATGTGATGTAGTACTTGCTTCCACCGATTGAAGTTGTTTCAAATGGACCAGCGATGTCCGAGTGAACCAACTCCAATGGCCTCGTCGCCCTTCGGGACTTGCCACCCTCAAATGTTTCTCTTCTCTGCTTCCCCTTGGTGCATGCCTCACAGACCCTATGAGGAGGTGTGATCATAGGCAGTCCTTCCACCATCTTTGATCCAGACAACAACTTCAGGCCTGTGAACCCCAGATGCCCCATCCGGTGGTGCCACAGCCAAGCTTCCTCCTCTTCTTCATTCCTCGCGAGACATGCCGTCTCCTTTACATCCATGCTCAAAGTGAAGAGACGGTTCGCCTTCATCTTTACCCTCACTACTTCTTTCCCATGACCGTCCTTCATGGCCAGGGTGCCATCCCGCAACAAGACCCGGTAGCCCTTCTCCACCAGCTGCCCAAGACTTAGGATGTTACTCCTCAAGCCCGGCACATAAAAGACGTCGTTGATGAGAACCTCCTTCCCGCTCAACACGACCGCCACAACTCCTCTTCCTTCCACTGCAATCTTTGAGGCGTCGCCGAAACTCACCTCCCCACCATTTGGCTCAAGGCTCGTGAACAACTCCCTCTCTCCGCACATGTGGTTGCTGGCTCCGGTGTCTAAGTACCACACTCCATTCCTTCTGCCTCCAGCACCTTGGACCGTAAGGAACATCATCGGGTCACCTCCCGTGTTGCTCGTCTCCGCATAGTGGTTGGCCTCCCCTCCCTTCCGAGGAGCCCAACAATCATAGCTCATGTGCCCAAACTTGCCACAGTTGTAGCATTGAGTCTGGGACATGTCTCCTCTACCTCCTCTTCCTTGGCCTCTGCCTTGGTCTCTTCCTCCTCTGCCTTGGCCTCTGCCTTGGCCTCTTCCTCTACCTCCGGCGTTCCAACCTTGGTTCTGCTCGAACTCCTTCTGGTGTGGTTGACTTCTCCCTTGATCTCTACCACCTCTTCCTACTCTACCTCTTCCTTGGTATCCACGGCCACGTTGGCCACCACCTCTTCCTGAGCTCTCTCCGAAGTTCAGCTGAGTCTGGAGTACTTTTCCCAAGCCACTCACTTCTTCATCATCTTGCGCCATTCTGTACTCATGGGCTTGCAGTGAGCCTATCAATTCATCCGCCGTCATCACCGTGAGGTCCTTCGACTCTTCGATGGCCACCACCACGTGTCGGAACTTCTTTGACATAGAACGCAGGAGCTTCTCCATGAAGCTAACCTCGTCTATGGTCTCCCTATTTCTCTTCATCTCATTTGTGAGCGTCCATAGATGGGTCACATAGTCGCCAACCTTATCCGACCCTTGCATCCTCATCATTTCATACTGGCCTCGGAGGGATTGCAACTTTACTTTCTTGGCCTTGTCTACTCCCTGCATGGAGCGCTGCAAGATCTCCCATGCCTCCTTCGAAGTCTCGGCGTCCGAGATCTTTTCGAACGTAGCTTCATCTACACCTTGATACAAAATAAGCAACGCCTTCTTGTCCCTCTTCTTAGCTTCTCTTAATGATGTCCTCTGTGCGTTCGTTAACGCAGCTTCTGCTTCGGCAGTCAGCGCCTCCACGCCATCCTCTACTACCTCCCACAACTCCTTGGAGGCTAGTAGTACCCTCATCTGGATGCTCCAGTTACCATAGTTGGTCTTCGTCAACTTGGGGACTTGCCCCGGCACGGCATCTCCAAACTCCATCTCTTCCCTACTTCAAACCTTCCGAGTCACCGTAAAGGTTTGGAACCTCCCTCTGATACCACTTGTTGGAAACATGTATGAGCTCCTGCCGCCTCGAAAATCTTCTAAGTGCTCGGCGAGACCAACTTGGCGAGACCGCCAAGTCGCGCGGCTACACCCCGGCACGGCCGCTACAAACCGCGCAGCGAGATCCCTACAAAGCGAGCACCCACTCGCGCGAGCGAGCTCCCACCTCCACGCGCGAGACCAATACATCGAGGTCGCCGTCAACTCCTGGCGCTTAGACCACTAGGCGAGACAGCGCTACACTCGCGACTTGACCGCCCAAACCGCGCGGCGAGATCTGCCTATTCGCGACCTGCCCCTGCGCGAGTTCCTCCTGCGAGAGCTACAACAGCGCGAGCTCCTCCTGCGCGAGATCACCAAAGCGCGAGTCGCACAAGCCGCGAGTTCCCTCTCGCTGCGAGCTCGCCAAACCGCACGGCTTCAACTCTAACCGCCCGGACAAAACTCACCAGCGCTGCAGCGCTCCTCTCTCTAAAACGGAACAGAAATATGAGAACTTCTCTCTCTATTTCATCCAACCTTGAAATGAACTACAAAGGGCCTATTTATAGGCAAAACAAAACACCCAAAACCTCTCTCCTAATAAATACAACTTTCCATCTACCCATTTATTACATTCTCTCTTTCCCATTATTTAAATAATCTTAATTGAAATATTAACTCCAAAGTGGGGCCCGGTCAAACATGTCAACCCCAACAAGCATGGCTAAATGCGCACCAAAAAACTTATAGATATTACTATCTCCCTTGTTTTCTGAAAAAAATCTTGGACGTGATCGAAGCAGATGTCCAGGCAGTTTGAAACCATGGTAGCCGCACGAGTTGATGATGCTTCTTCTGTCCATGTTGCGGACCACAAAGAATCTAAGGTCTCTCAGTCAGAGTTTGATGCCTTTGTGGGAACTCACATGTAGGGTGCCATAGTGGTCGCGTGGTTTCTGGAGCCGTATGAGAGGATCAACACCCTCTAAAAATTGGGTGATGTTATATATAAACCGCTTTTGGATATACAAACCAATTTTTATAGTTTTTTGGGTCCTTTAAAAACACTATATACAAACCAACTTAAATACTCAAAAATCAATTTTTCTCATTTCTATCCCAAGTCTCACAAGATGTTTGTCCGCTCCCGATACCCCGCCGCATACACCTACTGATATCTCTTGTAACGATCATGCTAAAGCCCCCGTCACGCAATGGAGCCTTGGCGGTAGAAGCAGCCCCCCGGTTGGTGATCTCTTATATTCGGTTCGCCCGCTCTCGATACCCATCCGCATACACCTCCCGATCACTCCTATTTGGTTCCTCGTGATAACCTTTGCCGCCCCTCGATATCGCGTCGACGACGTGTAATGGAGATTCTCCAAATTTGACAATCTAGTGTTTACCTGCAGCCAGAATGTTTCTTTCTACTCCAGCACTGTTCACAATTATAACAAAATTTAAAGTATTTATACGAGCTATTGATTTTTGTAAGAAAAAAATTTAATATCTTGCGAGCTAGTGTTATTAAGTGGTTTTTTTTAAAAAAAAATTTATTTTGTGCTGGTTTGTATATAACCATTAGGTTTGTGTATAACAAATTTATATTTGCACTGATTTGTATATAATAATTGTTTGTATATAGCCAAAATCGGTTTATAAAATTTGATCGTAATTCCTATAGACCACTTTGACTTCAGTTTAGGTTCCTGTTAATATGGAAAGTGGTGAGATCTTTTGCCACTATAGAGTGGTGCAGGAGCAGTTGGCACCGAATTCAATCACAGTGATCCACAACTTCATTGCATGCCTGAGATTAGAAAGGGTGAAGTTAACTTTGAACCTCTTCTGCATCTTCTTTGTGGTGTGACCAATAACAGAGACTAAGAAGGGCAAGGATAAAATGTTCAAGGGCATATTATATTTTGGATGCATTGGGATGAAGGTTGTGAACCTATCTAATAAGGTTTACAACTTGATCGAGAGGTACCTAATTTTTGAAGGTGGCCTTGGCTTACTTCCCGCCAATCTGAGAAGTCGCCCCGACAGTGATTTTATGGCATGCAAGATATAACTCATTGAGAAGGAAATTGTGTTGGACTTTGTTTTGATTGACCGGTCAATATTTGTTTTTTAATATTTTTTATGTATAAGTAATTAATAGGAGAGAGTGTGTGTATTAAATAGGAGTGAGAAGGTGGTTGATTTTGTTAGCCTATAAATAGGCATGCATGTAGTTCATTTGAGATTGATGAGATAGTGAAATTCCTCCTCATTTCCGATTTTTGTTTGAGAAGCGCTGCAGCGCTAGCAGGAGTGTGTAGTCTTCTAGCCGAGCGACCAAAGGTGGTAGCCCGGGCGGTTTGTTGATCTCGTTTTTGAGCGAGAGAAGTGTGTTTGCGCCGTGCGGGTAGTAACCTTGCCGCGCGGGTTGACGGTGTCGCCAAGTTGGTTGCTGGTGTCTCGAGGGCTCGGTGGTGGTGATCTCGCCGGGTTGTTTTGATCTCGCAGCGAGAAGGTTTAGCCGAGTGGGCATCCCGCAGTTTGGTGGTGGCGGTCTCACAAGGTCGTATTCGCGTGTGCTCGCTGGTGAAGGATTAGCCGCGAGTGGGGTGCGGTCTCGCCGGGTGCACTCGCCAAGTGTGTTCTCTCTCGCCGGGCGAGAGGAAGTTCTCGCTGAGCTGCAAACCGCGCGGGTAGGCGGTTTGAGAGGGAGGTCTCGCAGGTGGCATTTTGTGGTATTTAGTGTTAAGTGGAATCGGCTTGTGGAATTGAGGTTGTGCGGGAACCCATACACATTTCCAACAAGTGGTATCAGAGCCAGGTTGGACCCCCCTCCCCCCTGGAAGTTGTTCGGAATGTTGAGTGACGAAAGGAGATGGAGATGGGAGGTGCCATGCCGGGGCAAGTCCCCAAGTTGACAAAAACCAACTATGAGAACTGGAGTATCCAGATTCGAGTGCTACTCGCCTCAAAGAAGTTATGGGAGATTGTAGAGGATGACTATGAGAAACTTACTACAGAAGCGGAGGCAACATTGACTAACGCTCAGAGGACGGCGTTGAGGGAATCCAAGAAGAGAGACAAGAAGGCTCTCTTCTTACTATATCAAGGCGTCGATGAGGCGACGTTTGAAAAGATCTTAGATGTGACTAGCTCAAAGGAGGCATGGGAGGTGTTGCAACGATCCATGCGAGGAGTTGACAAAGCTAAGAAGGTGAAACTGCAATCCCTTCGAGCTCAGTATGAAGTGATGAAGATGTAGGGTTCAGAGAAGATTGGAGACTATGTGATCCGTCTGCGGACGCTCACGAACGAGATGAAGAGGAATGGAGAGATGATAAACAATGTGAGCCTTATGGAGAAGCTCATACGATCTATGTCAAAGAAGTTTTGTCATGTGGTGGTGGCGATCGAAGAATCGAAGGACCTCACCCAAATGACCGTAGATGAGCTTGTCAGGTCTCTACAAGCCCACGAGTATCGAATTTTGCAGGATGATGAGGAGTCAAGTGGCTTGGGAAAGACACTTCAGACTCAGTTAAATTTTGGAGAGAGCTCTGTACGAGGAGGAGGTCAGCGTGGCCGAGGCTGCCAAGGAAGAGGTAGAGGAAGAAGAAGCGGAAGAGGTCAAGGGAGGAATCAAAACCATCAGAGGGAGGCAGAGCAACCTCAAGGTTAGAGGCAAGATGCATGAGGAAGAGGAAGAGGCCAAGGTTGTTGAAGCCAAATATGACCTCAACGGGAGTTCGAAGAAAAAAGGGGGGTGCAGCCAAAACCTACTTCTCTCAAGCCTCAACCCTCGACTGGATTCAAAGGACCTAAGACTGACCCAAAGCCTCAGCGGGGAGGTCCCACCTCACACCCGGAAGATCTCTGAGAGCTTCCCCTCCAAAGCCAAAGCTGGGCTAGGAGCTCCTCAGAAAGCACTGGAAGTTGAGAGATAATGACAGCTTGCCTTCTAAGGAGTCCTTATGGGTCTATTTATAGTGCCTTGCTGACCTAAAATTACCGAAAAGCCCCTAGTTGGTCTGCCAATAGCCGAATCCCGCTGTTTTCCTGAGGGCACAGGGGTAAATTTACCTGAGGGCAATCTGGTCCCCCAACCCTAGGCCTTGGGCCCCACTTGGCGAGAGCTCTGAACCGAGAGCCTTTTACTGAGAGACGGCGCGAACGGTCTCGCCTACTTACAGGCGAGAGTCCCTTTAATATTGGAACTTGGCGCTAGCGTAAACGCTCCCGCGCTGGCCGCGCTCGACGATCTCGGCCCGTTGATCTCCATTCGACGACTTGACGCGAACGTTCCCGCCATCTTGGGCGAGACCTCCTTTCGGGCGGGAACGCCTTTGGCTAGCTCAACTGTGACCATTATGCCTCCTGGTCTGACTCAGCGAATATGGGGTTGTACACTATCCCCGCTCTTTTTGAGCTAGCTCTGCGCTCGAAAAGACACGTCCAACCCAGAAATATTCGCTGAGCACGTGTCACCATCAGAGAATCTTTTGGGGGGCCGTACCGTGTCTATAAATACGTGTGCCGATAGACGATCATAACACCTCCCTCGAGTCGTCATTCTTCGCCTGAGCTCTCGCTTCCTCTCGCGATGCCTTCCAAGCGCGCCGACAAACCGCTTCCGCAGGATCTGCAAGACCGCATCAACGCAGCACAGGCGCGAGCCAAGGCTAACAGCGCCCTGGTTGCCCCATGGCTAGCGAGACGGTCGTCGGCCGCTGAGCCTTCTCTGCCCAAGAAGAAAAAGAAGAGGGCGAAGGTGGTCCAGCGGGACCTGCCCCACGAGAACAGGAGCCCGCCCACCCCAACCCCAAGCCGTGCGGATGATCCCTCGCCGTGGAAGGTATGTTTGACTTGCCAATTATTGAAAATGCCAGCCGCTCAGTAGCTGACGCGATATCTCTCGCAGGAAACGGTTCTCGACGCTGTCACGTCCCCGCGCGAATCCTTGGAGCCATCCTCTCGCCACCTCGAGGATCAACCACGGGTTTCGGAGGTGGCTCCTCCACCTGACCCGAACACCGCAGGTAAATGTTCCCCTCTCGCCCTTAACTCAAATATTTGAATGCTGAACTGTCTTCTCGCAGCGCCAGTTTTCGCGCCGCCAGGTCTCACCACCCGGGAAAGCGGAGCGAGGGCTGCGAATCAGCCTGCCCTTGCGGTTGATTCCTCCCTACCGGTGGGAGGAAAGACTGCCGAATCTTCCGCGCCTCCATTAGATGCCAGCCATCCTGCGGGAGAGGAGACCCCCTCCCCCGCTCCCGACCAAGCCGGGATTACCATTCGCAAAATTTACCCCCCTGGGAAAGGAAAGCCGATCCACCTACTCTTTGGAGCTGGGGGGGGGGGGGGGGGGGGGCTGGGCCTTCTCGCCTGCCGTCGACCGGGGGGCCTCGTCATGCTGCAGGTATGTGGAATTTTTATCACACCAATCCTCTAGCTCTCGCTATAACTGGAATTCTTTTGCCAGGGGACATGGGCTCGCGGCCTGGAGCCGAGGTAGAGGAAGAAGAAGAAGAAGAAGAAGAAGAAAGAGAGGGGGAAGACGGTGAGAGTTCCCCTTTCCCTTCATCTAACGAGATGGAGGAGATCCTGACCAGTGCCGAGAGCGCTAAAAGACGGGGGAAGAAGGTTGCCGCCGTCCTATCGAAGCTCATCCGGCGAGAACGGGTCCGCGACCTTGCGGCGAAAGAATTTCGCCAATCAGTGGAAAAGAGGCTAGAGACTCTGGAGCGGGACTATCTTATCAGCGAGATGGACCGGCGGGGGGGGGGGGGGGTCTACCGCCGGATCGTCACCCAAAAGGTGCATCGAGCGGATCCGGGATCTGTCTCGCCGGGTCAACCTAGGATGCACTGTTCTGTCGTCCTACTTCAACCCGCAGACGCCACCCCGGACCAAGCTGCGGGAGCAAGGGAAATGACGTTGAGAGCAACAGAAATGGCGATGAGAGCCTTATTGAATCGTGAGGCCTCCCCTTCTCTTCCCCAGGCCTTCCCCTTCTCAGATGATCCCTTATTTATTCACTATAGATAATAACCCTGCTATTATTGCTTACTTTTCATCCAGTTCTCGCTCAGCGAGAGTAATAACTCTGCTTTTGTTTTTAATATTATTATTGTATGCGCATATATGTTATCATCCTGGGCTCTCGGTTGGCGAGAGCAACCTTGCTTCCGCTTATCTTACTTGTCACATGTCATTTCACCATGCTTGCGCTAATCATTCGGTCAATCAGTCACTATCGAACTTGGGCGGGAAAACGAAGTGCCGCTGACCTGGGACGTGCCGGCTGTACCCCCGCCGCCTTTTTGAAAACAGTCATCATGATCACGGTTTTCTATAAATAGGGAAGCTCACCTACCCCATTCATTTATCCGATCCCAATCTCTCTCCTCTTCTGTTGCTTTCGCGGTCTCTCCGAAGCTCTCGCTTGTCTCCACCTTCTCCTTCCGTTCCCGTATGGTTCTCGCTCTCGCCTTCCTCTTGAAGCTCTCGCCTTCAAACTCTTCATTACGATGCCAGACGGAGGTGAGGGACGATCCAACTGTGCGGAAGCTTTTCAGAAGCACCTTTTTCCATCCTACACCCTCACCGTGGACGAGTTCAACCTAATCCAGACTCAATATGTTCCCTCTAGCTTCACCGCGCGGAACCCAGGAAACCACGACATGGTAAACACCGCGGGGGAGGGGGAGCTCGCTATCCCCGTTGAGCACTTCGAGGTGGGCTTTCGCCTCCCGCTGTGGCCCGAGATGCGCCAGGCCCTCCGGTATTACAGGGTGGTTCCCACGCAGCTGAATCCCAATTCGGTTGCGATTCTCGTGGCTTTCATATGCTACATGCGATCCGAGAGGATCGAGTTCAGTCTCCCAATTTTCCGCAAGCTGTTCACTTTCCACGCCAAAGGAGGGGTGGTCTTCTTCTCTGGACAACTGCTCAAGACGATCGGTCTCGCCAACAAGCACCATCACTGGGGAGAGAGGTTCATCTTTGTTTCCGGCGACTTCGGGAACGTGCCTCTCGCGCCCATCCAATACGAGGATGCCGCCTACAAGCCTCCCTCCTTGGGCTCGCGCGAGAGCGCCCTCCTTGAGTTCTTTGGAACCAAGGACTTCGACGTCCTCTTTCTGCGGCGAGACGTGGATTCACTCCTCCCCGTGCTCCCAGGCAAAGGTAAGGTCTTGCCTTTACCTTGCTAATCCATGTCCTTTTCAAGGTTTAAACTTAGTATTGCCACTATCGCAGGAGAGCGCGAGATCCCCTTACGCCAACCCTTTGACGAGGCTCGCGCTGGCGGGAGCCAACCTACAAAAGACCCACTAGCTCTCGCTAAGGCCGCTGCACAAGCTTGCCGGATAGAGCCGGCCCCGCCTCCTTCAATTGGTGTCGGGAAGCGAAAGCCCGGCGCCCCTGCGCCTCAACCGATCAAGAGACCCAAGACAACTGATACCGAGAAGGGCAAGGCCGTGATGGTGTCGCCGTCCCAACCTCTCCCTGCAGGCCGCTCCTTTGAGGAGATCTTGCAGGCTGTCAGCGAGATCGCAGCTACTAGGGGCGGCGCTGAGGCCCTTGCCGCGAACCCTCAGGCCCCTGGTGTTGCAGAGGGCGAGGGAGCCGCCGCCGAGACCTCCGACCAGCCTCTGTCTGGAGTGGTGCCACGGGGCCACCACAATTTTGGTCTCGGCATGAGGTGCCTGGACGTGGAGAACAAGCCGCTGCTACAGTGGGATCCCGACGCCAACAAGGTCTCGATCTCGTCCCTCTTGCCCAGTTGGGCAGAGCGAGACGAGGTTACCAGCGAGGCTTTCGCCTTAGGTTACTGCCTCTACAGCCGGGAGGATGCCGGTGTCTACGACAGGATATCGACCCGGCTGCTGGCTTATGATTCTACTCGCGCCCTGATGCGCGGGATGGAGCTTGCGCACATGTGTGTCTGCCGGAGCATCACCATAGACCGCAATTTCCAAGATATGTTCAAGGCTAGGGATGACGCGGTGGCTCAGGCGGCCACTTTGGCAAAGGAGCTGGCCGAGGCCCAGCAACTGCTATCTTCGCGCCAGGCGGAAGGGGTGAGCGAGATCTATCCCAGCGCTTGCTCTCGCTATTTTAACTCTCCTCTTTCATGCTAACCTCTCGCTGTTCAGGATTCCGCCCAAGCCACGCTTCGCGAGGAGCTATCCCAAGCGCGATACGACAACGTCCTTCTGAGGGAGCAGATTGCGCGCCTGGAGGCGAATGCGGCCCCATCACTAGATGAGAGACTGAAGAGCCGCTACTACTCGGTTTATGATATCGACAAGCTTCTCCAGGCCAACGCGCAAGCTACAGTCAGGTTGACGCTGGAGACGCTGCGAGACGTCGACTACTGGGATGGGAGGGGCAAAAACATCACCGCTCAACAGCTCGTTCCCTGGCTCTTTGAGCCCGTTCCAAAGCCCCAGGGCGCCCCTGATACCCCACCCTCGGATGTCCCGAAATCCCCTACAGCGGGTGGCGAGACCTCCGGGGAGAGCTCCGGCGAAAGCTCCAGTGGGAGCTCGAGCGGGAGCTCTGAGGGGTATAGCTTGTCTCCTTGAGGGGCCCCTTTTTCTTCATTTTGTCTTAGTGTAAAGAGCGAGACGCTCTAAACTCGTACTTGTGTAATATATATTGCAAACATTCCATTGTAAATGTCTCCTGTTATTGTGAATGTGCTTGATGTAATTACTGTGGCCGAGTGCTTCCTACGTATGCTTCCGCCGAGGCCCTTGGCCCCCCTAGGATAGTCTTCCTTAGTGACGGACCGGCGGGAACCTGCTGCAAACTGCCAGTCAGAAGCGTGGCTCACGAACCCTTAAGACGGAACCGTCCCCCTTTAACCTGCGCGAATCCATTCAGGCCTGTCGCCTAACGCTTCCGCCTGTCTGTTCGAGAATATTAATAGGAGCCTTCTCGGCGAAAGCCCCCCCTCGGCGAGACCTCTTTGACGGGGATTTCCCCGTCGAGATCTATTCCGGCCGAGACCTTTCCTACCTTTACCTCTTTCCATTTCGTGTTCCGGGCGCGTTTCCTGCCTTGCTCAAACCAAACCTATCCCCCACAGGCGAGCCTTCGGACCTGCCAGCTAGATGAGAGCCCGCGCAGTGGGTCTACCCGGGGCCGAGCCGAGCTCGGGGTGCCGATGACGATCTCAAACCAACCAAACCTATCCCCTACAGGCGAGCCTTCAGACCTGCCAGCTAGATAAGAGCCTGCGCAGCGGGTCTACCTGGGGCCGAGCCGAGCTCGGGGTGCCGATGATGATCTCAAACCAACCAAACCTATCCCCCACATGCGAGCCTTCGGACCTTCCAGCTAGATGAGAGCCTGCGCAGCGAGTCTACCTGGGGCCGAGCCGAGCTCGGGGTACCGATGACGATCTCAAACCAACCAAACCTATCCCCCACAGGCGAGCCTTCGGACCTGCCAGCTAGATGAGAGCCTGCGCAGCGGGTCTACCAGGGGCCGAGCCGAGCTCGGGGTACCGATGACGATCTCAAACCAACCAAACCTATCCCCCACAGGCGAGCCTGCGGACCTACCAGCTAGATGAGAGCTTGCGCAGCGGGTCTACCTAGGGCCGAGCCGAGCTCGGGGTACCGATGATGATCTCAAACCAACCAAACCTATCCCCCACAGGCGAGCCTTCAGACCTGCCAGCTAGATGAGAGCCTGCACAGCGGGTCTACCTGGGGCCGAGCCAAGATCGGGGTGCCGATGGCGAGCTCAAACCAACCAAACCTATCCCCCAGAGGCGAGCCTTCGGACCTGCCAGCTAGATGAGAGCTGCGCAGCGTGTCTACCTGGGGCCGAGCCAAGCTCGGGGTGCCGATGGCGATCTCAAACCAACCAAACCTATCCCCCACAGGCGAGCCTCCGGACCTGCCAGCTAGATGAGAGCCTGCTCAGCGGGTCTACCTGGGGCCGAGCCGAGCTCGGGGTACCGATGACGATCTCAAACCAACCAAACCTATCCCCCACAGGCGATCCTTCGGACCTGCCAGCTAGATGAGAGCCTGCACAACGGGTCTACCTGGGGCCGAGCCGAGCTCGGGGTGCCGATGACGATGTCAAACCAAATAAACCTATCCCCCACAGGCGAACCTTCTGACCTGCCAGCTAGATGAGAGCCTGCGCAGCGGGTCTACCTGGGGCCGAGCCGAGCTCGGGGTGCCGATGACGATATCAAACCAAACAAACCTATCCCCCACAGGCGAGCCTTCGGACCTGCCAGCTAGATGAGAGCCTGCACAGCGGGTCTACTTGGGGCCGAGCCGAGCTCAGGGTGCTGATGACGATCTCAAACCAAACAAACCTATCCCCCACAAGCGAGCCTTTGGACCTGCCAGCTAGATGAGAGACTGCGCAGCGGGTCTACCTGGGGCAGAGCCGAGCTCGGGGTGCCGATGACGTTCTCAAACCAAACCTATCCCCCACAGGCGAGCCTTCGGACCTGCCAGCTAGATGAGAGCCTGCGCAACGGGTCTACCGGGGGCCGAGCCAAGCTCGGGGTGCCGATGGCGATCTCAAACCAACCAAACCTATCCCCCACAGGCGAGCCTTCGGACCTGCCAGCTAGATGAGAGCCTGCGTAGCGGGTCTACCTGGGGCCGAGCCGAGCTCGGGGTACCGATGACGATCTCAAACCAACCAAACCTATCCCCCACAGGCGAGCCTTCAGACCTGCCAGCTAGATGAGAGCCTGCGCAGCGGGTCTACCTGGGGCCGAGCCGAGCTCTGGGTATTACACAACACATAATTACGTTATATTATGAAAAATTTGACAATAGTTAAGAGAAAATCAATCGATGTAGTATAATAAGTTTATTTTTGAGATACATGGTTACATCCTTCCCCCTTCATGGGTAGAAGCATTTTAGGTCATCACCGCTCCAGGTGTGGCTTAGGGCCCTCCCCTCCACGTCCTGGAGGTAGTATCCTCCTGTTCCGAGGACTTCCTTCACTATGTATGGTCCTTCCCAGTTCGGGTTGAGCTTGCCCACGGGAGCCCACCTTCCTGCTGCGTCAACCTTTCTCAGCACCAGATCCCCTTCAGTAAACTGCTTGACCCTGACGTGTTTATCAAAATACTTGGCCATTCGTCGCTTGATCTCTTCTTGCCTGATAGCCTCCACGTCTCGCAGTTCTTCCACCATATCTAGCGAGAGGCGTTGCCCCTCCTCATTCTCTAACCTCCAAGTCTCGTCTCCTTCGCCCGCGGCTGTGACTCGCGGGGACCGGACCTCGAACTCCACTGGTAGGACGGCCTCACACCCGTGAGAGAGCTTGAAGGGGGTCTCACCGGTGGTCGTGTTCGGGGTCGTTCGCAGGGCCCACAGGACCGAGGGGAGCTGCTCCACCCAATTCCCCTTTAAGTTCTCCACCTTTTTATTTAGTAGGTTTACAATGATTTTGTTTGCCGCCTCCACCTGGCCGTTACTCCGGGGGTGGTGGACAGAGGCAAACCAGAGATCTATCCCTAGTTGGGCGCAAAAGCTGATGAACTCCTCACTGACAAACTGGGGGTCGTTATCTGTCACTATTGCTTGGGGCAACCCATGCCTGCAAATGATCTCCCCCCAGACGAAGTTCCTTATGACCTGTGAGGTGACCTTAGCCAAGGCTTTAACCTCCAGCCACTTCGAGAAATAATCGACCATGACCAAGAGGAATCTCCTCTGCCCACTAGCTGGAGGAAAGGGCCCAACTAAATCCATTCCCCAGATGGCGAACGGCCACGGTGCCGTGATACTTCGGAGCCTTTGAGCTGCCAAGAGCTGAAGGGGGGCGCAGAGCTGACATTTTTGACACCTCCTTGCAAACTCCGTGGCATCCTTCCTTAGGGTGGGCCAGAAGTACCCCTGCCTGACCACCCTTGCCTCCAACATCCTTCCTCCAGTGTGACTGCCGCACTCGCCCGAGTGCACCTCCCCCAAGAACTTCGTGATCTCTTCTTCAGTCACACATCTAGCTAGGAGCCCTGACAACATCTTACGATGCAGGCCCCCCTCCATCATTAGGTAGTGAGCTGCTTTACGCTTGAAGCTTCTCCCGACCTTGGTCCCCTCAGGAAGTTCACCGGTGGTTAGGAAGGTCACAAATGGATCCACCCACGAGGGTCTCCGATCTACCACCATCAACTCCCCTTCCTCGATAGCCGGTCGAAATAGCTCCGTCACGGTCCCTCCTCCCCGAGGTCCAAACTTGGATAATCGGTCGGCAGCTATACTTTCTTCCCTTGGAACATGTTGGATTGAGAATGACCGGAACCCTCCGATGATCACCCTTACCTTGGAGAGGTATTTGATGAGGGTAGGCTCCCGAGCTTCAAACTCTCCCCGGATCTGCGACGCTACTACCTTTGAATCAGTGAAAACTTCCACATCCCGAATCTCCAGCTCCTTTGCCAAGCGAAGGCCGGCGATCACGGCCTCATACTCTGCTTGATTGTTGGTCACGGGGAAATGTAAAATGACCGCTTGCTCTATGGTTACCCCCTGAGGGCTTGTCAATACCACTCCTACCCCGAGGGAGTGCTTTCCCGAGGCCCCATCAACCATCAACTTCCATGCTTCTCGAGGTTGCTGCTCTCCCTCCGCGACTTCAACAATGTAGTCTGCCAGGAAGTCCGCCACTACCTGCGCCTTGATGGAGAGTCTTGGGACAAAAGAGATGTCGAACTCGCTTAGCTCAATAGACCACTTAGCAAGTCTCCCCGAGTGCTCCACTCCTTCGAAGATCTTGCGAAGATCTTGCGAAGAGGGTGGTCGGTCACCACCCTAATCAAATGTGCTTGAAAGTACGATCGGAGTTTCCTTGCAGAGATGACCAAGGCGTAAGCGAGCTTTTCGAGGATGGGGTAGCGGAGCTCTGCTATCCTCAATATCCGGCTGACGTAGTAGATGAGCAGTTGCTTCTTCCCTTCTTCCCTCACTAGGACGAAGCTCACCGCCTCCGCTCCTACTCCGAGGTATAAGGCCATATCCTCTCCTTCTTTTGGGCTCTGAAGCAGAGGAGCCTGAGAGAGCTGTCTTTTCAGCCCTTGGAAGGCCTCTTCGCACTCGGTGGTCCATTCAAACCTTTGATTCCCTCGCAGCACCTTAAAGAATGAAGAACACTTGTCTCCTGCCCTGGAGAGGAACCTGCTCAGCCCAGCCAGCTTGCCTGTCAAGCGCTGGACCTCCTTGGCGTCGCGAGGTGATTCCAAATCCAGGATGACCTTTACCTTGTCCGGGTTGGGCTCCACCCCTGCCGGAGTCAGAAGATGCCCGAGGAACTTCCCGCGGCTGGCCCCGAATACACACTTCAAGGGGTTCAGCTTCATCTTGAACCTCCTTAAGGTGGCGAATGTCTCTTCCAGATCCTGCAGGTGTGAATCCATGCACTTGCTTTTAATCATTAGGTCGTCAACGTAGACCTCCAAATTTCTCCCCCTCTGATCCCGGAAGACCCGATCCATCATGCGTTGGTAGGTATCCCCTGCGTTCTTCAACCCAAAGGGCATCATTTTGTAACTGAAGCACCCTCCCTTGTGATGAAGGAAACATCCTTGGTATCAGGAGGATGCATCCGGATCTGGTGATAACCTGAAAAAGCATCTAAAAAGCTCATGACAGAAAAACCGACGGCTGAATCAACCAGCGCGTCGATCCGAGGCAGGGGGTAGCAATCCTTAGGGCATGATTTATTCAACAAAGAAAAGTCAATACACATTCTCCATTTACCACCTCCTTTTTTAACCATTACCACATTCGAGATCCAGCCCGGATACTGGATCTCCGAGATGAAGCCGGCCTCCAGGAGCTTCCTGACCTCCTCACGAATGGGCTCCTCCAGCTTGGTGGCGATGGCTCTCATCTTCTGGCGTATGGGGCGAGTGCGGGGGTCCAAGTTCAGGCGATGGCAGGCCACGTCTGCGTCGATGCCCGACATGTCCGCCGTGCTCCAGGCGAAGATGTCGACGTTGCTTTAAATGCAAGCCTGCACTCACTCTCGGGCCTCGGGACTCGAGCCCCCGCTGACCCGCACCCTTTGCACCCGCCCCGCGCTGGTGAAGACCTCCATCTCCACCACTTCCTCGGCTGGTTCCAGCCACGACTGCTCCCAGCCGACCCTTGCCTCTTCCTCCATCTCCAGCTCTCCTCTTTCTACCTCCTCCTCGATTTCCATCGCTTCTACTAGCCCCTCCTGCTGCTGCTCGACTCTCACGCCCCTCGGGGCCTCTCCCTCAACTCCTCCTGCAGCTTGCTCTCCTACTTCCATCGCCCCTCCTGGGCTCTCCTGCTCCTCGTCCCCCCGGACCTTCTGCACATTTCCTTGCTGCTTCTCAGTCTCCTCTTCTCCGACTTCCTCTTCAACCATCTCTCTCGCCTCCTCTAGGCCCATTTCCTCTTCCTCAACAACCTCCTCAAGTGCCGCCATCTCTATCTCCAACTCCTCTGCCTCTGCCATCCACAAAATGGTGTTGACTGCTGTAATGTAGCATTGTCTTTCCACCTTCGGGTCCCCTCTTACCCTGACCTGCACCCCCCATTATTGAACTTGAGGCATTGATGGAACGAGGAGGGGACGCAGCGAAAGGCGCTGATGAGGGGGCACCCAAAGATGGCATTATAGCTGCTTGGGGCGTCCACGATCACGAACCTGTAGTTTTGTGACACGCCCCCCAACTTCACGTGCAGCCCTACTCCCCCCTCCACTTCCTTCCTCTCTCCGGAGAACCCAAACAACGGTCCATCCGAGGCCAGGATCCTCTTCCCTTCTACCCTCATCTCATCGAAGGCCTTTTTGAAGACGACATTCACCGAGCTCCCGTTATCTACTAGTATCCTCGAGACCGTATAATTTTCCACCGCCGTCTGGATCACCAGGGCGTCACAGAATGGATCATCATAGTCTGGCATGTCCACTGATGAGAAAGTGATTTCCTCTTCTGGTGGGGGGGGGGCCTGGGAGGTAGAGGCGACCCCCCTTCAGTACATGGTTTGCAGGCTCCCCTTGCGGGTTGCCTCAATCCCCACTCCTCCGTGAATCACCCCTATTCCTCCCCGGGTCCCGACATCTACCCGATCTTCGCACCTATCTTCCACCTCGCCCTGCTGTACCTCTACTATCCTTACCGATGGATCCTGCCTCCCTGCTCCTCTTGCTTCCCTTATCTCTAAGAACTCCGGGCAGGTGGCCGTTGCGTGACCTTCCTCCTGGTGGAAGTCAAAAAAAAAGCAACGCCTCCCCGCCTCTTCTTCCCTCTCCTCTTCCTCTTCTCCCTCCTCCTCGAGCTCCTCTCCCCGCTCCTCTTCCTCTTCCCACTTCCATGGCCTCTTGCGGTGGTGGGGCGCGACCCCTCGGCGCCTGTCTCCATGCCGGTTGGTCGAACCTCCGGGGTTCCCGTAGGTTATCTCTCCCCTGGTAGCCTCCTCCTTGGCCCTGGGGGTGACCCTCCTGGGGCCTCCAACCTAACCGATTGTTCGGCTCCCGGGCCCCCCAACCCTGCTACTGCCCAAACCTCCGGGGCTCTTCCCTTCTCCTTTCTTCTCTCTGCTCCCTCTGTTCCCTTGGCTCCTTCTGTCTTCCTGCTGCTGGTTCCTTCACGTCGTCCTCCGCCAGCCTGGCCAACTTCCTGGCGAATGCTGGGTTTGCTCTCTCGAAGTCAATCTCTTTTGCCGCCCTCTCCATGAGCTCCTCAAAGGAGAGGGGAGGCACTCTCTTCAATTCCATGCTAAAGAATCCCGGTCTCAGCCCCAGGGTGAAGGCCAGCATCAGTGCGTACCCTGGGACCTCCTGGACCAGGAGGATCTCTTCCTGAAACCGGTCGACATAGTGACCCAGTGTCTCATCCGGCTTCTGCCTTACCGCAAACAGGCACTCCGCTTCCTTCTTCTGCTTCTTCGAGGTTGAGAACCTCAACAGGAAACTTCTCCGCAGATCCTCAAAACAGTAGATTGATCTTGCTGGCAACTGGTGGAACCAGTCCCGAGCCTTCTCCTTCAACGTGATGGCAAATAGCCGGCACTTGAAGGCATCCGTCATCTGCCTTATCGATACGATGTCCTCAAACCACTGTACGTGCTGTACAGGGTCATCCTTCCCCGAGTAGTAGGACATGTCAGGCTCCAGGAACCCCTCCGGTACTGGAGCTGAGATGATGAGCTCATTGAATGGGCTCTCGCCTCCTGCCTGGCGAGAAGGTACGTCCAGCGGCCTCGGCTGACTGGCCCGATCCGCGAGACCGTGCCCCGGGAAGAGCTCTCGCACTGCCGCTTCCTTCTCGCCCTGATCCGTCAGCGCCTCCTTGCCCGGGCGCTGGCTCTGGCCTGGGAAGAGTTCCCGCGCCGCCACATCTCTCTCGCCCGCCTCCCCCGGGACCTCCTTTCCCGGGCGCTGTCCTGGGGCGTTCTTGCCCAAGAGCGGGACCTCTTCTATCGGGACCTGAGGGGTGGCCCACTCGCCCCTGGCCGAGAATGCCAAACTGATCGTCTGCAGGACCTCTCGCCTGAATTCATCCAGCATCCTCTTCGTCGCTTCCACTCCCTGGGTGGGGGAGCCTACAGAACCTGACCCTTTACCTTCACCTCCAGCCATGGGACAAAACTCACGGCTTTCTTGTATCAGCTGCTTTCCACGCTCACCGCACCAGAACTGTTGAAGCCAAATATGACCTCAACGGGAGTTCGAAGAAAAAAGGGGGGTGCAGCCAAAACCTACTTATCTCATGCCTCAACCCTTGACTGGATTCAAAGGACCTAAGACTGACCCAAAGCCTCAGTGGGAAGGTCCCACCTCACACCCGGAAGATCTCTGAGAGCTTCCCCTCCAAAGCCAAAGCTGGGCTAGGAGCTCCTCAGAAAGCACTGGAAGTTGAGAGATAATAACAGCTTGCCTTCTAAGGAGTCCTTATGGGTCTATTTATAGTGCCTTGCTGACCTAAAATTACCGAAAAGCCCCTAGTTGGTCTGCCAATAGCCGCATCCCGCTGTTTTCCTGAGGGCACAGGGGTAAATTTACCTGAGGGCAATCTGGTCCCCCAACCCTAGGCCTTGGGCCCCACTTGGCGAGAGCTCTGAACCGAGAGCCTTTTACTGAGAGACGGCGCGAACGGTCTCGCCTACTTACAGGCGAGAGTCCCTTTAAGATTGGAACTTGGCGCTAGCGTAAACGCTCCCGCGCTGGCCGCGCTCGACGATCTCGGCCCGTTGATCTCCATTCGACGACTTGACCCGAACGTTCCCGCCATCTTGGGCGAGACCTCCTTTCGGGCGGGAACGCCTTTGACTAGCTCAACTGTGACCATTGTACCTCCTGGTCTGACTCGGCGAATATGAGGTTGTACAAAGGTAGGGGCCAAGGAAGAGGTCAAGGAAGAGGCAGAGGAGATATGTCCCAAATACAGTGTTACAACTGTAACAAGTTTGAGCATATGAACTATGATTGTTGGGCTCTAAGGAAGGGAGGAGAAGCCAACCATTACGCAGAAGCAAGCAACACCGGCGGCGATCCGATGATGTTCCTAACCTACAGAGGTGCTAAAGGTGGGAGGAACGATGTATGGTATTTGGATACCGGAGCTAATAACCACATGTGTGGAGAGAAGGAACTGTTCACAAGCCTCGAACCAAATGATGGTGAGGTCAGTTTTAGAGATGCCTCAAAGATATCTGTAGAAGGAAAATGAGTGCTAGCAGTCACCTTGAATGGGAAGGAGGTGCACCTAAATGACTTGTTCTATGTGCCAGGCTTGAAGAGTAACATCTTAAGCCTTGGGCAGCTGGTGAAGAAAGGGTACTGCGTGCTGTTGAAGGATGGATCCTTGATCATGAAGGACCATCAAGGAAGAGAGGTAGTAAAAGTAAAGATGACGACGAATCGTCTCTTCACGCTGAGGATGGATGCCAAGGAGACGGTGTGTCTCGCGAGGACTGAAGAAGAAGAGGAAGCATGGTTGTGGCACCACTGGTTGGGCCATCTGGGGTTCACTGGGTTGAAGCTCCTATCTCACTCCAAGATGGTGGAAGGACTGCCTATAATCTCGCCTCCACAGAAGGTCTGTGAGGCATGCACGAATGGGAAGTAGAAGAGGTTGACATTCGAAGGAGGCAAGTCCAAAATGGCGAGAATACAGATTGAACTAGTTCACTTGGACATTGCTGGTCCGTTTGAGACTACCTCAGTGGGCGGAAGCAAGTACTACATTAGCTTCACCGATGACTTCAGTCGGAAGTGTTGGGTGTATTTCCTGAAAGAAGTTTGTTTAGGTGTCAATCACTCTTCCCACCTGTAAGAAGAACTTGCACCAGCACGAAGAGAAAGGCTAAATCAGAAAAGTTGCATCGTTTCAGAATAGATGCTGTGAAACAGTGTTTTGTTATAATATATATAATGAATTGTAGAGTCCCAATGTACTGCACTGTTTTGTCTTGTTCCCAAAATATTGTTATTTTATTTCCCAATTCCTGAGAATTAAATCTTGTCATTTTATTGGCGTGACCTCTGTGTTCGGTGCTGTCATTTTCAACATATTATAATAGTGGTAAGCATAACAAAGGACAGTTAGTAGGTTATACTGATTCAGATTGGGGAAGAAGTATAGATGATCGCAGAAGTGTTAGTGGTTACATCTTTTTTCTTAGGACAAAATGCAGTTAGTTGGACCTCTCAAAAATAGCAGTCCGTTGCACTTAGCTCAGCATAAGGAGAATATATGGCACTAAGCAAAGCAACAAGCGAAAGCATTTGGTTACGAAGACTCACTGAAGAAATCCTTTTGGAAAATAAAGAAACAACAATCATTTTTTGTGATAGCTCTTCCGCTATTGCGAAGACAAAAAATCCCGTTTTCACAGTCGAAGCAAGCACATAGAAATAAAATATCACCATATCAGAGAAAACTTAGAGAAGGGAGAGGTTAAGCTTGAGTACTTATCTACCGAGCAACAGCTGGCCGATCTACTTACAAAACCCCTTCCTCGACCTCATTTTGAAGCTCTAAGGAAGATGATCGGTGTTGTAGATCTCTTGAGCTTAAAGGGGGGGGGGGGGGGTGTTAAAATGAAATCAGAAGTAGTAAGCTCAAGGTTGCCTCAGCTCAAAGCAAAGGAGCACAACGACATGGCATGGATAAGAAGCAACCAGGAGCTGTGAAGAAGAACTTGCACCTGCACGAAGAGAAAGGCTAAATCAGAAAAGTTGCATCGTTTCAGAATATATGCTGTGAAACAGTGTTTTGTTATAATATATATAATGAATTGTAGAGTCCCATTGTACTGCACTGTTTTGTCTTGTTCCAAAAATAATGTTATTTTATTTTCCAATTCCTGAGAATTAAATCTTGTCATTTTCTTCGTGTGACCTCTGTGTTCGGTGTTGTCATTTTCAGCATATTATAATACCTTTACCTTACCTATGCAAGGAAGGTAGCTGTGATGGAGCGCGTGACTAAGGGCCTGTTTGGTAAAGCGATAGGAGTGCTGCACACTGCAGCAGCACACGCAGCAGCGCCAAACAGAAAATTAACTATTGCGGTGGAACAGTGTCTGACATCGCGTCTCGTGAAAACAGCGGCAGACAAAAATTTGCGCTTCATTCCTCTTCCTTGATTTCTCTCCCAAGCCCTAGCGACATCGGCGAAGATCTCCTGGCGATTTTTCTCCCAAGCCCTAGCTACACCGGCGATATTCTCCACTGGCGGCGCGTGCTTCTTCTCTGGCATCCACGACTGCTCCTAGGCCAACACCGACGATCTTCTCCGCCCAACATCATTTTTACGGCTGCTCGATTTGTCTTCTCTATCACTGGACGATCTCTCCTCTGAAGTCCTCTCATTCTCCGCCAGATCCGATAGCAGGAAAGCCACCGAATCCCGTTCATCTTCTCCGGTCGTCGCCTTCTTCTTCCTGGTTCTAGTCGCCGATTCTGCTTAGGGTATCAACATCTATGGATCGTCTTCTTTAAGGTAAGCTCTCAGATTCAACATTTTGAGTTTCATTTCTCACCAAAGAGTGAGAGTCTTATAATGTCTATTTCATTTTAATATATATGCAGTATAGTTCACAATTTGTATAGAATCATTTGTATATATGCGTGCACTCTATTTAAGGTTCTTACGGGACATCAGTAATACACGACCCATTATTTCGTACATGCTATAAAACTGTTTTCTTATCCCACACATACGTGCCCACTCTAAGGCTTCACAACCAATGAAATGCACTTTTGGAATATTTGTTCGTAACTCCAGAATAACAACATTTTGTTCACACGAATTCAACACAACACATTACCAAATGAATCTTAAGCCTTTTTTTCTACACTCTTTTTTCTGTTTCTTTACAGTGAGGAAAATGTCTACTTGCTATGCAAGAAATTGAGTATGCTTGGGCTTGCTGATCCAAGTGCTATCTTTAATATCTTTGTATTCCTATTTATTTGGCAAGTCCACTCACTTTAAAAAAAATGATGTTTTTCATGTTTTCACATTGTTTACCTTTACCTACTTTTTCTGATGTCCTTCAGTTTGTATGCTTTGATTTACATGGTAAAGGTAAACTATGTGAAAACATGAAAAACATCATGTTTGCTCATCCCTGTGCCTTGACTCATCTCTGTGCTCCCAAATATTGGATCAAGTTACAGAGTTGCTCCCAAATGTTGGCCTTGGTCATCCCAGTGCATTTCCAAAATCAAAATGATGAGAACGTTTAGCATCATGTTTACATTTTGTCCAAGTAGGTGAGTGATGGGTAAACCAAAGGATGGTGTCCTTTCAGTGCAGTGGGAGTCTGCACACGTACACCTATTTTGTGATCTCTGTATTCAAGAGATTGACCTGGGAAATAGGCCAAACACTCATTTCAGCAGAGATGGACGGATCAATCTGATTAAAAACTTCAAATACCGTACAACTTTTAATTACACTCGAGCACAATTAAAGAACAAATGAGATCAGTTGAAGCGTGAGTGGAAGCTTTGGAGGGATCTCAAAAGAGGTGAGACTGGTTTGGGGTGGAACTCAACCAAAAGAACAATTGATGCTTCCGATAAATGGTGGGAAGAACGCATCAAGGTTTTACAAAAAATCATAGTTTTACTTAATTACATAAAAAAAATTTATGTATAGTTCTATTAACAGTTTTCCTCTTTATAGATGTTACCTGCCACCAAGAAATTCCGATATACATGCATAACACCAGAGCTTGAAGAAAAACTGGAGAGGATGTTTAGCTTGGTGGTTGCTACTGGAGATGTCTGCTTTGAGAGAGTTGATTGCAGACCAATTGGAAAGTGCTCGCGGATAAAATTCAATCATATGTAGTTTAACATATACATTATTTAATTTATATTAAATTCATCTAATCTGACGTAAATCTCCTTTGCAGATGAGAATTCTTTGCATTGGAGAAAAGAGACCATCAGGGCTTTCAATTAAATTTACCTAATATTTTGCGCCGAGCAAGTTGTTGAATGCGAAGTTGGACATTAAAAATGATGCGAACTATTTATTTTAATTCATGTTTCATTATGATTGACGTGAAATTTACATTACAATTTAATTATGCACAGCTGTTTAATTTTAATTACTGTTTTGTTCTGCACCACTGTTTCACACAGCACTGCAAATACAGTTTTCCAAACAGTTTCATGAATTTTTTCATCACTGCAAAACAACAGATTCCTGCACCACTGTTTCCCACCACTGCTTTCTGCACAGCCACAGCTTAGCCAAATAGGCCCTAAGGCTTCATTTGGTTTGGCGGTGGCGGGTCGATCCGGCAGGTGGAAACAGAGTGTTCGAATCGAAGGGGGGGGAGGTGACTTCTCCAAACAGAGCTTTTTGGGGCGTTGCTCAAGGAGGGCGGGTGGAAACGGAGCAAACGCCGCTGGATGTTTATTTGTTTACCCGCCTTCCGACGGCGTTTGCCCCAAACGGAGCGGCAAAATGCCGAACCAAATAGAGCCTAAGCCTAAAGGAAAAGCGGGCTAATAAGAAGGAGAAGATGAGAAAGAAGATGGAGAGGAGGAGGAAGAAGAAGAAGAAGATGGAAAGAAAGAAGAAGATGATGAAGAAGAAGAAGGAAAGGAAGAAGAAGACCTAGAAGAGGAAGGAGAGGTAGAGGAAGAACAGAAAGAAGAAGAAGAAGAGAAGGGAGAAAAAGTAGAGGATGCGGTAGTGAAAGAGGCTGTCGGTCAGCCGTTGAAGACCCCCACTGATGAAGAAAGCAAAGAGAGTGGAGGTGACAACGAAGTCAATGAGTTCCTGATAGACAAAGGCAACAATGATGAATCATCTTCCAATTCTGGGTTGTCAAGTGACACTTGCTCATTGTCATCAACAGATATAGAAGGGAATGGCGACTCAGAGATGATTCTTGTGACAAAGAATCATAGGATAGGAGATTAAGAATAGTTTATAAAAAATCTTACTTTTTGTTCAACTCGCAGTCTTGTCTCATTTTGTTAACTACGCAAGATATAATGATGTAATTTTTTGAATATTAATGAAAAGTACAGATTTACCTCATTCTTTTTTGTTACCACTTGCTTGCAATGATATGCATGGTGGATGACTAATATAAGTAATGCTGATTTGTGCAATCTCTATCATTCTATTTGTGCAAAATATAATGCCTTGTATTTTAGTAAAATCAATGATAATAGTTATGTGGAGTGCTTAATTGCAGAAGTTAACTGAGGAACAATCTTCTTGAATAGCACTTTTAAACCAATTAGATAGTGCGACTTATGCTTGATAGATTTCCTGAATAACAACAATTCTCGCTCCCTGTATCATAACCTTAAGAAAGCAATTCACCCAAGTATTGACATGATGCTGAACAAGCGGTCTTCAGTAGCTCCAACCGCAGGATGACCGTGAAAGACCAGACAACATCATATTTTAATTGAGTTAGGCTTCGTTTGGCACATTGGTGGCAGTTGTGAATGCTGTGGTCATAAACCGCCGTTCGTAAACGTCCGACCTCACCTGAAAAAATTCATTCATTTTATGCTCAAAACTAGTTTATTTTCTTGGTAGCGGTTATGACCTTTGTCTTGCCAAACATACAATCTATGATAATGATGTTTTTGACCAAACTCATCAGAGCAAATAAGCCACGCCAAATGAAGCATTAATCAAAATTAAGCTACAAACTTTCAGAAGGTAAAGCCGGACCACGATCATAACCTCATTAACCTTGACATGACTAGAATTTGAAATTAGGCTAAGCTTCAAGAAGATCAATCCAGACTGCTGATAATAACTACATTAACCATATTTCGATAGACATTATTTTTAGAGGGAATTTAACTGAATGAATTGCAATATAATGAAGAAAACTGAATGTCAAAGCTGTCACTTAATGATAACGACAGTAGTTATAATCAATGTGCCATTCTAAACCGCAATTGCAATCGCGTTAACCACAATATGATTGCCCGTGAATGATTTAGATATATTTTGTCATCATATTGAAGAAGCTAGAATACCAAAATCGCCAACCATAATTTGAATAAGCCTTCCATAAGGGACTCCAATTGTTTGTATGATTACAACTGCAGAACCCAAAACAGTCTAAATCACAATTCTATTTACAGTTGTAACTAGTTGTCGTTCTTTTTTGGATTTTCTCTTCTATCTTGCATATTAAAATGAAGTTACATTTCTATTTTTAAGTAGATGTAAATTCCAATTGTAATTGAAAGTTTATTGTTTCGTTTTACAATGTGCATCTTAATTACATATTTTTGTAATACAACTTCCCTATAGGTGACATTCAAGGAAAAGAACATTCACAAACAAGTAAGATTATCTACACATTCTTTCGTGTGTTTTTTGTATTTATATATGCAAAATTAAAACCTCTTTTGTAGTGTCTGGAAGCAATTACTTATACTCTAGATGTGCTGTTTCGACTTTCAAGTTGAATGCCCGTCCTTTGTTAGACGCTTTAAAAGAGAGAACTTTAATGATTTCGAGGTAAGCCGGTGTGCTGCAGTTGTTTGAGATGCCCAACATTCCGCAAAATATTCCATTACTTTATGTTCTTGTACGAACCTTTAACAAACATAAACAAACTTTTTTACTAGGTAATAAATACTGTAAATTGACTGTTAATGAGGTTTCTTTGATCTTGAGTCTTCCAAACTGGGGAGAGGTCTTTACGTTCGTTAGACTGTCGTGTATAAATATATACTACAAAGATTTGACTGAGGATCTTAATAGTCTCGCTTTGGAAGATTGGTCTCCCACTTTGGAGAGTAGGAGATTGGATAGCTTAATCATCTATTTGGTCAACGTATTCTTCTTCCCGTTGAAAGGGATGAAGATCCCAGCCTCTGTACAAAATTAGAGGTTTCTCTAACTTTTTGAAGTACAACTGGCCAAAGGCAATTCACCATTTTTTGCTATCACAGGTTGATGCACTAAGTCAAACTAGTGTAGTCAAGAAAGTTGGTGTTAATTTGAGATAGTTGGAGGGTTATGAAAGTATACTGTTGGTAAGTAAGATAATTTTCAGTACATTCTTTCTATATTAAACATTTTCTAATTACAGTATTTTTGGCTCTAGGTATGGTTTTACGAACACTCAGATGTGCAGGTGATTGTTGATGAACTTGCTAGGCCGAGAATTTGCCGTTGGTTATCTAAGAAGAGTTATCGTTCCCAGTTTTGCTTTGATCTGTTGACGAAACTACGTAAGAGTTATAAGGTTGGTAATACCTAAATGGTTGCAACTGTAGTTGCAATTGTTCTTTTCGTTGTAAATTTAAAACCAATTACAGTCATAAGTCTAAAATGCATTTACAATCATAATTGTAGTATGCACTTGCAATCGTAATTCTATTATGCATTTACAGTCGTAATTCTAGTAGTAATTTGCAGTCGTAATTGTATTATGCATTTGTAGTTGTAATTCTATTAGGCCTTTGCAGTCGTAATTATAGTAGACATTTACAGTCGTAATTGTAGTATGCATTTACAGTCATAATTCTGGTGTGTTGGATCCCTAGTTGATTTGAGCTAGGTTCAATAACTTAGGATGATTTGACCCAACATTTATAGTCAGGGTCATAGTTGTGTCCTAGAGTCTAGGCCAAGAGTCAACATCACATGGATCTGCCTACAACAGCTTGTCAGAGACTCAAGCAGTTGTGTCGGCACCCAGAAGAATTGTGTCGACACACAGAAAGGCTGTGTCGACACCCAGAGGATTTGTGTCGACACAACAGACTATCAGTCGACACAGATAATATTAGTCGACACTAGCTCAGTCGACACAAGAAGGATTGGTGTCGACACAGTTCACAGAAGCTGTTTCAGAAGGATAAGTCAAATTCTCAGGTCGACGATTGATGTCCTCAGCTCAATGATCTTGAGATATTTCTCTGAGCTGAGCTCGACGATCTTCGTTCTCTGGTCGATGAAATCTGGGATAACTATCTAAAGTCAGGATAACTCCAAATTATTCTAAGTCCAACTTCAGACTTTGTTCGACGAATTGGATCCTGAGCTCGATGAACTTGGACCTCAACTTCACAAGAACCTTCAGTTAGAAGTTCTCAGGTCGACGAACTTTGTTCATTGGTCGACGAATTCTGGATCCTTTACTTCAACAACTATATTCATAAATTATTCTAAGTCCAAAATAGTTGCTGAACTCCAGTCGACGAAGTTACAAACTCAGCTCGACGAACTTCAGACAGAAAAGGCAAAGGTTCTGAAGCATGCAGTTCTGTTATCAGCTCGACGATCTTGGAACTCAGCTCGACGAACAGAAGTTGTCTGGTCGACGAATACAATATCTCAGCTCGACGAACTGGTAATTCAGTTCGACGAAATCTGCCAACTGTTCGACGATTCCAGACTTAGCCATTTCCGGCATTCGGTCCTCACTCAAATGTGATAATTCCTGAAAAATTAATGCCCTAACATTCTCTGAATGTATCCGTTAGAGGGAGCATTAATTACGGTCTTTCTCAGGATTATTACTTGCCGATTTTCCACAAGACAGTTGGGGAAATTAATCAATACTGATTATTCTCAAGGCCGTCAGCATTAATCACTGAGGCATTCAAAATTTTGAAAGACAGAGAAGAAGAAATACACGGATACACATATATAAAAAAAGAGACAGAACAAAAAAAAATCAATCAGCAGCTTACAGTGACAAGCAGAGATCATTACTCAGTAGAAGAAGAACAATCATACAATAACAAGAATCTTCTTCTTCCTTATACTCTCCAGGACTTCCAAGGACAACTACAATCAAATCAATCAAGAAGTTCCCGCATCTCTGCTAGTCAAGAACTCGGCTTGAAGGCCTATCACCCTGCAACAAAGCTCCAGATCTTCCCTGAACCATTCTACATCTCAGGGGGAGCTGTTTGCTAACATCAGTCCACATAAGTCTTCTCTCTAACTGTTGACAGAGAAGACATAATCAACTATCTCACCCCCACCTCTGTAAAGGGTTGTCATCTCCCTTCAAAAGTGATTCCTGGTTGCAAGTCTCCTAATTAAAATACTTGAGTTGGTTTTTGGGGACCTGATCAAAACCCATTGGTGTCAGGCACCTGATCAACAACCTGAGTGGATTCCTACCAGGGTGGTAGAAGAGTGGACTACCCAGATTTGGGGAACCACTATAAATTTCTTGTGTCGTCTGGTTGCCTATCTTTCTTTTTGTTGTTGCTGTGCTTGTGAATTGGGTTTACTATCTGCTAGCACTTCATCATTTCCTGCACTAGGACTTAATAATTTTTTAAGTATACTCTATTCACCCCCCTCTAGAGTATTCTAGATCTAACTCTAACTTTCAATTGGTATCAGAGCAGGTTCCTTTGGTTGGACAAGTTAACCCTTGAACCAAAGATCCTTTGTTAGATCTACACATCACTTTATTCACATTTAACTTAGAAACACAGCCATGACACAGAACAAAGATTATGCAAGAACCAGACCTCCAGTTTGCAACCTTAACAGGTTTGCCATCTGGAAGGCAAGAATCAAGCTGTATATGAATTCTATTGATGAAGATATTTTTGCTTCTATCTTAACAGGAGTACCTCCACCACCTACTGCTCCTCCAAGCACTTCTACAAATATGACTGCAGTACCTCCTCCAAACTACAATGATGCATACAATAAAGCAAAGATAGCTGATGCAAAAGCCATGAACATACTGGAACAAACCATGTCTGATAATATATTTCAAAAAGTTACTGAGTGCACCTCAGCAAAAGCCATTTGGGATTCCCTAAACCAAATGGTGGATGGATCAGCAGATGAGAGAAAGGATAGGAGATCAAATCTCATATCTCAATATGAAAACTTTAAGAAGCAGGAAGCAGAGACAGTTTCAGAGATGTACAATAGGTTAAGTTCAATTATCAATGAGCTCAAGACCTTGACAAGAACATCACTCTTACAGAAGTGAATGACAAGATTCCGATGTGCTTTCCAAGCTCATGGGATACAAGAATCTGGCCCATCAAGGAAGCCATATGCCTGAATGAGATTTCAACTGAATCTCTATTAGGTAAACTGAAGTCTTATGAGCAGTTGATAAAGACCAGGGAGGCAGCTGAACAAAGAACACCTCCTGCAGCCAGAAGAGAACAAAATATAGCCTTCAAAGCTTCAGAAGAATCAGAAACTTCAACAATAAATGAAGAGCTTATGAGTCTCTTTGCTAAGAGATTCTTCAAGATGGCTAGAAAGGACTTCAGGAGAAAGTCAGCAAGAACAAATGACAAACCAAAGTATGATAAGACACCAACTAAAGAAGTTGTGTGTTATGGATGCAGAAAGCCTGGGCACTTCCTCTCTGAGTGTCCAGAGAACCAGAAGAAGGACAAGAGAAAGGAAAAGGACTCCAGAAGACAGTACATCAGCAAACCCTCTTCCAGCAAACACAAGAGAAAGGAAAAGGGGTTTGTGGCTGAGACTTGGAGTGAGACAAAAGATGAGTCAACATCTTCAAGCTCCAGTGAAGATGAGGAAGAATAAAGAGCAAAAGAGGTTTGGCTCATGACAATTGATGCCTCAAGAAGTCATTCAGAAGATGAAGATTCAGGCAATGCGGAAGCTTCTGAATCAGAAGCTGATCAAGTATTATCATCTTTAGATTATAACTCTGACTCTTTTAAATCAGATTTCAAAATTATGTGTTTAGACTTGATACATTCTGAAAAGGAGATTAAAACTCTTAGGGAGAAACTAGGAACTTTAGAAAATATTCACTCTGAGAACATTAGGCTAAAAGATGAACTAAACTTAGCAAATGAAAAAATAATTTCTCTAAAAACTGAGCTTTGTGAGGCCAAACAACTTGAGAAAACTCTCAACGGGAGAAGCCTCAAGCTGATGGATATCACAAGCACTGTCAATGCCAGACTTAATGGCAAGCAAGGCCTGGGTGCTCCATCAGGTTTGGTCCCCATTCTCAGGAAGAACATTTTATCAACCCCAATAAAATTTGTGCCTGCTAAAGGGAAAGAAACTGTAAATAATGAACTACCAGTAGAAAAGATCCCTAAGACAGTAGGACAGAAAACCAAGAACCAGAAAACACCTAATAAAAACAAAGTTCAGCAATTTTCGTCGAACTCCGATCGACGAAATGGGGCCAGTTCGTCGAACCCAAATCGACGAACTCTGAACGCAAACTATAGTTATATTTATTCGTCTAACTGCGATCGACGAACTTTGCATGGTTCGTCGAACAGAGGTCGACGAACGTGGGGCACAGAGAATGAACATGTTCATTCTCTGGGCAGAGATCGATGATCTCAACCCAATTTGTCGAACTCTGGTCGACGAACTTACATAAATTCATCGAACCCAGGAAGACTTCACCAAAACTATAATTCCAACAGAAACTTAAATACTTTTAAGAAACTATTTAATCCCCTAGCTGACTGGATCATACCACCTAGAAAATATCACCCCCTGGGATACAAATCTCAACCAGAATTTTCTGTTATCTCTAGTTTTTCTTATCAGCCATACAAAGGGGCCAAGGTAACCTGGGTCAAATATCATTAACTGTTTGTATTGCAGGTGAAAAATGGTCCAGGGGTAAATGAAACTTGGTACCTGGACAGTGGCTGCTCCAAACATATGATTGACAGCAAGGACATCTTATTCAACTATAAGTCCAAACTAGGGCCAAAGGTTATCTTTGGTGACTTCAAATGTGGTCAGTCAGAAGGATTTGGAGAAGTAAGAATAGGAGCTGTCATATTCACAAAGGTGACATATGTAAGTGTACTCAAGCATAACCTCATATCTATAAGTCAGTTATGTGATGATGGTTATCAAGTATACTTTAATCCATCCACTTGTTCTATTATTGATAAAAATAACCAAATTGTTTTAACTGGAAGTAGACAAGGCAACATTTACTTAGTAAACTTTCTTTCTGCCAAAATTGATATCTGTCTGCTAAATTTAACTAGTACTCAGAATGATTTATGACACAAAAGACTAGGACATGTAAATCTGAAAAACATTGCTAGGTTATCTAAGCACAACCTTGTTAGAGGTCTACCTTCTGGTCCCTACAAGAAGGAAGGTCTCTGCAGGGCTTGTCAATTAGGCAAGCAAACTAAAAATAGTTTAAAATCAGTTAATAAGAGTGATTCACCTAGGATTTTGTACTTGCTACACTTGGATCTCTTTGGACCCATTTCTGTACAAAGCCTAGGAGGGAAATCCTACACTTTAGTTATAGTGGATGACTTCTCCAAGTTCAGTTGGATATTCTTTCTGATATCAAAGTCAGATACATTCAAGGTTCTTACAGATTTTCTCAGGACTATACAGATTGAGTTCTCTACTCATGTTGCATTGATCAGAAGTGATCATAACACAGAGTTTGAGTCTCTTCTTATGCATAAGTTCTGTGAGAAGGAAGGTATCAGGCATTGCTTCTCAGCTCCTAGAACTCCCCAACAAAATGGGTAGTTGAAAGGAAAAATAGGACACTCATTGAAGCTGCAGGTACATTGCTTGCAGATGCTTACATGCCCCTCACCTTTTGGGCAGAGGCTGTAAGCACAACAAATTATGTCCTGAACAAGAGCCTTATTCACAAATTAAAAAACAAGACTCCCTATAAATTACTCAAGGGGAAGAAACCTAAAATAAACTATTTTAAAGTATTTGGTTGTACTTGTTACATACACAATAACAACAAAAAATACATTAGAAAGTTTGAGGCTAAGGCTGAAGAGGGAGTTTTTCTAGGATACTCCCAAGTAAGCAAGGCCTATAGAGTGTTTAATAAATCAACATAAAAAATTGAAGAATCTATTCATGTTTCCTTTGATGAGACTAATATGTATTGCAAGGAGAAAGAAACTTCTACCAATAGCACCTTGCAGGTACCCCACTTGTGTGAGACCTTGGATGGACTAAACCTCACCCAAGAGGTTCCAACTCATCCCTCTCCACAAGCCATTGAAGAAAGTGAAGAGGAAGAAGGTGATGCAACTGAATCTCTACCAACATCAAATGCAATTCCACAAGAGGAATCAATACCAAATGCTGTTGAACAACCAACTCCACTCACTGAATTTGTCACACTTAGGGATCACCCCAGATCTCAAGTAATTGGAGACATATCAGTAGTTGTACAGACAAGGCATCAACTCAACCATGATGTGATGCATGCCTTCTTTCTCTCCCAAATTGAGCCTCAATCCATAATTGATGCTGAGCAAGATCCCCATTGGATTCTTGCAATGCAAGAGGAACTAAATCAATTTGAGAGATGTAGAGTTTGGGACTTGGTTCCAAGGCCTAAAGGCTATCCAGTGATTGAAACTAAGTGGGTTTTCAGGAATAAGTTTGATGCCCAAGGAGTGATTGTGAGAAACAAGGCTAGGCTTGTTGCTCAGGGATTGATTATGATCAATCCTTTGCACCTGTGGCAAGGTTGGAAGCCATAAGAATATTCCTTGCCTATGCAGCATTCAAGAGATTCAAGGTTTTCCAAATGGATGTAAAGAGTGCTTTCCTAAATGGAGTACTACAAGAAGAGGTTTATGTAGAACAACCTCCAGGTTTTACTTCTTCAACTTATCTCACTCATGTTTTAAACTGCATAAGGCTCTTTATGGTCTAAAGCAAGCTCCAAGAGCTTGGTATGAGACCTTAGCTAGCTTTCTATTAGAGCATAAATTTACAAGAGGAACTGTAGATAAAACTCTTTTCACTAGACATCATAAGGACCAAATCTTATTTGTGCAAATATATGTAGATGACATTATATTTGGCTCTACAGATTCAAAACTATGCAAGAGGTTTTCTGACCTCATGCATTCCAAATTTGAAATGAGTAGCATGAGAGAGCTTTGCTACTTCCTTGGACTCCAAGTGAAGCAGCTCCCTAATGGAATCTTCATCTCTCAAGCAAAATATGCTAAAGAACTTCTAAAGAAGTTTGGGATGACTGATGCCTCAGCCAAGAAAACTCCCATGGCTACCAATGCTGTTGTGGACTCTGATGCACCAGGGAAACCTGTGGATCAGAAACTTTATAGGGGCATTGTTGGGTCCCTATTATACCTCACAACAATTAAGCCAGATATTATGTTTGCCACATGTCTTTGTGCTAGGTTACAGGTGAACCCTAAAGAATCCCATCTAATTTTATTAAAAAGGATTTTAAGATATATAAAGAGTTGTCCTAATCTAGGCCTATGGTATCCTGCTGAATCAGAATTTGAGTTAACTGGATACCCTGATGTTGATTTTGCTGGATGTAGGGTAGATAGAAAAAGTACTTCAAGAACTTGCCAGTTCCTGGGTATGAGATTAGTATCATGGTTTTGTAAAAAGCAAATATCAGTGTCAACTTCAACTGCTGAAGCAGAATATATTGCAGCAGACAGCTGTTGTTCACAGATGCTTTGGATACAAAATCAGCTTCTAGATTATGTGTTCAATTTAAATAATTCAACACTACTTTGTGATAAAACAAGTGCTATAGCCATAGCCCAGAATCCAGTTCACCATAGTAGGACAAAACATATTGATATAAGACATCATTTCATTAGAGAGTGTGTAGACAAAAAGAAAATCAATCTTGTCTATATTTACACTGACTTACAAAGGGCTGATATATTCACCAAACCTCTGGATGAGAGAAATCATATGTTCTTTGTAAATCAGCTTGACATGATCAATGGAGAAGATTTTATTTGATTTCCGTCTGCACTCGACGAATTTTCCAAAGTTCGTCGAACGGGGTTCGACGAACCGGGGAAGGTTTGCGAGATATTCGTCGACCGGAGGTCGCCGAATTCTCTGTGTGAAATAATTTTCGTCGCCCAGAGATCGATGAACTTGATTCAGAAGATATTCGTCGACTGGAGTTCGACGAATTGTCTTCAAGTCTTCTGGGTGAGATCGACGAATTATTTATTACTAAATCATTTCGTCGAACTCAGTTCGCAGAACTATTTTTGTTTTCGTGGAGCGGAGTTTGTCGATTCATATTCTGGAAAACCCTATATCTAGGTTTTCTTCGACCTCCGTCCCACGCTTTCTATTCTCTTGCACTTGATCACCGTTTCTCTCTTTTGCAGGTGATTTCATGGCGATTCCAGCGGGAGCTTTGGCTGCGATGAAGTTCGATACTGCATTTGATGTGGATTTTTACTCATTTCAGCATTCAGATCCCATCTTTCTATATATTCTGGAACTTATTGAAGATCAACAACTTAAACCCCTGATGACTAGAAGGATCAAGCTGCACAACACTGAAATCAGGGAATGGGTCTACACTCTATCCCAGACAGAAGAGAATGTCATGACAGGCACCATTGCGGGTAACTCCATCTCCTTAACTCCCGCCATCTTAACTGAAATCTTTGGATTAAGAAATGGAGAAGAGGAACTCGAGATTGAAGTAGATGAATCGGATATGATGCTAAGCCTCATGGGTTATACTGGAGAAAATCCCAACAAGCTTTTGAAGAAACACCTGTCTGCCCCCTATAAGTTTTTAGCAGACTTAGTTGGCAAAGTATTACTTGGGAAACACACTACCCATGATTATATCACCAAACCACAGTTTCTGGCTATGTGTGCCATTGTAAACAAGAAACCAATAAATTGGGCACAGTTTTTGTTTGATCTGATAAAGAAGAAAAACACCAAGAAGGAAATTTGTTTTGGAAGAATACTAGGAATATTTCTACAGGAAAAGGCTGCAGAATCACTGGTCTCCCAGCCCATCTTCATCAATGCCAGTAAAAGACTAACATGTGCCTTATTTGGCAGGTGTGAGAGGACCATCACTAAGCCCTCTAAGGCTTCCACCTCTTCCACCACAGCTTCTGAAGGCATAAGGGCTGTTAAGGCCACTCCCCACCCTGCTGAAGCGAGCATTCCCTCCACATCCTCCCTTCCAGCCTCTCCTTCAACACTACCACCTTCATCTCAACATGCTCCATCTTTACCAGTTGACATCACTAACATCCCCTCTTCCCCTCTTCAAGGACATCAACCAACTACACCTCCTGCTTCCCCTCATGACACATGTAACAACCCCATCTGTTCATATGGTATATTCTAGAAGGTCCGGCCGGGGCCCCACAGTATATATCAAAAAACAGGCGGTGAAGGTACAAGATGATACCAGAGTAGCGCATCGCACCTATCACAAAGCATTCTAGTGGAAGCCTAGACTACAACTTGAACTCCTCATGAATGCCCAAAGATAAAACTCCACATTTTATACGATCTAGGAATGTCTTACAACAAGTGAAAAGAGTTGGCCTTATGGCCTTCCATGGCTGTCACACAGTGGCTTCAACTATGGGCGCGCAGGCCGGCCACAATCAAAGAAAACACACAACAGTTCTAAATAGCCTTCGAGGGCTAGCAACAACAGCAGCAACAGCAGCATCAACATCAACCTTTCCACGTTCCGCTTGGCTCTCCAGCACTTGTACAGGGACAATCCACCCAACGGTGGCAAACAAAAGCAACGGTCAGCGTTCAGCTGACCAAATTATAACGACCCTACCCCATCTCTCGGGGCAGCGGTATTCTTCCCTGCAGGCATATCATATCACAAGTATGGCAATATATCTCATCAAAATGTGCTTTCACGCACACAAGCCATCACAACCGTTCGCCATCCGGCCCAACGGTCCGTGCACTCAGGGCACATTCTTGGTGTTCTGGCAAAACTCTTGCCCACCACCGTATCAGGGTCCTCACCTAACGGTAACTTTCTTGAGCATTTTCTCCATGGCGTGCAGCCGGAGTTAGTCTTCCTACACCGGGATGGCCCGTAGCCCCCCATTGTGTCATGACGCGCAGGCCGAAGACTCTTGCTATGCGCTCCAACAGACCGCACCTTTTGGTCTCACGTCGGACGGACATAGCGCAGGTCGGATCCTCCACCCCCCGTTGCTCAAATCGCCTTGCCTTCTCCGAGTACAGCGTACTCATGGCTATATCAAAGGCGCGGGTCGGTCTCACCAATCCTGTTCTTGGCACACAGCCTGGGTATTTCTCTATACCCATTTCTTTAGCACAACAGCGGGTCTTTCCTGTTCCTCCCAGTACTTCCTGTGACTCTCTCCACAGGTGGACACCGCACAAGCACAAATGTCAGGGGTCTTTCCTGGCTACCATGCCAGTACTTCCTGTTACTCGCTTCACAGGTGGACACCCTACGACATCAAGCATCACAAAGGGCATTTCCTGGTCACACCAGTACTTCCTGTGCCTCATCCACAGGTATGACCCAAAAACATAACACAGATATTTTCCTGGACTACCACTCCAGTACTTCCTGCTACTCCTTTTCGCAGGCATAACCCGTTGACTCCTTAAACTACACGTTATCACGGAGTCTTCTCCGGTTCGTATGCAACATCACCAATCCAGACCAACCTGTCCAGAGGGGCTTCACACAGCATGCCTATACCGTACTCCATTTCCGGATCTATATGCTAACAAAAGGGGATTTCATGAATCTCCCAAAAGACTCCCAAAATCAGCCACCTCTTGGTGGGGGAATCACAACTATATGCCAAAAGGAAGCCTTCACATGGCTAAGAAGAAAAGTCATTACCCTTGACGACCGCTTCGGTGCCATGAACTCAAAGCTTGCTTGAAAGACTCGCAATAGCATTTCATTCGCAACGCCGGCTTCGGATCTCTTGACGGTCAACCGCAGCACAACCAGCAGCAGCCCCCTTTCCTCCTCCTCCTCCTTCTTCCTCTCCTTTCTCTCTTAACTTGAAGAAAGATCAAGGCCAAGTAAAATGAGAATAACTTCTCAGATTTCGGCGTTTAGGAAAATAGGAAAGAAGCTCAGCCTTTGGATCCAGACTGAAGGAACGGACGGCAATGATTTTGCCAAAAACACTGATTTTGACCTGACACGGCCTGTGACACGCCCGTGTCCCAGGCCGTGTGCCTCAAGCGGTGGTCAACCGATCTATCCAGACCAGTGACACGCCCATGGAACACGCCCGTGTCATGGGCCGTATCACACAACACGCCTTCGAACACGCCCGTGTCTGAGGTCGTGTGCCTGGGCGAAAAAAATCCCAAAACATCCCGAGGCTTCACACGGCCTGTGACACGCCCGTGTCCCAGGCCGTGTGCCCAGACACGGCACAAAGACACGCCCTGTCGAAATCCTTCGTCAGGCTGAGTTCGTCGACCTGATTTGACACGCCCGTGTCACAGGCCGTGTGCAACTTCTCGAAACTCGACACCCACGTCTCGACACTCATGTCTCGACACTCGACGATCGTCGAGTAAAAGTCGTCGAGCACACGACACGGCCTTGGACACGCCCGTGTCCTGGGCCGTGTGCCTCCTCTCGACACATCATCGAGCGAAAAATCGTCGACACCAAGGCCGATCGTCGACACAGCCTCGACACGCCCTGCGACACGCCCGTGTCGCAGGCCGTGTCCGCTGATCGATGACCGTCGACTCCAAATTTCGTCGACTTCGCGGCCAACTCGTCGACCCCAGCTTGACACGCCCTAGGACACGCCCGTGTCCCAGGCCGTGTCACCCAAAAATTTCCTGTTTTAGAAATTTGGACTGTTACAATCCTCCCCTTTTACAAGAAATTTTGTCCTCGAAATTCAGACACTGGAAGGCAATCAGTAATCAGCAAGAAAAATGTTACAACATCCAAAATTTGATGTTACAACATCCTCTCTCCAGATTACAAAAACAGCTCAGGGAACTCTTCTCTCATGGTTTGCTCTTGCTCCCATGTCAGTTCTTCACGGCCGTAGTTGTCCCACCGGACTTTCACCATGGCGACCGTCTTGTTCCACAACTGTTTCTCGGCTCGATCTTCGATCTGAATGGGTCTAACTCTCGTTGTTAGCCCATACTCCACCGACACACGATCATCTGCGATCACTTGAGCTGGATCTTTTACGGCCTTCCGAAGCACCGAGATGTGAAATACATCATGTAAGCCACCCAGGTCTGCCGACAGAGCTAGCCGATAAGCCGCTTCGCCAACTCGCTCAACCACTTCAAAAGGACCCAAATATCTTGTACTCAACTTTTTCAATCGTCGAATCCTGGAGACACCTTTGAATGGTTTGATCTTCAAGTAGACCCAATCGCCAACCGCAAATTCCACGTTCCGGTGCTTGGCGTTGTTGTACTTCGCTTGTCGATCTTGAGCAATAAGCAATCTCTCTCGAATAGTCCGTATGGTTGAGTTTGCTTCATCAACCTCATTTGGTTTAAAAACCCGAGCTTCGCCCGCTTCTACCCAAGCCAAGGGAGTACGACACTTCCTTCCATATAGCGCTTCATATGGTGTCATCCCAATGCTCGCCTGGTAGCTGTTATTATATGCAAACTCTACCATATAGAGATGATCTTCCCATCTCTTTCCGAAGTAAAGGGCACACATTCTGTAACATCCCATTTCCAACTAGACCCCTAAGAATGGTTTTGGCCATGACTAGGTCATGACAAACCCTAGGAAGCCAGAAATGGGCCAGGAGATAGGGGACAAAAAGGTGGGAGATCATCATGGTCTGCAAATAGTAGAACTCTAAACAATGGCTTAGGATGACCATGGGCTACACCTTAACCCCAAGACCCTACCACAACACCCCTAATACTTTGGGAGACCCATTAGAGCCAAAAGGACCCATTAGGGTCAACCCAAGAGGCCCAGTTGACCAAGGTCAACCCTAGCCCTAAATGGGTCAAACTAGCCTACTTAGGGCCAACTGACCTACTTCTAGCCTAGAGGACCCCACCTATGCCCTCCTAACCCTAAAGTGAGGTCAATGGGTCACTAAGGACATATTGGGGTCAGCCCTAGAGGCCAGGTTGACCCAAGTCAACTCAAGCCCTAACCTGGTCAAGTACCCTTACTAAGGGTATGTGACCTCCAAGGTGCAGGGTGACCCTACATAACCCTACCTAGACCCTAAGGGAAGCCAATGGGTCACCCAGGACCCAATGGGGTCAACCCAGATGGTCAAATTGACCAGGTCAACCCTCATTTAGGTCAAGTCAAACTTAGCCCAAAAAGGGCTAACCCAAGCCCAAGCCACTTCTCCCTTAGGCTAAACCCATTCCCATGACCATCATAATCAAGTGGGCTGCATTTAGCTTGTGAGGTTGACTAGTCAACCAGAGGTGACTGGGAGAGAGAAAGGAGCTCCCCTCCATGATAATGGAGGAGAGAGAAAATGAGGAAGAGGAAGGGGAAGTGAGAGGCCGGCCAAGGAAGGCTAACAACCACCAATTATGGCAGCAATCAACTCCTCTAGGAGAGAGGAGTTGATTTCAGCCGTTTCCCGGCCACCAAGGGGTGGGTTCAGCCCCCCTCCACACAACCCGAGCCACACCTTTAATGGTGTTAATGGCCATTGAAGAACCAGCCTCCCCTCTCCCCCATTTGCCATTTAAACACCTTCAGGGAGCCAGGGGGATCATTTTAGAGCGTTTACCTGGAGGAGACAAGCCATTCCACTGTGCAGTTGCAGAAGCCGAGCGCCGCCACCGTCGTCAATGGCATCCCGCCGCTCCTCACGCATCCAGGCCGCCAGGAAGGTCCTCCTCCTCTCCTTAACCCGCGGGTAGATCTTAGGATTATTTAGGCTTAAGTTTCGGGCTCAATTGAGCCCGATCCAATCCTGGATTTCTCCTGGTTTCGGCAAGAAATCCTCTTGCTATATCCGCCGGAAAACGCCTCTCCGGCGGCGGATCCGCCGCCTGGCGATAGCCACCACCTCAACGGAGGTGTTGGTGGCGGTGGCCGGCCGGGGAAGGGGCTGGAACGCCGGCGGCAGGGCTTGGAAGTGGCTCCAGGCGGGATGAATCCTGGCCGTCGGCTCAAGGAAGAAGATGAAGGGATTCCGTCCCTTTTGCTTCAAGATTCGTGCGGGCCTGAGATTAAACTATAGGAAATATTTTACATTAATGAAATTTTGTCACAGTTTTTGATATTATTGGTTTTAAACTTTAAAAATACTTAGGCTCATCTGGTGGAAAATACTGCAACATGAAAGTTGTAGTCCATTGAGTCTACTTTATTTTAAAATTAGTTTGAACCCATTTGGGTTTAAGGTCTGACCAGGGCACCCATTTTGGTGGGACATACCCTTAGGGCTAGGCAGTCATTAAATTGAGTGCCCACTCTTCCCCCCTAGCCCAAATTAGTTGAAATTTTGGCAGAGAGTCTATCCTAGATATACCTAGGGCCTGCCCAAAAATGGGAATTTTTGGAGAAAATATTTCTATAGTTTGTGTAAATATTTAATAATTATTAAATAAATTAAATAGGTGCCCTAAACACCTCCAAACCCTCCCAAATTTTGGTGAGTGGTCCCTGGGTTCAAATTAGGTATCTGTATAAAATGTCATTTAATTTGGATGTGTTTTGAATAGGTTTTGACCCAACCCTAACTATACCTTTATAAGGGCATTTTGGTCAAAAGGTGCACTTTTGGTTTTGAGTGACCAAATCACCTCAACAGAGGCTGAAATTTGAGCCACTGGCTTGTTATAGCACTTATCACCTCCCCATGGAATATGGGGTAGGGAGGAATAGATTTGCCCTAAGTTCCTAGGTCAAACCCTAAGGAGGGACCTTTTGGCCTTGTGAAGGGTATGAGTCCTAAACACCTTGGATGAACTCCAAATTTTGCAAGGAGGTTCCTAGGATATATGGAACCCTCTGTTAAAAATATTAGCTAATTTTGAAAAGGATAGGGGCCCCAAAACCCTAACCCTAGCTTAGGTCCTAAAACTTGTAGTGTAGGTTTAGGTTAGCTAAACATCTTGAAACTTAACCAAATTTGGGTAGTGAGGGGATTAGGGTATTTTGAGCCTCTGATAATTTACTTGAGGAATTTTGGACAATATTTATAGCACTTCATTTGTAATCAATAGTAATGCCCTAATTAATATTTTGGCTATTGTGGTCTCACTGCCCATAGAGAGGGTATGAAACATGGGCAGAGTTAGTTTTAGGCTATAATAATCTTGTGTGAATTTTGTTAGAATTTTTGGATATCTATTTAGGGCATCTACCTCACAAGTGCTTTATTTTGATTACATATTAAATAATTCTTGTCAGAGCCCATTACTTACTGAAAAATCATGAAACTTGCTGCATAGTGTTTTTAGCTCAATGTTATTATATGGGAAGTTTTGTGGAAATATTTGATGACTGATTAGCATACTTTGTTCATTAACCCTTAAATTAGAAAGTTCATAAGAAAATCAAATATAGCCTTATTTCCAAATGATAAATTATGAAACTTTTTCTAGGGTACTTGTAGTCCATCACAATCATCCCTGAATTTTCTCTGAATTTTTGGAGGTATAGTTTCTATAGAATCTTTTAAAATGACTTATTATGGAGCATCTTTGAAATTAAATTTAAAGGCCTAAACCTTGCTGAAAAATTGGAAGACTTAGGATTTAAAGTTGATTAGGCATTTTGTAATTATCATAAATTTAGTGGATTATTAACTTGTCTGAAAATGGTACTTCATGTTCAAACCTGGGCCTTTTGGGACACTAGAATAAATAAATTAATTATCAGACAAATTAGGAAAATTATGGATTTCTGGATTTATGCTTCAAATGTCTTTTTAGCCCTCTAACAATTATCATAAGGGTACTGGATGAGTATTTAATGTACTTCCCTTTTTACGGGTCATGTAGCTTAAGTGGTCTGCATATAGCAAAACTGCAGGATTTCATTTGGATGTGAATTAGGGCACGTATGATGGGTCTTGATGGGTTGCTGTAAGGACAAGTGGAATGGGCTGCACCTATGGAAGATGAGTGAGTAGGGTGTGGTTTTGTCTAGGTTTATAGGCGTTCGGGTCCGACGAAAGATCGTCCTCCCCGAGGTGAGTGGAGTCAAATCACCCTAGGACTAGCTTATCGGAACATGAGAAAATAATGGGTAAGGGAAACAACCAATAATAAATAAGTACCTTGCGAAAGGGAACGCTGGGCGTAATCCCAACACAGTTCCTAGTGCCCCTTGAGAGCCCTTCACAGGGAATACCAGGGGCAGTCCTGGGTTAACGTAAACTGTTTTAACAAGCTAAAAAGAGTAACTTAGTAATTAGGGTTGCACATTCCACCACACTGATGGCACCAGATGTTGGTTAGGAGCTTCGGCTCGGATGGTTAAAAGGCGGACTTTGGGTCCGGGGAGCTTCGGCTCGATTGTTTGAGTCGGACGTGTTGGTCCGGGGAGCTTCGGCTCGATTCTTGATTACGCTAATTTGCATGTGCATAACAGGAAAGGAAATTAAGGTGGTGGGTCTTCGGTATTGGAGGGTCGATGCACCGATGCCAATACGTTGACTCGGCAAGTGTGGTTAGCACTTCGCCAACAGAAGTCCGGTGCGCCAGCCGGCAAGAGTACGCAGGAGTCCGCTTCGTGCACCAAGCATTGAGGCGTACGATAGGTCTGACCGGTAGTGCTTTACTGGTTTAGAGGTTGGCGAGGCCCAACCCACCGCTTCCGTCTGCCACTACGGAGGTATCCTGGGAGGTTACGGCTCCAAAAAGGGGGAACTAAAGGTCTGTGTGCACAGAGTCGGGTGTGTGTGTTGCACTTGCATGTCCATCATACCCACTTGCATGTCATAGCATAATCGTTACCCTTAACCTTGACACCTAAAGTATAAGTGGAATGAGACGCTTATACTTTAGGACCTGCAAAACGACCCCTTGGTCTATAAGCTTGTGTGGGCAAGTTTATAAATTAAGGTTAATTTTTGATATATATATCCACTGTTGTTGATAACCGACACCCCAACGTATAAATTGGTATGAGACTTTTTATACGATGGGAGCCTTGCAGAAGACCCCTTGGCTTATGTGTTTTCACATAAGTAAAGGTTACTTTTCATATTTCAGCTTATTGTCTTATATGCTATAGAATTTGCTAGAATAGGACCGCTGCCATCTGCTTTTGATGTTCTCCACCTTCAAGTCCTCCCCTTTCTTCCTCTCCGCTCGGTACCTATGAGCCATGGGGGAAGGGGCGGGGGATGATAGGACTTAGTCTTTTAGACTAACGGTTTTCGAACCGCATCATTTAGGGGATCGCGGAGACCAGCATGGAGGAGCAGCCCCAGAGACCGGTGCGCTTGGAGGTGGGGCAGTCTAGCTCCGGAGTTCACACAGCCGGGACCGTGAGTCTCAACCTTGAGTAGTCTTTCTGCTTCCGCATGAGTGACCTTTTGTAGTGAGGATTTGATGTACCGGGCATAAGCCCGTTTTTGCTACTCTGATGTTTGTTTTTGTGGACACTCCCTTCGTGGAGTTATATTACTTATGACATGTGATTCTCGGTGGACTGATGGTTTACATTTACTTCGTTATTTTGCTACTTTTCTGTGATCGAATTGGCCGGCAGAATCGGCGCTTTGTGGTGATGACTCTTCAGGGCGTGAAGGAGTCACCGCAAAACGGCGGTTCTGGGCCTAAGACCCCGGTGTCCAAAAAGAAAAAAAAAGGGGGGGTCTTACACATTCGGAGCATGTCCTCCATTGTTCTGTTGGTCCGTTCCGTTTGGCCATCCGTTTGGGGATGAAACGCCGTACTGAAAGTCAACTTTGTGCCTAACAGACGGTGAACTAGCCTCCAATCATTTGACGTGAATCGCCCATCTCGATCACTTACGATGCTCCGAGGAACACCGTGAAGCCGCACAATCTGGTCAACATATAACTTTGCCAAACTTTCAATTGAATCATCCCGCCTGTTAGGGAGCAAATGTGCCACTTTAGTTAGCCGGTCCACAATTACCCAAATGGAATCATTTCCTCGCTGCGATCTTGGCAACCCGTGCACAAAATCCATGGAAATATCATCAAATTTCCACTCTGGAATCGGCAGTGACTTCAAATAACCGTCCGGCTTTTGGCATTCCGCCTTCACCATCGCACATGTTTGACATTTGATACATAAAGGGCAACATCTTTCTTGAGCCCTGGCCACCAGAATAGCTTCTTCATATCGTTGAACATCTTCGTGCTCCCGGGATGAATGAAATACTTTGTATAATGTGCTTCATACATCAGTTCTTCCCTCAATTTCCCCACATTTGGGACGCACAAACGGCCCTCTTTTTGCAAAAGACCGTCAATCCAGGTGAATTTGCCCTCTGGCCCTTCATTCACATAGCATAAGAGATCGTCATCCACCTCCATTGCCCGTCGAACTCGGTCCGCAAGGTCAAATTGCACCTCGGTCCAGTTCAAACATGCAGTGGCAGTGCAATTCTTGTCAACACAATAAATCTCCAACGCCTCCAGCTCCCGGATAAGACGTTCATCATGCCTTTGTAACCAATTTGCTCTAGCCGGAACCCGCCGACTCAAGGCATCCGCGACAACATTCCCCTTCCCGGGCGTATAGTGAATCTCGAAAGTGTAGTCTCCAAGGAACTCCAACCGCCTTCGTTGTCGCATGTTCAAGTCTTTCTGCTCCAAAAGATACTTTAGGCTCTTATGATCGGTATAGATCTCCACCTTCACTCCATAAAGGTAGTGTCGCCACAACTTGAGTGCAAAAATTACCGCTGCTAGTTCCAAATCATGGACGGGATAATTTCGCTCGTACACCTTCAGCTGGCGTGAGCCATAAGCAATAACCTTTCCATTCTGCAGAAGAACGTATCCTAAGCCGCTCCCTGAGGCATCACTATAAATCACAAATCCGTCGGTCCCACTTGGCGAAGACAACACCGGCGCCGTGGTCAACCGAATCTTCAGCTCTTCAAAAGCTCATGCGCACTCTGGCGTCCAGACGAACTTCTGATCTTTTCGCGTCAATGTGGTTAGCGGCAAAGCGATCCGCGAGAAGTTTTCCACAAATCGTCTATAGTAGCCCGCAAGTCCAAGAAAACTCCTAACTTCGGCCACGAAAGACAAGATTGGCCACTCTTGTATGGCCCTTATCTTCGCTGGATACACTGCAATGTCCGCGCCACTCACCACATGGCCCAAAAATGCCACCGACGATAGCCAAAACTCGCACTTCGAGAACTTGGCATAGAGCTGATTTTGCCTCAACGTATTCAACACCAACTGCAAGTGAATCTCATGCTCAGCTTTGGACTTCGAGTACACCAGGATGCCATCAATGAACACTATCACAAACAGATCCAGGTACTCGCGAAAAATACGGTGCATCAGATCCATAAACACCGAGGGCGCATTGCACAGTCCAAATGACATAACGGTGAACTCATAGTGCCCATAACGCGTTCCAAATGCGGTTTTGGGAATGTCACCTTCCCGAATTCTCAACTGGTAATAACCAGACTTCAGATCCAACTTCGAATAGACGGTCGAGCCCACCAGCTGATCGAACAACTCATCAATCCGGGGTATCGGATACTTATTCTTCTCGGTCAGCTTATTCAGTTCACGGTAATCAATACACAACCGCAACCCACCATCTTTCTTCTTTACAAAAAGCACAGACGCGCTCCAAGGTGACATGCTTGGGTGTATATAACCTTGCTCCAACATTTCTTGTAGTTGAACCTTCAAATCCGCCATCTCTTTTGGCGCAACGCGATATGGCGAGCGGGCCACAGGTTTCGCACCTGGCACCAACTCAATTGTGAAGTCAATCTCTCGCTGGGGTGGTAGCCCAGGGAGATCCATGGGAAACACATCTGTAAATTCTGCCACAATCGGATTGCACACACTGGCCCTAGGCTCAACAGCCTGAATCAGTGCAAAATAACATTCCGCACCCTTCCGAACAGCCTTGACTACCTGGAGTGCAGACATCAATGTCTCGCCCACTCCTCGCATACCCGCGAACTTTGTCTCCAGTTCGGTATTCTGGCCCAATGTGATTTCTTTGGACTGGCAATCAATCATAGCATGCTGCTCCGCAAGCCAATCCATCCCAAAAATCACGTCGAATTCCGATATTGGCAAAACAAATGCAGTTAAACGACAATCCCGACTTCCTAACTGAACCGCCACATCGCAAGCTTGATCCGCAAGCATCCAACAGCCATTCGGCA